>CM075449.1:17194728-18394728 GCA_037832335.1 Carallia pectinifolia
TAGTTCCCGATATGACCGATCTCCAGACCTTCCGATTTCATTGACAATTGGTAACTTACTTGTTCTCTCTTGCATTTTTGTTTTTCATGACGACGTCGTTTTACCGATTTGTATGTGCCTTAGGCCTTGAGCTAAAGGGCCGGCCCATTGAAATGGGCTTCAGGCTTTATCCAATCAAAAGCATAAAAAGTTCTTTAGAAACGCATCCCAAAACCCAATGGGTGCCGGTCGCAGTAGTTAAAAGTGGCTGTTTGAACCCCAAGATCGAAAGTTCGATCCTTGGAGTCGCACTCTTGGGGAGACATTTGGCTTTCACCACACTCGGGTCGGAATGCGAGAGTAATGTCTCTCACATTTAAATTAAACCAAAAAAAAAAAAACGCATCCAAAAAAAAAAAAACACAAGGAAACGCATCCAGACACTTGGTAGTAAATAACTTAAAACTTTTATTTTTAAGATCTCATATTCTAATTTTCAATAACAAAGGGTATAAAATTAATAAAAATGAGAATAATTACCTTCTTTTACAATGGGATGATTGAAAAGGCTCATTGTCCAATAAGCCCCGTAATGGATATGATTGATAAGAGATAGGGATTTAGAAGAAGGAAAAAGATAAGTGGATGCGCATGAATGAGAACGCGGTAGGCATGCAGTGATCTTGATCATTGGATTGTGAAAAATTAATTAAATTTAAAAAAAAATAAAAAATAGATAAACCGTTGGATGTCGTTGGATTAACTGCATGTCTTTCGCGTGCCTTCTTAACCATGTCTGCATAGTGGCCCTCTTGGAAGAATGAGAAAGGACACAATTCATTGAATTGCTCAAAAAAAAAAAAAAGGATATATGAACCCAATTCATTCCTTGTACAACAAATCAGAGATCTTTTATTTTATGGCGAAAACTTAAAATTAAATTTGATTGTTTTTTATTTGGTACATATGAATAAGAAAATAAAAAAAACTAATTAATAGCGAATAAAGACAGCCCCTTGTCTATCCCTATCAAGAGCTAATCACAAGTTTAGAAGATATTCCAACAACTCCTCTCCTCAACAAGTCAAGTACCCATCTTTATAGGAAGTGAGCGCAAGAATTGCACTCCCAACTTATCAAAACAACATATTTGTCAAAAAGAATATTGTGGGAAATGAGATTGTCATGCCCTTGCCCTAGCCCTACATTGAACGTTAGCTTGTATTGTGTCTTTCTTTTAATAGATCGTGGTCACATATATAAGTAAAGAAAAAAGTTTGGTGACTTCTTTTAAGTAACTTTAAAATAGTAACAAAATAATAAATTGTTAGATAATTGAATTAAAGAAAAAGTAAAAAAACAAATAAGTTGCCAGATTTAAAACTAACTAAGTGAAGTCACTGAGTGTTATTATATAAGAAACTAGTGCTACATTTTTTTGTTAACTCCAGTCAAAGTTCCTTAAACAAGATAAAAGTAGGAACTGATGATGGTCAGAGTGGAAAGATTGCCAATAGATTAATTCTTGAGGCATAATTAGTTAATTAGTAACTTTTAAAATAATTATGACAAAAATATGTGTTATACATTATACATTATTAAAATTTGAAAACAGTATGATAATACTTTTATGAAATATATAAATAGAAATGTAATTGCAGGTTCGGAGTGATCTAAATCATTAAATTGTAAAAGATGTATTGAATTTAAGAAAAAGAAAAACAGAAAAACTATTAGATATCATTGAATTAATTTTGTGAACTTTACGTGCCTCACTAAACGTACCTTGTGTACCCATTAAGAACGTGGGTGAAAGTTCCCATCCTTTTAGTTTGATAAATAGCTCGCTCTATTGTATATTGACTAATAAGGGTGAGCTGCAATATTTTTCAAGTTAAATCTGCTCAAATTTAAGATAGTAACAATAGAAAAAAGTCCTCGACACCTCAGCCGCCATCCAAGTAACAGCTTTTGCTACAATCCTGCATATCTTATCTATTGTAATAAACACAAATAAGCAGAAAGGATTACTATGTGCCTCCATTGATAAAGAGGCACATGTGATATTTGTGCTAGAAGGATGTTCGATTAAAATTTTGGCTACTCAGTTACACATCTTTTTGATCTGTCTCATTATTCAATAATCCTTGATCCTCATGATAATGTCCCAGGTTCTATAAGATTATCAAAACCTCACAATACTTTCAGCAATAGTTACATTGGATTCAGTTACTTCCTTGGACATCTTAAACCAAAAAATATTCATAAGCACCAACCTTAACAAAGTTCTGAAAAAGATAATGGGTCACCATTTAGAAAATAAAATTCAACTAGAGTCAATCGTATGCTAAACACATGTTGTTACTTTCAACAATAAGACAAGTCCAAAGAAAAAAGCAAAAGACAAAAAAACAATATGCGTGTATTTGCATACAGAAAGGCATACGCCATTAGGCATATACAATGTCATATGACAGTTAAAATTAGCACCAAAAATCTGATTCACAGCTTGGAGACAATCTCATTATTAGAGTCGTGGGGTGCGGAACTGTCCCAAACCAGGAAATGAGGAAATTGCCAGTTGTTCAACTAGTGAACCAAAATCTGAAGAAGCATTAAAAAAAAAAACGTAGAAAAAATAAAAAAAACTAGATGGCACCAATATATATGAGAACGGAAATAAGTAAATTTATCTATGTCTTCAGACTTGCTAAAAAAATATAAGGAATATGATAGCGATTCTTCTTACCTAGTCAAAAGCATTTGACTCTGTACTCGTTAAAGTAGATACGAGTAAATCCACACAAGTATTGATACAATTGTCATCCCTAAAAGAGTTGTGACTTCCCTTATGATTGTATGAATGTCATTAATTTATGAAAGACGATGAATAGACATTTTCTAGCAGGAAGATTCTATAAGTTATAAGTAAGGATACGTGAACATACATAGATGAAGACATGAGCAAGCGGGGTTTCCATTCCTCTCTATCGTGCACCACATTTTGTTAACGCGCCGAGAGGTTTTGGGGGCTCTCTGGTACAACTCGTCTGTTTGGTGGGTCTGCGTGGCCCTTTGTGCCCTTTGGTGGCCTTTTTTTGGTCTCCGATTGTGTTATTGTCGGGGTTAGGGGTTATCTTGGTTGATTTGATGGCGTTATTGCTTGTGGGTTACTGTGTTTCTGTCGGTTGTTGCTCTTGGGTCCCCTGTTCCCTGCCTCCCCAAGGATTTGGGTGTGAGGGTAGGGGGCCCTGCCCTTTTGATGGTTGCTGGCTCCTGTACAGTGCCTCTAATGATGGTCGTTTTCACTTTGGTTTTTGAGTGCTTCGTCTGTTTTGTGGAGGGTCTTGGCGGTGGATCTACCAGTATGCTCCTAATTGTAGCTGTGATGATTGGCCTACTTGGCTCCTTCGGCGACATGCTATGGCGACTAGGGTCTTCTCCAATGGTTGGTTATGGTGGTGGCGAAGCCATTTCTTCCCTGATGCTAGGCTGTTGCCTGCTTGCTACCACCTGCTTTGGCGATGGAGTTCGGGCATTTTTAGGGTTAGCTATAGGCCTTTGGGCCTATCTGGGTCAGGTCACTGCTTGGGTTGTTAGGTAGCTTGTTGGAGTGCTTAGGCTATTCTATTTGGGCCATTTTCCTTTTGTGGGCTGGGACCTTTGGGTTATGGTGTATGTATTTGAGCTTTTTATTTGTATGCTGGAGCCTAGTACTCTTATGTTGTGTACTTATGTTGCACTTTAATGAAATATTTCCTTTGTGGCAAAAAAAAATGAAGGAATGAGCAAAGATACGTAAACACATGGATGGATCCAATTAAGGCCCCTCAATTGTTTAGTTATCTATTCTTATAGGCAAAAAAAACTTGCAGAGTTTGTAACTTAGTCCAGGGACAAATGTCCCTTGTCCATGTTCAATATTTGAAGTAGACCCTTTAACATTTGACCCTTTTTTTTTTTAAAGAAAATCAGTTTCTTTGCTTTTTATTTTTTTGCCGACACATTGGCATGAATTCACTAAAATTATTTTTATTTATAAAAAAATATTTAAAAATATGTTGTATATCCGAACATGTATTTTTTTATAAAATTGACTTCAAATTTTACTCGTTATAACAGTTATAACAAATATTTTTTTTCCAAGAAATATCATAGAGAATATATTATATAATCATATTCAAGATAAATGACTAAATAATTAAATAATTATTAAAATAAAAAAATGTATTTAATTTTAAAATATTAGAACTCTCCGGATATAATTATAATGTTTATTGTTAATAATACTTAATATAATTTTTGTTTTCTTTGTATATAGTAGCTTTTGTTATTGTATTTATATATATAAGTTTATCCCCCTAAATTTTTTTTCTGTATTTGTCACTGTGAACACACTTAGTGAAGTATGCAGCAAGTATGCAGTAAATTTAATGATATCCAACGGTTTATTTGTTATTTTCTTTTTTAAATTTAATACATTTTTACCATTCAATACTCCAAATTACTGCGTGTGTATCGTGTGCTCACAGTTGCATGTCCAAAAGGTATTTCTAAGAAGACCATTTTTTTTTTCAATTTAACAATTTATGCATGTTCTCTATTCATTCCTTCGAGTTATTGAACTCTAAGAATTGAGTGATGCTCAATAATTTGATATCATTTGAATTGGGAGAATTTTGCAGAGAATCAGTGATCAATTCTCAACTATCTAAGAGAAAAAGGAAAAGAGTTTATGTTTATGGGATACTTTAGTAGTTTAAATTTAAATTTTTATTGTAGAAGTCTTATTTACTAATCCTAAGAAAGATGTGTGAAATTTATGAAAGTGAGAAAAATTTCTCTCATAGTACAGGTGACGACCAAACCAATCTCTTAATTAACAAAAACAAAAAATAATAATAAGTTTCTTCATCTCTTCTTTATTTTCTAGCAGTACAAATTTTAAATTGACTTTAGTTGACATCAAATAATTAAACAACTTTTTTTTTTGGTGCAAAAAAATCAAACAGGTGAAACGTAATATAAGTGAAGGGTTGTGTTAGTTACTTGAAAAGTGAACACAAAAGTCAAAATCGCTTGTAAATAAGAAATTTCTGAAAATCAATTTTTCTTTGAAAATTTCTTGATAAATAGTATAAATATTAAAAAATATGACTACTTTCTCATAAAAAAAATGATTTTTTCTTGTAAAAATTTTTTTAATCTACAACATTTTTTAATATATGATTTTTTAGTCGACAAAAGGTTAAAAAAAAGGACATTTGTATTTATAAAGTGAAAAGTTCATAGCACAGTTATTCAACACGGTTTGATCTAATCGATTGACTAGTAAGTCAGTTAGCAGAACTTTTAATTAGTTCGGTTTATTAAAACAGAAAAACTTTATGGCAAGCGTTTTATGCGTGCCCGTGGTTTGCATTCTAATTTTTTTTTAAGTAAAATTATGTAGACACGTTTAAGGAAATACGCAGGATGCACACATTAAATTTAATGGCATTAACAATTGATTGTTTTTTCAAATCTTATATATTTTTAACAATACAACTGTCTAGATTATTGCATATTCAAGCATGTCTACGCAATCTTACTCTAAAATTTTAGTTAAGCAACTGATCAAGATTGCTTCAATCGATCCGATGGTTGAACAAGTTGACTGGTAACTTAGATCCAAAATTTTCTTTTATTCAATTTATTATAAATTTTATCAAAGTTATAAAATTTTATACCAAAACATTTTGTTATTAAAAAGATTAGATTTAATATTTAACATTTAAAAAATCAAATTCAAATAAAAAAAAGATGTGCATGTAATCTCTCATTGTGTATATTTAAGAAAATGTGTTTACTAATTTTAAATATTTACATTAACTTATAGTTCATAAAATTATATTAATTATGGAAAAAAAATGATATATAAATAAATATCACAAAATATTAGATACCATTGAATTCAACTAATGACCCATTATTTGATTCAATTATGCTTCAAAGGATAGATAAAATGCAAAATCTACGGAGTGTAGATATAGAAAACTTGTAATGTGTAAGAATAATTATTTGATATTTTTGTGCAAATCATTAAAAATTTGAAAAAAAAATTCGAAAATTTTCTTAAATAAACATGGAAAACTCTAATTAGTTAATTTGATTTGAGTTTTTTTTTTTTTTTTTAAAAGTTGATTTGGATTAACATGATTTGTGATTTTAGCTTGCACATACTATTAAATTAATACACCATATATAAATTTGAAACAAAACATACCATGTACTGTATTATAATAAAACCAGGTTGGGATATTCGACAAGCCAGGTTTAATAATATGGCGATGTTGGATAAATTATGTTGGGAGTTATTTAGGGGGAGTAATAAGCTGTGGGTCTTTGTTCTTCGTAATAAATATGTCAGTAATGGTTCCACTAATAGCCCTATTCCCTCTTCAGCTTTGCATACCTGATGTGCCATTACTAGGACTTTTGATATGCTCCATAGAGGATTTGGATATCGGGTTGCTACGGGTGAACATTTCTCTCTTTGGCATGACAAGTGGGTCTCTCCACAACCTCTTGCTCAACTAGTTTCTTCTATTGACCTTGGTGAGGATCAAGCCTTAGTGCGACATATTATTTAGGAGGGAAGGTGGAGTCTAGATGGCCTTTGCACTTGCGTCCCTCCAAACTTCCAGCATTTGATCCTTTCAGTTTTTTTTACCTTAGCATGCGAGAGGTGTGGATTCTATTACTAGGTCTCCTAGTTCACAAGTGATCCGTTCTGTTAAGGTAGGTTATATGTGGTTGTCCTAGGAAGCTAATCTTGGCATAAAAAGTGAGTTCTGACCCATCTTGTGGGGTTTGAAAGTCCCTAAAAAATTTAAAACGTTCTTTTCGTTAATCTTCAAGGGGCACCTCTTATGCAATGAAGAGTGTGCTCATCGAGGTGTGTGTGATAATCCCATGCATCCTAGATGTGATGCTGGTTCAGGGAATATCCTTCATCTTTTCAAGGATTGCAATCACTCTAAATGGGTTTGGGATAGCTTATTCCTTACTGGTATTTTTCCCTTGTTCTACTCTTCATGCAAACCCTGTGGATAGTACCAAAAGACCCAATGCCTACGAAAGACGCGAATCTCGTTGATACATTAGAAGACCGATGAATAAGATCGGAGTCACAACCTAAGGAAAGTCAAGTCATTTTAAAAAAATCTTGACCCAACATTTATAAAGAGACACAAACTAAAGATATAAAAGAATAATATAGTCCCTACACCTTAGAAAGGGAAGAATAAGGGTGATAAGACTTGGGTTGAATGCTACAAGGAAGGAGATCCTTGATAAGTTCAGAGGTTTAGATGTCATAAGGTTTGAAAACCCTAATAAATCAAAAAAAAAAAAAAGTTCCAAAAACCCAAAAGAACGACTATTCTCAAATCACAAGTTCAATATTCGTTATGTAAATAAGACAAATAAGCTTATTTATAGGCAAACCCAACTAGTTAATGTTTTAAACTTATTAAGACTAGAAAACTTACTAATACTAGAAACTAAGTTCCTACACCTATAAAGAAAACCTAATTTAACTAGAAACTTGAAAATTAAGACTAAATCCTATTTGTAAACAGATTAGGTTAAATAAAATAATGTCTACCCCAAATAACAATTACAACTCTAAATTAATTCAATCAAAATTAACTAGGTACAAACAGCTCTTGTTGGCCCCAACTTCATCAATTTGGTCTATGTTCTTCCTTTTGCACTCAGATAATGTAAATTTAGATTTGTGGGACCACCAATGTCATTGCTTGCTCCACAAATAAGGTCCACCAAGCTATCAAAAATCACACTAAATTATATAGTGTGGGTGCTGACTAGGCTCATATCATTCCCCCTTTTTTTGCAAATAGATTTGTCCTCAAATCTTGCTGTTGTTCTTCTTCAAAGCTTGAAAGGATGTCTGGAGCTGCCAGGAATTAATGTCTCCCATACTAAAGAAATAGATACTTGGAGTAGATTGATACCTTCACTATGAACCAAAAACACCTCTTTTGAACTACCACTAGGTGGTCAAACGAAGAAATCGAGCTAAGGTGGTTCAACGTAGGATCTACAATGAAAAATCAACATGAGAAGACACATCAAACATATAATCAATAAAATCCGTTGGTTGTGGTGTCGTTGAACTAATTGGTAACTCCATAGTAGGGTATATTGTTAACTCTCCACCATTTATCAATTCAACTTTATGCACGGATTCCACATCCAATTTACAATTTTCTACAAGTTGACTCTCATAGCCTTTCAATTCAAATTCCACAACAGTAACCCTTGGCTCTACTTCACCATCATGAGCAACTTCCTCACATGATGCACAACCAAGCTCAACAACTTCAGATTTAACCTTAAAATCAACTCTCATGTTTGATACCAGACACCCATGTCTGGATGTATGGCCAGCAACTTTATCTTCAACCTTTTGCTCTGGTGTCACATTTTTTTATCATATCAACACAAGATTTAGAACTTATATGCTTTGATTCAGAACTCTCTACTCGCTTGATATATTGATTAAGCATTTGGAGAAAATCCTCATCAAATAGTTGAATACTTTTGGGTTTAGGAGCTCTTTTTTGTTTTAGTTTCCTAATCAAACTGGCAATGTCAACTTCTTGGCTATCCATGCTATCTCTCATTTCATCAAAAAATGCAAACATACGATCAAATTGTTGTTGCATTGCATTGATCACAATTGATTCATTCTATGTTCCTTCCTCCAAAGCACTTTTGCCACGGTCTGAAGACATGTTTAAACCTGTAGAATTGTGTTAAAAAGATTAAAAAGGTTATCATGAACACTCCCTTGCTTGTTTGTAGTCCACTCTTCACATATGTCACTCAATTCTCGTGTTTGTACTCAAATCACTCAATTGCTCAACCACTCATGTTTTTGTCTGATTCCTTCAACTACAAGCTCAAATTTCAATCCCACAACTTGTCTTGCATGCCCAGTAACTCAAAACTCAAGCAATCTTAAAGAACTTATCATGGTTAATTCTATCTTTCTCTCTATGTTGCCAAACAAAGCACAACACTCCCCTTTTTTTAAAGCTTAATGGAAAATAACAAGGACTAACTCAAACAAATACTAGGACACAAAAAAAAAAAAAAAGGTTTAGAAGGGGCAGCTTAGGGTGTTTAGTAGGGTGGCTAGGGTTTGCTCTCTTTTCCCTAATTAGGACAGATTTTGAGCACTGAATTCAAAGGCAATTTTGACAAAGATACTGATCGAACTAGACTTTGGCCAAAACAGAAAGTTTGTAGCTCCATGAATTACCTTTCAAAAAAATCTAGAATCACTTGATTTGAAGTTGTATAAAAGAAGTTATGAAACAAAAAAACCAAACAGAAGTTAAGAATAGCAGCCTAATCAGAATAGATTTTCGCACGCTGAATTCGAACTACTTTTTGACAAAAAATAAGAATCGATTTAGACTTTGGCCAAAACATAAAAATTATAGCACTATGTGTTAGCTTTCAAACGCAACTTGATTCACATAATTTGCAGTTGTATAGAAGAAGATATGATGAAAATACTAAACAGACATCGAATTTGGCGGACAGAATACGTGCAAACAACCCGGACTTAAGGTTTTCTTTTTATTTTTTTTATTTCCAACGAAGAACACACAAACAGGAACAAATAACATACTAGGGTTTTATTTTTTGGGGATTTTTTTTGGGTATAAACACTAAACAACAAAGCAAATAAGATAAAGATGAATAAACACAAACCTAGGGTTAGAAAAACAATGAAAACACAAAAATAAACTTCTAATACGCGAACTTGACCTAAAGCCTAAACTCTAATACCAACTGATGTGATGAAAACACAAAGAAGAACACGACACAAAAGAAGTAATGCCATAAATAGACAAAAGATACGTAAATCTAACCTAGAGTCTGAGCTCCGATGCCAACTAATGGGATGAAAACATAAATAAGAAAACGACACAAAAGAAACAAATTTGCAAATAGATGAAATATACGTAAACCTGACATAGAGTATGAGTTCTGATACCAATTAATGTGACCCCGCGAATAGCACCGAAAGACCCAATGCCTATAAAGATATGTGAATCCCACGGATACACTAGCAGACACATGAATAAGATTGGAGTCACAACCCAAGGAAAGTCAAGTCAAATTTAAAAAAACATGGCCCAACATTTATAAAGAGATGCAAACCAAAGATATAAAAAAAAGGATATAATCACCACACTTTATAAAAATAATAAGAAGAGTGATAAGACTTGGGTTGAATGCCACAAAGAAGGAGATCCTTAATAAATTTAGAGGTTTAGATGTTATAAGGTTAAAAACCCTAATAAGGTTTAGATGTTATAAGGTTCAACTAAAAACTTGAAAATTAAGACTAAATATTTCTTGCAAATAGATTGGGCTAAATAAAATAATGTTTGCCCAAATAACAATTAAAACTCTAAATTAATTCAATCAAAATTAACTATGTACAAAGAGCTCTTATCAACCCAAACTTCATCAATTTGGTCAATGCTCCTCTTCTTGCACGCGAATCATGTAAATTTAGACTTGTGGACCACCAATGTTATTGCTTGCTTTGCAAATAAGGTCCACCAAGTCATCAAAATTCACACCAAACGATGTAGCGTGGGTGCTGGCTAGGCTCACATCAACACTTGTTCTCTGGATGTCTTTTGAAGTCTCATATCAGTTCCAAGTATTTAACTAAGCTTAAGATCGTGTTGGTTTGTGCTTGTTGTGCGAATTTGATTAGCTGGAATGGCTTTGTGTTTTAAGACACTACAAAAAACTAGTTTTCACAGGTTCAACAAATACATATGCTTGTCTTGGATGTTAATTCTTGCTTTATGCTATTGGCTTCATTGCACTCCTCATCTGCTCGGCATGTAAGTTGGGTAAAACCACCTCTTGGATGGATCAATGTCTATACAGATGAAAGCTCATGTGGGAATCCAGGTCATTTTGGTTTTGGGGGTAGTCTTCGTGATGAGAATAGTAACTGGTTGTGGGGATTCATGGCTTCGACTAGAATAAATACAAACATGGTGGCTGAATTGTTGGGGATTCAAAGAGGCCTTGAATTAGCTTCGGAGCTTGGGCATAGAAAGGTTCTATTAGAGTCATACTCATTAGACTATTAACCTATGTGCAGGTCACACTGCATCTTCACATCCTTTAACTGCTATTGTTAAGGACATTAAGCATCTACAGCACAAGGATTAGATGGTGAAATTGAGGCATGCATTACAAGAAGGTAACAGTTGCACAGATTATTTAGCGAAGATGGGGACTGACTGCAATACTAGTGAGGTTCTTTTAGACTCTACTCCTGTTGGTTTATTACTACTATTAGATGGAGACAAGCTTGGAGTTGTTTTCTAAGATCTTAATTTACTTTCTTTGCAATAATAATAATAATAATAATACCTGAAACTGCATAGTACAAAATTATTTAAAATTTTATCAAAACAAAAAAAAAGAATGAAAAAGAAGCAAGTGACTATCTAAAAACAATATTCTCAAAAAAAAAAAAAAGCTCAAATTTAAGAATTATCCTTTATGTTAAATATGTTTTTTGTTTGTCCAAATTATAATTCGAATTCAAAATTTAGAATTGAGAAGTACATCTTATTCTTTTAGTTTTGAAAGTATTTAGTGTCGTTGATGCTATGTCTTTAGTTCCTATCAATTTATATTGCTTTCTTTCGTTTTTTTCTTTGAAAATCATTAACTACAAATTGTGGGAAATTTTTTTCTCATATAATTATTTACATTTTAAAAAATATTTACGAAATTACATATTGTGTTGCTTTGTACTTATTATTTTTAAATATACCATTATTTTTGTGTTAAAATATTTTTTCTTTAAGAAAAGAAAACATATAGATAATCTAAAAATTTATAAATTACAGTGTACTTTATATTTAATTTATTTGACTCAAGTTAGCTGCATTCTTTAACATATTATAATAAACAACTTTTAAACCTTATGATTGTCAATTATAAAACATGTGAAATTAAATCTGTCAAATAAACTATTATTTATATATTTTATATTATGACATTTTATGCCTCAACTCTTTATGTAAATTATATAAATATTATATGTAAAAAATAAAATATTAATTTAGCAAGTTTAATCTCATGTTGATGAATTGATTAATCTTCAATCCTATTACTTTTCAAGTTAATAGATAGTTTTGTTTCCACAACATTGACAATATAGAGAGTGGATGGTCTTGTAGAGTGCAGGAAAGAAAACCAAAAGTATTTTTGTGGATCGAGCTATTATTTTAAAACCCAGTAACCTGACTAGTCATGCTTTGTCTTCAAGGAAATGCTCTTTCGGTGTCGATGATATTGACTCAGGCACAATAATAGTGAAGAAAGCAAGATCTACACATAAGGGTTCTTCTTTCTCCCTATAGCTAGGTTATCAATAAAGGCTACAGAACAGCCCAACCAGTTGCCATGAAAACCTTATATTGGAACTGTCAGGATTTTGGGACGTTATGAGTAATTAACAGCCTAAAGCATTTTATATCTTTACAAGTCCTAAGTCTTGTTTTTCTTATGGAGATGAGGAAAATCTACTGAACTGCAATGTCTGAAGTGGAAGTTGGGATTCTCGAACAGTCTATTTGTGGACTGTCGAGGATCAAGTAAAGATTGTGAAGGCAGGTTGGGTTTACTGTGGCAGGATAGCAAAGTGGTGAGCATTCATACAGCTTTGGAGCATCATATAAACATCGATATCATTGATGACGATGCACAGCTGACTTGGCATTTTACTGGAATATATGACTGGCTAGATGATCCAGATAAGGTTTTAACATAAAGCCTACTGGATATATTGAAATTGCAAAACTCTTTGTCATGGCTTTGTGCAAGGGAACTTAACAAAATCCTATATTCTACGGATAAAAAAGGAGGCAAGCCACAAGCACCAGTTTATATTGATAATTTTCATAATGCTATCAAACTGTGTGAGTTGCTGGAATTGGCATTACGTGGTCCAAGGTTCACGTGGACCAATAGCAGATTGGGGTAAGCAAATATTTTAGAAAAGCTCGATTGAGCTTTCGCAACTAAGGCATTTTTTTATGCTTTTCTAAAAACATAGATCCTTTATCTATTACAATTTGGTTTCGACCATAATTTATTAGAGGTATCTTTCTCTTCGACTTGTGACTTTTTTCCTTCTAATAAAAAGAAGCAGAAAGTTTTTCGACTTGAAAACATATGGACCAGGGATCCTTCCTGTGAGGTAGCGATTTCAAACTGCTGGAAGTGGGCTACTCCGCAGGCTAATGCGACAAATTTCAAAACTCTTGTTGAAGGTTGTGGCCTTGCTCTATTATCATGGGAAACAACAACTTTTGGCTCTATAAATATTCAATTAAGAGAGCTTCGCAAGAGACAGCTGGTGTTGGAGTAGAGTGTGCATGCAAATAGAAATTTCGTGCAACTTAAAGCCTTATAGAAAGAGATTGACAAAATGATGTTGAGGGACAAGATCATGTGGGCATAATGATAAAAAAAATGGCTAGGTTAAAAGAGGGGGATAAGAACCCTGCTTCTTTAATGCTACTAATTCTTAAAGGCACCAACAGAATTGTATTACAAATGAAATTGGCTTTGAGTGTTCTTTTGACCAAGGCATAGTCGATTTTCTCACAAGATTTGTTTAGGGGTCGTTCACATCCTGAGGGTGTAACAATGTGGAATCTGTTTTGCATGCAGTTGAGAGGAAGGTGACACTACAGACAAATGAAGAGCTGGGTCGAGTTTATTTGGCTACCGAAATCTACTAGGCCTTATAATAAATGAATCTATCAAAAGCACCAGGCCCGAATGGTATGAATGCAGGTTTTTTTAGAAGTTCTAGCATATTATTGGTGATAGTGTTGTGGCTTCTGTTTTACACATTTTGAACAAAAGGGGAGCGCCCTATTCCTATCAATTAAACAAATATATGACTTATTACGAAGGTGCAGGTTCCAAGGCATTGCAGGGACTATTAGCCAATTAGTTTATGTAATGTGATTATGAAAGTGGTCATGAAGGTAATTGCTAATCACCTCACGATTGTTCTTCCTTATTTTATATGTGAGAGCCAGAGCACATTTTTTTGAGATAGTTGATTACTAATAATGCGCTTATTACATGTGAAACTTTTCACTATATGGAGCATTATTATCATGGAAAGACGAGCTATTTGGCTTTAAAGTTGGACATGAGTAAAGCGTATGGCAGGGTGAAGTGGTCGTTTCTTGAGTTAATGATAGAGCGTTTGGGTTTTGATTTGAGATGGATTCAAACTATAATGAGGTGCATCCATATAGTGTCATCCTCAATAATTGTTAATTCTATTATAAGAAAGCAGTTCCAATCCTCTATGAGTCTTTGTCAAACTGATCCCCTCTCTCCAGGGACGGATCTAGAAAAAAATTTCAGAGAGGGCAAAATTCATATGTATAATTATAATAATAAAATTAATTTATAGTAAAAATAAAAAATTATATTAAGTATTTTAAATAATAAATATTATAATTATATCTTATGAGTTTTAATGTTTTAAAATATTTTTTTTATTTTTACATAATTAAATATTTTTTATATAAGTAATAATTTAATCATTTATATCTCATATGATTACCTAATAATATTTTTTTATAATATTTATTGTAGGAAAAATAATAATTGGGTATTTACTAAAATTAAATTTTAAAAAGTAAGATTATAAATAGTGAAGTTTAAAATGATGCATTTAAAAGAAAATAATAAAGTAGTTCTTAAAAAGAAAGAAAATTGGAAGTTTTATAAAGATAAAAAAATTAAATTATTAAAAAAAGGAGATGGAGGCAAACAAAAAATAAGAAAAAAAAAATAAAGAGATTGAGGCACAGATGCGCAAGACTGAGCTTGAACCGTCGACTTGAGGGCGCGTAGCAGAGGGGGCAAAATGACCCAAACCACTAGGCTAACCCACGAACTTAGGTACCTTTACTCAAAGTTTATTTATAAATTAACAAAGTTAGGGGGGGCAAATGCCCCTCCTGAGCCTTAGCTGGATCCGTCCTTGCCTCTCTCCATTGTTTTTTCTATTGTGCTCAGAAGGTCTATCATCGCTCATGAGGGTGGTTGCTAGGGAGTATAATCTTCATGTAGTAATGATTTATCAAGGAGCACTAGCCATTACCCATTTATTTTTTGTTGATGACACCTTGATTTTTTCAAAAGCAACAACAATGGCTTGCAATAATCTTAATAGATTCTAGGTACATATGAGATGGCTTTTGGGCAACAGATAAATCTAGACAAAACAAAAGCATCCTTCAGTCATAATATACTGGTCAGCTTGCAACAAGAATTGCGGGCTTATTTAGGTGTGAAACGAGTTGATAGGTACCAAATTTATCTTGGCTTACCGATGATCGTGGGCAGATAAAAAAAAAATAAGTTTTTCAAGGCTTTATGGACTGTATATGGAAGAAACTTGGGGGTTGAAAGGAGCAGTTTCTCTCAAAAACAGGCATGGAGGTCATGATAGAAACGTTGATCAAGCCATTCCCACTTACACCTTGAGTTGCTTCCAGTTGCCTCTCAATATTTATGATCAAATAGAAAAATTAGTTAACAAATATTGGTGGGAAAGTTCTAAAACTAAACAAAAAATCCATTCGAGTTCATAAGATAAGCTGACCTCTATAAAATTAGGGGAGGTCTTGGTTTTTAAGATTTCTACTCATTCAATTTGTCTAGACTTGGGAAATAAGTGTGGAGGATACTTAACAATGAAGATTCTCTATTTATCCGAATTCTGAAAGCTAAGTATTTTTTTAGGGACAATATGCTAGATGCAAAGATGGGAGCCGCTTTGAGCTATACCTGGTAAAGTGTGTGTGCTGCTTGCCAACTAGTTGAGAAAGGAATGCTTTGGAGAATTGGAAATGGAGAGAAGGTTAATATCTGGAGAGAATCATGGCTTCCAGTACAATATAGTTTCAATATTTAACTCCAAGTGCCCAGCTAGCTCCTCATAAAGTGTCAAAACTCATTGATTTTGATTTGCGAAAATGGAACACAGCTCTAGTGAGGTAGTTGTTCATGCCATTAGAGGCTGAGGCCATTCTTTCCATTCCACTGAATTTCAGGAGGGCAAAAGATAAATGGGTATGGTACTATGATAGTAGGGGAGGATAAACAGTGAAGAGTGCCTACCACTTATCACAATAGTACAGTTCTTTTCTCTGCAACAATCCTTCATCTTCAGAATCAAACGATAGTGGGGGGCTTTGGAAAAAATTGTGCCATTTTCGAATTCTAAGTAAGGTCAAGCATTTTGCATAGAGAGCTCTAAAAGGTTTCTTACCTACTAATGTGAATCTAGTAAAGAAAGGAATTATCGTGGAGGAGATTTGCCCGAGATGTGGTGTAGAGCTAGAGACAATATCCCATGCTCTTTAACTAGTGCCAATGGGCTACAGGTGTGTGGTTCTCAAACCCTCTTGGTTTGAGAGTTGAAGGCTTTAATTCTTTCCATTTTGCTGACTGGCTCAATTTCTGGTGTGCTACTAGAAATGAGTGGATCATTGAGATAAAATTTTTGAATGCATGGGCAATATGGAAAGGGAGGAACCTGCTATGCTATGAAGGTAAGAGGTCATCTCCAACTCTGATCACTGACATGGCGACAAAGCTCCACCAAGATTTTAGATATGCTCACCGTTCGCAAGTTGTCACTCCCTATCCTACCAGAAGCTATACACGTTGGACTCCTCCAGCTAAAGGTTTTGTTAAAATAAATTCAGATGCTGCCATTGGGGATAATCATAGAAGGATGAGGATTGTAGTTCGTGGTAGTCATGGGAAGCTATTGTTGGTCCTCTCCAAGCGAGTTCAGGGATCATTTGCACCAACTGCTATTGAATTACTGGCTTTACGTGAGGCCTTGAAGCAAACTACCAGCCATGATTTTAGCAATGTAATGGTGGAATCTGACTTCTTAGAGGCTGTACAGGAATGTTGCAAGCAAAGTTCATCAGATACAAGTTGCACGGTTAATGGCGGATAATATTAAGGAATTGTTGTCTATGCATGAAGAAGCGACTGTCTTACATATTCCTCTTGATGCAAGTGGTGCTGCACACATGCTGGCAAAGAAAGCTCTTGCAATAAAAGATGAGGTCATTTGGAGGCTGGAGAGTTTTCCTCAGATTTTTACTTTATTAGAAAAGGATATAATGACTATTATTGAGTTATGAGAATTTGTTTTTCACTGAAAAAATTAAAAATAAAAAGAGCGCCTAACGAATTTAATTTAATTTTCACAACTTATATATCTTCTCATGTATAAAAATAAGAAACTTCATTATCTACTTTCCAAATTTTTAAAATTACTTTTTTGGCCATAAAAATTATTTTCTTATTTCACTACACCACTGGTCTAAATATTAATTTTAGAGGTTGAAATAGTTTGTCAATCTTTTTTTTTTTTTTTTTTTTAGTCTTTAGAGAGGAACTATGCTCGTATAATGGGGGATGAGAAAGGTAAGGATTGGAGGGCAAAGAGGATTGAATCCTCGGTATTTTGCATGAGAAGTCTCTGGCTAACTTGGTTGTGCCGAGATTCTCTTTCATTCTTTCTTTTAGTAAGCCATTTAGCCTCAAAATGCAATAAGCGATAGATTTACCTCACAAGCTCACACACATATATATGCTAACTTTTGTGATAATATCTTGTGAGTGCCAACATACAAATGTTGATCACACCATAAAACAAAGGAAATAAATAGGTTAAAGGTTAGGAAAGTTAGCAATTGATCAAACATGGGGCCGAGAACAAAGGAAGGAACCAAGTTTAGTTTAATGCTTTGCAGCCTATTATTTTACTTTACTTGATTGGATTATCACTTATAACCATCCTGTTGGACTTAATTTTTTTTTTTTTGTCTTAATTAGATGAACTCTGACTAACAATTTAATTACATTCTATAACTTAATTAAGCTCTTTAGTTGACTTCTACTACCACTAAGGCAAGGGTGTTTTTTTTTTATTATTTAGGAAGATTTTTTAGAAGAAGTAAATTTACATCTACAAATATGATAACAAAAAAAATATATGTAAAAATAAATAAATAAAAAATAACATTTACTATTTTGAATAATAAACATTACAAGTATTGACTATAAATTTTATTGTTTATAAACTTTTGGATGATTTTTCAATTTTGTACACTATCAAATATATCTTGTTTTATGTAAGTATTTATCATTTAGTTCATTTGTCTCTCGTGCAATTGTGTAATTGATTTTTTATAACAATATTCATTGTAAAAAAGTTTTTTTTATTGTAACTATTGTAATGGATAAAAATTAAAACCAATGTCACAAGTAAATACACTTTTCAATATACATTATGCTTATGTCTATTCTTTTATATTTTAATATCAAAACAAATAATTTGTTTTACTAAAAGATAATAATACTTTTAAAAAGAGTGCTCGACAAAGTTAAAATAAAAAGTAATTTATAGGAAAATAATGAAAATAATTTTTAAAATGTCACTTAAATATGTAGCAAATCTGTTCCAAGCAAAGCATCAAACCAAAAGGAGGTTATAACAACTCTTGCCTTTGGTCCAAATAATGGATTATAATACTGAAAAGCACTCAAGGCATTTCGTCACGCCTTGCCTAGGTCCCTATTTGCTATTTAAGATTTTTTAAGTTAGTTTACCAGTCAATTTAAACTTAATTTATTTTAAGGAGATCTTAAGTGCTTGCACTCTGTATCAACCTAGTGCATTAATTATGCGCTATGGAGTTCTACTTTCATGTTGTTTGCTTCAAAGTTCAATGATTATTATTAACATATTTCCTTTTCCAAATTGTTTTTAGTGAGTATCGTCATCAATGATACAGGTCTAAATCAACACCTGCAAAACGAAGAGAATTTAAGGGGTTCTGATACCTAAGTTAATAACAAGAGACAAGAAAGGAGAAGAGAGGATGAATGGTGTGTATATTCTTGTAGAAGATTTATTATTAGCAACCTCTCTTATGAAGGCAGGGATGAAGTTACGTAGGGGCAAGGGGTGGCAATTCTTGACTTGTTAGTTTATATATATTGTATTGTTAAAAAGTACAATAGATATAATATTTGATGCAGTGGCAAAGGTTATGCCCCCAAAACTTGGCAAGAGTTTCGAGTACCACTTTGAGCGCTTTCAAGATTTTTAATTTATTTTTTATATCAAGCATAAGAAATCTTTGCATTATTGTTACTCAAATCCGTACGAAGATTCAATGGGAGAGCATCCGAAAGACCTACATAAAGTAGGAATACATGATGACCTGCACAAAGTAGGAATACAATTCAGCCAAGTTGGCCTACAGATAACATGGTTAAAAAGATCATTTTTTAACTGGGCAGATAGCCCGTTTTGACAAAACTTTCTATCGAGGGTACATATCAAACTATAATTAAACCTGCCTAAAAATAAATCTTAGATAAATCTAATTTAGCCGAACAAAGCTATCGAAACAAGCAGGCAACCCGCTTTCAAGATTGTTATTAGTATCATTTTTTTCAATATTCTTACTTTTTAATAGAATTCATTATTAACAATAAAAATCATTTATAAGAAAAGGAATAGACATAAGCATATTATATACATGCTTATAAAATTAACTTTAATAATACGTTTTTTAATAGTAAAAAGAACTTTTCAACTATGAATATCATATAAAACATCAGTTGTACAATCATAGGATAGACAAATAATTAATTGACTATATTATTATCTATGCAAAAAAAAATGTTTGATATTATTGAAAATAAAAAAATTATTTAAAATCTCTTACAAAAGAATTATAATATTTATTATTTTAAATAGATAATTTTATTTTTATTGTTATATTTGATCATAAAAATTTTTCTAGCTTCTTATTTATAAAACCTAGAGAGGTACCCAAGTAGCTCAACTGCTATTGAGTGCCAACGTAGAGGTTAAAGAGCTTGTGAAATACTATAGCGTATATTAAGTCTCAAATAAACTTATGTGATGGTAAACATGCAGAGAACCAGATTCTAAAATCGACTGAGTCTAGTATATATATATATACATACATGCTTACTTACTTATTTATTGCTGAGGTGTATAGGTGCCATATGGCACACTCTCTACTCTTTTTTGGCTTTTTTACTTCATTCTCTCATACTTCTCTTTGAAATTTTTGTTGGCTATTTTGAAGAGTTTCTTGAATAGACTAAAGGAGAGTTCGCCCATTACAGCTTTAAGTTTTGTCCATTGAAATTCTAGCATTATTGTTTGTCCATTAGATTTCTCAAATACTTATTTTATTAGTTAGTAAACTTTCAATTTTCTTATAGTTATGAAACTCTAAGGGTGCATTTGTTTCATAAGATATGTTAGAAGTCAACTATCTCACCTTAATCTATATTTAGTTGTTCAAAAGGTTAGACATAAGATAGGTTAATGTGTGCTTACTAATTCATTCATAGGAGATAATATTATTCATCTCACTCTTGTATATTAGTTTATCTCATCTCATGGATTAGTTTTAATAAATTATATATTTATTAAAATATCCTTTTAATTAAAATAAATTTTTAATATTTTTTGAAAATTAATATAAAATTAAAAAAATAACTTCTCTATTCTCCTTTCTCTCTCCTCCCTCCTCTTTCTCTCTCACACTTCTCCTCTCTCTCTTTCCTTTCTCTCTCCTCCCCCTCCCTCTCTCTTCCCTCTCTCTCTCTCTCCCTTCCTCCCTTTCTTCTCTCCCCTTGCCACTGCCCCTCCCCCTCCACTAGACTTCCTCGCCAATTATGCAAGCTTCACTGAAGCTGTTTGTGGCGACTCATTGCTTCACAGAATGTGCAAAAGCAGCACATGCTTATCTAGGTGATTGTGTAGCATCAAAATTAAAATTTATTTAATGCTCAATTTTTAAAAATATTTTTTTATATAAATTTAAAAATTTATAAACAATATAATGGACAAGACATGTAAAATAAATATTAATTTTATTACTTAATTTTAGTTATTTTTGATAAAAATGTTAAAATTAATAGTAAATGTAAGTTAATTATCTCTTAGAACAATAAAGTCATTTTGATGTATTATACTATTTTGTCTCATACCTTCCAAATATGTGATAGGATAATTATTTTATATTATTTGATGTTATACAAATGCAATATAGGCTGGTAGTCTAATCTATTCTATACTATATTAACTTATATTATCATATACCATATTATGCAGTTTACGTACCAAATGCACCTTAAGAGTTTTCTTATTCAATTCTATTTTTAAAATTACAATACGGTTATGGAATTTCAAGTGGTTTGAGATATTCTAACAATTAACAAATGTTTATTTGTTATCTCACCTTCAAAAAAATTTGTTTGCAACGGATACAAGAATTCAGAATCTAATTTTCGAGAATGAGGTTAGAATATGAAATGTCGTATGTTTAATGAACTTCTGCTCCTCCATGCTTCTGAGTTTCTAAGCCCTTTTTTTGGACCTTTCTTATCAGGCGTTGCACTGTGAATTGGGGGCTTTAGCAACAGGGGATAAGCATATTTTTAGTCCTATACGTTTGCCCCTTTTTTACGCAGCTTCATAACGTTAGGGCCGTTTTATTTAAGTCTTACACGTTAGCGAGTCATTTTAATCGAGTCCAATTTTGGACGGAGGGTTATTTGACAGTTAAAATCAGCGTTGACCTCAATTAAAATATTATAAAAAAATAAAAATACGTGATTTTAATGTATTAAAGTGAATAAAAAATAAAAATACACTATTTTGAATAGATATACGTAAATACAATTTAAAAAAATTCAATAAATTTAAAAATAAAAAAATAAAAAGTTAAAGAAATTTAGTTGAAAACCTAGTTACCGTTAAATATTGTTTTAACTACGTTAAAATATTATGAAAAAATAGAAATACGTCATTTTAATGTATTAAAGTGAAAAAAAATAGAAATATGTCATTTTGACTAAATATACCTAAATATAATTATACAAAAATTAAAATTTTAATAAACTTAAAAACAAAAAAGAAAAAAATTGAAGAAATTTAGATAAAGACATAATTGACTGTTAAATACTGCTTTGACTACATTAAAATATTATAAAAAATAAAAATATGTCATTTTAACTTATTAAAATGAATGACAAAATAAAAATATGTCATTTTGATTAAATATACGTAAAAATAATTGTAAAAAAATTAAAAAATTAAAATTTCAATAAATTTAAAAACAAAAAAAATTAAAAAAAACCCCAAAAGTAATAAAAGAAAATTATTAATTTTTTAAAAAATATTTTTAAAATTATTAAAAATTGAAAAAATTAAACAAAATGTAAAAAAATTAGTTTCTCTCAATTCTTTCCTCCTTTCTCTCTCCTCTCTCCTCTCTTTCTCTCTCATCACCCCTCTCTGCTCTCTCGTCCCTCTTTCTCCTCCCTCCTCTCTTTCTCTCTCCTCGCCTCTCTCTCCTCCATCTCTGTCTTCTCCCTCCTCCCCCTCTTTTCCTTCCTCCCTTTCTCTCTCCTTGTCATATAAGATCCAATTTTGTGTTCATATAATCCAACAATTTTTTTTTTTACAAAAATATGAAAGCAGGTAGGAAGAGGACGATGAGAAAGAAAGAGAAAGGGATGAACGAAAAGAGAGGGAGAGGAGGAAGGAGAGAGAGACGAAGGGGAGAGAGGTGAGGAGAGAGAAAGAGAGGAGGGAGGAGAGAGAAAGGAATGGAGAAGAGAGAATGAATTTTTTTTTTATTTTTCTTTTATTTTTTTAATTGTTGATAATTTTAAAAATATTTTAAAAAATTAATATTTTGTATAAACCAAAATTTATAATTTTATTTTCTCTTTTTTTTTTAAATTTATTGAAATTTTAATTTTTTTTACAATTGTATTTATGATATTTAATCAAAATGACATATTTTTATTTTTTATTCACTTTAATAAGTTAAAATGACATATTTTTATTTTTTTATTCACTTTAATACATTAAAATGACGTATTTCTATTTTTTCATAATCTTTTCACGTAGTCAAAGCAGTATTTAACGGCCAACTAGGTCTCCAACTAATTTTTTTAATTTTTTCTTTTTGTTTTTAAATTTATTGAAATTTTTTTTATTTTTTATAATTATATTTACGTATATTTATTCAAAATAGCGTATTTTTATTTTTTATTCACTTTAATACGTTAAAATCAAGTATTTTTATTTTTTTGTAATATTTTAATGCGATCAATGTTGTATTTAACGGTCAACCAAGCGTCCGTCCAAAATTGGACTCGATTAAAATGACTTATTAGCGTGTAGAACTTAAATAAAATAGCTCTAACGTTATGAAACTGCGTAAAAAAAAGACAAACATATAAGATTAAAAATATACTTATCCCAGTATTAGATAAGATTTAGGAAACCGTTACAAATGTGAATGACGAGGACAGGTAGATATTTTTTTGGCTTTTCAACATTTTGTTATTTCAAGTTGAATCTGTCATTTACTTTGTTTCCAAGGCAATCATGAATTTCTTCGAAGTACTTGATTACTTTGTGAAATCCATGTCATTATACATATGCAAGGATGTCTGCCTAGAATGTAATAAATTTTGACATCAAGAGCGTTATACAGACACTCTGATTGTTTTATGTCTTATGAACAACTTATGTTGGTTTGAACCTTCCATCGCCTTCATGCTGCTATTTTTAATGGGTCGATCTGCCGATCCAAGCTTTTATTTTTTACAGTATAATCTGTTACATACTCAATATCATGTGTTTGGTGATGGCGATGTCTCTTGGAATATTTCGCACTTAAATTCATCTTTATACTAATTGGATTTTATATAACCATTGACTTTTATGGCAGGAAAAAAGAGTTTTCTCTGCTGTGCTGGAATGTAAAGAAGATTGTAATATGGTCGTGGCAGTTGAGGGTAACAGGTAAAAAATGAATAAAGGAATAGTACTACAATATTGCTATTGTAGTAAATAAAAATTAATAAAAGAATTCTGTGTTTGATCATCTCCTTCATTTTCTTTTTCTTGTGAATTTCTTTTAGATTGAGGTTGCAAAGCATCTATATAATACTACAATTTCCATGACATGAGAATACTACGTGACTGCATTTCCTTAGAACTACTAATTATTATTATTACTATTATTATTATTATTATTAGTGTGTTTTAACGAACATTATTCCTACCTACAATGCTTTGTTACCTCTTCAACTCCTCTTTCTATTATTTATAATACAAACAATTAGACTATCTATTATCCAAACGTTCAATTGTTTAGATTGTCAAATTTTAAATTTATTAGAAAAAAATAATTAATATACAAGAGAACTATAAAGCAATTATTGTTAAGCTCTTTAATTTGGTTCATCTTATCTTTCTTTTTGGATTCTCAAATGTCTACTTGGCTTAATAAAAGCAATTGAAGTATTGTTAATATTCATTAAACAAAACAAATGAAGTAATTTAATGGTATTAAAGAAAATAGAAGGTTATCTGACCAAAAAAAAGAAAAAGAAAATAGAAGGTTATTATTGTTGGGTTGGATTATATCAATTATTTTCTTTCACATTTGAGCTATGTACGTATATATATATATATATATATATATATATATTTGACGTATTGAGCTATGTATATTTGCTTACAACTTCGTTGTCTTGGCTCATGCAGTGGTAGTTTCCCATGGATATCGATTATGACAAGCTTTGTTGGCATGTCCTTGATTGTATTATGTTCAGCTAGCACATTCACCCTTCGACTCATTCTACAAAGAACATGTTGTCACCTTCAAGGATTGCACTGGGGGACGTCGAGTGCTCTGTTATTACAATGCTCGATCTCATTCAAATAAAAACTATTGCATAGTGAGTATTAGTAAGTGAACCAGTAGACGTGGTTGGTCAGTGACAAGTCAGCATGTATCTTATATTGGTGACCCGGGTTCAAGTTCCTGCACTCGGGTCTTCCCTTGGCAAATAGCTGGTTGTCTGTTGCAGTGAAAAAAGATTGTAGCGCGATGTTGGGTTATGAGTTCGGTAATCGCTGTGGTCTCTAATAACGAAAGAACGCTTGATCCACTAATACTCGGGTAATTTTCTGCCCGTTCGAGAGTGATTGAATGAGATGTTACAAATATGAATTACTCTAGTTTTGACTTACAAATCCTATAACTAACATACCTGTGATAAATTCTTTTTTGTTGCTCAAAAAAAGGTATTAGTAAGTGAAATTTGCAATGAATTATTTGACAATAATGAAGATTTTAGGGTGTTAAAATATGAAACATTGTATTTAGCATGATTCATAATTTTTTTTTACAATTTGCATATATATTTACGTTTAAATTATTTAAATATATATACATTTTTTATTTATTAAAACTAAAAATCATTTACATCCGTGTATAACGCGAAAGAAAAAATTAGTCATTACATTTTGTTGAATAACAACAAGCGAAGTGGAAATATCAAATTTCGTTTGTTTATATATATATATATATATATATATATATATATATATATATATTAATTTTACTCATTTTTTTATAAGTGAAATTAACTCATGATCTAATATTATTTAAATATTATTTTTAATTTTTTATTTAAATAAACACTACTATTATATGATATATAATTATAAATTAGTTATATTCACTTAAAAAAAATTAAAATAAAAATTTTCATATATTTAAAACGAAAAACTTTACGACACAAAATTAGATAATAGAAAAAAAAAAGAAAAATAAATTGATTAACAACATAAAAAGTGACCTAACACGTGTCACGTGATGGTCGGCTACAGGCCATGATGCTTTTTCCAATGTTTTCTCATGCAAGAATGCATGTTGGTCCCGAATCTGGAAAGCCCGTCAATCTAAATCAATTGACATGACCATTTGGATAGTCACTAGGGATAACTAATCTAATCCAATGACCGAAAAAAAACGAAAACAGAAAGCATTTATTAACGTGGAAAATTCCACACCACCCACCATCCGGATGGAAGCATTTTAATTTCCATACATGAATATATGCCGCACCCATGCTATCACCTTCCATGAATAATAATAATTCAAAATCTTTTTTTTGTTTTATTTAATAAAAATAAAAATAATATCTTATGAATCTGATAAAATAAATTGTACTAACTATTAAATATGATGTATGATGAGTTGGACTATTGTATTAAACTTTCTGTTTTTTTAAACAACTACTGTATTAAACTTGTACAAGCACATTGAATTATATTAATATAAGGTAATTTGTATTTGTCACCTTAAAAATATGATATATTGACAACTGACATCCCTTAATTTAACAAATTACAAAAAATATATTCTGACTAATAGATGTCAGTCAACTTAAACGAAAAACATAAAATAATCATATTGCCCCCACATATATATTTAAGAGAAAATCCTAAAATTATTGGGAATAAAACCGTCAGTGATTCTCTTTCATTTTCTCTCAACCAAAAAAAAAAAAAAACTCAGAAGATCAAAGCTTCAATTTGGTTTGAAAACGTCGAATTTTACTTTCAAATTAATCAATTTTTGTGTGATTTGGGGTTGTACCAAATAGCACCCAAACTCAGAAAATAGCATCACTGCTACTTTTAGGGGGACATTTGTCGTTTTTGGGAAAAATTGACTTTTTCAGCTCGAGCTCCCACTATCTTTCTCGTCATCTATTTCCAAAACAGTTTTGAAAAGTCTGGTGAGTTGAGATTTATGAGTTTTTAGATAATTTTTTTGAGAAAAAAATACTCGCCAATATTGGCTGATTATGTTACAGTAACAGTCTCACTTGCTATTTTTAAAGCTGAAATCGGCCATGATCCAAGTACGTTCAGTCCTCCTCTTCCATCTTTCAAGACTGAGGCTGTTTAGAGGCTAAGATATGATGTTGTTAACAAACTGTTTTTGCAATTGAGTTCAAGGCAAGATTGGAGAGACGAGAATGTGAAGACACTCTTCCAAACAGTGTTTCACTGACCACATTGAAAATTGAAGGATGGAAATATACCATAGTGGACGAGAAGCACAGCTTCCATGTGTCCAATCTATAAAAATTCTATGGTATTGCTGTCTTGATTTGCTGGGAAAGAAGCCCTTAAGCTTGAATACCTTAGTAATGAAATTTTAGATGAAGTTTCAAAAACAATAGTTGTCTTCTTACATCAAACTCACAAACAAGTGGATTCCAATGGTTATGGATTGCACAACAGGAATGCTAGCAACTCTGTGGGAACCTTTTTTTTTTGTGTTGTTGGTGGCTTTTAATTTTCAAAAATTTAGGCTTCCAATTGTATAAACGAATATTTTTTTTCTCAAAAACAAAATCAAAAAGAAAAAAGAAGAAAATTTTGATAATAAAAAAAGGTGTTGCTTTTGTGGATTGGTGAAATAGGATGACAGGTCAGGGCTATTTAGGTTGCATTTGAAAATTTTTTTCCTTACCTTGAATTCCAGTAGGTAGTTTAGAGATTATTTATATTGTACTAAATTTTGTAACCTTTTTGTTTCACTCTCTCTATGTATTTTTACATTGATATATGTCTAAGTCCAAAATTTTCCCGAATGTATTAGAGAAAGAATTAATTTGTGAATCTAAAAATATAATTGGAATTGGTATATTGTAGAAAGATAGTTAATAATTTTTTCTTGGTATGAATAAGGTGGTTTTAGAAGCCATATTTGCATCCTGAAGAAAGCTTCTTCATTATTATAGTTAGAGGAAAACTCAAAAAACTATTTTTTCTTAATCTGCGTCAGTCCTAATTGTTGCACTATGGTCTCTTCATTCTTGGCTTCGCTTGCGTCATTTGCATTTTTTATTTATTTTTCTCTGACTCTGACTCTAATTTTTCGGTATTGTACACGTGAGGGTATTTTAGACCCTTTAAATAATTTATAATGACATTTTCGTAATTAAATCTAACTTTTATTAGCGGCAGGTTGACATAGTATATTTTTTGTAACTGCAAATAAATTTTAGTATATTTTTTATAATTTCTCAAATTAAGAGATGTCAATTGTAAATACACTCTATTTCTAAAGTGACAAATATAAATTTTCTTATTTGTATGAGTCAGACTTATTTATAACTCTACTAAATTTTTTGACAAAATTTAAATTCATTCAAAATTTTCAAATCATTCACATTTTTTTTCTTCCAAATTGAATTAAATTTCGATAAAAAAGAAACCAAATATGCCCTCCAACCCATTAAAGCGACACTTGACACAAATTAATTCCTCGCCCCAAGAGCTACCATGGTCATTCACACGCTCACCACACAACGCCACACACAAATTGTTCAAAACGGGAAAAATAAGAAACAAGTGGGGGAGGTGGTGAGTCAGATTATATTTTTGTAAGCCATTAATAAGATCTTCCAATCCTGGAGTATAGGTGCTTTCCATTTCCACATACATTTGAGTGAGACTTCAGCCGTATAAACTAAGAAGTTAATTCTTTAAAGCTAAGTTCGGTGTCATGAAGTTAATTCTTTAAAGCGTTACAATACAATACAGAGCCTACAGATACATAGGAGATCCTATAGACAAAGAGAGAGGAAAGCAAGGATATTTAATAACTTTTGTTGTAAAGTTTTCTTCTTTTACAGCTCTACACAAGGAAGGAGAGGAGGGAGGGCTTAATCAATCATGCCATCAGGTCCAAAGAAGAGAAAAGCTGCCAAGAAAAAGAAAGAAAAGGAAGCCCACAACAACAGCAACAGCTCAGCATCAATCAGCATCAACAACCCACAAGGTTTTTTTTTTTTCAATGGCCTTTCGCTATTTGTTGTTAAAGGCCTTGCTTTTGCCAATCTGTCAAGTGTGTGTTTTCTGAATCTGGGGTTAAGGGTATGTATTATTTTAAGTCTTGTTTTGGTTGTGTTTGATTGGAGTTGGTTTGGTCACTTTTGGTGCATCTGTAGTGATGGGTATTTGCTTATGTCTCTTCCTTTACTGGATTTTTGATTGGGAGTTATTTTGGTTTTGTGTTTCTGGCAATTTGAGATGATGTGTTCTCGTTGTTGGCATTGCCATTGCTGGATTTTGACTGGGATTCTTCGGGCGAATTCTGTTGTTACTGTTAATCTAGTTTTTGGAAATTCTTTGTTAACACTGTTAACTTGTTTTATTTGGCAATTCACGTTGTTTGAGTGTTTTGGTGGATATTGGTTAATGGTTTTCGCTTCTATTATTTGATTGGAAATGGACAGTTGTTTTGCTGTTTTCGTTCGTATTTATATATCAATAAACCATACTTTTCATTGTTCTAATTTATGATTTCTTTTATAATTGGTCGTCTATTTACACTTGTCCTCCTCGTTTGGGCTAGTGATTGATGTGGTTTAATGGAGTTTGCGAGTGTGCGTTATGTCTTGCTCCACAGTTATCTTAGTTCTTCTGGTTGTAATCATCATAAGGATTAGTGGGTGGATTACATATCCAATTAAATATTCCACTCCATACAATATCAATTCTCTTGCTATGCTTATCATAACAAGTATGTAAGATATATAAGCTTTACGCGCTTTCATTGCTTCCCTGTCCGTTTTAGAGTATGATTGAAATTATCATTTATTTTACAATTATTTATCCTGAACATTTTTATGATTTAATGAAGTGATTGTAGGAAATGAAGATCCAGAAAGTCAGGATGAGAGGGAGAGTGAGGGTAGTGAGGTTGTGTCCCCAGCATCGCAAGACCACCACAAGGACCACAATCACCGGCAACCTTTTGCTGAAGAATCTGAGAAGAGAGCCACTGGGGATGCAGAACGAAGAAATGGTGGGCAAGGGGATGGTGAAGTTGGAAAAGAACCCAAAACTATGCAGACTGTAGAAAGGAATGGGATTAGTGTCAAGCGTGTGGAGCCTATGAAGGAACCGCATGATGGGAATGAGAGGAGTTCTAGCAGTAGTAGTTCTGATGATGAATCTCAAGCCTTTGCTAAGAAACAGGAAAAAGATCACGAATCAGTTTCCAATGCCATCTCCTCTCGTGACGAGGAAAGGAAAGTTGATGCCGTTTCTGAAGTGGTGCCACATATTTCTGGAATAGGAAATCCACTTGAGGAAGCTAATAGCAATTCTGATTTGGAGCCGTCCCCTGCTATAAATTCTGATATGCATGTGGTGCCTCTTTCTGAGGTACTGAAGCCCGTGATGGAAAGTATTCAAGTTGAGAGCTCAGAGTTTGTGGAGGTTGCTGAGGCATCAACAGAAAACATAGATAAAATACCGCCTGCATCCAGTGAAATTACTGGGGTTCCGCTTGGTTTATTGTCAGAGAACAGTGAGGACAAACTCACCTTGAATGAGAAACTGACCTTTGTGGAGGTTACTGATGTTTGTGCTGCTGACACTAGTAATAATGTTCAGATTGCCAAGGAATCAGAGACTTATGAATGTACTGAAACCCAGGTATTGCCTCTAGTCTCTTAGTGTTGTGAGCTTCCTTTATGATTCATATCCGTTCTTTGTTGCATCAATAAGTTATTTTTAATTGCACGCAGCTTCTTGTAAATTCAGCTCCACGATTAGCACAAAGAACATCTTGGATGAGTTGCTGTGGTTTGTTCGAAGTGTTTGCAGGCTCCAATAGATAATTTCAGTTTATTCATCCACTTCAGGTTATTCACCTACATTAAAACAGATTCAAATGCATAGATTTTTTTTCTTGTTCTTGGGTTCTATATGTCCATCTTGTAGTTATAGAATAACCCCTTATGTAATTTTCAGTTTTGGACTTCATTTGTATGTAGTTGCTTGGCTCTTTGTGTTCACTAGCTCTTGATGGTTTACATATTCTGTAGATGCTGTAATTACTTGGTTCTAATGTATCCTGTTGGTGATTCTGATCTTATCTCATTCATTTTGCACTATTAACTTATTGTGCTTAAGGTTTGTACATGGAATTATTTTATTTATTATTTTTTTCCCTCTAGATGTACTTTTTTATTTTCACTTAAGATTTATTATATGAACATTCAGAGTGCTGATTGGGTACTTAGAGTTTTTGGTGACAAATCTTTTCTTCCTTCTCATTTCAATTGTAAGGAGATGGATGAATGCTCCTCATTGCTGTCACATGGAACCAATTAAGGCTTTGCTTGTGGGGTGCCGTCTAGTGGCTTTTAGGTGGATTTATATGCAGATGATCTATCACCTCATATTCTTGAATCTTCTATTCCATGGTTAATACAGGCATTTTCTTTTGAGAGAGAGAGAGACTTATCTGAGAGGTGTGATAATTATTGTTTGGGTATTGTTGGAGGAACAAATCAAGGCATTCTTTCTTTCACAATTCACCTACCTATAAGTCAACTATAGTATTTCAAATTAAAGATTGAAACGATGTACTCTGCTTGTTTGTAAAAGAAATTAGGAGTGGATCTTATGGTATTTTGTTTCAATGTATAAAGTAGAATGAAATGCTACGAAATTACTTGTGTAAGCTCTTTTAGCTCCACGTTTCAAACGTGCAAGTAATCTACCTACCGTTGTGAGCCTTTGGTTCCCTAGTATATTCAGATCAGATGCAATCTCCAAAATTGTACGAATTTTATCATTATTAGCATCTTGTAGCATAGCATTTTCTATTCTTTCTTCTCTAACATTGCTTTTCTCTAGATTCTATGGAGGTTCACAAGCAAGATTAAAGTAGCTTTAGGTGGCCTTGGATATGTTCTGATGCTGTTATTCCTTGATCTTGATAGTCTAGGATTTTACTTTTTAGTTGTTTGAAAAGCCAATTGATTTTGTTTGCAATATCAACATTTGTGTTTTGGCCTTGTTTTATAGTTCTCCCCTCCTTGTGTTATGAAAAATTTAATGGCTTGGGGCTGCTCATTGGATTTTATTTATTCCATTGCCTGTCCAAGTGGGATGGTACGATGAAGACGTCTGTTAGTGACATTTTTTTTTCCTCAAATAAATTAAGAATTGGTATGGTAGCAATAACCAGCCAAAACAATGTGGCAGGCTGCTTTTCTGTTCAATCATGCAAGTATAGATTCAATGATATGCCAGATGAAGTGGCAAGCTGCTTCTACAAACAATTGCATTAGGCCTCACCATTATTATCAACCTCATGCTTGGTTTGTCCATTTACATTTTGATCTCTCACAAACAAGATAAACGTTACGTGCTTGTGCAAGGTGCCAGCACCTTCGAAGTGTTTTAGCTGTGTGTATGTTTACAACCCATGGATTCCTTTATCAAACACCGTTGTCTTTGGTTAATTTTGATTCAAACTATTTGAGGGATGGTCATGGTGATATTTTTCCTTTTCATGTTTTTCATGGATGATGGGTTGCTTTACACTTCAAGACCTTGACCACTATATTCAGTTTAGAAAATTCTGCATTCAATTGCCATTCGATAATTATGTTTATCATATATCTTTTTTTGCAATGTTTTAACTAATTTTTACCTTGCTGTGAATTGATATGTTCTATTGATGCCATCCACTAACTGTTTTAGCAGTAGCATTCTACTTTCGCTATAAAAACTTTTTAACATCACTTTTTATTTGCTCTGGGGGCAGGGATGTGACAGAGTTTGATGGATTTAGCAGCTTGCTGGATTGAGAAGCATCTGCTTTTAAGTTCATGGTCGTTTGGAATAGCCTCTATTCCCATGAAGAATAGGCAAGTAAATTGTATAAGGAAATAATTATGTAGTGTTTGCAATTAGTGTCCGTGAACGCTGTCAAGGTCTTACTCCTGCTAGTTTTCGTCATGTTGATTTTGCAGTGTATTAACATGCCGTGTTTTGCAATTATGTATTGTGCATTAGTTTAGGTGAATTAATGACCTAGAAGCTGCGAGTTTTAGTTTGAGGTCACTGTTTTTTTTTTATTTGCAATGTGTTAATAGACCATGTTTTGTAATTATACATGATGCATTAGTTCATGCGGATCAATGAACTAAAAGCTGCTAGATTAGTTTGAGGCCACTGTCTTCTTGGTTGTTTTCATGATTTGTGCAAGTTGATTTTTTGTTTAATGGATAGTTGGTCTAAAGAAATTTTAAGATTGTGCTTCTACAGTCTCGAGTGACTGAATGTTCCTAGAACTGCTTTTCTCTATTTGAAAACATACATAATGAGATGTGGAAGCCATAAAAACATTGATCATGGAAGTTAGAGAGGTGTTAAATAAAATGGAAAACTAAGCTTCAATTTGAAGTAGCTACATGTTTTATATGCCATAATTTCTCGAGGGTGGAGCACATACAACTTAAGGAGACTTTGTATGTCTCTGAATCAAGAGACTTTGTGAATCTGGTTGTGGGTTTTGCTGACGGGTCACTCACCAAGATTCAACTTGTCCCAGAATGCTACTCGCAGCTTGTTCATGTAAAACTGATAATGGATGGGCACTGGGTTGATTGAGTCGGTAACCGATGCTCTAAATGTAATGTTAAGCACAGGTAGATTGAAACAAGAAATCCCTCTGTGAACGCGGGCTACTGTACACAGTTCCGCTTATTGTTAGTTTCCTACACATCCAATAAATGAGGTGTGATATCAATCAGTTTTTAGTCGAGCGATGTCAAGGGTTGTTTCTCGCGATGTTTGGAAACGAACTCAAATTTCAATGTTAGTCTCAAACATAAAAAATAAATAAATAAAAATATGCAGCGGAAAGATGAACAGGATTGCTTCCATGGTTCACTGTGGAAAGATAGTTGTGATGTTCATACTTGCTGCCATGCATATATGTAAACTAGAACCAGATCTTTGAATAGCTAAAACAAGAAGTTGTGTTAATGAGCTGCTTCCTAATGCCCCGTACACTATGTAAGGAGCTAGCAAAGTTGGTGAATCAATTCTGGTGGGGTAGCTTGGAATCTCAAAAAAAGATCCATTGGTCCTCATGGAAAAGAATGACAAGTAGCAAGTTGTTTGGGGGCCTTGGATTTAGGGATTTTTAGAGCTTTAATTTGGCAATGCTAGGAAAGCTAGGCTGGAGGCTCCTCACCAATGAGTCTTCATTAGTAGCAAGAATATTGAAGGCTAGATACTATGCAAATGGTTCCTTATGGACTGCTGACATTGGTAAGGTGCCGAGCTTCACATGGAGGAGTATCCTTTCATCCAGGTCTTTGATTCAGTGTGAGGCACGATGGCTCGTTGGAGATGGACAGAAGATTAACATTTGGTGTGACCCATGGCTGCCATCGATTAATGGCTTCCGCATCCTCACTTCGCCAACCGTTGACGGACCGAGAATGGCGTCGGAACTTATCGATCCTGACACCAGGTGGTGGCGGGAGGCATTGATCAGACAGATTTTCCCAAGCGTAGAAGTTGATGCCATTTTGTCATTCCACTAAGTTATATATGGCTAGAAGATAGATTGGGGTGGCATCACACTTGGTCTGGCAACTATGACGTTAAGAGTGCATATTATCTAGTTAGAGAGCGGCTATCTATTTCAACCAGGCAACCATCCTCTTCGGCACCAAACCATGATGTTGGGCTGTGGAAATTCATCTGGCACCGTAATATCCTGGGGAAAGTCAGATCTTTGTGTGGAGAATTTGCAAGAATTATCTCCCAACAATAGCAAACTTGGTGGCACGAGGAATGCAGAGATAGATGACTGTTGCCCAAGGTGTGGCCTCCAGGTTGAAACTATCTCCCATGCATTGTTTCAATGTACTTGGATTGCTAATATTTGGTTTATACGTCCCTTGGAGCTGAGAATTAGGGATGCTGAGCACGAGGATATGTGGTCACGGCTTCGAATATTTTTCCAGAGAAAAGAGAAACAGGCTGCAGTAATTTTTGTCATGCAAGCTTGGGCTATGTATGGAGGAGCAGGAATTTGTGGGTAATGGGGAAGATAACAATGGGGATGTTTCAAGTTAATGAACTGGCAAACAAGGTGCTCGTAGACTATACTGTAGCTAATGAAAAGCAGTGTACCCGACCAACAATGGTTGAACGAAGGAACGGCTGGACACCACCAGTTAGAGGATATATCAAGGCAAATGTTGATGCAGCGGTGAGGGAGCATGTCGGGGGCCTTGGCTTTGTTTTCCGTGATCATGAAGGTAAGGTCCTGGGTGCTTACTCTCACCAGCTGAGCGGATATTTCAATCCAACGTTGTTGGAGCTTACGTCCATACGGGAGGCACTAATGGAAGCCAAACACCAACAAACAGCCCATCTATGTGCTGAGACAGATTGTCTCATAGCAATACAGACTATTCAGAATCAAAGTCCAGCAATGACGGAGGAGCAGTTGATAGCGACAGATATTCGAGAACTCTCTAATGCTTTTGGGCAGTTCACTTGCAACCATGTCCCGCGAGAAGCTAATGCCGTTGCTCACGCTTTGGCAAGGAGAGCATTAATGGCCAGGTGCCACATCACTTGGAACCTGGCCATTAGAGATAAAGATATGAGTAGTGATTGTGTAAATTGTTTAAAGAGTATTATTATGTAAATTTATTTAAACAGTTTAAAAATAGTTATAGTATGATATAAATTATTAAATAATTAAATTTATAAAATATAAAAAATAAATAAATTATTAAAATCGTAAAATAGGGCTGCATAATTATGTTAAAATTATTTAGATAAAGCCATTAAAATTCTTTTTTTTTTTTTTTTTTTTGTGAAAAAAAGATGAGTTTATGTCTAATTCCTTCCTAATACGGTGCATTTTAATTCTTTAAGCCGGCCAATGCTTCTTCTCTCTCTGTTTTTTTTTTTCTTTTTCAGCTAAAAGTGGCTACAATATTGCAGAAATGTTAATCATCAGCACATGTGTACTGAGACATGAGACTGAGCAAAACTCCATAAGAGCGGTTGTTAAATTTAGAACTGGACACCCCCGCTAAACCAATCTTTCAAGCCTTTTCCTTTGGACGAGAACACTCACGTTTCCGAATTGAAGACCAATATCGGGGCTTTTTTTTGTGCCTATTCCGTTGCCTCTCTCTGCATAATTTTTTTTTTTAATGACTAATGAACAACAGTTGCTCATGAGGTGCCAATGGAGCTTTTTCGCGCCACATTTAGAAAATTCGAATCTGCACCCAAAATGTCCTCTTTTGCAATTTATTCCCACCGATTTCCACATTTTCTTTTTAAACTCTCCAAATCCTTGATGGGTTCTCAGTTTCACACCAAATCAAGCGCTCCATCTTACAAATCTTTACTCTCCCATCACTTACAGAAACACAGATTGGACCAAGCAATCATGATTTTCAATCAAATCCCATTTCCAGACCCGCATCTTTACACCATGATGATCACAGGTTATGCGATGAATGGCAGGCTATATGATGCATTGGAACTGTTTGACAGAATGCCTGTTAGAGATGTGGTTACTTGGAATTCGACGATAAATGGGTGTATAGAATGTGGGGATTTGGCTATGGCTCAGAGACTATTTGATGAAATGCCTGAAAGGAATGTTGTTTCTTGGACAACGATGGTAAATGGGTATTTGAAGTTTGGTAGAGTTGATACGGCTGAGGTGTTGTTTCGGGACATGCCGGTAAGGGATGTTGCGGCATGGAATGCGATGATTTATGGGTATTGTGCACACAAGAGAGTTGAGGAGGGTATGAAGTTGTTTGAGGAGATGCCTCGTAGGAATGTGATTTCATGGACTTCAATGATTTGTGGGCTTGACCAGAATGGAAAGAGCGAAGAGGCTCTGGTTCTTTTTCGAAAGATGATGGTTTCAGGTGTCAAGCCCACTTCAAGCACATTTGCTTGTGTGTTGACAGCTTGTGCAAATGCTGTGAATTTTAATTTGGGTGGCCAGGTTCATGGTTTTCTTGTTAAGTTGGGGTATTGCTCTGATGAATTTATTTCAGCTTCGCTCCTGACATTCTATGCAAACTGTAAGAAATTAGTGAATGCTCAGCAGGTATTCGATGAGACCTTGCCTAGAAATGTGGTAATATGTACAGCACTTTTAACTGGGTATGGTTTGAACTGTGAGCATGAGGGTGCTTTAAGGGTATTTGGTGACATGATGAATATGAGTGTTCTTCCAAACCAATCTACATTCACTAGTGCATTGAATTCATGTTGTGGATTAGAGGCTCTGGATAAGGGTAAAGAGATACACACAGTAGCTATTAAGCTTGGTTTGCAAACTGATGTCTTTGTTGGAAATTCTCTTGTGGTAATGTATAATGAATGTGGGAACATAAATGATGCTATGACTGTATTTGAGGAAATTGACGAGAAAAATGTGGTGTCGTGGAATGCAATTATTGTTGGAAGTGCACAGCATGGCTGTGGTATGTGGGCCCTCATTCTTTTAAACCAAATGATACGTTCTGGGGTCGAACCTGATGAGATTACATTTACTGGGATTCTTTCAGCCTGTAATCATGCTGGAATGTTGCAGAAGGGGAGACGATTTTTTGAGTACATTAGTCAATACAATTCCACTGAATTAAAGGTTCAGCACTATGTTTGTATGGTGGATATCTTGGGCAGGTCTGGGAAGTTGTATGAGGCAGAGGAGCTTATTAAAAATATGCCTATGCAGGCAAATTCCAACGTATGGATAGCGCTGCTTAGTGCTTGCAGAGTACACTCTAACATAGAGGTTGCTGAAAGAGCTGCAAGAAACATTTTTGATCTAGAACCTCATTGCAGTGCTGCTCATGTTTTATTGTCAAATTTATATGCTTCTGCTGGTAGATGGAAAGATGTTGCTACAATGAGAGTGAAGATGAAGCAGGAACGGGTGATCAAACAACAAGGGTCAAGTTGGGTAGTTCTGAAAGGGAGGAGACATGATTTTCTTGCCGGAGATAGGTCTCACCCTCTGACCAAAAAGATATATGAAAAGCTGGACTGGTTAGGAGGAAAGTTGAAGGACTTTGGTTATATTCCTGATCAAAGGTTTGCTTTGCATGATGTTGAGGATGAGCAGAAGGAAGAGATGCTGTCTTATCACAGTGAGAGGCTTGCTATTGCATTTGGATTGGTGAGTACTGTTGAGGGCAGTACAATAACAGTGATGAAGAATCTTCGTATATGTGGGGATTGCCACTCTGCCATCAAGCTTATGTCAATGATTGTAGAACGTATGATTGTTGTCAGAGACCCTAGCCGGTTTCACCACTTCGAGAATGGTTTTTGTTCCTGTGGGGATTATTGGTAGCATTATATCAATTTTTCCTCCAAAATCGTGTCAAATTTAATGAAATTTGGATTGTTTATGAGTGCATCACAGCACGTGGCATGATTATTGATAACGAACAGCAATCTATACTGCACAGGAAAGTTTCGCTCGAGTCAGAGGCCACTTAGCAAAAGTCATGCAGCAGCGAGCTTCATTGCCTTGAACAGATAATTAAAGTCACCATGCCTCCTATCGCCTTGTTAATTTGGTTGTCAGGAATCTGGTTTTGCATATGTGGCACACATGCATGACTAAGAGGGGTAGATTCACCTGCCCGAAAATTTCTATCTTTCTTCACAGTCTCTCTCAATCCATGACACTTTCATAAGGTGGTGATATTTATTATTTTAAGAGCTGTGCTTGGTGTAGATGAAGTTTAAGTACCCTTCATGAGTGGAACTCAATGGACGTGCTTCTTCATGACAGTATCAATTGTAGGACTTCTTCAAAGGAGAAAATTAGGGTAAGGTACAATACTGGAATCTCTCTATTGGAAGATAAGACATAGGCTCTTGCTATGCAACTTGAAAGAGATATTATTCAATCATTTGAGTAGCAGATTTTGACAATGAAAAGGAAGCCAAATTTTTTCAAGGGAACACGAAAAATGTTTGTTAGAAGGATCTAAGAAAGATGCCTAAGAAATTGAAGCTGGTGATCGTGGTGCTGGAGAACAACAAGATTAGCTAGTCCGTTGAAAAAGAAATGGAGAGTGGTCAAGGAGTTGAAGTTGCCAAGGACTGAAGCAGTGAATTTGTTGGGAACACAGTTTTTCAGAATGGATATTTTGGCATTTCCGTGGTTAGGTGGAGATGCAAGTGAAAGTTGCCCAGTTGCCTTAAATATGATTATGTTGATGCTAACAGTTCAACTAAGAAGACAGATGTTTCTAGGTGATTTAAATTCTTTCTTGCCAACAAGGAATTTGCTTATGTTAATGAATAAGTGCTCCAGTCTTCAAGTTTTGTTTACAGACCTTTAGCAGGATGATAATAACAAAAAATAAAACTGATAAAAGGTTTGAATCGTCACAGGAACGTTTTGTATAACTTCAATGGTATGATTCATGGTGAACGAAGACATGCCAGCTATTGAAAACAAGAAGTTACTTCGCTTTAGAACGAGGTTCGGTTGCTAAAGTTAGACTTAACAAACAGAAGTGAATGGAACTTCTCCGGCTTTCATATCTAAACCAAGGGATGGTTTGCTAACGAAGAGTCAAATTATAATGATGCTAGGCAGTGAAGATAATGGAGGCAAACATGGACTGGAAAGTCCATTAATTGGAAGGAAGACTCAAGATTTAAAGACAGAAATTGCAACGGTGAGGAAGTCTACTCGTGATGGAGTGAAGAAAAGCTAAGCCTAAGCTTGAGTTGAGAAGAGAAGCAAAGAGAAAATTCTTCAAGAGAGAGCAAAAACCAGAAAATTTTGGAGAGAAAAATGCAAGACATCTTTCATTGATCTTTATCTCCATTAAACACACTATAGTGCATTCAAAACATCATTACATAGGCCATCGCCTTTTAACTAGAAAAGCAAGTGTAATTGACTAAAGAAGTGAAAAAGCTTCTGCTACTTTACAGCACATGGAAAAAAGCTTTTATTGCACGCTCCACTAACACAAAAAAGGCTTTAGTAACCAAATTAAGCTGCTAATTAGTTCAGTTACAAACATAACATAAAAGTTTAATCATAAACAACTCTAAAAACACATATTCTTCAAGCTTGAACTCCAAGCAACATCCTGGAAGTTCAACTTCCACAGCAACCAAAAACAAAAACTTGCAGCTTCAATGTAGCCTAGACAAACTAGGATCACTAACACTCTTCCTTAGATTCCTTGATGTTCATGCTCATCTTTCCTCTCAAAAACTCAAATTTCCCTTTAGTCAAGGGCTTGGTCAGTATATCAACAATCTAATCTTCTGAGTTGCAGTGTGATAGCTTCACTTCTCCTTCTTGTTGCACTTTTTTGATGAAGTGATACTTTATCTTAGAGTGCTTTGGTCTGATTGGTTGTCTACCTTGATCTTTGTAGCTTCAATTGGCATTTGCATCAAGTCTCCAAGCTTCTTTCTTAGCTGAATTGCATGGTTCACTGCAGTAGCATCAATAATGTATTTTGCTTCTGTAGTGAACTATGCATTCACATCCTATTTTCTAGAACTCCATGTAAACACACCTGACCTCAAAGAGAAGTGATACCTTGAGGTGCTTCTCATATCATTACTGCTCCCAGTCCAGTCACTGTCTGAATAGCTAAACAGCTTGACTTCATTCTATTTTCTAAACCAAAATCCATATCCAATTGTGTTTCACATACTTGAGAACCCTCTTGGCTGCATTGTAATGACTTTCACTTGGAGCTTGTATGTACCTCGACAAGAGACTTATTGCATACATTATGTCTGGTATTGTGATTGTCAAGTACAACATGCCTCCTTGATAGCTTCTATAGCTAGTGCAGTCCACCTTCTTTGACCCATCTTCCTTGCATAGCTTTTCCCCATGATTCAAAGGTGTTGAGGCTTGTTTACTGTCAAGCATATTGTGTCTTTTGAGCAATCAGCAGCATACTCTTTTTGATTAATGAAAATGCAACAGTTGTTTGCAACGACTTGTATTTGAAGGAAAAAAACTCATTTCACCCAAATCAGTCATCTCAAAGACATCTCTTACTGAGCTTTAAACTCATCAACCATAGCTTGATTGCTTTCTGTGATGAAAATGTCATCAACATAGATTGAGATGATCATCAAATCATCATTTTACTGCTTGGTATACAAAATAGTCTCATTCTAGAACCTGGCTGCAACAAATATGAATCCATTTTGCTGTACCATGTCCTGGGTGCTTGCTTAGCCCATAAAGGGAGCTTTATAGCAAATATACTATCTTTTGCCTTTTTTTTTTTTTTTTAAATGTGAAAGTCCTCAGGATGTTCAACATAGATCTGTTCTTCTAGAGTACCATTTAAGAATGTAGATTTGATGTCCATTTGATAGACATTCCAGCCCTTTGCAGCTGACAAAGCAAATAGCAATCTGATGGTATCATGCCTTGCAACTGGGGCAAATGTTTTTGTGTAGTTAGTCCCAAACTACTGGGAATAGCCCTTCACCACCAACCTAGCCTTTGTTGTATGAAAATATTTTAGAAAGTGTTGTTTTATAGGTTAAAACACACAGTTATAACATGTTGCCAAGATCTATACCTGTTGCACTCATATTTTGCATTCATTATAAACTCATGACATCTGCTTTACAGTCACTAAACATCAGTTTCATTCAAAAAAGGTGAAACACTTCTATTGCAGACAGATCTCACTAAATCCAATATCATAATCCCTAAAACCATTCAATGGAAAGATATTTCTTTTCCAGAAGAATGGACACTACAAGGAGTTGCAGAACTAGAAAGTTCTCAACTTCCTCAACCAAACCGTAAATTGATGCAAGTCACACAATATGCTGACGGTAAGGTCACATTAAAATTTGATAGAATTCTTAGATCTATGAGTTCTAGGTTTTTAGACGATCCATCAATTAGCACTATAGGTCTTGGAGAATCTCCAAGATTCCATCGGTCATAAACATTCCTACAGACACTAAACTTCCATGCATAGAACCTGGGCACTCTGCTTCAGAGATACCTAGTACTTTTTTCAACAAGTAAGTTATCAAAATCCTATACCACGACCTGTATATCAACCTGCCGAATAAACAAATAAATCTGAGATTCCACCATCTCAACCCACATCTCCAACATACTCAGCAATCACTGACAATGTTATAAACGTTTTACAAAAGGATTTTGTTCTTGATAAAACTATTCTGCAAAAGAATTTTTACGCAAACCATAACAAAGACAAAATAAGTTGGTTTTTCCTTCATTTTCTTGAGGACATGCATGAACTTCAAAAACATTTTTATGATTTCGTGCTTGCTCACCAAGTTTATATTCCTTTCTTTAATTGGTTTGAAATTCATATGAGTTCTTTAGAATGGATGAACGAATATCCTTACTTTAAATGGTCTTTTCCTAAATCTATAAATCCTGTTTATTAAAAATAGAAACTTCCTGAATGGGAAATAGACGAGAAAACAATTCAATCAGAACATTCCCCTCCTAGGAAGATTTCATTTAAACAAAGGGATACTCAAATTGAGGCTTCTCCATATAAACTCTCCACTAACTCTAAAGATAAGCTTATGAAGAGTATCATTGAACAAAAAAATTTTAGAAATGCCAACCTCCAAACCATAGGAAATCAATTGATTAGAATAGAGAAACATATCCAGCAAACTGATTTATCTTCAGTAAAGATTGATAAATCATCTGATAAACCTCTTGATAAACCTAAAACCCATAAAAACCCAGTTTTTAAACCTTTAAAGTTTGGCAGGAAAGTCATAAACAAGTCTAGACTCATAAATCAGAGTTTCTTGAAGTAATCAAGGATCAACTCACTAAACTCTAGTCTATTGGTTCAGTAGGACCATCAACTTCTCAAGTTATTTTAGATACACCTGCTAAACTAATAATTCCTGGTACTCCTAGTAAATCCATTTATGTTCTCGACCAAGCCTCTGAATCAAACACACAAACAACTGAAACAGAAGCTCCTCAACTCAATAAACTTGTTTGGCGCCCTTCAACACAACCTATATCTAAAGCTCCAGACATTGATATTGAGTTTAAAACCCTTTTATCCCAAACCAAGTATAATACCAATTTTGTCTATGAATAGAATATATATGGAATGTCAAAATATAATATTTTGGGCATTTTCCAACAAATGACCGTGGCAACCAATGCCTATAAAACTCGAACCTTTATTTTTAATTAAGTTATTCCTGAACTTTTAGTTGCAAGATACACAGGTCAGTTAAAAGGTTGGTGGGACTATCATCTCACTCCAGCACAACAACTAGAAATCCTCACCTCCATAAAACTCGATGAAAATGAGAATCCAGTCCTTGATTCATCAGGAAACCAAATCCAAGATGCAGTCTTTGTACTAATCTTGACGATCTCGCTACATTTCGTAGAAGATCCATCTCATTTAAAAGATAAAAATGCTAAACTTCTTTCGAACCTTAGATGTAAGAACACATTTCTTACTAGGTTTATGCTTAGGGAAGATTCAAATCAAGCATTCTGTAAAGAAAAGTTTCTTTTAGGTCTTCCAACTCTATTGGGATAAAAGGTCCAAAATAGGATCAAAGAAACCATAGGAAATTCGATTCCTTATGAAAAACTTACGTATGGTAAATTAATAAGTCTAAACCAAAAGGAAAGACTTAAGATTTGCCAAGATATTAAACAACAGAAACATCTTAAATGAGAAATAAAGTGAACCAGGTAAGAATTGGAAAGCTTTTGCCAACAGTTTGAGTTTAATCCTCTCAAACCATTAACCCCTTGTTCCAATAAATCATGTTCTAAATTTTCCAAAAAGAAATCCTTCCTTAAATCCCAAAAACAGTATATATCAAATGATGATACATATTATAAAAAGTCCTCTCCCAAGAAAACCAAGAAACCCATTAAAAAGTATCAGTTTAGGAGTAAGCCTAAACAAAAGACTACAGATTTTAGTAGAGTAATCTGTTATAAATGCAATCAACCAGGTCATATAGCTAAATTCTGTAAACTCAATAAACGAATCCAAGAGATTGGCCTTGATGAAGAAATTCATCATAAAATACAATCTCTTATTCGTCATAAAATATAATCTCTTATTCATGAAATATCTGAATCTGATGTTAGTTCATCTAAAGAATCTCTTCAGCTAGATGAATTGGCAACGATTAGTCCAAATACTAGTTCTAATTCTGATAAGGAAAACTAGATTAATGTTCTTACTAAAGACCAAAAATTTATTATCAAGTTCATCAAGAAAATTAATGATCCTAAAATCCAAAAACAATATTTGCTCGAACTCCAATAGTCCCTTGAAAACCCCCAAACCTCTATTGCTGCTTTAAATTCTCAGTCGAATCCATATGATTTGATTTTTATTCTCAACAAACAAACAAAAGCAAAACCTTCCTCTTTTTCTCTACAAGATTTGTAGTCTGAGATTAAAACCATTAAACTTGAGCTTAAGGAACTTAAGCTTAAATAGTAGTCTGATTCAATTCTTTTTGCAACAATTATTAGCAAAAGAATCTGAGTCATCAGAAGACTCAACATCTGAATGACAAGAAGTCTATGATAATATTCAACAGGAAGCCCCTGGTGATTTTCTTAGTATTTTAATAGAAATCATTTCTCACAAATATTTAATAAAAATTTCAATTGTTTTTTCAAATGATTTTTCTCTAGATACTATTGCTTTGTTTGATACAAGTGCAGATCTTAATTGTATCAAAGAAATCATCGTACCTAGTAAATTTCATAAAACGACTTCTGAAAAACTTTCTACATTAATAACACTAGATTAATAATCAAAGGTAAGACTGATGCTTTCATTGTTAATCAAGATATTAGCATTAAAACATCTTTCTTGCTTGTAAATGAAATTTTATCATACTATTAATTTGGGAACTCTGTTTATCAGTTTGATTCTCTTTATAAGGTAGGATATCATGGTATATCATTTCATACAAGGAATCACAAATATATTTTTAATTTTTTTTAAAAACCCAAAACAAGAAGTCTCAATATTATAAAAGCTTATAACATTTACAATAATGAGATTAATCTTTTGATTAGATCTAAAGAAACAGAAATTTTTGATTTAAAACAATCTGCTTGCTTAAAATAATTTGAAAAATAACTTTCAACTGATTTTGTGAAAAAGAAGATTTCTGATTTGCAAAATCTTTTTGAAAAAGAAATCTGTGCTGATTTGTCAAATGCATTTTGGTAACGTAAACAACATATGGTTGATTTGCCATATAAAAAGGATTTTGATGAATGTCAAATTCTTACCAAAGCTAGGCTAATCCAAATGAATGCTGAATTACAACAGCATTGTAAACAAGAAATTTCTGATTTGCTTAGTAAGAAGCTAATCAAAAAATTGAGATCACGTTGGTCTTGTGTAGCGTTCTATGTAAACAAGAACTCTGAGATAGAATGAGGTGTACAAAGACTTGTGATCAATTATAAACCCTTGAATAAAGCCATCAAATGGATTACGTATCCTATACTGAATAAACGTGATTTGTTAAACAAATTGCACTCTGCATTCATATTTTCTAAATTTGACATAAAATTTGGATTTTGGCAAATACAGATTGATCCAAAAGATAGATAAGAAATTGCATTTACAGTTCCATTTGACCAATATGAATGGAATGTTATACCTTTTGGTTTGAAAATTGCACCTAGAGAATTTCAGAGAATCATGAATAATATTTTTTTTCTGATTATTCACATTTCATCATAGTTTATGTTGATGATGTTTTGGTGTTTTCTCTACTATTGATCAACATTTAAAACATCTTAAAACATTTTTCTTCATTACTAAGAAAAATGGTCTTATTGTCTTTAAATCCAAGATGTCTCTGTTCCAAACCCGTATTCGTTTCTTGGGTCATTATATTACGCAAGGAGTGATTACTCCTATGGAGAGATATCAAGCTTTTGCTGATAATTTCCCTAATAAAATTCTTGATAAATCTCAACTCCAACGTTTCTTAAGCAGTCTCAATTATGTTATTGATTTCTGTCCTAACCTAAATCATCTTGCTAAACCTCTTCATAACAGGCTTAAGAAAAATCATGTTTCTTAGACTAATGAATATACTACTATTGTTCAGCAGATAAAACACCAAGTTAAGGGGATTCCTTACCTTTCTATTGTTAACCCTTCTGCTCCCAAGATTGCAGAAATTGATGCTTCTGATCTTGGATATAGTGGAATTTTAAAACAAATTTCTAATAACTAGGAATGTATGGCACAATACACTTCTGGACATTGGAATAAATCTCAATTAAACTATCCTACTATTAAAAAGAGATTTTGAGCATTGTTTTGTGTATTTCAAAATTTCGATCAAATTTTTGATCAAGTTTTTACTTCATAATGATTGTAAATCTGCAAAAGAAGTTTTATAAAAAGAAGTTCAAAATACTGCTTATAAACAGATTTTTACAAGATGGCAAGCTATATTTAGTATATTTTATTTTGATGTTGAATATATTAAAAGAGAAAACAACTATATTCTAGATTTTTTAACTAGAGAATTTCTTCAAAATAGATCTTTGTCATCATGCCTCCAAAGACAAATAAAAAAGAAAAAGACAAAGGTAAAACCCAGGTTTCTTATAAAACCGTCCAAAGCCCCCTAAAACCTAACTAGTTATTGAAAAACTCATGGCATCTGCCATTAAAACCCATAAACCCTTGGTTACCCCTTCTGATTTTAAACCATTTATATCTCTAAACCCCTAGTTAAATCTTGGATTGATATTGTTAAAGAGGAAGAGGAGGAAAAAAACAACAAGAAAAAGAAAAACAAATCCAAAAATGGGTCGCAGATCTTTCTCAAAACCAATAATTGCTTTATGCCATTCAAACCCTTTCACAAAATAAACCTCAGCCGCCTGAAGAAGATAAATGCTCAGGTATGATTTCTAAAACTGTTTCTAAACAACTCAAGAAAGGAGGTTCTTCATCCTCTAAAGCCCTTGCTCAAAATGTTTTAAAATCTCAAGAACTGTCTACTCTTAAGTGGACAGAGAATTTCTTAAAACTGATATTTCAAAATTTGGTTGTTATTGAGGATGGATATGCTACTGGCAACCACTCGCAAATAGTCGGCACTATTTTTGGGGAAAATTAGAAATACAAACCTTGGAATTATGAAAAATCTATATATTATTATATGGTCATTCTTTCCCAAACCCAATGTCCTTCTGTAAAATTCAAACTTCAACCCAATGGCAAGAAAGAACCTATCATTTTGTTTGAATTAGGCATTGATTATGCCTGTTCTACTTGCCAAATTCTAAACATTCTTCATCCAATGGATTTTTATTTTCCATTTAGATTAGATACTTTTGATAAAAATATTGACCCTAAACAACCACATTCACCATATTTATCCTATTGGGATTTCCAACAAGCATGGTTTAATGTTTTCTTTTATGAAAACATTAAACGTGGCCATACTTAGTTGATTTACTTTGATAAAACCTTTAAACCAAAAAATATTCGAAATTGGTTCCTTCAGTGGTGGGATTATTTTGGAGCTCTTCTAGAGATCCTTGACCTAGATATTATACCCAGCTTTTCCTTGTTTAAATCTCATTATAAACCTTCAGAACAGGAAAATATATTTCCTCCACTCTTTTCCCTCAGTACCCATTTCTTTGTCCCTTGGGTTGTAAAATGGGAATTTGGGTATGAAAGACATAAAGCAGGTCTCATGCTCATCAGAAGATTCAAGGTTCGATAGTGGAATAAATACAACATGCCATCATCACTTTCTGAATCTTCAGTTTGACTCTGGCTGCAAAACCACAATAAACAAAGACAACTGCCAAGACCGTCTAAACCTCAAAAGGTTATCGTTAACAAAGAACATGCTGCCTTCTTAACAGAAAAGTCTCATTGGCAGAGTCATCTTGCTGTTGCTAATACCATAGATGAATATCTTGCAGTCCTACAAGAAATGTCTTAGAATATTTCAGCAGATTCCTCATCTTCAAGTTCAAAGGGAAGGCTCGCTGATTTTGCCCAAGATAATAAAGATGAAGAACCTGAGGATGATTACTTTGTTAATCATTCTATGTAAAATTTTATTGTAAATCTTTACAGTATCTGTTTCGTTACTATTTGTAATATTTATAAAATTACCACCGGTCATGAACAGTAAAACACTGTTCACATAAATTACAAAAATACCACCGGTTAGTAACAATACCTAAACAGTACCCTCAACTCCAATAAAATTAGGCATCAACTTCAATTGTTCCTCAGAAGTTGAGTAGCCTCTTCTCTCTCTAAAACACTCTCCCTTTTCTCTAAAATCCTCCAGCCTCCTCTCAAAGGCCTCCTTCTCAATGTAGGTCCTTTCCACAACAAGTCCTTTTTGCTTAAACTCCCTCTCCCTATGTAAATATTTTTTTTTTATGTAAACAACTTCATGTATTTTTATATTTGAATCAATAAAAGCATAATTTCTTTATATCTATTAAAAGGACCAACGCGGACTAGCTCTGCCCCCCATCTGGTTGCAATTTATTCATTTTGTTTTCTGTCATCCAAACCAGTGGCCAGTTAAACTGCCCATCTTTACCTATAATTCATTCAAAATATTTATCACTAATATTGTTTGTTGTATTAATTATTTGTATTTTTAAATTACTTCATATTATTAGTTCTCTTCTATTTCCCTATTCCGATCTTTTGGAGTCTTTGGTATTAGAGCCAAAGAGGGCTATGGATCTGTATAAGTTTGTTCTGTTTTAAAATAGTTTGATTGTGGTTGTGAGTCAGACAAGATTCCAACTGGACCCATTGCGAGTTTGGCAGCTATAAGTCCCGAAGTGCTGGGCAATAAATCTAAGTGTTATCACAGGGTGTAACAAAAGTAGTCTATCATAAACACAGTTTAAATTATTTTAAAATATGAAATTTAATTTCTGTAAATCAACTTCTCTCTCTAACTCTTCTACCTCAGAATTCGTAGAGTAGTAAGTAAAGAAGAAACAACATTTGAAGATTTTAAAAATATAGATAATTAGGAAATTCCACATGTAAAATCAAGTGAGATATATCAGTCTTCTAAATTCTCTCTTTCTAAACTTCCTTTTAAATCTAATCTCCATATTAAAACTGAACAAAGAGATATTTCTATTTTTAAACCCCTTGAAAATATTCACCTTCTCACCTCTAAATCTCTAAAAACGCATAAATCTAAAGGTTTTATGTATATTCACATAGGCTTAGTTGAAGTTGGTTTTAAACCTTTGACTTGTGAAGGTCTTGATACCTTTATACTCGTAGTCCTTAGGGATGCTAGGTATCGAAACTTTCATGATTCCCTACTTGGAACAGTTGAATCCACTCTAAACTCGGGACTAATCTCGTTTGATTGTTACCTTAACTTGACCATTTTTCTAAATGATGAAAATATTTTAGAAAGTGTTGTTTTACAAGTTAAAACACACAATTATAACATGTTTCCAAGATCTATACCTATTGCACTCATATTTCGCATTCATTATAAACTCATGACATCTGCATTCACAGTCACTAAACATTAGTTTCATTCAAAAAAGGGTGAAACACTTCTGTTGCAAATAGATCTCACTAAATCCAATATCACAATCCCTAAAACCATTCAATGGAAAGATATTTCTCTTTCAGAAGAATGGGCACTATTGAATGGATTTAGGGATTGTGATATTGGATTTAGTGAGATCTGTCTACAATAGAAGTGGTTTGCCCTTTTTTGAATGAAACCGATGTTTAGTGACTATGAATGTAGATGTCATGAGTTTATAATGAATGCAAAATATGAGTGCAACAGGTAGAGATCCTAGGAACATGTTATAATTGTGTGTTTTAACCTATAAAATAACACTTTCTAAAATATTTTCATCATTTAGAGAAATGGCCAAGTTGAGGTAACAATCAAAAGAGATTGGTCCTGAGTTTAGAGTGGATTCAACTGTTCCAAGTAGGGAATCATAAAAGTTTCGATGCCTAGCATCCCTAAGGACTACGAGTATAGAGGTATCAAGAACTTAACGAGTCAAAGGTTTAAAACTAACTTGGACTAAGCCTATGTGAATATATATAAAACCTTTGGATTTATGCGTTTTTAGGGATTTAGAGGTGAGAAGTTGAATTTTTTCAAGGGGTTTAGAAAGAGGGATATCTCTTTGTTCAATTTTAATATGAAGATCGGATTTAAAAGGACGTTTAGAAAGAGAGAATTTAGAAGATTGATATATCTCACTTGGTTTTACATGTGGAATTTTTCAATTATCTATATTTCTAAAATCTTCAAATGTTATTTCTTCTATACTTATTACCTTACGAATCTTAAAGGATTCTGAGGTAGAAGAGTTAGAGAGAGAAGTTAATCTACAGAAATTAAAATTCATATTTTAAAATAATTTAAACTGTGTTTATGATAGACTACTCCTGTTACACCCTGCGATAATACTCAGACTTATTGCCCAGTACTTCGGGACTTATAGCTGCCAAACTCGCAACAGGTCTAGTTGGAATCTAGTCTGACTTATAAACACAATCAAACTATTTTAAAATAGAACAAACTTCTACAGATCAACAACCCTCTTTGGCTCTGATACCAAAGACTCCCAAAGATCGGACGAGGGAAGTAGAAGAGAACTAGCAATATGAAGTAAATTATACATATATATTGGGTACTTGGAAAAAGCGATGCGCCCCATTGACTTGCGGAAGACAATTTTTATTTCTTATTTTTGCACACATCAAAGTTTAATTGGTACAAGTAGAAGAAATGAAAGTAAAAGTTATAAGATGATTATTCAAAACAAAAACTAAAAACAGCATTACTAAAAAAAACCAAAGAATTGCAAATTATCAAGTTAGTGCAGAAAACATCACAGGTTAGCAAAAAAGGGTTATCAAGGAATTATGGAAGTGTACGATTACATACTTAATTATAATAATTAAGGAATACAATAATTTAATTTATAGATGACAATGTAACAATTGTGATTAAAATTAATTAAATTATTTCAAAATTTGTATCAAAGTAGTTTTTAAAGTTACATTGAGATTTAGATTTTAATTCATTTAAGAAAAGTTCCTTAAAAAATATTTTTAAAAAAATTAAGGCATAGTGCACGCATGTATCTATATATAAAATATAATAACAAAAGTAGAAAAAATATTTACACGCTTATGTGATAATTTCTAGTACTTGAATTCTCAATAACTTAATTTTCAGAATTTTGAATTTTAATTTAATAAATTATTAATAATTATAATATTTCTTAGTATTCTAATAGAATTAGAATCTTTATTTCGATAAATTTTAGAATTCTCATATACATGCACTCATCTTTTCACATTATAAATTTTTTACTTGCATTATTATTCTTTTACTTTTTCTCAACTCAATTTCAAATTTTAATTTTTTAATTCAAACAAATTCTCATCAAGATTAGTGCTTTGATTAATATTTTTATTTAGAGTGAAACTATGAAATTTTCTTTGCATATTATTGATCTTGATTGATTATTAACTTATGTGAAAATTTTGATCGATTTTTTTTTTTTTTTTATGATATAGTGAATTGTGTGTGAATGTGTTTGGATGGATGCATTGTTTCAATTTATATATCATGACCCTCATAAGATATACCATGAATAGCATAACTTCTTTTTATAAGCTATGTATCATAAATCACAAAGTATCTTTACATGCCCAATTTCCGTTCATCATATTTTTTCTTTTTTGACTTTTGTTCCATCAATAACTTGGTATTATTTCAGTTGGAAATTGGGGGACGAGATAAGCCAACTTTTTTTCTTTTCACTTTTGTCATCCTATATATAATTAACCTTTCAACTAATTCGGAGTTTGTTGTAGGTCCCGCTTCCATAGACAAGTGAGGCTCGATAGTCCTAACATATTTTATTGAATAGTTTGGTGAAGCTTGCTAAAAAGAAAGAATTGTTTGGTTGAAGGGATGACTATTGTGTATCAATACCTAGCTACATGTTGATATTTGAAAATTGAGCACCTGTATATGTCTCGGACATTTTGTCCTGAAAAATATTTAAAGTGAAATTATAACTGTTATTTTTTAAACGGCGACTAGTATTTTTGTAATGTAAAAATAATAAGTATTTCAAAAATATCAGTTATCGTTTCAATCGAGACAAATTTTAGGACAAAAATTATTAGAACACCAACTTTTATTCTTGAAAATTAGGTACAACTTTAAACTTTTGACCAAAATTAATACTTATAATCGATTATATTTTTTTAGTTATTTTAGTAACTTTTTTATATATATAATTAAGTAAGAATATCTATCAGCAATAAAAAGTTTGTTGTTCTCTTTCTAATGATTTTTTTGCTTTCTATTAAATAAATTTCTTAATTTCTAATTTTAATTTTTTTACCAAAACAATTTCTCATCAAAATTAATACTTATAATTATTATAATTATTGTAGAACCTACTGATGTTTTTCTTTTTGCCGATTTACTTGAAGAGGAATATTTGATTGGTTCCTCTTGACAATAATTTAATTTCCAATCTTTTGTCTTATTTTTTTAATAACTACTGCAAAATAAAAACATGATGCATAAATAAACAATTATACTCATAATAATAAAATTCCCTTGAGAAGAAAAACTTGCTTCTAACCATTATTTTACAAACGATTATATGCAATAGCTTACAAAAATATAAAAGATGCATAATAAGTCTTATATTCCTCTTTTATTATGCTTTGACTAATTTTATACTTTAATTTCAGAATTAGGCAAGCAACAAATATAAAATGTTTAGTGTTCAAATAATTTTGACAAATTTTAAGGTACAAAAAATAATAGCCAATAATATGTAATTACAAAATATACAAGTAACCGACCAAAAAAGACAAAAAAAATTATTCCAAAGCAATGAGTGTGTTATTTTTTAGTTCTCTAATCAAATAATAATATATATAATTGAGTTATTATATATAAGATCACAGGACTTGAATTATATATAATTGGTTTATAATTGATTCATCTACTTTTTGTTACAAATTTTAAGTGCCTGGTTACAAAAAAATATAATTCATTGCAACGCGGACTCTTCGTCTCCCATTTTCTATGTACACTGAGTGTTTTCCCTTCTCAAACACCTAAAAACAAAGACGCAACGGGCTTTTAAGGCTCATCTCTTTTTGTTCCCCGAATGCTTCTTGGGAAGCACCATTTTTGCTCCCACATGGTCCAGACTAAGCGAACTAATACTGCGGGAAATTACGATCAAAAAGAGAACATTAGCGTGATCCAGACAAGTGATATTTCTAGGGTTCGACTCATTCATCCTCTTGGCTGCGCAAGCTAGCAAGCTTGTTAGTGACAACAATGTCGAGCTGGGCGGCTCGCTCCACTATCTCTTTCCTTTTCCTCGTAGACACATCATGAGCGATCTCAGCAGAGTATGTCCTGCAGAACACACAGCAATAAAATATATAAGCACGCATATAAAAAAAGAAAAAGAAAGAAAGTTCAGAAAAAGCAATCCTAAAAATTTTGCACTCAAATCTAACCGAGATTTCACCTCTTGTGCATCATCAAAACATCAACCTCTTTGGCATTGTGAACAACAAATTTCTTGAAGCTATGTGGAAGACAATGGCGAGTCTTCTTGTCTGAACCATAGCCTATATTTGGCATCAAAGTACATCCTTTGAACTTTCTTCGGACTCAAGAATCAACACCCTTTGGTCTACGCCAGTTTGGCTGTCATTAAAGCAATTCAGAGAACAAAATTAATCCACTGTAGCTTCATTATGCTAGGGTCTGTGAATCACAGCACAAGTACTAATCTTTGTTTGCCGAGTGACAAAAGTAATCATGAGGTACAAGGAAACAGATGAACTAAGCAACAAGAGGCATACAATTTACTGGGTCAACAAATGCATCACAAATCTCAACAATCGCTAACAGCTGAAGATGGAAATAAAAACTCAGGACAAACATCCCAATTACATAGTCTTCAAATGATAATTAAGAAGGAAGAATAAAAGATCAAATCACAATGACACAATAACAAGACAAAAGTTGTAAACAGGAATATAGAAACAGAAAGCTTATAAGAAGCCAGCTAACTGTGTCGCAACCTGATCACCATCAATTTCTGCCCTTCAAACGAAATGCCCAGCTACAGAAGCAAATGAAGTCTGGACATCAGATACCATGGGCAACTGGCTCAGCTAAAATTTTCTCCACACTATCCTGGCCCAGCAGTGGGCATTGACCATCAGAAGATGGTAGCAAGAAAAAATGACATTGCCAAAAGACAAATATTGAAAACTGCAATCTCAGCCGAAAGATGGTGATTATATATGATCATCATCGTGAATCAGAAGAAATGGAAAACTTGCATCACAGATTGCATGAGAAAAACCCAAAATACCAACAACTAAATGAATATGGCAAGCTATAAGCTTTTTGAAAAAAACAAAAAGTGTTTGAAAACAGTAACAACTATGATATATGCAAGAGAGATCAGATGGTAGTGCATGTATAGGATTCATCATCCAATTGCAGAACTGATGGATAGTTATCATCACACCTCATCGCATATATCTACACTAAAACAGTTTGAAGATTATCAAATAAAGGCACACAGATGCAAACAAGAAACGCACAAAGTAAAACAGATAACAAGATTGGACATTTGCCATGTGAGATCAGATCAAAGTAGATTAATGTCACCACTTTGCTTGTGAAAGTAAGACTGGGTGTCAAAAAGCATCGTCATCATATCCCACACAACAAAGGCCGCCAAACCAAATTTGTCATTATCAAAACTGCATTTTACAAAATAAAAAAAAAAAAAAAAATGAAACACACACACACATAAAAGCAATTAAAACTGGGGGTCAAATGCTATCATCATATCATATCAAAAGGAAAACAAAACAAAAAAAACATAATCTCAACGAGAAAGCTACAAACAGAACCACAAATATATTTTCGGAAACTTTTTTTTTTTTTTGATGAATTGGTTGGGACTCGAACTTGAGACCTTAATCCTTGAAGAGGACTCCGATGCCAATTGACCATAGGAAAACTTAATTATCCAATAAATTCCAAACAAAAAGGCAATATTTTTGGGAATCAGATAAGAAAAAATGTCAATCACCAGCTTGGATCCGAAGACGCAAGTAAGACTGGGGCGACAATAACCATATCATCATTTCCCTCAAAATAAAAAACAAAAAAAAAACTTCCACTTAAAAAAATCAACAGAAAATCAGCATTTTTACATACACAAAGGAAGAGCTAATAATTGAAACGTCAGAGCAATCTCGCACTCGTACGTAAAATATTGAATAGATGCCTTGACAGCGATCTTGCGGTCGCTCTGAGGCAGCTTGAACTTCTGGACTCTCTTCTTTACGATCTTCTTCGACGGCAACGGCACCGCCATTTTCACTGGCTCTGCCAGAGAGGCTCACGGTGGCTTTAGGGGCTCAAGACGCAGCCAAGCCTTCGTGTGCGAGTTTAGGTCTTTGTTCGAAGCTCTATATATCTTAGGCAAGACAGGTTAATTAGCTGATTTCGTTAGGGTTTCTTTTGGGTCAAAATTTTGGTTTAATAGATCGGGGGTGTTTGGTATGACGCATCGACGGTCGAGTTTGGAAGTTCTTTTTAACTTCAGCCGCAATAAATCCCTGATGAACTGGGCTTGGAATTGGGCGTGAGCCTCTTCGTAGCCCATTGATTTGGATGCTTACACCATTTCTCAATTTAGGCCCTCCATGTTATAAATTAAGTCTAAAGGTCAATTTTACCTACTAATTTGTCGGCGTCTTTTAAATTCAATTCAGAACCCTTTTTTTTCAATAAAAAAAAAACAAGTGGGCCTTACGTTAATTTGGTTCATTAAATTATATCATTTTGTTAAAGTTTTCATTAAGTATGCCTGCATATAACGTGATATCAGGTGACATAACACGTCATTATTTTTGGATACGTCAGCACATACGACTGAAGTGGAAATTTGTATGAATTTTTTGTAATTTGGCTGTAAGAAAAAATAAAAATTCAATAATTTATTTTAAAAGGCAAATTAATAGTTTGTTTGGATTTCAAGAAAAATGAAACAAAAGAAAGTAGAGGAAAAAAATTTGTTATTCATTTTTTTTCTCGATCATTTTTTATTTATATATTTTTAATTTATCTAAACAATTTTTTATAACTTTTCTTCATATAATTTTCTTTCTTATTTTTTTCATGATTTTTTTATCTATCTATATAATTTTATTTTCTTATAATTTTTTTAATTAATTTTCATAATTCAAACACACTATAGATAAAGACGCCCTCATTGATTTATACCCCGTTGAAGAACATATAACTCGCTGGAAATTGGTCCATTTTAGAATGAAAGAAAAAGGTTGTTCCAAAAAACAAAAAGAAAGAAAAATAAAAATAAAACTGTTTAAAGTTTGAATTTTGAATTGAAATTTACACCAATAAGGCATGAACTAAAATGAGACAAATGTTGAAAATAACTAAAATAAATTATCAAAGAACGTCAAACCGTTCATGAACCAAATGCTTTAATTCATGGGTGGTTTAATAGGAAAAAGGAATAAAAAAAAAAGAAAATTAGAAATATTGGAGGCTGAAGTTGGAAGTGTAAAAGCATGCAGGACTTTGTTGGTAAACAATGGCTCTGACAAATTGAACCAGGGAAACCCATTTGTTGGAGCTCCTTTTGAGGAGCCCCAATGCAACAAAAGCTTAAAAATGCGAGAATCTGGTAAAAGGGGGGCTTCGGCTTTCGTCTCTTCCGGCGGCTCTCCGGTCGCCATGTCCACCATAGGGAAAAGTGGACTGGCTTCCAAGGAAAATATTCCCTGGTGATTTGGCCTCTTACGACGGTCGAGTGATGACTAAGAAGTAAAGGCAATCTTGTAAGTGTGGAAGGTTTCCTCGGCATCTTCAGCATCTTCCAGATCTTCTCTTGGCGCATGAATGGCGAGGAAGAGTAGATCGATGTGCAACGACTTCGGGAAAAGAGTGATCTGGTCACTATCATCAATCAGATTCCAACAAGTGCAGAGACTCCTCTCGTCGGAGCAGCTAGCATTTCGTCGGAATGATTTGGAATGTCAAGGTTTAGGTTTATGTTTAATAATTTTGTTTTTATCTTTATTTAGTTTTTTTTTTTTTTGACATGGTCTTTATTTAGTTTGACTTTTAAAATAAATCATTGAATTTTTATTTTTTTTACAACCAAATTACAGAAAAGAGAAAAAGTTGGCAGACCGAAAATTGTATCTCGGCTCCCACCGAGGCATCAACAAAACGAAAAATTTTGAATTTTTTTTAAGATAAAGATTTAGAATACAACTATATATGTTAACGCTAAATATTATTTACAGTTTATTTTTAAATAAAAAAAAATAAGACTGTCACGCTACCAAGTTGAGACAGAGTCCCAGTCTTGTGTAATAGTTTTCTTACCAAAATGTGCACAAATTGCCACATTAGTATCATATGTTGATGTGTCCGGCTACTTGGTGTCGTGTAGGCGTCTCAACGGAGAATTTAATATAATGGTCGAATTTGACTAAAAAAATGAATATTTAAAACCAAATTAAAAAAAAAAAAGTTTTGGATTGAATTTGTAAAAGGCTAAAAACTTGTTGGTGAAATTGACCTTTAGGCATGTAAATTAATAAGGATAAGTTCAGTATTGGATAATTAACTATGATTTGGATCTACAAAAGTCAGTCACTAAAAAAATCACTCAAATAAGATCAGTAACGCTAGTATTAGTCTAAAATTAATACTTTCGTGAGACGTTAACTGTTGACGTGGCACATGACGTGGACTTTGATGTAACAATGACTAACTCACACTTAAAAACTAAAAGTTTGAGGGAAAAATCTAAAAAAAGTTTTCAAATATTTTAAGAAAATCTAAAAATAAGTTTAAAAAAATAATTCCAAAGTGAATAAACAATTTGCAATCACAAATTTTTTATTTTGAGTTTCTTTTTTCTTTTTTTTTTAAAGAAATGAAAAAAATGAAAATTGAGAGAGGTTGGGGGAGGAAGATTGATGCATTGTTTAGTGGTTAGGATGATGGAGTCAATCACATTGTAGACATGTGGTTCAAGAAGAGGCAATCCTTGGTTGGGGCTAATTCATTCTAGAGATCCTTAACAACGATGCACTCTATCTTCCTGTGAGCCACTCAAGTCACCTCCAACAGAGTTGATTACATGGATTTGAAAGGAATAGAACTTCAAAATTACATTGAGCAGCGAGGGAAGCAATAATTAGGGCCTTAGAGCTTCAAAACAAACATGCCGATTAAATTCTCTCATCAAAGCCCTAGAAACCATATGAAATCAATTGTTTTTTTTTTCTCTCTTCACCAATTAACCTTTTACAGTAATTTTTTTAAAAAAAATAAAGTATTTTGATTTAAGAATAGCCTTTTGGTTTAAAGTCTAGAATCAAAATTTGAATTTGTAATCGTAATTGAATGGAATTAGAAATAAAATAATTAATTTTGTAACATGTTTGGTTTGTACTAAAATTGGAATCATATTGCTTTTGTGGTAGGTCCAGTTGGGAATCAGAATCAGATTCCTTTATAACCTTTTAGTTCAAAAAGTTATCAAAATATGCCTAATTTTTTTTATTGAAAATGAAATATATCATTTAAATTTTACAAACATATGATACATCAGATTATGTTAAAAATAATAAATTTTCCATAAAAAAATATAATCAAATATATATCACAACTTACATAAGATAAAATTTTAGTTGCTTTTTTGTTCCGTTGTGCATATATATAACTTGCGATACAAGGCAGTCCTTTTAATTTACATTGAAAATTTTCAAGTAAAAATAAAATGAAAATATAGAAATACATCAATCACTACTATTTAGAAATATAGAAGTTAACCTTTTTTTTATATATATAAACTTTGAAAGTCTCAATAGTCAATAAAACAAATTAAAAGTCACTTAGCATGAATAATGATCAGAAGACATGTTCAATATATAAACAAAAAAAAAAAAAATGAGATGGGAGCAATGTAAAATGTTCATCCCAAAATTACCCGAAAGGGGGTAAATTAGATAATAGAAAAACTTATAGTTAAATTAATAAACTTGAATAAATAAAAATATTCAAACACAATATAAAAAACAAGTAAATCATATACAAGTAATGATAAACAAACACAAAAGAATAACTAATTTTAGTTGTACGTGTTTGTGAACAAAATTGAGATAAATGATAAGTGTAATATGTGTGTTGATGAGCAATGAAGATGAAAGAGTTTAAAGGACAGAGAGATCAATGCAAGATATTTATAGTGGTTCGGCTTATTCCAAGCATACATCCACTCCCCAAGATCATCCTTGGAACTTTCACAATCCACTATTAATCTTCTTCATAGGTAAAGATCAAATTCTCACAACACTTCGGCCACTTGACCAAGAGCACACTAGCTATTTTCTGCAACCACACAAAGGCCACTTGACCTTTCTCACAATCTCTTGATTGTCACTTAAACTCACTTGCACAAAAGTCCACGACCTTACAAAATTTTACAAAGGTTTCTTACAAAAAGAAAGATTGCTTACTTAACTTTCTTCCTTTCCCTCCTCACTTATGACTTCACTCTCTCTTACAAAGACTGCAAAAAACTTGTTCCCCTCTATTTCTTTTTCTAGCACTCAATACACTTACACAATAAAGCTCACATCACATATGCAAAGAATACTTGAGAGAGAATAAAAGAGAATGAGAGGAATAGAGAGAGATGGATAGAGCATTGGTAAAGTCACATATTTATAGGTGAAAGAGGGTGTAGGAGCTACTGAAATGCATTAACGAGGGCTAATTTTACAGGCAATGGATCCCAAAAATCGTGGCTTTGAATGATGATAATTGTCTTGACAGATTTGTCAGCTTTTCAGAAAATTATTCATATCTCTTTGTATATAACTCCAAATTGTGTGCCAATTTTTGCTTTTGAAAGTAGACATCTAGATATTTCCATCCATGTGCAGATCATTACCTGATTCCACTTCAGCTAGCCATGGTGCCTTCTGGAATTTGATTGATCTCGTTGGATGGGACAGATTGCACACCCTTTAATATTTTGGCAATATCTCCTTCTACGGATATCCAATTTACTCGATTCTTGTCAATTTGAAAACTAGACAAGACTATCTTTATATCCATATAAGGCTCAACAGCTAATTCTTTCCCATTTAGTCGCAATCTTTTTTGAAATTGGACTGATCCTATTTGCCTTGATAGATTGAACATCTATCAGACGATAACTTCCTCCACAAATATCCGATTGAGCTGATTCTTAAAGATTTGGAAACTAGACAAAATTATCTTTTCGTCCATATAAAATTCATCATACGATTCATCTCCGGCTGTCCATAATGATCTCTCAAATTAGACTAAACTAATGTATATTGACAGCTTGTGCTAGTTTCAATTTATGCCAATAATGTTCTACAGGAATATCCAATTAATGCAATTCTGGATTATTTGAAAACTGCATTCAATGAGCTTTCTAACCATTTATATCTTCCAACATAATATTACTCTATCTGAACGTTCCAGGCTCTAGAAGTTGAGTCCTTGTTACTCTTTTAGTCATAACTTACGATACATAACTCCAATGGTCATGATTCTAGTGGCGTTGGAAACTAGACTCCTTTACCTTTCCAATCATTTATGGCTCGTCATTTAATTCATCTCTATGTTAACAAACAAGCCTTTGAAAATTATCTGTATAATATGATACTTGCACTAAATAGAACCAATATTTGTAGTTCTCTTGTGCTTGCATTTCTTCCATTCCAATTTATGTTTGTTTGATTAAGAACCTTTAACTGAACACTTAAATAAACACATTTGTAATTCTCAATGTTTTTTAATCATCAAAACTGAATAATGAAACCTTAGGATCTGAACAGGGAAGAATAAGCATATAAGCAAATATATACCTTTAACCATTAATATGATTAATTTGTATTGGTAAGAGAATGAAACCATTCAACCCATCAAGAATTTTTTAATGGATTTTGAACACCTTCTAATTGATTTGGAGCCTAGAACATAAGATACATTCACAACATTCAAATATCTAAAATTAAAAAACAAAGTGAAAATAGGATAACCATAGTATTTGCTTTCCTTAGAGTATACACAAACCCCCTACAACACAATACACCAGAAGAGAACTTCTGGAACTTCCTTAATAAGGGGAACTAACTTTTGTTTCCAATAAAGAACATAATATCAGTAGCGAGAATTGATTTCTTACAATAAAAGAAATTTTTTAGTGTAGCTTGGAGTTAGCTCTGTGACGATACCAACTTTTCAATCGATACTTTTTTTTAATACAAGAAATCATTGCATTAATAACATTCGAATCCGTATGTAAATCTAACGCAAAGGCAACAAAAAAACATGCTCAAAACAGGAATACAACACAGTTAAATTGGCCAATTGCTGACTTCTTCTAACGAGGATACACACCAAACTAAAACTAAACCTACCTAAAACTAAGATCACAAATAAATCTAGTCCTGTTAGAAAAAGCTGCTGATGGCAGCATTTACTGCACTTTGGCAGACCTATAATGAAAACCAACCAAGTATGCCCAGTAACGATTTTCTAAAACACTAAACTATATATTACACTAAAACACGAACAACAAACAAATAGCACCCATCTCAACCAAACACAAAAGGACCATTCCCAACCTAATCCAACAGAGACAGAGGTGGTTAATGGAGGCATCAACAGCGTAGGCAGCAGAAGTAGTGGCATACAGTGGAGGAAGCCAGATTTAGTACCAAAAGAGGTAGAAAAGCCATGGGTGACTCATATATAACTGGATTTAAAAAAATTAAAGCCCCAAACTAAATTAGAATGAAATGAGGGGACTGTTGGAGAAAAGAAAATGGAGAATGAAAGGGAATAAGGAAATAGAGAGGAATAGAGGAAAAGGATGAGGAACATAAAATAGTAGGAAGGGAAGGGTAAGGGAAGGCGAGCAAGCGAGCTAAAGAGAGAGAGCTGAAGAGATAAAACTAGATAATTGTGTCAACAAAATGGCTTCTTTACAATCAACACTCATTACATAACTCTGAAGGGAGTAAAAAAGGACTTCTTCTAAAGTGTGCTTCATCTAGTTCTCTTTTTTACGAGTATTAAATAAACTTCATCAGAAAAATATTTTGTAATAAAACAAAATAATAAAATGACCAAGCAATTACAACTAACTTGAAAGCCTTCACATGTGTGTGCTCCTCTGTTATATTTATAGGCTTAAGCAAAATGAATGACTCACAAACATAAATTAAAATTATTGCTTAAATTAGAGAGATGGTTGTCTATCTCTAAACTTCTTAAGTTTAAGTATTTGAGCTAGTTTATTGTTTCTCTTTCCCTTATCTTTGCAACCGAATTTCTCATCACTCAAATGAAAGAATAAAATACACAACAATGTTGGAATTAGTACTCTTGAAGAACTTGCAAGCTGATTAGCTTCTATGCCTAGCTTTGTCTCTTCTCATATACAAAAATTACTATTATATTTATTGACTTCTCACAAAATAATTGTGATCCAGTAGAATTACTTGTATATTTATAATCACCTGAACTGAGGAGATTGATTTCGATTAAAATATATAAAAACTATCAAGATATATTTGATGGAAGGTCTATTAAAAATTGACAATTGAATCTGATACTCCTGTAAAGACTATATATATAATCATAATATAATTAAATAAGGATTCAAAGTAATCAATTTAACAACAATCTCTATGTAAAAAGTATAAAAAAATGATAATTATCTACCTGACGAGAAATCTATTAAAAATTGACAATTAAATCTAATATTGTTATAAAGACTATATAGATAATCATAATATAACTGAATAAAGATTCAAAGGTAATCAATTTGACAACAACCTCCATCTAAAAAGTACAAAAAAAAATAATGATTATTTATTCATAAAACATTTGATAGAAAGTAATAAAGTAAGAATAATTTGATATAAAGTAAAAGAGTAAAAAGTATTTAATAATTGTAGTCCAAAAACATCAGTGAAACATCATTGCTTCGTTGACAATAGACAATATAGTAATATATGATAATAATATAAAAATGTTTAGGCATCTCCGTAATTCTTTATTATAAAAAAATTTATAGTGATTCCTTATTATAAGGAAATTAATGATTATCTATTTGATGAAAATTCTATTAAAAATTAACAATTGAATTTAATACTTCTATAAAAACTATATGTATAATCATAATATAATTAAATAATCATAAAGATTCAAAGTAATCAATATGCCCATAATCTCTATCTTATGTGGCTAGCCTAAGTTCTCTGTGTGACCTCTCACTATTTAGTATCTAACTGAAATCTCACATTTAGCTTTCAACATATTGTATAGAAAATGGGATTTAATACCCATTTTTGTCGATCAAAGCCTCATCTTCATCTTCTCAAGGTGACTATTTTCTTATATATGTTTACTCACATGATTGTCTCATATCTACACGCTCTCTAAGCATTATAGATGATTATCCATGTGAGTTGATTAATCTAAACCTGTTTGACATACCTTTTCTTTTCTTACCTACACTTATACTAGGATTGATCTCAAATCAATCTTATATAACTCTATTGGAATGACACAATGAGAAGAACATTCTTCTTATTATCTCACATTATCACATCATTTTATACGTTATTTTGTCACACAGATAAAAATGTGTAATTGACTTTAATTTCTTTTATTAGTAATTAGGTTTGCTATTATCCATCAGCATATCTCACAAAGTTATATTCATTTGTGACATAAAGTATTCAATAAAGTTGTACTTGGTATCAACAAGTTAGTTCTATAACTATATTTGGGAGCTCTATCGTATATTAAAGTCATTAACTATTACAATGTACAGTGACCTTTCTCAAATAGTCACTAATATTCCATATGCTTTAAAAAGCTTTTAAAACCAAATGACTACTTGTATTGTATTTAGGTAAGCCATAAAATCAGTGCTCATGACCAAATAGGCTCCACAGGGTTGCTTCTGGCTGCCATGAGAAATCTTGTCATCACTTAACAAGAACATACACCCTGATATTGATATACATTTATCAATATTTTACTATTAGTTGTCATTTAAATTATCGACTAAGTGTTAAATCATTCACTTGATAATAGTAAGGATATCTTGCAATGCTCTTAAAATATTAAGGCTCCATACAATTTGCCAATGAGTTTCACTCGAATTCGATTGGTAACACTATACCAGTTTTGAGGCACAATGCATATTTAGTCGAGTCCACATCATAGTGTACATCAAACTACCCATAGTATTAGTATATAATGTGTTTCATGTCTTTTACTTCTTACGATTGGACACTTTTTAAAGTTAAAACTTTTATCATCATCTACTAGATAGAATTACAAATGCACTCTTAAATCTCTTGACATATATAAAATAATCTTTATTAACCATTACAATACCAAAAGAAACTACCGTATGATAGAAACTCTAAAAACCATTGCCTAGAAATTTGTTTTTGATTACTAAGTGATCTTTATGATTCGTATTCTTTGTGCTCAAGGTCCTAACAATAAAATCTAATGGTTGTTCCACTTAGATTTTTATATCAAGTTCCCCATCAGGAAAAAATGCTTTAAAGTCGAGATAATATCATTTTTAGTCCTAAACCTTTTAACTTTTCCAATTGTGTCTTATACCTTTTAAATCTTTTATAATCAAGTCATTTTCGTTAACGACAGTCGGTCAAACCGTTTAAACTAAAGTTTGACAAAAAAAAGTGAATCAATGAAGTCCTTCACATTCCAACTTTTTTCAATGAAGTCCTAAACATTCTAAACTTTTTCAATCAAGTTCTAAATGTTCCAAAATTTATTACTTGATTGAAAAAAAGTTGGAATATTGAGGAGGTGATTAATTCACTTTCTTTTAGTTGAAGTATACTTTAAACAGTTTAACTAATGATCATTAATAAAAGGACTCGATTGTAAAAGAATTAAAAAGTATATGACTTAATTAAAAAAGTTAAAAGGTTTATGATTAAATTATAAGAATTCATAAAAATTTAAGACTAAAAACGGTGTTATCCCCTTTAATGTCCATCTAGTGTAATCATAAACTCACAATAGCTATTACAACTAAAAATTAAGTGAATTAAAATAAAACTTCTACTGTGAGTATGATTCTTCATAGTCTATATCCTCTCACTAGATATAGTCTTTCACTACTGAACGAGACTAATACCTTTTTATTAATCCATATAGCTTATGCACATCTTTTAGAACTTACTTGTTCCCAACAATTTAGCAACCTTGAGGTAAACCAACCAAGTCCTAAACATGGTGAGATTGTATGGATTTTATCTCTTCTTCTATTGCTTGTATCTATTATTTCTTCATTGGACATGACAGAGTGTCAACTAATATTTGGGTTCTTCTTCTTATAAGGAGTAATCATAAAAACTATCCCAAAACTCAAAATGTTAACAAGAGATATAATTATAATTACTTTTGTGCTGTATAGGCTTTTATAATACTTATGCAACTTATGGTACAATATTCCCACTAAAAATGAGAGCTTGAGGCACTTTTTCATTTTGCTCTATCGAATGATCTAATACGTTACTATTATATAAATCTCTCTTCTCAAAAGACGAAAGAACCTTATTGTATCACCCATACTAAGAAAATTCATTTACTAAGAATGTGACATCACGTGATTCTAATTGTTAAATACTTCAATCAATTTACTCACTAATGAACACACCCCTTTCAAGTGTGCATGCTATTTTATGGAAACATATATGTATACCCAACTTCTTTTGTCAATCGACATGAAATGGATCAATAACGTAAGTCGTCAATCCCAAGGTTTTGAATTATTCAGGTCGAGCTTTCGACCTCACCACAACTCATATAGTGCGGAAGTAATGAATGTAAAGGGCATATGGTTAACTATATAAATGACGCTAAATGAAACATCACCCTAATAATTTATTGAGAGCTTTGTTCTTGTCATCATATATCTAATCATCTTCAATAGAATCATATTTTTCTTCCTTGCAACACCATTTTGTTGTCGAGTATAGAGATGATTAATAGTTAACAATATCTTCTTTATTATACAACTCTTAAACTGTCTTTCAAAGATTTGCATTCATGGTCTATTATTAGCATTTGATTCTTTTAACAATTGATACTCTACCACACTTGAATTTTTTAAAGTAATTAAATGTTTTAGATTTATGGGAGATCAAATAGACACAACAATAATGTATATAATCATCCACAAAAGTAATAAAATATAAGGCTTCATGTCTCATTCTCATATTTGTTGGATCACATATGTCAAAATGGACTAGTTGCAATGAAAATTTATCTATAAAAGCCTTGGCAAATAGTTTTCAAGTTGTTTTTCTTGCAAAAACTGCTGGCTTATAGGTGCTTCTTTTTTGGCAAGTAACCCCATAATGCTATTTATAGCTAATCCTTTTAACATAACAAACATTTGCATTTATAATCTTGTTGTTGCAAGATGTAATTGGGAAAAAAAAAAACACTCATCATGGATGTTCAACACTTCATAGTGAACATTCAATCATAAACTGTCTAACAAATCTCCAAAATACAAGAAGTATCATTGTAAATATTACAATGCAATCTTCAAAAAATAATTATATATCATAAACATAGAAGAATGAAAATAAGAAATACATAGAAAAAACATCATAAAGTGTTAAGGTTCGACTACTTCTCAATACTAAATTTCAAGTATTAACTCCTTTGATTTCTACTCATAAATGGTTCCTTACGCACACTTTCTTTGAAGTAACTTTAACTCAATGAAACTTCACATATGCTTCTCAATATTTTGCTCAATGTTCAACTACTCAGGTATATAATCCATATAGGATTTAGTTTGAGAAATGAATTCAATTGGAGACATAAGTTATACTATGAGAAACAAACTTAAAGGATTTAATCTCTGCATCAATGCATTCATGAGTGGAAAAGAATAAATTTTGCTATTATTGTAGCACTTTAGTTCACATGAGTAGCAATAGTCAATTTAGCTCTTCTTTTATGTTAGCTCATTCCCTTTTCCTTTCAACAATGCATGTAATGTCATTTTATTTTGAACTGAAAATAGTCTTTGAACCAATCTGAACTTCAACTATATTTCTTATCTAGGTTGCTCGTCTCTAGGCTTTTTTTTTTTTTTTAACTCAATGGGCGTGAGATATTTTTAAAGGTCTTACTTATTTTATTCATTTACTTTAATGTGCTTCTAATATAAAGGAATTATACAAATATCAGTTGATTCACTACACATTTGTAAAGAGCATGATCAACAACTTTGGCTTTTATCAACTCTTTTGAGTACAATAAATTAGATCGCACAACATGGTATTGTCTCATATTATATGACTTTTTCTTAGAAAAAAAATCAATGTTAATCATGAGCTCTCTCAACCTAATAGTTGAGATTCCATAACTTGTTTTTTAAAGCCAATTACATCTCTTGAGAAGTGTCATTAATCTCTTAGATAAATGCATTCTCATATTTTCAAGTTGTGTAAATTACACTTCATTAATTGGAAGTCATTTAAAATTAATGGTCTCACTTTTATTGAGTTGAGATACTCTTCCCAATAACCAAGTTATCGAAAGTTCAAAAATGTTCACAATCATGTTCTGTCATATTAACATTTGGTTATATTAATTCATTTCAAATTGTGAAAATTTTCTAAAATGAAGATTTCTTGAATCTTACCCAACAAGAGAATTCCCACTCACAATAGACCCATTTTTAAAATTTCATGTTATGCATGCTACACATATAAAAAATATTCTACAGAATAAATACACATATTAATGTGATAATTATGCAAAAAAAATTGCAAACAACAAATAATTATATGCATAATATTGAACATGTAATAACATAAGCAATCAAAAGCATTTATTATTGATGTTATTTAAGAGAAATATAAAATTAATACTTCATAAAGTTTACACAAGCACACATATAATGTCTCAAGATTGACTTCAAAAATGACTCATGTTGAAAACTCATAAACTATAATAGCGTCTCAAACTTGGTAAGAACTCACATGCCTTGCATATTTTGAGACTCAGAGTTAACAAGTATTTTGTATACTAATGTATTAATTATGATGCTTCTATATATCTCTAACCACAGTTTAATAGTTTAAAGAATTACCCAAGTATCATTCGCATTATTTCCTCTCATTAACCATGTACTCATTTTTTTTTTTTTGTGTTAATTAGTGAACATTTGATTTTAAACAAGTTCCAACATTTACAAATTGAACTCCCTTCATATTTTTGAAATTATTGAAAAATACTTTATTTCAAAAATTAAGCTCTCTCGTAGTCTTCAGTTTTTCTTATTTAATGCATGCAATTTTAATCATTATAGCCAAACGTTTTTAAAGACCATAACAAGATATTAAAAGAAACAAAATAAAAGAAAGTAATTTTTCATAATCTCAAACAATATGATTTTATGATAAGCTCTCGTAGAGTATAAAATTAGAAAAAGATTGGTGCAAATCTTATATATTACAGATATTTTTACTATTTATTATGAATTTTTAAAAATATAATCTATTTTTAGAAAAAATTAGAAACTAGTACCACGTAGTGCAGCTTAATTCGTTGGCTATCGTTCTCTTGGCCAGTGTCAACATCTCATTTGTTGGACAGATTTATTGAGTGAGAAGTTTGTATATTAGCTTAGACAAGTGTTGCAGTATTATAGGCCTTAGACTTCATCAAGTCATCTCATCTGCCACATGTTATGCATTTGTTGGTGGACTCATAAAGCAAGTGTATTATCTTCCACACAAAATCAACTAGCAATGACTCTTCCTCCACTCACCGATGCCAGAGAGTGCACATCACTCATTGACTTTCGTTGATCAGACGACGTCGAAATTTGACCAACTACCATACTTTAATGTCTTGAGTTCATATGTCAACTTAAGGCCGTTTGGATACACTATCAATTTTTTGTTGTTAATTTTTGTTGTCTAATATTTTGTTTTTACTGTTTGTTATATTTTACTGTTATTTGTTATCCACTACTGATTTTTGACAATGATAATTATTTTTTATTCTGAATAATATATTTTCAAACACTATTATCATGTTAATTTGTTAACAATAGAGATAATTTCATTTTTTTAGCACTCTCTTTTATGCTAGAAATGAAGCTGATTTTTTTTTTTTTTTTAGAATGACAATGAAGAACAATTTTATTAAGACACAAAAGGCTATAGAAAATAGTCCAATAACTCCAAATAGCAATAGGCAACAACATCGAGTATAACTCGTGTACAAGATGTGCCATTGAAGTTATATGAAATCAAGCAAATAGACCCTGCCAAATCTCAGTAACCTCAACTTGTTGGCTCAATAAGCCTTTACATTTTAGCCCCCAACTTGCATTAATACTGCAAAATAGCACTCAAAATACAACAACTATATCTCCTACTTTGCCTTATAAAACAATAGTGCACAAGAAACTTTCCTTGCAATAGAAAAATGTCAAAAAATATTTGCAAGGCAATGGAGCAACGTTATCAAAATTACTCCAACTCAAAGACAATGACATAAGTTGGCAGATCTCTTAAAGAAATAGCTACTATAAATCAACTAAAATTCATTATATTAGCAAGAAAAATAAGTCTAGAAACTAGGGACTTCAATGCCAAAGCTGCAAGTTTCCACTGCTTTTCTTCATCTTATAACCAAAGATACCCCAGCTGTATTTCCCAAAGTTACATCACTCTTTCCATGAAAGTGCTATCGGTTTTTAGCACCACATATTGATAAGTAGCCACCCATTTAGACAACAATGTGATCCACTACGCAATTATAAAGCTAGTATACAACAGGCCGCCATTGAAAGAAACTATCTATTATTCCCATAGTTATTTAGCAAAAAACCACAACAAAACTTTCATCTAAGGACTGAGTAAGAGCAAAGACAACAATAATAGCAATGAAAAGAAATAAATCCCAACCCACCACATTCATATCCAAGTCGTGAGATTATTTTTCTTGGTAGTCTATAATTTAATTAAAATGTTCGTGACTTTATTGACTCTATGGAAATCTGTAAAGCCTAGAGATGCAAATGTGGTATAACTACATCTTCTTGTTCTTGTTGAACCGCTACATCATGACATCTTCATCTTTTTGTTGACCCATTTCATCTTGAACTAACAGCTAGATATGGCAAGCAAAAAGTTCTGACCCTCTTCAAATCTTTCCTTGATTCAAGTTAGTAATCAAGGCACCAATCAACCCAACCAAGCTATATCTCTAAGTTCCAAACACCCAAAAAGATCAAAATTGACCTTAGGCTAATCAATGAATGAAATTCATTATTGTAGTATAGACATAGAGAGGACAAAATAGGAAGATACCGAATAGTGTTAAGCATAGAGTCGTCGTTACTGATGTCGTAGCTCCAGATTCTTCACTTTAAAGCTGCAAATCTAAAGAAAGTATTTTCCTTGGCACTAGACCGATTTGTCTTCCTCAACTGCAAGATGAAAAAAAAAAAAAAAAAAGGAGTGGCGACGGCGTATGACAGTAGCAGTGGTGTAGGAATAAAGAAGAAGAAAAAAGCCACGAAACCACCTATGTTGAAACAAAGGAGCGATAGTGGTATGAAGCAGCAAAGTATTGTTGGGATGTGGTGTATCAAAAGAAGAAAAAGATGAATACCTAATAGGTTCGAAACAAAACAAGAATGACTAAAACCATGAAAACATTATTTTGATGTTTTCCATGTTTCATTACCACAGCTAAAAAATGCTTTTATATTTTAAGAAAAAAAACAGCAACAAGCAACATTTGCCAAATACCTTTTTTTGTTGTCCTCAAAAAATATAACAGAAAACACAAAACCCCAACCAATCCAAACAGGTTTTTAGTTTTTCGAAACACAACATGAAAATTGAGGTTTACATAACCAAATTAGAACGCAAGACTGGGATAGAAAAATTCATTGTTCATCTTCTTCCTCAAAAAAGAACACGTCAAAAGCAAAAATCATTATATTCATACTCATATTGATATTCATTATTTAAATGATTTCATGAGCACCATTTTAAAGAACTGTCTAGACTTAATATCTTGCCATAAGTTTATCATTAACCATATCTTGAAATTTCTTAAGACTTTTTTTAATTCACTCTGCAAGATGTTTAAGATCAAAAATGTTGATGAAGAAATTGAAAAGCAAACAAACCTAAAAAGAAATAAATCTGAAAGGAAATCTTCAAGTCTAAGCATAAAAAAAGGTTGTGTAGCACCTCTTGTTGGGATAAAAGCTACAAAAACAACGAAGCAGACACAAAATTATGATACCATAATAGAATACTTAAACTTTATGCACAAATATTTGTATGTATATAGGAGAACCGTGAATGTTTAGTTTAAGATTACTAATCTAGATTAGAGTATCAAACCATGACAACGTTGATTAGATTGGAAAAGTTGTTGTTGAATAAAATTAAAATTGAGTGGTAAATTCATCTAGAACTTTTATTATTAAAATAAAATATTTTAATTGTATAAAACTACATAAAAACCTATTTTTGGTAGATATCCAGAGGAAGAGAGATAGGATGAAGTTGAAAAGGTAAGAGAGTAGAGGTGTCAAAAAGTGACCCGACCCGATAACCCGTTTGAATCCATCTGAAAAAATTGGATCAGGAACCCGATTTTTCAACCTGAATCCGAAAGTGACTCAACCCGAAAATGACCCGAAAATTTTGGGTTGAATGCGAGTCACTTGTTGGGTTAAGAAAAAGACAAAATAATGAAAATTTTTTTGACTTTTACTTTTGACTTATCTTTTTTAAATATTAATTAGTATCATTTTTGTAAAATATAAATTTATATAAAGTAAAAACTAAATTTAAACGTTTAGTTCATTATAAAAATTAGTTTTAAATTTAATTGAAATGTTTTATTTTAGTGAAAAATGACTTAAAAAATAATGATTCAGTGCGAATTCAACTCGAATTCGATTTAAATCCAACCCGAATCTAAAACGACCCAACCTGAATCCGAACCGAATGTAACGTGACTTGAAAGTAACCCAACCGAAAATGACCCGAACCGGAAACGACCCAACCCGACTTTTGACACCTCTATAAGAGAGATAATGAATAACCGAGATGTCAAGAAATCACTAGGTCAGAGTTCTGTAGGGTAATTGTGGTCGATCATAACTCTAGACGTGTATCATTAGCTGGTGACATTGATCAACTTTATTGTGCCAAATATAAGCAGTTGCGCTTGCACAAATTACTAGAAATTTATTTGGTATAATTTGCTTTAGGTTTTTCTTAAAATAAATAAAAAAAGAAGAAAAATTTTTATCATTCTGTTTTTTAAAAAATAAAAATTAGAATATAGATAAATATTATATTTGGAATAAATCCTAACTTTATCTATATAGATTGGTTTTTTCAATGGTTTTTTTTTTTTGTCCATATTCTTCAAGATAATAGTTAAATAAAATTGAAAATTAGTTTAATCTTATCAAGAATAATGTTATTATCATAACAAAATAATTAAATTAAAAAGAAATAAAAATAATTAACTTTGAGAATTTTCTTAAAACGTGTATTTTACCACATAAACAAAAAAGGCTTAAAAAATGAATGAGAACAAAACTAGGATTTTTTCTATAAATTAATAAATTATATAGATATATAGATACAGATATAAATGTACATGTACTTAAATTAATTTTTAAATGTGTATAATTAAACTGAAAATTATTAAAAATATATAATTGAATTTATTTTTTGTTTTTTCTTTTAGTCAGAAAAATGGAAGCGCAGGATATTTCTTTCTAGCCGTATCTGCTCTCTCTGCACATGTCTCCCGCTCCTCACTTTTGGCCTCTACCGCCCTTGTCTTGACCACCATCCACCGTTCGGTGTCAGTGGCTCTTGTTTTCTGGTGATAGAAGTACACTATTCTAATGCTCTGTTCTTCGACACTTCCGGCCACCTCCGGCTGCGCAATCGCTGCTCCGGTCGGCAATCGATGGCACGGAACGGTCTTGCCTCCCTCACCGGTGCAACTGCCCATCAAATCTCGCCTGCCAGGCGTCTCTCTCCCGCTTACGGCCGGTTTCTCTCTCTCTCTCTCTCTCTTCTCTCGATGTTTATTCCATTGGGAATTTTGGAAATTTCTTATTTCTATTGTTTCATGCACATGTATGGCTGCTTGTTGTTGACTGATAAAAACTACACCTTAAATTTCTATTGAAAAAAGTGCGCTGTGTCAGAACTGTGACCATTTCTTTGTTTCTTTCTATTTACTTAGAATGTTGAACTAAAGGAAGTCATCACCATTTATAAAGGTCAATGCAATGTCCAGCTGCATAAATTGTTTGTTTTATAATGGCTATATGGGTCATTGTTGTTTAGTTACCTTATGTTACTGATTCAATAGTGAATTCAAAACTGTATAGAACGAATGGAGTACTTTGGCGATTTTGCACGAAGATATGGAAATACTCTAGTGAGGAGCTTTCACATGAAAAATAATGTATTTGTTGCAAGGCCTTGAATTTTGAGTTTTTTGGGCACTGAGCTCCCAAGAAAACCCTCTATGCTAATATACAACGCATCGATGAATGGTACTGAATATTAATTTGCATTTTATGTTGATATATCCATGTATTTTGAATGTTGTCATTCTTGCAGTAGTGTAATCCTGTAGTGATTGTTTGCTTTTTATGTTTTTGATTGTAGATCCTTTGACCATACATTCGATTTTTGTTTGAGGGCTTACAAAATTATTATACAAATCTGGTGCTTATAGGTTTTTATCACTGTAAAACTAGATGTCTGTTTTCGACATGGGATTCTTACTGATTTATACAATGCAATTTTAAAATTGTTCATGCATGTTGTGCCAGCTACTCAGACAAATGTTGAAACTGCGAAGAGTAGTTCAGAGTTTGTTGAAGTTGGGCACGTATCTGGTGTTCACGGGGTTCACGGAGAGATTTGTCTAAAATCCAACACTGATTTTCCTGAACTTCGATTTGCCAAGGTAACATGCAACCCAATATGTTTTGTTGAGTCATTTTGCTTAGTATGCGTGTTGTAGCTTGCCAATTTGATATTTTTGTTTTAGCCTGGTAGAAGATGGTTAAGGCAACCAGTATCAGGCAAAGACATGACTCAGGAGATTGAGCTAGTTGAGGGAAGAGGGAACCCTGGACAGAAGAATTGGATACTTAGAATTGAGGGAATTGACACTTTAGACCAGGTAAGCTTGGGAAGAGGAGATGATGTCTGTTCATGTCTTCGAATCTTAGCTCACCTTTTTTTGATTATTCTGTTGTCTATATTTAGAGTTTATAGCATGCATTAATGCACTTTATTAAGTTTCCTTTGATTACTGACAGTCCGACACATGTTTGTTTTTGAGAGGGGGACATCTATGTTTATTGAGAAAATGATATTTACTTTTGGTACTATTTTTTAGGCATATGATGCGGCCATGGAACTTGAGCATAAAACATTTCATGTATTTCAGATTTTGTGTATATTGTGAAAGTGAATATTGAATTACCAGGCTAAGCAACTTGTTGGCTCAACTTTCCTTGTGAGAGAAAGTGACAGGCCTGAGTTGGAAGAAGGAGAATTTTATACTCGTGATCTTGTTGGAATGAAAGTTATTCTCAAGGTTTGTATTCTTCGATGCACTATCTCTTCCCTAATATAGTCCACTTGGCAAAATTGGTTTGGCAGATACCATCTTCTTTCAGTGTATCATTATTTCTATTCCATCAATACCTGAATCAGTGGAACATGAGTACTAAACTAGGCATGGTTGGCAATAACATATATTTAAGCGTCTTTATGTTTCTAAGGCCCTATTGGTGGTGTCATGGATTTGGAAAAAGAATCTACATTTGAACGCGGTTGTTTTTTCTTGTTACATGCCAATAGTCAATTTTTCTTTTTGTCTGTATATTTCATTGTCTATGGGACTTTTGCTACCATCTTTGTTATGTATATTTTATGAGAAACTATTACCATCATCAGAATATTATTTCTACTCTTTTGCCTCTGTGTTTATTTATTTATTCATTTTTCTTTCATAACCGCAGCTTAATTATGCTAAGGAGACTGATGACTGTATAGTCAACCTTTTCAGGAGACTGATGACTGTATAGGGACCGTTGTTCGAGTTTTCAACACTGGAGCAAGTGATCTTTTGCAAGTCATGCTATATGCTCCTGATGGAACTGAAAAGTTAAAGCAAGCAGAAGCTAGTGTATCTGGTCGTGTTATATGGGTACCCTTTGTTGAAGCGATTGTTCCAGATGTTGATATGAGTAAGAGAGAAATGAGGATTACACCACCCAAAGGACTTTTGGAGCTGAACTTGCGCTCTGATGAGAGGTCTAAGAAAGAAAGACGTCAGCTTGTGAGACATCCTCCTCTGTACTTTATTTTAATTAGAGATTCAAGCTTAGTGGTTTAACTGAAATGCATTTTTTTTTCCTCACTAAAAAATTTTTGTGAAATTTTTGAACTTAAAGCTTGGTTCCTTTTTTGTTTGCTTCATGCTATACTGTTTACATATATATTCTCACACTTTAGGTTTTGTCTTTTATCTGGTAAGGGTAAGAGCGCTCTTTTCTGAGCCTTTTATTGATGAGATACGTATTTGTTGAAGATAAAACGTATTTCAATCGGAAATACGAAATGAAGCCATGAAAATATCTATATGCCTGGACTATAAATGTGACTGAGCTATTATGGATACTTGCATAGTTTTGGAAGTATACTTTTGACCATGTTGTGTTGACATCAAATCGTGTCTAATGGCTATCGTGTAAGGGCATTTTCATAGGCTTTTTCTGTTGTTGTTCCCTTAGTTCACCACTCTTCTTTCCTTAAACCACAATGTCCATATCACGGTTCTTCTTTTATTACCAGCCATGCTCATTCTTTTTGGTTTTCTTCTCTGTGTGTGTGTGTTTTTTTTTTTTTTTGCCAAATGATAGCTTAAGATTCAATGTGACTGATTTGTATTCGTGGATTAAGGTGACCATATTTGCATGTGTATCAGGACTGGAAAGAAAGAAAAAGATTACAAAGACGCCTTATAGCAGCTAAAAAGAAACTTTGTGAAATGGATCAAAAACATATATTTCATGGATTGAGATATGGGGACAAATCCAAAAGGAGTTTACTTGCAGATCAGATTGTTGGCGTAAATTCTAAATTGCTTCAACTGGCAATGCCAAATTTAGAAACAGCGTTAAACAGGTAGGTCTTTCATCTTGTATTTTAATGTGTATTGGAGCTGTAGAATGTTTAAGCAGAGTTTCTTAGTTTGCTTTGAAACAAAATTGGTCTATAGGAGTCAACTTCTTGTCTCTGACATCAGATTTGATGTTCAAATGTAGGAAGTCTGTCTGGACATTGGTCAAGCTAAACATCACTTTTCACATATAAATGTTTCATTGTCTGCATTTTTCATGCATTTTCTATCAATTTGCTGCTCTACTTTTATCCGAAGTGAACCTGTGGTTTCCCAATTTATAGAGCTAAAACTTTGTTTCAATAGTGATGCCTTACAGGTGCTGCATTCTATGACTTACCGTCAGACTTGTTGAATGTCTGGAATTCTCTTTTATCTACTTAAATTAGATTTGTTGATGTCATATATGTGGTACCAGATTCATTGATTCTCAGTTTTGTGTCTGCTTGGATAAGATGGAGCTTAATCAAGTTGATCAATGCCAAAAGAACCAAAGTAATTAAAGATTCTTTGGAGATATCCAAGGAACACCTTCCTTCTTGTGCAACTGATGGAGATTTGGGTCTAAATGTTAATTTTCGAAAAAAGGGACTTCATCTCCTTTCTAAAGGCAAAGTTGCTATCATTTTCGTCGTCAATCAAACTGTGAAGAGGGGAAATGAGGATGGGTCTGATCTCCTTGACTCTGAAAGCAATGAGAATTCACTGTTCCCTTTCCTGCAGAATTCACTTTTCACTGGTGAAGATTTTGTGAAGGTAACGTGCAATCATGGATTTCATAGATAAAGTCGTTCTGTCATTCAGTTGTGATGGCTACAAATCTCTTTTTTCATTGTTGCTATTGAACCACGCATGCTAACTGATTCTAAATTCATTTATACCTGTCTGGTAATTTTTGGACAACTTTTTAATTATATTTTGTATTGTGTTTTCTTTTTTCTTTTTTTGTTTTTTTTTGGTCTAATACTAGCTTAACACTGTATGTAATGTTCATTTCTCTCTTGTCAAAATTTGGAATCCAAGCACAAATTCCCCTCAATAGAGGCAGCCTACTTACTCTGCGGGAGGCAGTGAGTTAGCTTGAACTAGAAATAAATTTCAAAGGTCTATGCTTTGAACTGGAGTTGTGCAACCCAAGGAGTTACATACTTTCAGGATAGCCCTTGCAGGTTCTCTAGAAGTGAAATGTTCAAGTAGCAAACTGACTGGGAAGCCTGATTGCTAGTGGCAGGTCTAGTTGTTGGATTGTTGCATATACTATAGGCATAAGGTAACTGGCGTCCAAAAGCTCTTTCACCATCTGTTCTACATACGTGGACATTTTAATGAACACAAATATTGTACGATAGTCATAGAAATCAAACTTTCAATGGTTTAGTACACGACTTTTCAGTTTGGCATCTTATTTGTTCGCGACATCATTCGTGCATAATGGTGTTTTGATATCACGTCAAATTTTGTTACCCCCATCTTATGGTGTCTTTGCATCCAATACACAATGCTTGCTATCACCTATGGGAATGTACCATACATATTTTGCAGTAGTACTACTGGCATTTGGCATTTACCAGTTTTATTAATTTAAAAATTAGCTGTCAAAAGAACCATTCTCCTCAAAAGCTTAAGATGTAGGGCAAGGTGTAAGATGTGAATCATATATTCTTTTTAACATGTCTCCTCACACCAAAGCCCATTGAGTTGAAAGCATGGGCAAAGCACCTCCTTACCTTGTGCAGAAGTTCACAATTAATCTGGAGAGTAATTGTTGAGTGGTTTTAATTCTTGATCTCTTAGTCACAAAAGCTTTGATCCAATGCTTGAAAATCATTGAACTAAAAAGCTTAACCTGCTATATAAGTTTCAGGGTGTAGATCATATATTGACTGCAAGAAGTTGGATGAGAAAGAAAGGAAATGAGTAGTACTTCCACAAGAGCTAATTTCTAGTGTTGCGCCCCACCACCCCCACCCCCAAAATATATGCACTTTTTCTGTAGACAGCTTAAGCATTTTAATGTTCTTATGCAAATAGCTTTCATTTTGTCCTTCCAAAGCTCCTTTCAGAGTAAAACATTACGTTAGCCGGTGAGGTAGAAGGGTTTTGTGCTGCTATGGTCTCATTATAATCTGCAAGCAGAAGTTCCTACATTATTCTTCTAATTTCAATTCGGCTGATTCTTTGATAGCAGGGGGTGAGGATGTCAAGAAGATTGAACGGATTAACTTTTTTTTAACCCTATGAAATCTACGCAAAGAAACTTAATTTGCTTTGAAAATCAACATTGCCTGACATACACTTTTTTTTTTTGTTGCAGATGGATGAGCGTGCGGCTGTGCCTTTGATTTTGGTATGCCCGGGTCAAGAAATCCAGTCTTTGAAGAGGATATTCTCAAAAAATAATCACTTTGAGTTTGACTCAAACAAGGTTGCTTGAAGGCCTCTCTCTCTCTCTCTCTCTCTCTCTCTCTATATATATATATATATATATTGCTATTGTGCACAGATAAATGTCTGAGCTCATACATTTAGACATTTAGCATTATAGCCATGCTCTATGCTTGCACTCATGGATATGCGAGTCATTTGAGTTAAATGATAAAGCTAATGGGAAATTGAGCCTCTCAGTATCTAAGTGATTGCTTGTTATGCCGTTGACATATTTTGATAATACCAAATATGAGTGTGCAATGATTGTCTTGATATTATAATTATGACTTCTCTGTTGGAACAGAATCTGAGGTTCAAAGACGCAACATGGATCAAAATGTTGGTCTCTATCCTGAAATATTAAAAGTGCAAGCTATGATCTTTTTAAATGTTCATTGTCCGATCATTAATGTGGTGAGACAGAGTTGGGATTCAGAACCTTTCTAATAGTGGACAGCTCTATATGCATAGAATGGTGTGCATGCAATAATGTGTCCTTACTGTGCTGAAGTTTTGTTACTTGTACTAGTGTTTCAATGGTTTCAATCCTCCTCCAGGTTTGGTTTTTGGAAGAAGAAAAGCTTCCAATCATTGGTAGTTCTTCAGTGGAACAGCAGAGGCATAAAATTCTAATGAAGTCTCCATGGGAGATACTGCAATGCCCGGTGGGATCTGGAGGTGCTATTAGTTTGCTTTCATCACATAACATTCTAGAGAATCTCATTGAAATTGGAGTGGAGTATATTGAGGTTAGACATTTCCTTATTGGTTGCTTTCTACGCTAGCATTGTCTTTGTGTCTAACCTTCTTTCCTATTCCGAAACTTTGTCTACATTAATATATATATATATATATAGTTATTACTAGTTTTACTACTGCTTGATCGACATTGAAGTTAACATAGGCCTTTTAAACCATTGAAGTAGCATTAGCAGTCCATATATCCAACTGCAGCTCTCGTCTTTTGCTTCTCTTTTTTTTTCTCTCTTTTTTTTCCCTTTTTTCAATGTGAATGAGGGTTTCTCATCATTTGCACCAGGACTTTGTGCCTTCCATGATTTCTGGCTGAGTTAAATCGCATGTTCGTGAGAGAGATTTTGGGCTCTATATTGGACCACACATTTGGAATCTTATCAGACATTTTCTCTGCACGTATTTTGGACTTAATGGTTTAGATGCTAAAATATGGTTTGTTGGTGTGTATAGTCATTGGTTGGGTGTCATTATCATAATTTTCCTTTCACTATTTACTTCTGTGTCTTCTTCCAGATACTCAGTGGGAGCCATAATGATATTGCTCGGAGTCCATTACTTCTTGGGTATGTTGATTCATGCCAAGCAGAAATGGGAATCCAGGTCATGGGAGACGTGAAAGATTTAGAAGAAAATTTTGACATTGTATTCTCCACCAATGTTATGAAGTTTCTGTGCAAGCAGCTGGATAAACTCCATTTTGATGCCATTCTGAAGCCAAATGCCCATGTTGAGTTGGTTGACGACGAATGGGTGGAGGTCGTCCCGTCATCTCCCAATTCATACGAGCTTTCTTGTTCAATTTATAGTGCCTTGAATGCTTGTTCTCCTGATAAGATTTGTGTAATGGAAATAGCAGAGTGATTTAACATTTTTTTTTTTTTTTTTGAACCGAACAGCAGAGTGATAACACCTCATGACACCTTTTGTAATATTTGAATGCCGTGTGTAATGATCTGTACAGAAAAGTCTTAGGTTGAAAAACATTATTTATAGAGCTAGTTTTCCGAAAAATAATGTTGTCAAGAAACCATTCAAAATTTCAAGTTAGTGGGTAACGTTTTTTACATGAATTATATATTAAATTTTAATATATTTCATCATATACAAATTTATTTGGCTAAAAGTATGAATAAAAGATTGATTTATAATACGTGTAAAAGTTTGTAGTTAAATGTGAAAATAAAAATGACAAAGTTTGAATATAAAATTTTTTGATCATAAAATTTTGATATTATATTAAAAAATGAAACCAACCTCTCCAGTGAGCTTCGAGCGTGATTTATATATTAAAATTTAACAAATGGCAGTGACTTTACTGACTGCCGGCCGAAAAAGATAACATTGTAAAAGGAGGAAAATAAGAGAAACAATGCGTCCAGGGTTGTATATTGGGGTTAAAAACTGAATAAGAAATGCCTTGCATGGTGGCACCTGTTAGGGCTTTCAGAGTTTACTCCTTCCAAGGCTTAGTGTTAGGTAGGGCTATTAAAAAAATTAAAAATTTTAATTCAATTTTAATTTTTAATTTAAAAAAATCATAATTAATCGAACTGAAATATTATATATATATATATATATTCTAAATAATAATAAAATATTACTAATACAACGATTATTAATAAATAAATATTAATAAAATATTATTATGTTCAAATAATTGCTTATTTATTTTATATATATAATGATAGATGTAATTTATTTAAAAAAATATAAAAAATATTTTTCTATATTTAGATTATAGTTTTAAATTTTTTTTTATTAAATTCAGTTAACCTAATAGTTAACTAAAACTAAATTAAAATTTTCAATTAACTAAATTTCAATTAACTGAATTTTTAGTTTGAAAACAGTTTTTAATTTTATATAACCCAAAATTTCAATTCAAAAATAATTATGATAATTTAATTTAGTTAACCAAACCATCATACTAAGTTTGATCCAGCTAATATTATTTGCTCTGCGCAATTTTCCTTCGAATCTTGATACTCGGACGGGTCCTAGGTATACGGGACAGAATTTTGCATCTTTCTATTTTTCTAATACATGTGTATTATATATTAAACTTAGCTCTATTATACATCAATATTAACTATTATATACATGTCTGTTACACATCAACCTTAATCACATACACATGAATTTAATGAAATTTTATAATTTAGTCTGTTACACATCAAATTTAATTAGACATTAATATACATTTTGCCCATAATGTTTAGTCCTTTTAGAAATTTCGCTCACAACCTTTTTTTTTTAAGATACACGTTTTACGTTTTCACCGTATAACTTTTTTACTTTCTTCTATTAGTCAACCGTTAAATCTGATACGTAACAATACAGTCAGCACCACATCATTCAAATCAGAAATCATGTTAACAATGAATGATAACACGACAGACAATACTATTTTTACTTAATTTTTTGAAATTTTTTATTTTGAAATTTCTTTTTTTTTTCAAAAAATTTAATTAATAAACCATTTAATAATTAAATTATTAAATAGTATATATAATTAAAATAAAAATTCAATTCCTTTTTTCTTTAGACCGCTCCCTTGAAAATCTTTATGCTCCTCTCTCTCTCTCTCTCTCTCTCTTTTGGTGATTTTGCATTTGCTTTCCCTTTTTACATTTTTCTTATAAAATCAAATTCCTTCAAAATTTGAGTAAAATTGTCAACGTGATATAGCATTAATAACTATTATACTCTTGCTGACATAGAACAAGTGAAAATTTTTTCCACAGAAAATTAAGTGAAAAATTTTATTATGTGTCACGTTATCATCTTTTGTTGACGTGATATTTGATTTAGATGACATAGTATTTACTGAACTGTTACGTATCAAATTTAACGGTTGATTAACGAAAAAAGATAAAAAAATTAGATGAAGAAAATGTGAAGGGTGCATTTTAAATAAAAAAAGATTGTTAAAAAAATTTTTGAAAAAATTAAACGTCGTAGACGAAATCTATATTTATGTGAATTTAATTATTATACACATAATATTAAATTAAAAAAAATAATAAAAAATTAATAGGACTCGTAATGGGTCTCACTCTTACCTCACACTCTTCTCTTTCTTTCTCTCTCAGCTCAAAAAAACCATTAGAGGCTTCACGAGCTCATTTATAATTTTTCATAAGAATAATAAATTATTATTAAATTATTTAATCAATAAAAAAAAATCAGTGTTTGGCTGTTTGATTTTATTAAACTGCGGATTATTCTTAATATTAAATTATTTAATCAATAAAAAAAATCAGTGTTTGACTGTTTGATTTTATTTTAAAACTGCGTGTCTCCACGGGATAACTTAATCGGTTGTATTGTTTCATTGCTTATTGTTATTATTGATTTATTTTTGTAAATATAATTTATTTATAATTTTATATTATATAAATTTATTTTATTATTTTTATTTCAAATATAACTTATTTATTATAAAATACAAGATCAATGAGTAAAATATACTCATAAAAATATAAATTAAATTAAAAATTTTTATATTGTTTAAATTCATGACTAGATACACATCCCGTTATGTATGCATTCTTTTTCTTATTTCTACTTTTTCTGATCAATTGGTCTCAAATGAGATTCGAATTTAAAATTGTCCATTTCGGAAAAGATTTCAACATCAATTAAGGGTTTATTTGGATTACCTATTGAATATTGCTGTTATTGATTGCTGTTATTTATTACTGATTATTTATTCTTATTTATTGCTGCTGATTGCTAATAAAACTAATAAAATATTTAGTTCGTTTTATACTTGTTATTACAATTAAATAATAAAATGTCTAATTTAAACATTTAATTTATATAGATGTATATCATATTGAATTTTTTAATATATTTTATAATTTTATATATTTTTAGAATAATATTTTATAAATAATATTGAGAATTATTTTACTTAATTTTTATCTTTTTAAAAAAAATATTAATTTTTACTAAATAATAAAAATTATTATATTTAAGATTTTTTTATAAGTGTCAGTGTTAAAAAAAATTGAAGTGAAAAAAAAATATTAATTAAGAATAATTGAAAACAGAAATTATTGAAATTATATAAATACTAATAAAATAAATTAACATATCTAATTCATATGATAAATAAAAAATAACAAAATTATATAAATATTATTTAAGAGTAATTTAGTCTATATAAATTATTATTAATATTAAAAAGTGAAAAGTAATCCAAAAAGTAATAAAAATTAATTTGAAGTTACTTTTCAATCAGCTGTTGTTAAAGAATCAAATAAGGAAATAAACAGAATCAAACAGCAGTATCAAAAAGTTTACCAACACTTATCTTCTTACTTTTTCAAAATAAAACGCAAATGCACTCTTTTAAAAGTTTATCTAAATACTCCATAAATTGTAGTTCATTGATTTTTTTTTTCTACATCTATTGAGCTGGAATCATTTAAACAAAAAAGTGTACATGTTATTAATTATGTAACATGAGTATATCAATTGATAATTATAAAACAAATACAAATGGTTAGTTACCATATTCTTGAAACAACTTTAACTTTTAACAGTTTAGAAACAGACAACAGCTTTATACTTTGTAAATATGCTGCAAGTAATATCAATTTGTGCGAAATTTGCAATCAATCAAGATAGATCATCAGCTCATTTTCCTAATTATGTCCGCTAATCAACAAATCAAATTAAGGAAAAGACTACTTAAGTACGTATTATGCAACACACGAAAGACACTTAACTAATTTAATAATTTATTTTTTTAATTTAATAAATTTTTTACTATCTAAAGATTTAGATTTTGTGTGCTATCTTTGTGACTACTTTTGTATAACTACATAGATTTTCCTTAAATTAGTTGTACCTTGGTGCTAAACAACAAATTTGTTGGAAATCCTTATGCTCTTAATTTGCAAAAAAGGCATGAAAACAAATGGACTGTAACATAGAAAAGCTATACTTGTGCGCCAAGACGAGCAATTCTAATATAGGCTTAATTCCAAATATAAATTTTATTTAGGACACATTAACCAACGATCAATTTAATTGATCTCCTCATTAACAAAGGCCTAAGTAACTAAAATCAGATGTGGAATGAGTGATTTTTATTCACCTCAATTCTCAAATTTTAGGACTTTTTAACCCAAAAAAAAAGAATTAAATTTTTGTAAATGAAAATTAATTAATAATTAAATTTTGTGGTTCTAATATGTGATTGAATGTTAAGTGAACAAAACATACAACATTATACAAATTCTTGTATTATTTCGAATTATCCTATTGACATTGGTACGACTTGTAAGATTAGTCTCGAGTCAACTTTGCACCGGGTGTCTTCCCCACCTTCCCTCTTCACTATGTTGGGTGCCGCGGTGGGGAAGGTGGTATTTTTTGGACTTTGGGTGCCCTTGTACAGTTGGTTTTGGGTCTTTATTAAGAGCCTCGCGCTTGCGCCCAACCTGTTTCAGGGTCATCATTTGTTGGTCGCTTCTCTACTCTCAGGGTTCTCGGTCTGCTGCAGCGTTGGATGTCATGCGCTCTCGGCATAGCGCTTTGGCGAGTTTCCGGTGGGCGTCCAGCTGTGCGCTATTGTGGCGCCGCCGTGTGGCCCTTAGGCTTTTCACCGTTTACTTGGCTGTGTCGGGGATGCTGCACTATTACAGGGTGGGGGTGTCAGGAACTTTCGGGGTTCTGGGCTCTGTTCATGTGGGCTTTGGCCCTCTTTCCTCCCTGCCCGCAGGCTTTTTGTTCCTTGGGTTATGGGCTCGGATCTGGGCTCCCTTCCTGGTCTGCATGATTTCTGTCTTGGGCTGGTGCTGAGGCCTGAATGGGGTGGGGTTTCCTTTTGCTGTTTCTGATGGCCTATTTTGTTCCTTTGTATATCTAGGCTATGGTGGGCTCTTTTATGGGCTAGCCCTCTTTCTATCTACGATTTTTTTTTTAAGGAAGTGTTTGAATAAGTTTTTTTAGATGTGTATTTACATTTTATTTTTTTTAAAAAAAAGAGATAAATATTTGGTAAATTTTTTTTATTGTTATTTGATTCTACTTATTTCTTTATATAACTTCGTAACAACAATTGATTACACAATAATTCAATGCTAATGTTTTTATTTTTTTGTTACTTTTTACTTTTTAATATTAATAATAATATATATTCTCGCCACATGATTAGATTGTTAGTCTATTTTATTAATATTTGAATAAGTATAATATTTTTTTTTCAATTATTCTTAAATGATATTTTTTGACTTCAATATTTTTTTAATATAGACACTTATAAAAAAAAAACTTAAACATTATAATTTTTACTATTTAGTAGAAATTAGTATTTAAAAAAGGTTAAAAATTAAGTGAAATTTTTTAATATTATCTATAGAATATTATTCTAAAAATATAAAAATATAAAATATAAAAATAAAATTTTTAATATGATATATTTGCATAAATTAGATATTTAAATTAGATATTTTATTATTCAATAACAATAATAAGTATAAAATTAATCAAATACTTCATTAGTTATTTCAAAAATCAGTAATAAGAAATCAGAATCATCAGTTAATAATCAATAATAACAATCAACAACAACAATCAGTAGTAATATTATTTAACTAATAAATTAAACGGACTTTTAATTTGATGAAGTCCTCTCTCTTTTCTCATAGAATTGCATTTCAAAAAAACTATCTACCACGTCACAATCATCTCATTTAAAAATAATATTAAACTTTTAAGGGCGAGCACAAAAATAATGATGATATATTATATACTGATTGATTTTGAGCTTCTAAAGAAGCCTTTTCAACGACTCAAACTAATGAGGTCTGAATCCCAGCACATCTTTGCCGACCAAGAAAAAACGAAGATTTGAATCCCAACAAAGTTAACATCCTCACGAAAGGGAATTTGTGACTTACAAATTTCAATGGAATAATTTTTAATATTTCACTAGATCCCGCTCTATGTTACCATAGAATAAACATAAAAGATATGGTAGATGATCTTGGGCCTTTAACTGTTGCATCATAAAAGTAGTGATCGGCTCATCCTAACCATATAAAAAAAAAAAAAAAGTAACTACACAAATACATAATTTCATAGATTTATTTGGATACAATAAAATTTTATACTACATATGAAATATTTGTTGCACATGAATAACATTTTATATAACGTAAAAATATTTTACAATAACATTTTCTAATAACTCTATAACATCTTCTTTACATTGTATAAAATATTATTCATGTAGTATCACACATTGTGCAGGTAATATAAAGTTATACTTAAATGAAACAATAAATTTTGTGTCCAAGAAAGATGTTGACAAAAACATATATCGACATATATCAATTTGATAATTTTTATGTAAACTTTTTTTGATCAATCACGTGCATCCGAGTTTCCAACTTAGAGGACAAAAACCGAATTGCATTTATGGGAATGACCTTTTTAAGGCCATTCAATTTTCGAGTTGTTTATGTTTCTTAGGATACAAAAAATGGTGACGAGAGACCCAAAAACATAATTTCTTCCAATATTTTGCTATTGGATAGAGATATACGCTGCATTAATTGAACTATATTAACCAAATAAGAAAAAAAAAGTATAAGAAAAAAAAAAGGTATGGCACTAATTGATTTTTTTAATAAGAAACTATATTACATATATATTAAATCATCACACGTGTGCGTCGAAATTTAGAGTTTTCTATTAAAATCTTCATTCAATCTCCTCTTTAAGGGTGCAAGGCTAACCAATCTGATTAATATCAAATCAAAAGTGTTAAGATTATTGAAAACAGATTGGCTACGGTTTATGATTTGCGCAAACTGTGTTCAAAATTTTGGTCGTCAAACCGCCAAAACCAAACCAGTGTATAACATCTAAGAAAAAAAGGGTTAGATACACAAAAATAGTATTAACTTTATCTAAAACTATAAATTTAGTATTAATTTTAAAAAGTAATAATTTATTATTTTTTAAATTTTTTATAATAAATCTAGTATATAATAAAATTTTTTGAACAAAATTTATCTGTTTTGATGATGTGACACTAACGTATATAATTATTATATCATCAAAATAGACATATTCTTATAAATCTGTTATTGAAACTGACAGATTTTATTTATATAAAATTATTGTGTGTTAAATTTATTATAAAAAAATAAAAAAAGATAAATTATTATTTTTTAAAATTAATATTAAATTTATTATTCTAAATAAAATTAATAATATTATTGTATATTAACCCTCGTTAATCGTTATCCCAATTTCTTTAGCATTTGTAGGAAGATAATATCACATGCTGGCGACGGTTTATCTTATAGAGTTTAGTCAAAGACAGATAATCTACGGATCAAATAGCCAAAAGGTTCCGGTCCATGGGCATACAAAACTTAACATATAATTTGTTTATTTTGTAATAAATTTTTAATTTTAAATAATAATATTTATATTTTATATAATAAAAAAATAAAATAATAAATTTTTATTATAAAAAAATAAATGTTATTATTTTAAATTAAAAATTTATTACAATATAAGTAAATTATATACTTAATTTTATATGCCTACAGACATTTTTTCAAACGGCATAAAAATACTTTGCGGGTAAGTGAAGAGATAAAAAAAAAATTATATCTCTTCAGTTTGAGCACGAAATTCGATGCTTGTATGCACTAATGATGGCGATGTATGCCATTTTCCAAAGAAATCCTAGTAAAGAAATTCCTGGTAACTTGTCCTTGTAACGGAGCAGAAGCAAGCGACGTGGGTTCTCTTTCGCATCAATCGTTTTATTTTATTTATTTATTAATTTTTTGGCATGTGGTCAATTGGCAACTTATTTTTATGATTCCAATTATTTTCTAATCGACAATTTACTGTTTTTTCAATCGATAATTCTGTATATTATTATCTTTTTTTCTAACCTTGGGGCAATGCCGCAATTCTTGACAGACAAAATTTGTCTACATGGACCAAACAATTTGTCATAGCTAAGCTAAGCAAATTTGAAAATACAGGGTCCATCTTCTTGGGGTGGAAATGTTTACCAGTGCGTAAATTTCAAATGATGGAAGGGACCCATTGTGAATTAATTTTGAATAATGACTATATTTAGATGCTCCAAGTCCAAATTTATTATTTTTTTAAATGCAAATTCAATTTTCAAGACAATTTAGCGGTTTTTTGTTAAGTGTTAAAAATTTTGTCGACTCTGAAAAAAAAAAAAAAGAAAAAAAAAATCAGAAGAGCAACAAACGCAACATTTATGTGGCTTGCTACTCTGCCTATGTCCATCAAAGGTTCTTGTATATTTCTTTTAAGAGTTTAACGATACAATTTTGTGTGAATTAAGTAACAAATTCTTTTTTTTTTTTTTGTTTGCTAAGAGATATATTAGATCATGTAATACACAATAGAGTGTTAGGAATCACAGAAATACTTATTAAATTAAAACGCAGTAAAAACAAAAATTTAAATTTTAGGCTTTTAAAAATAGATCGATTACTTATTAAATATAATTATAATTGTTAGAATTATTTTTTAATTAAATATTTTCTTTGAGTAAGGACAAAATAATTATCGTAACTAGTTTACTCAGACTAAATCGTTAATGCAATCCGATTAATTAAGAAGATAATTTGTACGTTATTGCATCAGTTAATGACAATAATTTCGGATGTGATTCCTGTATTGATGGATATGCATAAGTTAATACTCTAAAGTTGTGTATATATATAACTGGTCATCTCTATTTTCTTAAGACACACGAAAACTACATTTGAAGCACGTAATTACAATAAAAGTCAGAAGAAAGAAATTAATTATAGTTTAATATGAAGTTTTAGTCTCTGTTCTGATGCGACAACAACTTTAACTTCTGCTAATTCAAATATATTATTTTATTATATGAATTATTTAGTTTCAAAGATCTTGAAATTATGTTTTATGATAATGAGATTTTTTTTTAAGGAATTTTTATTTTGACTCTTTTTTTTAAGTGAGTATAACTTATTCATAATTTTATACCACACAATAAATTGAATTTATTTAAATAAAAAAATTAAAAAAATTTTAAATAATATTAAATTATAAATTAATTTTACTGAAAAAAAAAGAGGGAATTAACATGTAGTTTAGTTTTTAAACCTTACAACAACCACAACGTGCTTTGAGTCGAACTTCCTTATCCGACCTTCATATGATCTGGTCCTTCAAGGCTGCCTATCGAATGAGATATCTCCATCAAGCTAATACTAATAATATTATCTAAGAAGTTAATTTCACCAATATAGATTATTTAAAAAATTTAGTGAATAGCAACAATAAGGTTTTATGTAATCTGGTGAATAATTTATCAAATTCCAATTAAAGAAAGTTTCACGAATTTGTGCCCAATCCGTCCGTTCTTGACTATTCCTCTCTTCAAATTAACTAAACGACTAATAAACCACGTGTTGTTTTATGTAATTTTTGCAACGTCAAACTTCGCTGCCTTACTTTCAAACAAACTTGAGCCCATAGCCGCATCAATGTGTGACATGTTTTGTTTACAGTATTATACATAACCACATATTGGCATGACTTTTTCTGCATATCGAAAATTCCAAGTCCAAATATACAACCTTAGACTTTTTTATTATGAAAAAAGTTTGGGTGACTGATGATTTTGAATCTGACAAGATGTATAGGAAGTAATGAGTGTTCGATTTGAAGTAATAATATTTATATTTTTAATAATAAAATTTTATTAATTAATTTTTTATTATTTAAAATATATATATTATTACTAAAAATTACAGTATTATTATTATCAAAATAATTCTTGAACTGATTTTCTCAGGCAACCAAATCGGAGTACCGTACTCGTCTATTATCAAGCACTGCGAAATCTTCCAGGAAAGATTGCCTTGATAAAGTCTATGAAATGCTGCTTGTATAAATTACCTACAATTTGATTTTAATTTAAGATTCACGTGCTTATCCATTTTATACAATTTGATAAAATAACCATGATATGTGACTAAATTTTATGGGATCTTGATTCAGACAGTGGACAGTTCATTTTCAATGTAACTAAATTTATCTTTAATTTTTCTACAAATATTTATTTGTCTCACCATAATAGAGATTACAGATTTTTAAAATTTAAAAATTCAGAATGTAAAAAGAAAAAAAAGGAATACTCGTTTTTGTTTACCTTACGTCAATAAATATCACCCCTGGAGCACTTTACAATTAAAAATCATTTTAACTTTATTTAATATTTTTATTTTTGCATCCATAGATATTTTTGTCTTATTTTTGTCAAACTTTAGGAATTTTTACAACCCAATCCTATTGTTTTTTTTATATAAAATTTTTAGATCAATCCTATACCTATACTTTTAATTATTTTTTACCCTCAACCATTTGGTCAAACATGTTTTTGAACGTACTGACCAACTTTTGTTTCGAAGAAAATGAAAAGTCTGAAAATGAAAAAAAAAAGAGATAGTCTACTTGTAAAATTTGAGTTCTACTTGTACTCAAATATGATGTATTTATACATAAATTTAAAAATTGGAGTAATTATGTACTCAAAATTAAAAATTTGATTATACTTCTTTTCAAATTTAGAGTATTTATACTTAATTTTAGAAATTTAAGTGACTGAGTATTCAAAACTAAAAATTTTAGTATAATTAGGAAACGAAAACTTAAAAATTTGAATCTACTTGTAAACCACAAATTTGGAGTATATGCACTTAATTTTAAAAAAATTGAGTAGATAGGTTCTTACAACTAAATATTTGAGTGTACTTGTATTTAAATTTAGACTATTTGTATTTAATTTTGAAAAATTAAGTAAATAAATTCTCAAACTAAAAATTTGAATGAAAATTTTTTGATTTAAATACAATTTTAATTCTACTCAAAATTTAGAGTATTTGTATTTAATTTTAACAATTGGAGTAGTTGGTATACTCAAAATTAAGAATTTTATTCTTCTTGTAGTTCAATTTGAAGTATTTGCACTTAATTTTGATAATTTGAGTTTCTATGTACTCTAAACTAAAAATTTGCATTTCCGAAAGTAATGGTCATTCTTATTTAATCAGTCAGTAATAATATTTACATAACAAAAATACTTGAAATCCAAATGCAACTCAATAAAATAGTTGCTAAACAGGAAGAAATAGAACAGCAAAAAAAAAAAAAAAAAAAAAAAAGAGTTGGCACAAGAGGAATGAACAGCACAAAAAAAAAAAAAAAAAAAGAAAAACAAACCACAGATTTGTGTGACACAAGAAGGCAAAGAAAATTTGGGGGAAAAAAAAAGAGGCAATCTGTTGCCTGATCAAAGAAAATGGTTGCCTTTTTTTTTTAATTTTATTTTTATATGAGTTTTTTTTGACTTATTATTATTAGGGAAAAAAAGAGAAGAATAGCCAGAGGTAGTAGAATTTTTTTAATTAAAATTTAGAGTAATACTAAGTATATTTAGAATAATATTAAGTATATTTAAATTTAATTTTTTTAAAATAAAATTTTAATTATTTATTAGATATGAAATTTATTTTTATAATTATTCTATAATTAATTTTTATAACTTCTTAATAAAACTATTATTATTATTATTATTATTATCATCATCATCTTTAATTTGGGACTTAGTATATTTTTTTCTCCGACTTATTTTGACTCAATGTATTGCGTGTCAAAATAGTGCACCCACCGTCAGCTGCAAGAAATAGGCCGATGGCATCGCCACCATCTATAAAATCCACTTTGCAGTTTCATGCAGAGTCCATAGTCCAAATTTGCGCTAGCTGGCTTTCTTACACGCGATTTGCGCAGCTTGAAAAGAAGGAAGATGGAAGTAGAGTTAATCTCCCAATGTTTTGTGAAGCCATCTTCTCCAACACCTGACCACCTTCGACGTTGCCCACTTTCCTCGCTTGATCAAATCGCGTTCTCATTTTTTTCACCTTGGCTCTTCTTCTATCCCAGAAAAACCAATGTAAACAATACAGCAAGATGCCAGTCCCTTAAGGAGTCCTTGTCAAACACCTTGACCCTGTATCACCCTTTGGCAGGAAGGACCGGCAACAGCATGTACATAGACTGCAACGACGAGGGAGTTCCTTTCGTGGAAGCAAAGGCCGACTGCACCATTTCTGATGTTCTCCGAAATCCGTACTGCAACGAGCTCAACAAGCTCCTGCCATTTGAACTTGAAGCCGGCAGCACTGACGTTGTTGTTTTCGTTCAGGCCACTTACTTTAAGTGTGGCGGGCTTGCTGTGGGACTTGGCATGTCTCACAAGATTTGCGATGCCTTTTCAGTGGTCACGTTCGTCAGGAGCTGGGCCGCCATTGCTCGTGGGGATAGAAACAGCGTAATTGTTCCTCGTTTCGATGGAGCCAAGTACTTTCCACCCGTCAGTACGCCTAGCTTTGATCCTTGGTTTGAGAGTGACGCCAACAAGGACAAAACTGTGCTAAAGAGGTTTCTGTTCAGCGCAGCAAGCATTTCGGCTCTTAGAGAGAAATACGTAGACAACACCCGCACTGGACGCCCCAAACATCCGACAAGATCCGAGGCATTAACAGCTTTTTTATGTAGCAGGTTCGTGGCCTCCACTCAATGCGAAAAAATCAAAGATAAATTATACGCGGTGCATCATTCTGTGAACTTGCGGTCAAGGATGGACCCGCCTCTCTCGGAGCACCATTTTGGCAATTTCATCGTGGTACCCGTGGTAGCGGTGCCCGACATTGATGCAGCAGATGGCAACTATGGCATTATAAGCCAGATGAAAGGTACGATGGGGAACGTGGAGAAAGAGTACATAAAAACTTTCCAGCAGGGAGATCCGCATCTGAAAATGATGAAAGAGAGAGATGATAGTGCCTCAAATGGAGAGGCGATTTCGCACGTCTTCACCAATGTTAGTGCGTTTCCAGTGTATGAAATTGACTTTGGATGGGGGAAGCCTGTGTGGGTAGGTACGGCTTGCTGGCCTCTCGACAATCTGATTATACTCGTTGCCACCAAGGCTGGTAATGGCATAGAGGCATTCATTCACATGAAGGAGAAAGATATGGCCAAGTTCGAAACAGACCATGAGCTTGTCTCATTTGTGTCTCCAATTCCTAATTTGAATATATCTTCATTATAAGTCTTGTCTGAAGTTAAGGATTTTTAGTCAAAAATATGGTTTTATTTTTATGTTACTTTTGTTTGGAAATTCTTAGGTTACAAAATTATACTTAAATAAATAAATTAATGGTCTAAAAAAACCGTTTTTCTATTAAATAAGAGATCGATGATTTACACAACATGTAATTATTTTGTTCCATTCTCATGATTAAAATTAATGCATGTCTTCCTCAAGATCCTTGTTGAACATATAAGTGCATTGATGTTCCCCGATATGAGTTGTCCGAAAGTAGATATTTTCGTGGCAGGCAAACCCACATCTATTTGCGTCGGCTGCTTGTTTATAGTAGGTATATTACCCCCATTTATTTATGTCAGCAGCTTGGTTTTTTTTTGAACTGATCAGGACATATTATTCATAACTAGCTCCCAAAACAAGAAGCCAACCCAAAAAGCTGTATAGATAAGGCAAAACTCTCATAGTAAAACAGTTCTTATGCAAGTCCATACAAATGCTTACAAAGAATCACACACCCAAAAAGTTTTTAGCCCAATAAGACTACAAAAGAGCAGATCATGTAAGAGCCATAAGTGTTTTCTTTTTGCCAATGGCCATTTTTGCTAAAGAATCAGCAAAATTATGTGTCTCCCTAAGTCTATCGACAACTTGGATTTTTTCAATTCCAAACCGCAAATATTCCATCCCGTTTGAAATTGATGCATGTTCCCAAGGGCCCTTTTGAGAATTTGTCAACCACCTAATGGCCAACTTTGAATCAGATTCAAAGATCACATCAGCATACATGACATACCTGCATTGAGTCCACAACTTCATAGCTTCACAGATTGCCTTCACTTATGCACCTTCTGGCGAGGCTACACCAGCCTTTTTGGAGAAAAAGTAAAGAACCTTACCTGAATGATCTCAAAGCACCCCTCCAGTTCGAGCTGGTCCCATACTTCCTACTATTGGCCCATGCTTATCAAATTTAAATTGTCTTAGTGGAGGAGGCTGCCATGTGGCATTGATTCTCCTCTTCCTTTATACAGCAGCCGGTTTATCAATGTTTGGTATGAAGTTATTTACAAAGTAAGAGCAATTAGACCACTTAGCTTTTGTCCACCGCATAAATGGCACCCTAATCATATCACATATTGTCTCTGCAGAAAACTCTTTGTCATCGAACATTAATTCATTCCTTACTAACCAAATGAACGATGTAATGGCAAAGAAACTTATTAGCCATATTTTTTTTTGAGAGGCAGCATTTCCCAATAGAAAATAATTTGGCATCCATACTTTGGTAGTCATACTTAATATACATATTGTGACGGATTTATTAATTTCTATAACAACATTGATAAAATATAATATAAGAAAATTTTTTTTTGTAATTTCTTATCACAAAAATAATAAACGTTGTTACAAAAATAATCAAATTCATTACAAAATGTACATTTTATATGTATATCATCTATATATGAGAATATGTATATAAAACTGAACTCTTCCCAATATCTTCCCACAATGAAACAATTGAATTAGGTACAACCTACTGAATCCCTCGCCATTGCATACAACCACCCCACAAAGATCAATTTCCAAACCATAGGCAATGAAGAAAAATATAAGAAATTGTTTCCTCCTCCGTCTCACATAATTCACACTAAAATAATAGAGAGCTAGGACCTTTACCTATGAAAGCTAGCACTCATAGCTAGTCTTTCCTTTAATAGTTGCCAACATAAAATTTCCACTTTAGGGAAACCTGAACCAAGTCCATATTTTTGGCTCAGGAGTTGGTAGATCTCCCTGTCCAACCAGCTTGCAAATGAATTTACAGTGAAATGCCTAGACTTTACATGTTCCCAAATCAATTATTCCTTTGAACCTGCAGGGTAAAAAGGAAAAAAGTTTATGGCCAAATGATTTCTCCCAATTGTCTCCACACGAAATTTTTTTTGTGCAACCAGGAACGTATTTTGTGCAATCAAATCGATAAAAAGTAATTCAAAAAATATTATTATTTTTTCGTTGCACATTTTTCCTATGTGGTTGCACAAAAAATACTTGTGGTTGCACAAAAAAAATTCATGTGGACGTAGTAGGGAAAAGTTGTTTGGCCATGTAATGATCCCCGGGTAAAAAATGGTCTTCCCACTCCCACACACTTCCTTCCCATCTTCCATAGGAGGCAACTGGCTCTCCTTATTAATTGACAATGCATATCTCCTGGGAAATCTCATTGAAAGTGGTTCTTGGCAAGCCCAATTATGATTCCAAAAGTCTATTTCTTGACCATTTCCCGCAACAAATTTGAAGTTTTTTTTGATCAAACTAGCATAGGGGTCACCTTCTCTAGTAGTTGAACATATATCTACGCCAAATTGGAGACATTTTGGATAGGTGTGTGTTCCAACACCAAGGCCAAATTTTCTAATTCACATACTGAGCATGCAAGACTTTTGCCCATAAGGCTTTGTTGTGATCTGTAAGTTCTTGTTGAACTGCTTCAATGGTTTGAAATATTGCAGGGGAATAAGTTCATGTGTGTGCTTTTGTGATTTGTTTACTGATGAACAAATGCAAAGAGAATAGGATATCAGATATGTTCTTAAGCGATTATGCTCTCTTATGTATTTCACTTTTTAACTCTATTTGAAAGGTACATGTTTAGTCCTTAAGCTAATGTTACATCATCAAATTTTGCTCTTTTCAATAGAAAATAAATTTTGTAACTTCTCTTAGTTACAATTGGACAAAATTGAAGGTACTTCCACTTGCCAGAATCTCACTTGTTGGAATGGCTACTGTGCCTTCCTGTAGCTCCTCCACCTTGTTACTACGGGCTGTTCTTATTGGTTTGGACATGTGGTGGAGTTGACATGACTGGACAGATTGCTAGCCTCTGTTGCTGACTTTTATGCAACATCCTGGAAGTTGCTATTGTGGGGAGTTGTTTGTAGCTACTACTGGTTCTTGAGATTATCCTCTGATGATGCTGCTGCCAAGTTTCCATTGCTGTTCAGCTTTGCTATTCGTCCAGCTGCTCTAGATAAGTAAAGCTCAACTCCATCTAGCTTGTAACAGGCTTCTCGCTCATTTGCCAACCTCCAAAGCCACTTACTGAGTGGACCCCAATTTCTATCCCACACACTCCCCACTCCTAAACCACCCCATTTCTTCCATCTACACACTACAACCTAAGATACATTATGTATTTTACTCTTTCCTTCTTCTTCTCCCCACAGCCAGCTGCTTGGTTATAATAGGTATATGTATAGAGACCTATGATCACATCTTGCCTACACCTTTTCCTTTTAACAACAAATCAAGTCTTATTCATGGCATCCTAGAAAATCAATGATACCCTTGGAAAAATTCATATACAAAACCTTGCAAGGATGCTATAAATTGTTGTATCCCGAATCCCAAAAGGAGAGCCTGTCTACCATCCCTTATAGTTCCAAAAAGCTAAGGCGAATACTCCTGTGTTGCTCAAAGTTTCTCAAGACAACACATCTTTTCTATACCTTACGTTGTGTTTGGAAGGGGAAAAAAGTGTAATGTACGCCTAAACCTTACATTTTGCCTCTCCATATTTTGTTATCTAAATATAGTGTTAGAAGGGGAAGGTTTATGAGAAGGGGATGATTACTACGGTTGTGTAGGCAAAAGCCCATTAAATTTTCTGATGTATCAAACTAAAAAGGCTAAAAAGCTTTACGCACAGTCGTAGGTTTCACATCTTGCCTCTTCATGTTTGTTCATTGGTCTTGTTCCTGGTATGAAATTTCACGAGCTAGCTAATAATAAGTTTTTTGAATAGCGCAGTAACGAATTTTATTGTTCAAACTCAATGCTATCAACCTGTGATTTGAGTGGCTTGCGCAGAAGCATGTGATTATTTTGAATGGTTCTTCAGCAAAAAAATAGTACACTTGACAAGCAAAATTGCTTCACGTTGGCAAAATTCAATTAAAAGTAAGTTCGCGCCTGTGAAACTCAAAAGAAGATTATTTTTCACGCCCGCGAAACACATAAAGAGGGTCTTTTTCCTCGTTGGTGAAAGGTTATATTTTAATAAAGCATGGAGTTCCGCGAAAATACAAACTAGACCGAGTTGAAGCATGAGTTTTTGTATATGAAAAACTGATTATCTTGGCAAGTTCATAAGCCATCAAAGCTGAATTTATTTTTTGCCACCCATATAACTTTCAAAAAGAGGGCTAACATGCAAACAAACCAAGCGGGAGCAATTTTCTTGGTTTGAAAACTATTTATTTTTCGCTAGACCTAAAGACTACCAAGCTGAAATTTTCCACAGCTTGGTTAACATTAAAGAACATATCTACAAGAAAAGGATTGTTGTTGGAAATCTTTTTCAAACCAATATGGAAGCTCTGGATGGAGAGATTTCACTCAACGAGCTCTCAAACGTGCAATCTCTTAACTGTCTTCTTCAATGCTCGCAAGAAGGTTGCTATATAAGGATTTCCAACTAATGGAGATTGATTTTGGAGCTGAAATTAGGAGGGAATTTGTTTCAAATTCAATCTTGATTTTATCTTCTCTCTCCTAGTCACAACAATCTCTTTGTTGTTCATGATTTTCCAGCTTGCAAAGGATGATTTCTTGGCTAAAAATCAGTCACATTCGATGCTTTCCAACAACCACAGGCCTCTTCTTTGCCTATAAGTACTAAGCCCTGCCAAAGGGCCAACCATCCCCTCAATTCCTCTCAAGTATATTATGTTGTGAAAGAGAAAGTAAGGATCTTTATTGAATTTTTAGTGTTGTGAATTCAATCTTGAAAGAAAAAGCGCAGATTTTTTTAAAAGAAAAGAGAGAGTGTTCTAGTATAGAACAAGAAATTGATAAATGACCGTGTGAGTTCTAAAGATTGTAAAAAGCGTAGTGTTGTAAGTAAAGACTTTTAGAAATCAAAGGACAAGAAACAATTGTATTGTTGTATTACAGAGAGTCAAGCCTTAAGACTCTCGTTACATATATTATATAATAGCAATGCCAAAGAATAATCATACAGAACTATATACATACAAGGGAATAAAATAACAAATCATAATTCTTTGCAATCTTCTCATAATCTACCAATTGGCATTGACAAGCCATATAGACTGGGCAAATGACTTTACAGACAAAGCGAATGATTATTCTTAGAATAAATATCAGTGGCGTGATTTTCTTCCTCATTAATATTGTCTCCATCAATAGTCCCTCGCAAACGAGGCAGCAGCCAGAGGCTGAGTTTGACCTGTAGAACAAAGAAGAAATCTTAAGCTAGAGGTTTGGTGAAAATATCAACAAGTTGAGACAATGATGGGTCAAAAGAAGTAACTAATGATATAACAACTATCTGTTTGTGGATGAAATGATAGTGTAGCTTAATATGCTTAGATTGATGGTGATGAATAGGATTAACAGTCATATATAAGACGCTCAAATTGCCAAAGTAAAAGACATGCGACCATTGAAGTTGCACCCCAATGTCTTGCAGAAGTCATGATAGCTGTCACAACTTAGCAGAAGTAGTAGACATAACTTTATCTTCAGCTTTCGCACTCGAAAGAGAAACTGAGCTTTGTCTTTTAACACTCTAGAATAAATAATTGCCTCTTAGAAAAGTACAGAATCTAGTGATTGATCATTGAGTCATTGGACAACTAGCCCAATCCACATCCAAAAAGGCATACAAATCGAAAGAGTTGGTGTTGGAAAATTCTCTGTTAGTCAACTAAAACTCTGATACCATTATTGGGTTGTAGAAGTGTCGAAGTGAACACCAAGAGAGTATAAAAGTGCAGGGACAATAAAAATGGACACACAGATATAGCGATGTTTGACTTAAAGTCTACATTTACGGGTGAAGTCAGACTAGAATTTTATTGACAAAACAAATAGAAAAATTACAGTATTTCACGAAAGACTCACCATATTCAAAAGTCAAATACACCGAAATAGACACTCTATTTGTAAAGACCTCATAGCACACTAGATATCAAGAGTATGAGACTTAATATTGGATAACATAAGTCTCTTGATATCACCAATACAGGATGTCATAATAGACATACGTTTGGAACACATAAATGACACCCTCAAACTGATGCCTATCAGTATTCTAAAGTGGTACAACTCTCCTTGCCAACAAAAACCATATTTATATGTTGGGGAGCTAGACAAAAATAGAGACAAATGAATATATGGACAGATTGTTATAAATGTTTTTTTTTTCTTTTTTAGTATTTTCTTTCTGCCACTGCAAGCTTGCTTTGTCCCCATTCTACGCATACTTGGTCCCTACTCCACACAACATTTATTTCACGACCCAATTTAGATTTGACCCCAATAGCTGGCTTGAGGAACTTGTACACTATATTGAAGTGTACCAACCAAATAGCGAAAAATTCACTTTACTTGATGAAAATTTCCGGTAGTAGGTGCTTGCATAAATTGACTTACATAATTAACACTATAGGACTGATTTGTACACGTGAACATCAGATACTGAAGAGCTCTAACCATGCAAATATAAATGTAACATCATTAAATGAAGGAATAATAAATCTAAAAAAATAAGCAAAAAAATGTGAAAATACAAATAGAAGAATATTATTTCAAAATACTATTGTTAGTACAATTTAATAATACTAATACATATATAATATTGGGAAATAATTTTATAAAAAAAATTATTATCTAATAACTGTTAATCATCGACATATAGAATTTACAATGCCATGTAACCATAAAACACTTGCAATTAGAATAACTTATCTGTTTATCACAGAAAATATACCTTATGAGAAAATAATAAAAGCAGCTAAGCGTGGTGAAGTACCAACTCAATTTTTACTAAATAAAAAACCAATATATGTATTAGAAGAAATTGGTCATAAGTTAGAAACTTTATGTGGAGAAAACCCCATGGAGTACTGGCACCTACGCAAACCTATGTATAGAATTAAGTTATTAAATCAAGATAAAATAGTATATAAAAAACCTATGAAATATACACCTAGTGATGAGAAATAATTTGAAATGCACATAAAGGAATTGTTAGGAAAAGAATTTGTTAGAAATTCAAAATCAAGACATAGTAGTTCTGCGTTTATAGTAATTAAACATTCAGAAATTAAGACAGGAAAATCTAAAATGGCTATTGACTATAGAGAATTAAATAAAGCAACTAAAACCTTTAATTATCCGATACTAAATAAATCCGTGTTATTGAATAAATTAAGATATAAGAAAATATTTTCAAAATTTGATTTCAAATCTAGCTTTCATCATATAAAATATAATAAGATTGTGAGTGTCTAATTGTATTTAGTGCTTCATAAGGATATTATGAGTAGAATGTTCTACCTTTTGCATTTAAGAATGCACCTAGAATATTTCAAAAATATGTAGATAAAATATTCAAAGAATATAATAATTTTATCCCATATATATATATATATATATATAGATGATATACTTGTACATAGTAATAATGAAATTGAACATGAAAGACATCTAGATATGTTTTATAATGTTGTAAATAAGGCCAGATGTATTTTGTCTAAAAATAAAATGAAAATAGTAAAAGCAAGAATAGAATATTTAATAGTGATTATTAGTGAAGAAGGCATAGAAATGCAAGATCACATAGTAAAGAAGATATTGCATTTTGGAGAAGAAATTGAAACAATAAAACAATTACAATCCCTTTTAGGACAAATAAACCAAGTAAGAGATTATATTCCAAATATAGCCTAAAATTTAATACCTTTACAAAATAAGCTTAGAAATGGAGTTGCTTGGAATCGGAATGAAAAAGATAAACAATTAAGATTAAAAATAAAAGAAAAAGTAAGAGTTTACCTAAATTAGAATTAGCAATTAAAACATGTGTATGGATTATAGAAAGTGATGTATCTGCTAAATATTGGGGAGCTGTATTAAAATATTTGCAAATTGATGAAAATAACGAAAGGATTTGCAGGTGTACAAGTGGAACATTTAAAGGACTTGAGATATGGAGGAATTACAAAATAAATTAATATAGTAGAAGCTAGCATTCAAATTATCAATTTTGAGAACTTTGGATCTACTTAGTATCTGTTCCAGACAATAACTAAGATGGAGAAAAGAATACAGTGTTTAGAAGACGATGTAATTATGAAAGAATTTACTAGTGGGACTTCATTGAAAGCATCTTTAAACGTAGAAATATTTGATAAAGTAATTACTTCTCAAGAAATTATGAAGGAGAAACTAAACAGGATCAGTTGATGGAGATTTCCCCAAAATACAAAAGAGTTATACATATGGTCTTGACAGACCAACAAAAAGAAAAAAAACAACAAGAGGATTATGCTAAGAAACTACTAAATTATTTAAATTTGGTAAAATTTTTGAATGGGAAAACTAAACATAAGAATTGGTTGAAGACAATCTTGTGGATGGAATTAAATAAAGCAATTATCCTATTAGAAGAAGATATAGAATTTGTAAAAACATTATTCAATTTTGGACTTCTCTATATATCTGGGACTTGACTGCAAAGAAGAACTTGAAAGGTTACCTAGAGCAATATATAATGCAGCTAAAACATTTTTTGAAATTACTAAAGCTCAAAGGATTTATGTAAGATTTTATTTTGTAACACCAGAGAGGTTGGATAAGGATTTCTTGAGGGCAGTACATATTGTAGAAATTGGACTAACATAGCAGATAATTACTCTGAAAACTAATATCCAAGAATTTAAAGAACAAGAGCAAGTTAACATAAAGCCTGAGAAAAGAGCTTAAGGATTTAGAAATATGTACAATGAACTAAAGGATTGTATCTATCATGAAGATAATTTTTTTGTAACTCTAAGTAAACAAGAGAATTTACTGATATATAGTGTTGCTAAAAAATCATAGCTAGCAGATCATAAAAAAGAAATAAACAAGTGGTCTGAGAATCTAAGGGATAGCTAGATGGAAGTGTCAGTATATGCTGCAGAACTTTATTGCATATGGATAACAAAAGTAATGGACCACTCATGTCTCTATTGTGCAATAAGAAGATAACAAGAATCAATTACAAAAGATAAGGATGATGTGGATGTGGTGCTACTTAAGTGAATGGTACATATATAATTGAAATATGATGTAAGATAGTATGTAAGCAACACAGTTTTTGATGATTATAAGTACCTTCTTCCTTAACCTGTAAAAAAACATGGTAAGTAAGTAGAGAAAAAAAAGTTCTAAAACTTTTGAAGAGTGCTTGTTCATTTGTGAACTCTTTCAAAATTTGTAGGATCTTTCGATCTGAATAACTAGTTGTAAATTCTTTTAGCAATTAAGAAAGAATCTATGGAAAAGCTTGTACCTAGCATGTCTGATTGACTAACTCACTAATTTGTGAGGAGTTACAAGAAACTAGTTATAAATATCATATTCTTCTTCATGCATGAATAGATTAATTTGTTCTTAGTTGGTCATCTGCTAATATTTTGTTTATGTTTATAAATTAAGTGTACTCCCAATGTTGAAAACAAAACTAGGCTGGGGTCCTATATGTTGAAGTGTTTATCAAAACTCCAAATGCATTTGTTATCATAATCTTTTGAGATTAAGATTGATAGACTATGAGGAGAGAAAGAGAATACTAGAAGGTGGGCGTATTCCCAAAGGGGAACTAGTCCATTGATAAAAAACTGGCATATAATGGCTGAAAAAACTGCATTGATAACTATATAGGAAGTGTAGTGGACCCATAACCCAAAAAGAAGATGAGATTATAACTAATCTAGTGAAACTCATAAACGCTTTAACAAAATTTAGATAAAATCACACTGCTAATGTTTCCTAAACATTATAGAGACAAAATAAAAGACTTAATTCAATGGTTAGAATTATGGAAAAATGACAAAAGATTTGAAAGAAACTATACAATAAAATTAGAAGAAGTTGCAAATAGACATCCTTTAGAAGCCCTTTAGCAAATTATATTTAAACATAAAGATTTGTTAAATTATTACAAAGATATTTATAAGTGTTGAGACCCTAAGGTTTTGTTATTGAGTTTTCATAATTACAAAATATTGATAATTACTGTTATATTTATTTAAGTTTGTGTAGACTCAACTTCACTTTCATGTTAGTGAAACTTTAATTTTTGGAGAATGAAAGATGTGAACATGGTGCATAAATAAGGCTGCAAGTAGCAACACTATTGGTCCAAAATAGGAGGTCTAAATTAACAAAAGATTGATCCGAAATGAAGGCACACGTGGTCCAAAGAGGCCCCAAACTTGCTGGAACTTACTTGCATATCAAATCAAGACATCAAGCTGTTTTGGTAAAACTAAAACTGCCAAATTTAACAAATCATTGAGGACAGCTAGAAAAGAATCATGTGATGTATTTATATGGATGGAAAAATAATTCGGTCTAGTTTCCAAATCCTTAAGAATCATCTCAATTAGATATCTACAGCGAAAGTTATGTTCTATCAACTACAAGGTGCTCAATCTATCTAGACAGACAGGATCGGTCAACTTTCAGAGATGATTGCATATAAATGGGAATAAATTAGCTGTTAAGCCTTATAGGAATACAAAGATAATTTTGTTTAATTTTAAAATTGATAAGAATCACGTCAATTGGATATGTTTAGAAAGAGATATTGGCAAAAAATTGAAGGGTGTACAGTCTATTACACCCAAGGGAATTAGTCAAATTCCAAAAGGCACCATGACTAGCTAGATTAGAATCAGGCTATGATCTATATATGGATGGAAAGCTCTAGATGTCTACTTTCAAACTCAAGAATCGAGGCTCAATTTGGAGATATATACAAAGAGTTATGAATGATTTTTTGAAAAGCTGTTAAATCTATCTAGGCAATCACCCTCATTAAAGGAATGATTTTTGGGATCCATTGGCTGTAAAATCAGACCTCATTAATGCATTTCAGTAGCCCCTACACCCTCTTTTACCTATAACTAGGTGCGTCCACCAATGCTCCATTTATCCCTCTCCGTCCTTCTCCATTCCTCTCATTCTCTCTATTGTGTTGGGTTGTTTTTGTGCAAGAGGAGTAATGTGCTTGTGGTGTGTGAAAGTGAGTTTTCAAAATAGAAGAGAGAGGGTTTGAGTTAAAAAAAAAAAAAGTTTTATTGTGTTTGTCAATTGAGTGAAAAGAGAACCAAAAAAAAAAACTTTATTGAGTATTCTTTATAAATGAGAAGAGATAAAAGAAAGGGGGAACATGAGCTTTAATAAGATATCTATTCTTCTTTATGAGCAAGTTTTTTGAAACTTTGTAAGGTCGTGGATCTTTGTATGACTGTGGCCAAACGACCTCAAGTGATTATGAAAAAGGTCAAGTAACCTTTGTGTGGTTGAGGAAAAGAGCTAGTGTGCTCTTAGTCAAGTGATCGAAGTGTTGTAAGGGTAAACCTTCACCTGTAAAGAAGATTGATAGTGGATTGTCAAAATCCCAAGGGTGATCTTGGGGAGTGGATGTAGGCTTGGGAAGTCGAACCACTATTAATCTCTTGTGTTGATCTTTATATCCCCTAAACTCCTTCATTATCATTACTCATCAACACACACCACACTTATTATTTGTCTCGATCTTGTTCACAAACACACACAACTAAAATTGGTTATTCTCTAGTGTTTGTTTATTATTACTTGCACACAATTCATTTATCTTTTATGTTGTGTTTGATCATTTTTATTTGTTCTAATTTATCAATTTGGATAGGAGTTTTTGTATTACCCAATTCAACCCCTTCTTAGGTAATTTCAGGACCAACAATATGCAACTTAAGAATAGAATTAGTGTCAGGTCTTGGGTCCCATCCTATGTGGAGAAAGCCCAGGATAGGTTGTGTTTTGGAGAGAGAGAGAGAGAGAGAGAGAGAGAGGCTGCACAATAGAGAGAAGAGAGAGAGTTGTGGCTACTGGAAAATTTTCAGCTTAAGGCAGTCTTTTTTGAACTCCTGATCGGAAAGCGAATGTGGTCCGATCGAGTCAAAATTTTGTAGGTTGATTGAGGACAGATAGTAATTAATTCTAAATGGTGTAGATTAGGTTTTGACTGTAAGTCTGTATTTTTAATTAGTTTCTATGTGTCTACGTTAGGGCAAATTTTCTACATGCAGTTTTGGTCAACCTTGCAATCGGAAGGAGATTTGTGGTTCGATAGAGTTGTTTTTTGGTCAGTAGGTAAGAGACACATATATCTTGAATGTGGACAATTAGATTTTTGTTTAGCATTCTGCAAGGGTAGGTTTTTGGGTTAGAACTGAGACTTGGATTTCTGGTAGTACTTTGTTCTCTAGTCTGCAACAATTTTGGTAAAATCATGTTAATGAACAACCATCTGTGTTCCAATTGAGCTAAAGTTTGGTCAACTAATAGGGGACATCAAGAAGTTCTGTCTGAATAGTTTAAGTGTCATTTTGAGGTCTGCATCTTGAGTTGTTGGCCAAATATGGCTGGTCTGTCTTATAGAACACTTTACCTTTTCTATTGTTACAAATCAATGTTGTTCAATTTTTTTGGTGTGTTATACCTCTTTTATAACTCATTTATTAATTATAGTAGAGTTGAATTCTTACCTTTTGATTTGGAGGGATTTTCTAAGTAAAAATTCAGTGTATTCTTTTTGTGATTGTTTGTTTGCCATATTTGTTATTCAATCAACTCCTCACAGGTTTAAGCAAGCAAGAGAGGCTTCCTGAGATATCGGACTTCACTGCCCCTTTCCCAGTATCAAAGCTTATGGTTAGTGTATTTTGGCTTGTTTGAATAATGGATCTGGTTGTGAATAAAATAATTTGTCTAAATGGCACTAATTATCATCTTTGCAGGAGTAAAATGAAACATCTCCTATTTGTGAATAATTGCATTTGCCAGTGTCTGCTACTACTAAACCTAAGTCCAAGTCCGATAAAGAATGGGAATTTGGGCATGAATAGGTTTGTGATTTTATTCAACGGTTTGTTGATGATAATGTCTACAATCACATTTATAGTGAGCCAAATGCACGGACTTTGTGAAGCAAGCTTGGGAGTTTGTATGCTTCGAAGTTTGGTAGTAACAAGTTGTTCTTGTTAAAGAGATTGATGTAGTTGAGATACCGAGAAGCAAGTTCAATGGCTGATCACTTGGATGATTTTTAGGACTTATTGATCAGCTTTCAAGCATGGGCATTAAGTTTGATAATGAGGTTCTTGAGCTGTGGCTACTTGCTACTCTATTTGGTTCTTGGGAGACTTTTTGAATATCACTTGTTAATTCTACCTCCGGTGGTGTTGTATCTATGAAACTAGCGAAGGGTAGTTTGTTGAATGAAGAGATGAGAAGAAGATCTCAGGATTCATCTTCACGTTCCAAGGTTCTGGTTATACGAAATAGGGGGAGAAGTCAAGACAAAGGAAATGGTAAAAAGGATATAAGTGAAAGCTAGAACAAGTTAAAGCCCAAGTTTAAGAATGTCCAGTGCTATTATTTTGGGAAAATGGGTCATATTCAAAAATATTGTTACATGTAAATAAAAGAAAACATAGATCACAATGATAAGAATGAGGAAAAAAATGATGGTAATATTCATGTTGCTCATGCGTCTATTTCAAGTACAAATGACCTCATTATTGTTTGTGAGGAAGATTTGATCAATTTGACCACCCGCGCTCTAAACTCCATTGTGAACCTACTACAGAAGGTTATGTTGTATAGGCCGATTCCCATGTAAGCCTATATTGGGAGACAATGGCAGAGAACCTTCCTGTTCAACTTCACACTAGACTTCATTCTCAAAGCCATCAACTCTATAAGTGCTTCCAACCCTTTGGGATCAATTGAGCGAGAGTGATCTTGAATATTTCAAGAAACTCATGCGTGCCTTAAAGCTTTGAAAGGCGAAGTCCAGCCTCCAACTGCCTTACACAAATGGCCACACAGTCAGAAGGAGGATAGCAAGCCCTTTGATGGGAAGCTCTTGAAGGGAATGATAGGGTATTACTTTGAGGAATTTGAAACTTCTGCTGCAAATCGAACTTAATAGACCCACTATCTAATTCGAAAGAAAACATGACGATGACGTAACTAACGTGACCACAAGACCAAGAAGGAGATGGATGTGCAGACTCGCGAGTCAAAGAACCGCAAGAAAAATCTCTGCACCCTTGTGAGATGTCCTCCCTTCGATGGTCTCTAGAAGAAGAAGGAACTTCTTGACTACTTGGTATGTTTCTTGAACCCCAGACATCTTCACAGCACTCAGAAGCCTTAAACTCCGAAAAAAAAAATCTTTTAAGGCAACAATGTTTGGGAAGAAAAGAACGACTAATAAAAGGAAAAAAAAGTAAAGTCCAGACTTTTATAAACTGCCTCTAGGATAGATGCATCTTCTCTTCAGATGCAGAGTAATGATTTCTTTGAGTAGTTTATTTTCGACAGGGACACGTGGCGCACCCTAAGGCTTGGTTTTAAAAAGGAGACGTCGCTTCAATCCCCTATTTTGAAAACAGCCGTAAATAGTCAATGACCACTATTCCACGATCTTGAGGTCATTATTTTACGAAAAGACCCTACCAAAGTCAAAGGGCATCAGAAGGCATGAGTAGAGGAGAAAAAGAATGAAGCAAGGAAACAAATATAAAATACAAATTTTATTGATATAGAGAAGGAAAAGCTATTATAACATAAGGAAGGGCAAACATTCCTTTTCTTTATAAGACAAAGGGGAGAAGTTGCAGTGTCAACATAACTACGAGGCATCCTAAATGGCCTTCGTGTACCCCCACTTGCAACCAGCTCCAACCATCTTGTCCATCCTAATTTGAAACTTTGCAAGCACATCTTTACTAATCTTATCCTCAGCAACCCGAATTATCTCCTCAAGCTCACCTTGAGCCTCTATGGTAGACTTTGTCCTGGCAAGAAGAGAACTCAACTTGGCATTTAACTCTTCATTCTCTTTGCCTCAAGACTCTCCAACAGATCTCGCTTCAGACAACTTATGCTGAAGGTTTGCGACCTCTTTACCCTGTGACTCTACGAGAGACTTCACCTCAACCAATTATGATCATAGGTCTACGACCTCTTTGCTTTGAGACTCTGAAGTAGATCTAGCATTTGCAAGCTCACTATTAAGCCCCAAAATTGAAAATTTTGTACTGGTTTTTTCCTCCACTAACCGAGCACTCTCAATGCAAATAACCTCCACTAGAGCAGCTTCCTCCAATTACACTATGACCTGAGAGCTCGTGGCTCGAGAACAATCCCTTCGTGTTTCGACTATTCATCTGTGTCATCGAGCAGGGATCGACAACTAAGGAGGATAAATTTTCGACCTTCAATGGTGGCACCAAATTTTTCCAAAAGGATTCTTCTTCTTCTTCTTCTTTCAATCACTAACGCGCAGCAGGCTCTGTGTTGGAAGGAAGTTACTCTGCAAACTCCTTGCCACAAGAAGCTTGCTCGATTATAGCAGGCCTCAAAGGAAGACCTTCAACGACTTCCTTACCAGGATCAACAAAGGAAACACCGAATTCTAGAGGAAACTCCCAAACAACAACCTCGATAGCATCAACAACTCGAGCACTGGTGGATTCTATAGCTTTGGTCTTTTTTGACCTTCATTTGAAGGGCTCCTTAGACTCCTCAATGTCTTCTTCATCTCCCCCAAAACTTTGAAGAACGACAGGAGGAGTTTTCATGATACCCTTTCTCTTCTTACCCCTCTATGCAGCCTCTTGCTTCTTCAACTGATTCTTTTTCTTATTGACCTCCACCGTAGCCAACTCGAGGTTGTATGCACACTGCCTCCACGCTCCTTTCCCTTGAGATGATGCTCCAAATCCAACAATTTTGCAAAGATCTCCTCTTCGTGGGAGACATGATCGACACCTTTTAGTGAGGTGAAGCCAGCAATAAGGTTGAGAGGTGCGGATGGGTGTACAAAAAATAAATACTCTTTGTAGTCAAGCTTGCCCAAAAGACCCCCTTTAAGCTTATCTGAAGCTCAATCCCCCGAAATGACCAAATAAGCCATGTCAAACTCAATATCCACAGACTTTATAGAAAAAGCTTGGCATAATACCCCAATGGTCAACTCCAAGTTGGCGCGATCACAAAAGACCTTCAAACCCAACAATTGCTGCCAAAAGTTTGGGGGCATTTGATAGAGGGATAACCGATGGTGGTGAAGGAATTTGAGCACGCCATCTAGAAGTGAAAAGTGAACACCAGACAGTACAATCTTTAGGTTAAATGTAAAGTATCCTTAGGATAACGGTAGGTCCTCTCCAATGCCGTGGGAACGCGTAGATAGCAATCAGAAGGGAAGTTTTTTTGTGCCCTTGCCAATAACTGGTCGGTCATCCGAGATGACACAGTGTGAGGTAGATACCTCGACTTACCGCAAGCAATAATAACAGTGCCGCTAGAAGAACAACCCCTCGGAGGCTTTGCCTTTCTTGAGCCTTTAGTCCTCATCATCTCTACCAGCAGACAAAGAGAGAACTAAGAAGCTACAAAGATTGAGGTGAAGAAAAGGAAATTTTCCCAATTTACTAACAAGACCCCTTAAATAGAGCTCTGAGGGACTGACATAACCATTAATGAAGGGAGCATCTACCACAGGACACGACCTCACTAAGTAATAACACGAAATTTAAAATTCAAATAAAAAGACCATTTATCGGTAAAGCAATGACCTTTCTCCACTTTTAAAGGGAAAACAAATGATAGATACAGTCATGATTATCACAGCCTCAGGCCTAGGTCCTACCAAGTGGCTCAACAAGGGGCAGCCAACGACTTCTAGGGACTGCTTGGCAGCTCCGTAGGCAGCTCGCTAGGAGCTCGGCCCACGGGAGCTCATTGAGTAGCTCGCAGTGTACAACCAAGCACTTATCCTCTCGAGCTTTCCACTGACAGACACCTGTCACATCCATCACACGTGGGGCTTTGGTATTTTCAAACATCAAACTATCACCAACACACTAGCAAGTATAAGACCAATGGGAGCACCTCTGGAAATGAACTTCTCTCTAACCTTTGGACTCTTTCTTGACTTTCTTACAGGCAACTCTCCACTCTCTCTGAGTCTCCACTACAAATACACACCCTTGTAAGAACCATATCGCATCGACAAGGCGCCTGCCTTCGGAGCCGCCTCACTACAGGCTTTTGTCGAGGGTCTCACTGGGCCTCTTCGGTCCTCTTTGGACCTCCTTTTGACTTGAGCGTTGGAGCGCTTACACTAGGGCACCTGGCCCAAGCCTTACTATTTTGCAGGTCCATAAGCGAAGCCTGACAGTAGTTGAGCCCAAGATCAAGAGCAACTATCAATTATACATAAATATAGTAATGTAACATGTATAAATGGTCATCAATCAAGAATGAGAGTTAAATATCAAAACTAATACATAACAAATTCTAACATAGTCAAAGATAAAAAAAATCTATTGATCAAATAAGAGATTTATAGAAAATATATCTCAACAGAGGAATACGAAATTTGATGCTTATAAATTAATAATGGCCACGTATGCTAGTTTCCAGAAGAATTCCTATTAAAGAAATTCTCGGTAATTTTACCTTGAAACGAAATAGAAGTAACGTGATGTCACCAATAGAGGTGTCAAAAAGTCGGGTTAGGTCGAGTTCGGGTTGGGTCGAGTTCGAGTTAGGTCGAGTTCGGGTTGAGTCGTTTCTGGTTCGGGTCATTTTCGGTTGGGTTACTTTCAGGTCACGTTACATTCGGTTCGGGTTCAGATTAGGTCATTTCAGATTCGGGTTGGATTCATATCGAATTCGGGTCGAATTCACACTGAACCATTATTTTTTTAAGTTATTTTTCACTAAAATAAAACGTTTCAATTAAATTTAAAATTCATTTTTATAATGAACTAAACGTTTAAATTTAGTTTTTGCGTCATATATATCTATATTTTACGAAAATGGTACTAATTAGCACTTAAAAAAGATAAGTCAAAGGTAAAAGTCAAAAAAAATTTCACTATTTTTTCTTTTTCTTAACCCAACGAGTGACCCGGATCCAACCCAAAATTTTTGAGTCATTTTCTGGTTGGGTCACTTTTGGATTCGGGTTGACAAATCGAGTTCCTGACCCAATTTTTTCGGATGGATTCAAACGGGTTATCGGGTCGGGTCACTTTTTGACACCTCTAGTCACCAACCAAAGCTAGGTCTCTTTAGTATCAATTGTTTATGGTATGTTTGGATTTGGAAGTGGGATGAGAAGTAAACTGATGAGAAAGAAAGTTGTGAAAAAGAAAGTGATAGAAAAGAAAATGATTTTATTATTAGTTGTTTGGATCGTTAGAAATAGGTGAGAAAGAAAATTATTAAAAAATAAACCTTTTGTTTGGATATGATAAAAAAGAGAAGAGAAACAAAATTTGCGTATAAATTGACAATTTTAACCTTGTATAAAGAGTATTCTATAATTTGAGAATTCTTTTCCTTTTTTGGGTATATTATGCAAAGATAATTATTTTCTATGGTGAAATTTTGCTATTAAAATAATTATTAAAAAAGTTTACTGTAAGAAATAAGAGTTATCTTGATCTATGTGCATGTCTACAGTAACCAAATTTCACTTTACCTAATTGAAACCAAATGTCTAAATTGAATATAGTAAACAAATAGGGCATGTTCACATTATTGGATAATAATATAATTTTATATCCAACATTACACTTTTACCTCACTTTCTCACCAAATTGGTGAGAAAGTAAACAATGCATAATTTTCTCTTGTTTTTCTTTCTCCAGCCCTTTTTTTTTAATCCAAATACAATAAAGTATTTTGATTTTCTCACTTTCTTTCTAATAGGTTTTTTTCCTACTCGTTTCTTGAAATCCGAACGCATTGTTAGTTTTATAAATTTGTTTTGTTGGCATGAGGTCTATCAGCAACTTATTCTTATAATTCCAATCATTTTTAGGTAAATAATTTGCAGTTTTTTCAACCAATAATTTTGTCTTTTTTTTGTTATAATATGCAAACTCTCTCTCAAGATAAATTAAAGCCCTTGATTGCACTTATACAATGGTAAAATCAAAACAGGAGAAGATAATGTGCATGCAATATTGGTTGTACTGTTTGTGATTTTTCTGCAGCAAAATTTAAACAATATAAATCCTTAAATAACTAATCTGTAGGGGTAGTTATGTTAAGAACACAACTATTCAAACAATTAATTTGTTAAGTTGACTATTAGGACATAATTGTCATGATAGTTATTAGATAGGACAAAAACTGTAGGGAATTTTATTAGTATAGAAACTTAATTAATTAATTAAAAAATAATTAATTAATTACGTAATAAACTGTCACGCATCACATATTAAGTGCCAAATGTGCCTATGCATTGCATGTATGCGCATGTGTGTTACTTATCCATAGTCTTTCCTCTAAGTCAACTAAACTTATGCTAAAGGTTTCATATATAAGATTTTTAAAACCTCTATCTCTTTTTTTCTTTTTTATGTAGGACTCTCTACATTCCTTTTTACTCATTTCTTTTAAAAATACACTAACATCTATTTATAAAGAAGCAAATTCTGACTATCTAGTAAATGTCACTAAATTATTCAAGACCGAATAGAACCTTGTATGTTTAATCTCACCACTTAACTTGATAAAAACTCAAACTCTTAATTTGGTCTCTAAGGTGGAACAAAGGCCCGAATCTTGGCGGACAACGTTTTTCTGCGTGGACCAAGCAATCTGGCATAGCTGTGCAAATTTGAAAATGCATGGTCCATGTTCTTGGGGTGGAAAAATTTTGCCAATGCGTCAATTTGAAAATGATGGAAGCGACCCATTGTGGAATAACTTTGGATAATGACTATATTTACAGGCTCCAAGTCTCATATTATTTTTTAAAATGCAATTTCAGTTTTCAACACAAGACAACACAAGACAAATTTTTTTTTTATGGGTAAGTGACAAAAATATGGTCTACTATAGGGGAAAAAAAAAAGAAACAGAACAAGAACAAATCGGAAGAACAAGTAACACAACATTCATGTGGCTCGCCACTATGCTTGCGTCCATCAAGGGTTCTTACATATTTCTCATAAGAGTTTAACAATACAATTTTGTGTGAATAACTCCATATAATCAAAAGAGAACCATTATTAAAGGACTCATTTTTTTTTTATTTATTAAGAAGTTCATTGAAACCATAAATTATATGATAAAAATAATTTTTCTTATCATCATATATTTCATATATTATATTCTACAATTTTGAAGATAAAAATTCAACTTTTTAATAACTGAAATAATTTTTTTGGTCAAAATAACTGAAATATTTTGTGGACGGACTACACAAGCACAGAAACCCGTAGGTCCGTGGTCAAAAAAAAAAAAAAAGCCCGTAGGTCCTGCTTGGTAAGTTCGACGCCGGTCGTCTTGCGTAGTCTTTGCTTCGCATTTCCTTTGCGAAGCTTCCAACCGCATGCAATCCATTGTCCACAAAACATGACAAAAAGCTCATTTGGCTGAGAGCAAAGCCGTACTTTATTTGATAGCTACCTAATCAAAAATAAAAAATGAAAAAAAAAATCCCAACTTGCGACAAAAACATGAAGATCAATAAAAGCAACATCCAATAGTGAATAACAAATGAAAACCAAAAGTTTTTTTTGAATCGAAAAAAGGTGGGTCGCAAGTATGTTTCAATATCTTATATAGGGAAAATTTATTAATGAAGTATTATTAAATTTGAGTAGGTATCCACACATTCAACAACGTTGTCGACGAATTTGAAACTTAATATCGTATTCTCAATATATATATCTTTTTATTTGGGGCAGACGACAGCGAAAGAATTCAAATTTAAATTAATACAAAAATAAATATATTAGATGACCACTAAGTTGCTACTTTCTGATAAAAAAATTTAGAAGTTGAATAATTGATCCAATTAACATTGTGATATGCTGATATCAATCCATTAAATTAAACAAGATTTAGAGAATCACCTCAATTAATGATAACCACATAAAATAATAGTCCAGTAGTAACTTGACGTACTTCTCTTTTGTCTGACTCGGGTTCAAGTTTCAATGGTTGCGCTTGGAAGCAATGTTATTTCTTTGACTGTCAGTTTGATAATACTTGTGTAGTGCTAGTTTGATACTCAGTAATTACTGTGGTCGACTTAGAGAAAGCCCATTAGACCCAACAGTACTCTCGTGGAGGGTCCCTTCTTATGAATTGGGTTGAATAAAGCACGCTAAATAAGACTTAATCTGACCTTCGCTTACAGATTTGATGATCAACATATTTGTGATTGATTTTTTTTTAATAAAAAAACCTCTATTAATGACATTTTAAGATTATATTGCAAAAAAATATTATTTTAGCTTTTTATTAGTGAGGGAATTCATTAAATTATGAATTATAAAATAAGTGATAACTCTCTATATTTTTTTTCTTTTTTATTTAAATTTCACATGCAACTTGAGACTTACAAAATATAGGTTAGGCTTTTAATGAGATTATTATTTTATTAAAAAAGAATATGTGCCAGGATTATATTTGACCTGTTCAAAAGAAATATATTTGACACATTACACATACACAGAAGCTAGAGAAAATTCTTCGGAAAAAGTACATCTGTACGTTAAGCTTTTGGTATATTTTTTTTGTTTCTTCTTTAACCACGTCAATAGAGTCGCCAACCATTTAAATCATAATCGATCGCTTTTGTTCCAAAATTCCAAATGGCGTGCTTTGACTCGGCGGAAGAAAATCAGTGAACCGGAAAAATCGACGGTCGGGCGATATAGGGTGAGAGTGGATCTCACTACCAAAACTTTATTTTTAATTTTTTTGTAAGGCATAAATATACAACGAACTCTGTAAAATATACTTCAATACAGTATAAAATATAAAATAATTGAAAAATGTACATGAATGCAAAAAAAAAAAAGCTAACGTGTAATAAACGGATAACAATTAATCGATTATTTTGTGTAATTAAATGATTAATAATTACAATAAAATTGAACATATTTTTCATTAGTTCCTTATTATAAACATTAATTATTTAATTATACAAAATAATCAGTCGATTGTTAACATTTTTTTTTTTTCCATGTCTATTTGACGAAACTCTAAAATAACTAGCGCATAATGTACAACCATCCTTGGTTGCTTTCGCGTGGAATCCACAGGTACATGTTTATGGCCTGTCTAAATTCTCCGTCCGCTTATTAAAACTCTTGACTCGGACTCGCTTACCCAATATTCATATGTTCCGGTCGTTCTATACTGCCTATTAAATGAGATATCTTTATCAAGTCAAAATCAAGAAAATAATTATTTAAGAAGTTAATTTCCCCAGTATAGCTTTTTTACTAGGGAAAAATTTATTGGCAACATAATGAAAGCAACGCATTAAATACACTCTAATATGATGTAATTTGTTGAAAAATATATTAAATTTAAATAATAAAATTATAAGTTATTGGATGAACTGCACACCTTTTTTATATCACTTATTACTTTGCTATGTAATCAAACCCTTGTTTAGTACTTGTGGTGTGATTCTTTTCATGTGTGTTAATTAGTTTAAATTAATACAATCCAGTGTTAGAGAAGCTAGCATACATCTTCCCAATTTTTTGATAAAAATTTTTGGTTTTTGTGCATGTGAACACTTCTAAAGAAGCCACTAAGAATATATATATATTTTTTGTCTAGTTAGAGTAAAGAGGAGAGATATTTTTGCTTTAAGTAAATGAGATCTGGATTTCTTTGCCCTTGAGAAATATTTGGCTTACATCAATTATTAAAAGTTTATTTATTTGAGCGTCTCCATAGTGTCCTTCCTACCTTGCACTCTTTTAGAGTTTTCGGTAATCTCACGATCCCCGATTTTCTTGCTTTCTGGTTTGAGTCATTCAGCATAAGGAATTTTGTTGGGATCCTGTCAATGTTTTCAAGTTTCTTGTCATATTTTAAGACCTGTTTTTATGAATTTTAGACGTTTTTCTCTCACTCCAATTTTCAGTTAAATTCCGCGCCGTCTTTCTCCAACAGCCTTCCATTGAATTTCTATCTTACAATATGCATACATACGTGCATTTATTCTATTCTCCCGTGTTTTGATCTACTTCATGGCATGAGAATTTGATTCGCACTTCATTGTCTGTTGTTAAAACCAGACCGGACCGGCTCGTCAATCTGATTAAGTTGTAGACTGGTCAAGTTTTTAGTTCAATTTATGTTTGATTTATAGTATCAAACCGGACCAGCTAAGAACCAACCAAAACTAGCTAAAATGAAAAAAATTAGTCCAGTTAGACCGGTTAGACCAATAAGACATATGTATTTTTTTTAATTCATCATGAGACCTATAAAGTAATGAACTACATTATGAAAATAACTCTCAATTTCTCATAAATTTCACATACTTCCTTCTTAAAATTAGAACCCAAGACCTCTACAATGAAAGTCGAAGCTCTAACTTAGTGTCCCCCGAGGACAATAGGCCACATATATTAAAAAATTATAAAATTTTTAATCTAATAATAAATTTAATTTAAATTTTTAATTTAGTCATTAAAATTAAAAAATTTAAACTACAATCAAATATTTCTATATGTTTTTTTTTTGTTAAACACTTTTGAATTTAGCTATTAAAAATTATTTTTAATGATAATATAACATATATAATTTTTTTTCAAAAGACATATATAATTATTACTACTTTTATAAATGTATATTTATTACTAAATATCTATTTAATATTGATTAAACTAGTTTTATCGATTAAACATCCATCCACTAATTTTGTCAATTAGATAACCGGTCCAATTTTGAAAACATTGGTATTGATTTCTTGGTTTAATACTTTTCTTTTTTTGGATTAGTGCTTTTCATATGTTAAGATTGGATCAATTCAGCCCAGTCTTTGTGAGATCTAGTCATCTAGCACATAGAATTAGTTTGTCGTTTAAATTCTATTGTGTGAAATATTATATGGACTTGATAAATGTGTTGGAATATTAAGAGTATAAAATCTCACAAGAAAGACATCATCTATTTTTTTGAGCTAGATTCTGGTATTTAAAAACTACATTGACTCCCGACAAATCCGATTCAAACTGTTGTTCTTAAGGAAGAACTCTTCCAGCAGTATTTTTTTTATTAATAAAACTCAAACTCGAGAATTTATTTAAAAGGAACCGAACTCTTTTCACTCAAATCAACGGTCGTTAGTAAAGAAAGACATCATCTAACATGCATATTGTCTATTAATTTTTTTCTAGTAGTTTAAGCATTTCTTTTGAGCAATACTAGGTCGAGCTTTTCATTGGATATGAAACTTGAAAATATTATTTGAGACGAGCGTGTAAGCCACCCAAAAAAAAAAAAAAAAATCTTATTTTATCATTGACAGTACCCTCCCACGAGATTGTCGTTCATGAGCATACCGATTGGTTCATTTTGTGTTTTAACAAACTTTGAATGCAAGGTCTTCCCCTTTTTCTTTTTTTACCAAATCGTACCCCTCATTCTTTTCCGAACGACTAGAAGGTCATATAAGAATATTCCAAACAAGCTTTAAAATTAATGTGATCTTAATAAAAGGTGTCAATTGCCAAATTTAAAAATTTTAGAGTTGTTATAATATAAATTGAAATCTTACGGAGGTAAAACACAAAATCATGAATTACAGGAATTTTAGATGCATTTAACTCTTTTTTTTTTTTTTAATGTTGTTTGTACATTGACTTCTTTATTCACTATAGAAGAAATAAAAACTAGAGAACAATTTCTTTTTTGTTTTTTTTTTTTTGCCCAAGACAATTGAAAAGGCAAGTAGAGTCTCGACATTAACAACGACATCAAAAATAAGTAAATACGTGATATTAATAAGTCTTTTGAGAAGTCTTTTGAGCATTAAATATTTGCCCAAAAAAGCAAATAGATCTACGCATCAAAAGTCTTTCAAAAGACTTTTCAATGAAAAAGGAAAGGAAATGCCGGTTTAATAAATTTTGAAATTCGATTCAACAATTGCAGCTGGGTCAAATATCCAGTCTTGTAACTGTAGTGCTAAAAGTTCTCTAATCCAAGTTCAGTCGTGAAGAAAAAATGTAATAAACGAATTCAAAATAAAAACTATTGACAAAATTACTTTTCAAAAAAGAAAAAATTTTCAAATGCCACAAAATTGAAAATAAACAATATTGATTCAAAAATCCCCGCAAATTAAAAATAAAATTATTGATAAAATTAACTTAGTCATTCAAAATTTTTTCAAAATACTTTTCAAGGAAAAAAAAAACTAATGTTATTATGTGACTCATTATTAGTGTGAATCTAAGCAAATACCAAACATGTTATTTTGATGTTCACAAAGACAGATACGAATAAATAATGTACATATTTACTTATAAGTGTAATATTAATTTTCAGTTAGGTTTTTAATCTTTATTCCAAAATTATAAAAATACATCAGCAATGTTTTCCGCGTGTCGTTCACGTATCTTAGACTTGTCGCCGAACATTTATGCTCTATCTTAATAGATGGCATGACTTTTCCGCGAACCGAAAATTCAAAGTCCAATTGGTACAACTTTGCGGCTAGACATCTCAGTTAACACAGCACCACGAAATCTTCCAGGAAAGTTTGCCTCGGTACAGATGTGATATGTTGCTTGAATAAATTACCTACAATTTCTTTTATTCAGAAAACAAAGGTGAATTGTATGTATATTAATTATGGTACTTATAAATTGAGATCATAACAATTTTGATTTGAATATCTCATTTAATCATAGACTTACTATTTAAATACTAGGTAGTGGGGTTGAGCAAGATTTCGTTACTAAAACTCATAGTAATTGTCGATTCTAAAACTATTACTACACTACAGTCTTTTCACTGCAGAAGCGACCGCCTAGCATTTTGCTAAAGAAGAACACAGACGCAGGAACTCAAATTTAAATCTTTATTATAAAAATATATCAACTTACTATCAAACTATTACATCAAGTAGTAAATTACGTACAATTTGATTTTAATTTAAAATTCTTGTCCATTCCCATTTTATACAACGTGGCAAAATTACCATTATATGATTATTCTAAATAATTGACCTTTCATTCACATTTTTCATAACTATTTTTTATTGGAAATTAATTTTTATGTATCAAAAAATCAATCCATCCAAAAATTTAAGTTGTTAGAAGAAGTTCAAAATATAGATCTTATATTAGACTCTAACACGTCACCTTATGTGAAAGCTTGATGGGCTCTATAGAAATCCACAATTAATTATAAAGACAACGAGATTCAAATATTATACCACTTGATCATACAATTTTAATATCATATCAAAATAATTAATCTAAAAATTTAAATTGTTGAGAGAAATTCAAGACATGAATAATATATTAAATTTGAACATAACACTCTAGATAAATTTGTCAACAAATATTTATTTTATCTCTTTTTCTTTTGATAATAAATATATATTTATCCCACCATATAAGAGATGACAAATTTTTATTGAATTTATAAATTCAGAATGTAGAAGGAAAAAAACAGAAGGAATACTTCTTGTTGTTGACCTTACATTAATGTATACAACCCCTTCAGCACTTTACAATTAAAAGAAAAAAAAAGGCGCATACAAAAAATTCATACGGTTTTAAAAATAAGAATAAGGATTATTTTCATAAAATTGAATTGTAGTGTACGTTTATATTTTCAATTAAATATTACTTTAACTATATTTAACACGTTTTATTTTTGCATCCATAAATATTTTTGTCTCATTTTTGTCAAACTTAAGGAATTTTTACAACTCACCAGCATACTTTTTTTATTTTTAAATGAGTTAATATACAAAAATATCACAAATTTTTTTTAAAACAATAAATTTAACACTAATTTTAAAAAGTAACAAATTTAGTATTAATTGTATCTAAAATAACAAATCTAACACGCTGGTAAAACTTTTTAAATAGAATTTATTTATTTCGATAATATAACACTAACTTATACGATTATCATATTATTAAAACAGACATATTTTTTTTAAATTTATCATCAAAAATGACAGATTTTATTAATATAAAATCATTACATCTTAGATTTGTTATTTTAGGTAAAATTAATACTAAATTTTTTAATTTTTAAAATTGATATTAAATTTATTATTTTAAATAAAATTAATGATATTTTTATATATTAATCATTTTTGGATCAATCTTATATATACCTTTAACTTTTCTTTCTATTAAGACCAATTGGATGGAAGTTGGTCAATAGGTTCGAAAACACGTTTGACCAAATGGTTGCGGGTAAAAAATAATTAAAATACGCAATGTAAATCTATTTTCTCTCAAAGGGGTGAACATTCAACCTATTAATAATGTTCCAAAAAAGGCTGTTGATAATTCAGTTACCCAAACCAAATTCCTATAATTAAAAATAAAAATAAAATTTTGATTATGCAAAATTGAAAAACATTCTCAAACAAAATATTCAATCTAGTTTCAGTTATCTAACCAAAAAAAAATTGAAATCAAAAAATTTTTAATTTTCATCATGATTTGAGAAACTGATTCTCAATTTTATGTGAAGCAAAATTTCAATTCAAAACTTACGATATTACATAATAATCTATCAATTTAATTTACATTTATGCAAAACATAATATCTCATATATTTTTTCTTATATTTAGTAAGTAAGATCACAAACGAAATTAACTAAGCATAACAAGGCAAGCAGCCTATGGCAACAATCTCAAACAAATGTAAGATCAATATGTGTCCTCTGTTAATTAGTCAAGTGTCAATCCATGATAGTCACATCCTAGAAAAATTTGTAAAGTATCAATGCAAAATGTTGTAAATTCATATTAAAATAAAATCACTTTAATAAATATTCAGTTCAGTTTAATTAATTATTGTTAGTTTAAAATTACAAACCATTCTTAAAACAAAATTTTTGATTTTTAATTGGTTCAGTTAACCAAATATCAATTAGTTTGATTGATCAAAAATTTAATTTAATTTTGTCAATTAACCAAAATATTCAATTGTTTTAATCACCCCTAACTACAAGCCAGTAGGAAAAATGCAAACCAAATCTAGTACAAAGCAGTGAGGCAGTTAAATAAGTTGATTTTAGTAAAGGAAAAAGATATATTTTCAAAAAAAAAAAAAGTATTTCAAAAGACATTAGAATGTAATTAATTAAATTTAATATGTAATTAATTAAATTTATTATGTAAAAATATAATAATAATTTCTTTTAATTATACGTATAATTAAAACAGTTATAAATTATATGCGGTGACTTACCTTTTTTTTTTTTTTGTCCCCCGTACCTTATAGTAAACGACTAGCCAGTCCAAACGAGTCAAAATCTTACCAGCACTGTCCCTTTTAAATATGGATATGACACGTGGGAACGGAAAATCCACGCGTTCAGGACACTAGGCACATTTGACTGACGTCGTTGATTTTTTTTCATAAAAATCACTAAGTGTGCATAAAAGTCAAGAAAATATGTAAGTAAACCGATAAAAATATTCACGAAAACCATGAAAAAATGCAAAATTATTTTGTTGTATTCTCTAACAGTCCTCATATATAATGTATTATTATCTAAAATAATAATCTGATGGTAATTTAACACGTCTTTTTTGTAATAACTTGAGTTCGAATTCTTACATTGTCGTCCGTTCTGAATAAATAAAATTTACGTAGAAGCGTAGTTGTATATTCACGATTCATTAATATCATAGTCGAGTACAAAGAATGATCGTTGGGTGCAACAGCACTTAAGTAGTAGGTTTATTCCTTAAAAATAGTTGAATGAGGTACGATAAACCAGAATTACTCATGTCTCAGCCTTTAATTTCGATAATTGATATACTCACGATAAATTTTTTTATTTAATTAAAAAAAAGTGTATAATATATTCAAACTACTTGCACATTTAATTAGTCATTATACATATCAAATGAACTTTTGTTCAAAAAATGAAATTTCAAATAAAAAATAGTTTGTTTGGTCGTGCACAAGCCCGGTGTCCGTCGTGAGTCCCAGAAATGGGTTGGGACTTTTCAAATGCAGGATATATCGTATTACATATTTTGATTTTTTTTTCCTTACTCTCAAGCATTTGATCAAACACGTTCAAAGAACGTATTGGACCAGCTTGCATCCAGAATTGGACTAAATTGAAGAGAAAATTAAAAGCATATGACTGATCTTAAAATCAAAATGGTATTCAACTGGATTGTGAAAAGCACAAATTCCTTAAGTTTTAAGACAAGAATGACCCTTATCCCATTAATTAATTTAAAAAATATTATACTATTACTATACAGTTCAATGTTAAAAAATAATAAAATATCATACAATTTAATATTAAATAACTTAAAAAATATTATACCATTCAACAGCATCTAATGTCTTTTTTTTTTTTCTTTCTAAATTTCAATCACTTAACAATTTATAATTAATATTTACCATCCAAATATCACTTCCTAATATTTCTCAAAGCCATATCATCACCCTTATCGTAATAGTTGACCTCAAGAACACTATCCTCAGTTCCAAGAAATGGGCCACTGGTATCGCCACCATCTATAAAATCCACTTTGTAGCTTCACATATTCATTGAAATTTGCACTAGCTGGCTTTCTTGGCACAATTTGCGCAGCTTGAAAAGAATGAAGATGGAAGTAGAGTTAATCTCCCAATGTTTGGTGAAGCCATCTTCTCCAACACCTGACCACCTTCGACATTGCCAGCTCTCGTCCCTTGATCAAATCATGGTCCCATTTTTTTCACCTTGGCTCTTCCTCTATCCCAGAAAAACCAATATCAACAACTCAGAAAGATGCCAGATTCTTAAGGAGTCTCTATCAAAGACCTTGACACTGTTTTATCCTGTCGCAGGAAGGACCGGGAACAGCATGTACATAGACTGCAACGACGAGGGAGTTCCTTTTGTGGAAGCAAAGGCCGACTGCACCATTTCTGATATTCTCCAGAATCAGTGCTGCAACGAGAACAACAAGCTTCTGCCATTTGAACTTGACGCCGGCAGCACTGACGTTGTTGCTTTCGTTCAAGTCACTTACCTTAAGTGTGGCGGACTGGTTCTGGGACTTGGCATGTCTCACAAGATCTGCGACGCCTTTTCGGTGGTCACGTTCGCCAGGAGCTGGGCTGCCGTTGCTCGTGGCGATAGAAACAACGTAATTGTTCCTCGTTTCGAGGCACCAAAGTACTTTCCACCCATCAATACCTCTGGCTTTGATACTTGCTATGACATTGACAAAAGCAGGGACAAAACTGTGGTAAAGAGGTTTCTCTTCAGCGCATCGAGCATAGCGGCTCTTAGAGACAAATACGTCGACAAGAGCCGCCCCGGACACCCCAGACGCCCGACAAGATCCGAGGCATTAACAGCTTTTATATGTAGCAGGTTCATTGTCTCCACTCAATTCAAAGCAAACAAAGATAAATTGTACACGGTGCATCATGCTATGAACTTGCGGTCGAGGATGGACCCGCCTCTCTCGGAGCACCATGTTGGTAATTTCATCGTCGAACCCGTGGTAGCGGTGCCCAACATTGATGCGGTGGATGGCAGCTTTGGTATTGTGAGGCAGATGAAAGATACAATAGGGAATGTGGAGGTAGAGTACATAAACACGCTTCAGCAAGGGGATCCGCATCTGAAAATGATGGAGGAGAGAGCGGATAGAGCAGCAAGTGGAGAGGCGATTTCGCATGTTTTCACCAACGTTAGTTCGTTTCCGGTATATGAAATGGACTTTGGATGGGGCAAGCCTGTGTGGGTGGGCACGGCGCGGTGGCCCTACAACAATCTGATTATATTCGTTGCCACCAAGACTGGTAATGGCATAGAGGTATTCATCCACCTGAAAGAGGAAGACATGGCCAAGTTTGAAAAGGACCACGAGCTTGTCTCCTTTGTGTCTCCAATTCCTAATTGGAATGTGTCTTCACTGTAGGTATTGTCTTGAAGTTTGGCCTTAATAATGGTTTTGTTTTTGCCCTTACTGAATTAATCGTTGCCATTGCTGTGGGTGGACTTTTGCTGAATTAATCGTTGCCATTGCTATAGGTGGATTTTGTCATACTCTTTGCTGCTTTTGGTGTATTTTGTTATACTCTTGCTTGTAAGGGGTTAGTTGTATGGCCCTATCGATGCTCGCTATCACCCTCTTAATAAAATTGTTCACTGTCTTATCAAAAAGAATATATGATTTGGTTTTTATGGTTGGTTTGTTTTGCTTGCAAAATACGGCAATATGGATTCGGCCAATACAATGGTATCTGCACCACATGATTCAGCCATACTGGGCCGCCACATTAAAGTTTAATTACTAATAAAATGGAACTATTTACTAAAAAATTATAACTAAATGGATAAAATATTAAAAAAAATAAAATTTATATTAAACAGATATATAAATCTCACATAAATTCTTATAAAAATTATTAATATAATTATATTTTATTAGTAAATATTTATATTTTATTGTTTTGTATGACTAAATCATGTAAAGAAATTGTGTGGTTCAGAAAACTTTCCTATATATATATAAAGATAACTGCATGAAGGAAATAGTTGGAGCACTTTAGGGGACTTAAAATGTTAGGTAATTCCCCACCTCAAGAAATCGCTTTCTTCTCTAAGCTAACAAACAAAGACTTCTCAGTTGATTCTCCACGCTAAGGTCGTCATTGTGGTATCATCCGAATACATACTAGTACTATCAACTTAGACTGGCCCAATTTGATCGGTGACTCGACGAACTGGCCAATAGAAAGTGTCGGGTTATTCAAAAAACCATTTATACACCTGAATCAAAAGAACTCGGTTGAGCCGATAGTAATTTTGGACCCACATGGCCCGTTGACCCCAATAAAAGTAGGTGGGGCAAAACTTTTACTTAAAATTGTGCTGTTTAGATTGGACCAAAAAAAAAAAAAATTCTGCTGTTTAGAGACTTCTGCTCTTCTCCTGGGCATGTTGCCACAATTTGGGATTTCAACAATTGACACTACAACAGATTTACAGCATTAATTCATATTCAACCTATGGGTCAATGTTCAACTCCTATTTACAAATTGATTGTACCATAATCCTATTCTCATATTCAATATCTATTAATAACACTACCAAAACTCACAAACTAACTATGGAAATATTTTATGCAGCTATTAAAGTTATAACATATGAATTGCATAAATTAGCCAATTATCACATGATAAAATTTTCTTCTGGTTATGCATGCTTATAAAATTTATGTGTAGATGAAAAATTTTCTTATTGAAAACATTAGAATCCCTAATTTTATCTTTTTGTTAATATGCTTAAATTTACATTTTTTAGTATGTAAAATCAATGCCCACATCTCTAAAAAGGCACCAAACTTTGAAACTTTCACATGATGTACCAAGTTTAAATAGTTAAGAACTGTAACTTGCATATGGTCTAATTAACGTCAATTTATGCATTTGATGGTAATTTGGCAAAAGTGCCAAACTCTCACATTATTTAAGAATGGAAAGGTAGGGACGGGGCTTTCCTATAAATTTATGAAGTCCCCACCCCTCTTCCTTCTGACTATCTCCACCCATCTGCCATCGTGGGTTGGACTATGAAGTCCAAAGTTTTGCACATATCTTCATTTTTTTGTTTTTTTTTGTTGGACTTGAGCTTCGTTGGGCTTGGTTCTTTTAGTATATAAAGATTCTTGAACTTTAGTATTATTTTTTCAAGGCCAGTTCAAGCTTCAATTTTAAAGTTCGATTCAAGCTCAATTCAAGTTCGAACCTTCTAAAATTTCAATCGAGGCAAGTCTGGACACCCTTAAGTTACGTTCAGCTCATTTATAGTCTTATGTATGTGCAATGAGTTTTGGTTTACGAAAACGATTTTAAATTTGTTAAGATAGTGGTTTTGGACCAGTAGGCCAGTGCTTTTATACGGCTGGCAGTGTCTTTCAGGTCAATATGATATTTGTATGCAGCAATTTTTCGACATTATATGGCTAATTAATTATATTTTTATGCAGTGTTGCCAACATATACACAACGGTTTTTAAATTAAAATGATATTTTATGCAGTAATTTTTTGAAGAATAAGTAGCAGTTCAATGTATTTTTATGCAGTTATTTAATAAAATACGCATGCTTTTAAAATGCCTCATAATCTTTGAGCAGCAATTTTAGACAATACGCTTTTCTAATACCTCTTCTCTTAATGCAAGAATTTTAAAAAAGTGTAACTCTTTTTTAATATCAAGATTTTAAGAACCAAACTGGGTATTGAACTGGAAAGTTTAGCTCTTCAAGATTCAAGTGCAGTCCCAGGTAAAATCGGTATTTAATTATATATATATATACACACACACAGTGTACTATTTTCCCATTTTGAACTTAAACCAAAGTTTCCGAGAATTAACATTAGCTAAATCATTATGAGGGAGTAGACATGAGTTTTCAAAGCATGTGCATGATAGGATCAGCAAAGAAAACTTTTGCTTTCACCACCAAGCAACCAAAGTAAGGAAGTTTGGCAAAAACATATTGACAACAAACCACAGAAAACACATAATAAATCCAACAAAAGAAACATAAAATTCATTGGGAAGTCTAACAATGAAAATGAAAATGTTCAGATTCTTCAATTCCAAATAAAGTTACACCAAACAAACTTACAATCCTCTCATTCTTGATACTTGTAACATAACTATGGTTGAGTTTCATCATCGTCGGCATAACTCTCAAATAAAAGATCATTTTCACCTCCAATAGAATTTGCAATACTAAAGCTACGAATAACATCAAATGAATCCACATCAACCATCTCTGAATCAATAAATCTTTCATTTTGGACTGTTCCATCAAAGTAAGGACAAAACCAATATGAACACCCACAAAATATTAGAAAATAAGGTCATAATTAATTTGGGTTCAAACTTTAAACTCTAAAATCACACAAACATTCATATGGAGAAATTTTATTGGCCTTGATTAGAACCAATATTTGGACTCTCTTCATAAAGGGCTCTCTATAATTCCTCATAATCAAGCTCTTGAGGTGGATCTTCTTCTTCAATCCAAAAGTTTGTCTTATCAATGCATTCATAATCAATGGGATCATAAGTTCTCTTACTAGAATAGAGCCTACAAAAGTGCACATAAAAATATAAATTAATTAAATATAGTAAGTTATAAAAAAGAACAAACAATATTCATACAAATATTAGTTTACTTATTTTTTAACTTCAAATTATAGATAACATCAATAAGATCATTGAGTCTTTGATGCTCCAATCTATTTCTCTTCTTGGTGTGGATGCGTTCAAATATACTCCAATTCCTTTCACATCCTGAAGAAGAAGAAGTTTGACTAAGAATGCAAATGACAATTTTTTGCAAATTGGGAGCACTATGTCCAAATAATCTCCACCATTCATCTACATTTAAGAAAAAATAGATAATAAGTTTCATATAGTGTCAACGAAAAAATGCAATGCAAATTGAAGTAAAAATGGTAACTTACCAGGCTGAAGGGTATTGGTTGAATTGCGAGTAGCTTGTCTACTAAAATTTCCTTCACGTTCCTAATATATCTTAATACCTTTCATGGCAGCAATATCATCACTACAAATGCTTTTGATTTCAAGCAATCTAAGAAGACCACTCATGATTTCAGCTTTCTCACAAAAGTTTTCCTCATAAATAAAAGCACGATTGAGGAAATAAGCAGCTGCATGTAGATCTAGTATTAGATATTTTTGCCAACGCTGCTTAATTATAGTTGTAAAAGGCGAATATAATCTAGCCTTGTTCTTGAAGATTTGCTTAATTCCCTCAGCAACCCTAAACATGCCTTCATAAACATAACCCAAAAAAGATTTTTCATCCGAATCTACAATGCACAATAACTTTATAAGAGGAGTAACAACCTTCACGATCACCAAACAATCATCCCAAAATTTACTATCTAAGATAGTAGCACTAACAGCCTTTCCCTCCACACTCTTGGCAAGTTTATGGCTCGTGAAAAATCTGCTTGTCATAAAATTTGGCAATATCTGCTTGTGATCAAAGTAATAAAAGTAGTTGCAAAACGAGTTGGTCCTGGGCGCACAATTTCTCTCCAATCATATGTGTTTCTCAACCAAGCAAGAATTAGTGGATGATTATAAACAAATCTTGTGATGACAACAGCACGTGATGCAATATCCTTGACATTAGGCATATTACCAATATCCTTTAAAATGAGGTTTAAGCAATGAGCAACACAAGAAGACCAATATATGTTCTCATAGTTTTCATGAAGCAATCTTCTAGCTACTTTATAATTAGATGTATTATCTGTAACAACATTAACAACATTTTGAGGCCCAACCCATTTTACAATTTCAAAAAGCAAATTGCATAAAGTTTGGACATCTTTCACAACATCTGAACCATCCACAGATTTGACAAAATAAATTCGAGTAGAGCAATAAACCAAAATATTAATTAATGTTCTATCTCTTTGATCCTTCCAACCATTGGCCATAATTGTGCATCCATTAGCAGCTCATTTGGTCCTATATGCCTTAATAAGTAAATGACATTCCTTTTTACAATCCCTCAACAAATTGACACGCATATGATTGTAAGAAGGACCTTTGTACCTAGGACCAATTGCTAGACAAGCATCTAAAGTAGGTTGAAAGTAGGGTAAATGCAAAGCATTGAATGAAATATAAGCATAAAAAAACCACGTAGCTCAAGCCATGTTAGCCCGTTTCACAGCTTCTTTTCTAGCCAAGACACTTTTTAAACTAGGTTGAGATCCATAAGTGGTCCTTGGAGCAAAATATGAATCAATCCCATCACTAGCTTTTTTTTTTGCCCTTGTCTTGCATTTTTTTTTCTTTTGACACTACCACATCATCTTCTTTACCCTCTATATCAGTAGCACATGGATCACCTTCAACAATATAGTCCCTAGCCTGTTTAGATTCTTTTTTCTCCTCTCTAACCTCCTTAATATTTTTAAAAGTCCTTTCTCTAACATCAAATGGAACTTTTTAGCATGGAGCTATGTCACCTTTAATCCCAGCAAGATGCTTTTTCATTCTATGAATTCTACTACCCTTGTAAGTATTACTACAATAAAAACAAGTATAAATGCATGTAGATTTACCATTAGAACCAAGTTCAACCCTTTCTGAAATATGCTCCCATGCTGGATCATTCCTTTGGCGAAGGGATTGAGTACTAGGCTACTTTTCAGATGCTTGAGAAGTGTCCATAATTTGAAAAAGAAATCAAAATTAAGTCAAATAAGAACTAAAAAGTCAGATAAGAATTTTTTAAAAAAAAAAAAAAACAAAGCATTTTCTCATAAATTGAATGTCCATTTTTTAGAACTGTAGAAGTGAACAAAGCATTCACTTCTATAGAATCTATATTTCGACCATCAAATTTATTAGAGTAATAAAATCTAAGATGAAACTAAAATAATTGTAAAATTGAAGATGGTTTTTATTTTCCTAATAAGTGCTTCAGTTTTTAATTTTATTCTCCTCACAATTCAAAATTACATATATATATATATATATATATATATATATATATACACGCACACACACACATATATATTTATAGTAAAATGTCTTGACAAGGTGCTTGCATAATTGTAAAACTGAAATAATTGTCACTTCCTGCTGACTTATTCATTTCTGTTTCAAGGTGCTCGCAGTTTTCACCATGGGTTTTGTTGAACCATTTCATAAAATTCAGTAATGCAGGAGTTGTTTTTAGAGTTATGGCCTAGCAGATAAATCAATGTGAATCAACAATTGTCAAATCAAGCGACATAAATTTGGTGAACTTTAAATGCAGTAAAATGCATAACATAGGAAGTGTCAAGCCGTTAAATTAAAAAGCTTAAGCATATAATAACTTTCCTTTTAGCATCAAACAAATTCATAAAATATGAAGCAAAATCTGTTGCTCAACTAGTGGAAGCAAATATTGGCAAAGAGAATGAAACCAAAATATTGAATGTAGGAACTGGCCATTCAGCCAACTGCAGCAGATGCTAAGGAGGCCAACAACTAATGAACATCGAGCATTGGTACATAATGGACAAAAGTGAAGCCCAAGCATTAAGGAATTGAAGAAGTCGATTGGTGTTATACAAGTCCCCTCTTTGAAGTTATAGAGGACGATTCAACTTGGTCTAACTAATTGCAAAAAAAGGAGACTCAACTGGTCTATTCAGTTGTATTATAATCATAGGTGTGCCAACAAAATCATGTAGTTAACACAGTTCAATTTCTTAAACAATAATTAGAAAGACCAATGGAATACAAGCTTTTCAATTGAAGCCTTATTAATCAACACAAGTAGAAAACACAAAAAAATCTTGACAACCTAGCACTAGTTAGCACATCATTCAGTCAAGAGAAAATATTGGAAAAATTGTGGATTATTTAGTAAAGAAAAGATATTGTAAAAATCTTGACAACCTAACACTAGTTCTTAGAATATCAAAGTTTGGTGAAAGAAATTGGGGATTTTTTGATTTAGGGTTTTCAACTTAGAATGAAATTGAAAAAAGAAAAACAAAGAAGTGAACAAAAGATTTACCTTCTTTGGGTAGCTTCAATCTTGATCTTCTGTCTTTTTATTTTTTGATTGATGGACCTTCAAGAGATTTAGAGAAGTGAGATTGTGAGAGAACAGAGGAGCACAAGAAGAGGAACGAAGATTTCAAGAATACTTAGGACCGAAAATTTTTTAACGTTGTTTTCATTTTTTATACTTTTTTTTTAAATATCATACCAGCCCACCTAGTTGAACCTGCCGGTTCTCAGCAACAGCGATTTTTAATGCAAACCGGACCGAACCATGAACTAGTTCCTGATTTTTCCAGTTGAATCGGCCGGTCTAGTCCGGTTCTCACATCTTTGTTTAATATATGATATATCTTTACGCAACGATTTTTCATGAAATAAGCAACGATTATTTTGAAGGGTAAGTAACACTTGTATGATAAAAGAATGATATTTTAAGTAACAATTTTTTTCTTTAAAATTATTTAACTAATAATCTATTAACTTTTACATTAATCAAATTAATAAATATTCATATGTAATTACATTCTAGCAAATGTGAATCCATAAAGTAGTTCAAATTAAAAGTAGTTCACAAACCATATTTAACATCTCAAATAAATGTAAAGTAGGTACTACAATTTCTAGATACAGAAGTTACAGAAAAAGAAAAAAAAAGCTCTAATGATAAACTCGTTAACATTAATTTTCATCGTCATCATTAATGATACATCAACGCATGTTAAAAACTTGTTCAAATGATTATAAACCAACAATGGAAAGATTTGAAACTAATGAAGAAACAAAAACCAAAGGTCAAAGATTGTTTTTCCATTTGGTCATGGCAAGGTAAAAGAAAAGCAATGCTTCTTGTTGAACTTGAGCCATGAAGTTGGATTGATTTTATTTGAATTTTGATTTACTATTTTCTACTTGATCTTTGGTTTTCTAGGTGGGATTTTAGGAATTTCTAAATGATATGGGGAACTTATTACAGAAAGACTAGGATTATAATATTGGATGACACTACAATGATATTATCTACTTTATGTAAACTAAGGCAACATAGTTCATGGCTTTGAGAATATTGTCTTAACAAAACCATACTGAATTTCCCTTTTCCCTTTTCTCTTCATAAATGCTAATCATTCATCTACGCAAGGTAAATTATATTTTATATCATGCAAATAGTGTATAATTACAGAGTTACATCAGATAATTACATGATTTTGGAAACTCGTTACAAAAAATTATAGATACAACATTAACCCATCATACATGAATTGGGTTCTGGGTACTGTTGATTTTATCAATTTTTGGACTTAATGGTTTCAATTTCAAATGGACAAAGGATGACATTGTTCGGTCTCATTCAATATTGGCTTTTTGTCTACTTGATCTTTTTTTTTTTTCAGTTTCATTATTTTGACTGCGGCTCATTTTTGGACATAGGGTTATATTTTGGGTATTGGGTGGGTGGGGGGAAGAGGGGGGAAAAAGAGAGAGAGAGAGAGAGAGAGCTTTGGAGGAGTGGACCATGTCAGCAATATTTAATGACGTGGATAAGTGGTTTACTATGTAGGCATGATAATAATGACGTGGCCAACAAATTTTGAAAAATCATGACACATAGGCAGACACATCATCAGTTAACGGTCAAAACTTACTGACCCAAAAAAAAATCTAATCTCGTGGTAGAACCCAGGTAACCTCTTTGCATTGTAATCAAGGTTTTATGATTCTAAGAAGTTATTAATTTACCAACAAACCCCCCAACAGCAGAGAGTATAAGAGTAAAAAGCATGTCACAAAAAAGTTTAGATAAAAGCAAAGCAATTAACAACATAAGCAACATAAAAATTACCAAAAAATGATAACATAAGCAACATTAGCAATTGTTCAAAAAAATTAACAACATAAGCAACTAATTGAGGACAAAAAATGACTAAAAAGAACCAAAAAGATTGGAAAAAAAAGGAAAAAAAATAAACTTTCCTCTTGGTCATTATTTCCCATGTTATGTTCAACAAAGTTGGTGATAATCATTAATTAATTAAGCTAAAAACCAAAAATTAGCAAATCGAAAGAATACTTGGTGGAGTGAATTATGTCTACTGAAGATGGAAGATTCTTTTGCCAAATGTCTAGGTTTGAAGTACTAAAAGCATCATCAAGTGAATGAGCTATTGCAAAACAGTTTGACTGACAGCTATTGACAAAAAGGACTCTATTGTAACGAATCTAAAATGTATAAAACTCAATTACAAATGTTGAAAAATTTAGGATTCAATTGTAAAAATCCATAAACGCTTAGGATTGAAAATGACGTATCCCCAAATGGTCATGACCTTTTGGGATAAATGCATCAGCAAATAAGGCTTCAATCCTTCCAATATCAAACCAAAAGTGTTGTGCATTTGACAATTTCCTTTTCCTGAAAATTGCATTGAAACAATTTTTTTCATTTGCATCATGCCAACCTTTTTTTTTTCCTGATAGATAATTCTGGTGGCACAAACCCAATATCTTTATTTTCTCCTTCAAAAAGATAAAAGGAAACACGCATGTAATACTCACATATTAATACTTATAAACTGAGTGTGCTAATATCAAAATAGAATAGTTTGGATTAAAGCGATTGGGACTCTAAATGAGTCAACATGCATCTAATAAAAACTTGATAACTTAGCTCAATAAGAAATCATTCGAATAAATTCATATATGTAAACAAGTGATACTCAAGCTAAATTTTAAAATCATTTAATAAATAATTCAAGTCCAAAAAAAAATTAAAGTCAAATGGTTTGAGCTTATAGATATCTTGTTTATATAATTATTGAAAATCTCATTTTTTTTGTCATCAGAGTAATTTTCGTTAGGTTTATTTTCAAAATTATATGTTATATTTATATATTTGTATTTATACATTATAATTAAATTTTTATTTCTTAATTAATTAGTTTCATTTAAATAAAATTTTATCATCATTTTAATTCTATTTATAATAGTAAACTTTTTTAATTGTAATTATTCTACAAATCATATAAAATTAAACAGGTTATTCATTTAGAGTTTGCAGGATCAATTCGACAACAATAAGTTTATCACGAGTTCGATTCGTTGTTAAATGATGGCTATAATGAAGCTCGTTTATAATACAAACTTTATTGCTCTGTTTGTTTTTCCATGTGATTCCCATGAGAAGGAAAATTACACTTCCCAATAAATTTTCCTTTGTTTGGTAACAGGCAATAAATTGGTGAAAATTTGGTTTGGTGCAATGTGTTGTCAACGTCGACTGCTACTCTAGAAAAAAAATAAAAAAATATTGAAAACAAATAAAAGCAAAATTACAAAAATACCCAACCCATCATCTCCACCACAAATTAGTTTTTCCGGTCATTCCTCCACCACCGATGTGAAGTTGCTTTTTTCCATAACAAATTGCTATGTTCCTTCTAACCCCTCAAACCAGCACTTCATCATCCTCCAAGACACCAACATATAGCTTCTCTTAGTGGATCTGTTCTGTTATACACAATCCACTGCTTTGTCTTTGGTTTTTTTTTTCCCCAAAAAGCAACAGCTGAATCCAACATCGTTTCAGATTTTCTAGCTCAAAATTAAAGTTTGAGGTAGGTCGGTCGGATATTAGCTTTTGTCTTAAAAAATAAAAAAAAACCCTCACTTTATAGCTTTTTTTTTTCTTGGTTGATGAATTCATGATTTTAGTTTGAGTTTAATGGAATTGAACGTGCCAAGTTTGCAAAATCTGTACCTTTTTTTTTTCCCTTTCTTTCCTTGTTTCTTTTAAGTTTCTTTGATGACAAATGATACGATTAGTTGGGCTTGTTTCCTTTTCAAAATTGATATTTTTAGGTTTAAATGTGTATTTTTTTAATTGCAATTGGATGATCAGGGACCGCAGGTTGATTCAATTTGTAGATTTATTTTATTTTTTTTAATGTATTGGGTTTTCTTGATAATGCTACAGAATTCAGGTTACCATTTAATTGGAAATTAAGATTATTTTATTCTCTCTTCTTTTCCCACCAAAAAAGGACTTTCGAGACAAGGTTATGAAAATATTAACGTTGGATTATGAAGGATATTTTTTTCATTGTTTGCAATCGTTTTATTTACTGTTGGGTGTGATTAAAATAGGGAGAGAATAACATTCTGAGCCCCTTTTTGGATTTTGTGCTAGCAAGAAGAGTAGAAGCATTGCCTTTAGCGATGCCTTTTCTATTTTTATGTTTCGTTCTGGTTTACATTTTAAAAACTGTCTACTTGAAATAAAACAAAAGGTGTCCTCTTTTCTAGAATAGGATGAGAGTTGGGATTGGTTTTGAATGTGGTGGCATGATTGTGATTTGATTAGATAAAATATGCTTATTTATGTTTATTAATGTGTGTCCAAATTACAGGGCAAAGCTTTTGTTCCATAGTTTGTCAGGAGTTGACGGATCCTGTGGAGTTCTTTAGAGATATTGTTATAGGTAACAAAGTTTCTCTTTGTGCTTGTGATTATATCATAAATTTATTTGTATATGATGCTTACTGGTGTGATTGAAAGAGATCAAGTATAGGTTTGTTCTCTCTTGCCTTCTTCAAATAATCATGTTGGCAAGTCTAATTCAATATTCAGTATGGGTTTTTTGTCATAGCATTATTTTGCACAAAAAAGAAAAAAAGAGTTGAATGCGTCCAAGGTGTCAATGTGAACTTAGTTCAAATCAAAGTTTTTTATCTACAAACAATTGGCCACATTTGATTAGTCCTCTTGCCTTAAAGTATGGGTTTGTGCTCTCTTTTTGCTGTCATCTCTAGTCGCTCTAGCTAAAGTTCACAATAATTAATAAACAGTTATTTTCTTTTTCAATCATAATTTTTATGTAGAAGTAACACAATCATCATTGAATTTTACTATTATGTTTTATGGTTAAATAGTCTTATATGTAAAATGATGGTTGAGTCATTTTTGTATTTTTGGTAGACTTGCATGTAATAATTTTTGCTGGTTTGAAGTAGATGGACTCTGAACATAATGAGGAAGGCATTTTGTTAGCAAGTGATGATCTCATATATGATGAGATGGGTGGAGGGACGAGCACAACTCATTAAACTTTAAAAATTGTCGATGGTGTTAGAGAACATTTGGAATGACGACGACGAATGACAGTTATACAATTGATTGTGTATGCTGTTCATGCCTTGCATTTGATGCACATTCATGAATTGTTGGTAGATAAGCCGTTAAGTGAAAATGCCAACCTGAAAAGAAATTTTAGACGACGACAACTCATTCAACAACTGACTAACAATAAAAAAGATGGTCGATCTATTCTCCGTATGGGTCCTTAAGCTTTCACACAATTTTGTCAACTATTAATAGATAGAGGTCAAATAGAAGAGTTCTGAAATGCCACAATTGAAGAATAAGTAGCAAAGTTCTTGCACATATTGAGGCAAGATTGAAAAACTCGTGCATTTCACTTTTATTGGATCCAATCAGGAGAGACAGTGAGTCATCACTTTCATAATATCTGGAGAATTGTAATATCACTTGAGGCAGACTTTCTTAGGCAACCCAATGAATTAGAGATCCCTTTGCAAATCTTGAATAATCCTAGATTTTACCCATATTTTAGGGTAATACATATCTTTTTCTTTGGAACTGATCACTTTTATATATGTACTTTCTTACTACTTACTAAATATAATAGAAATATGCTTTTGCCATATAGGTTTGTTTAAGAGCAATTGATGGAACACATATTGTTGGAAATTAATGTATATTTTAAAAGGCTTAATCCTTATTGAATAGGAATTAGCTATTATGTGTCTGTTACTGGCCATCATGACATTAGTTGTATATGACTGTTGGGATTTATGCCCTATGTTAATACACATTATAGGCTATTAAGACTCAACTAGTATAATAAGGCTCTTCGTTATCTTTCTTAGAGAGTGAGTCTTTTTCCAACAATCTATAAGAGATATGAGAGTTCTCTCCCACTTTTTATATCATAAAGGCTTTTTGTTGGGTTAGTCAAAAAGATTAAGCTGTTTCTGTCATCTCACTCGTGAAGTGCACACTAGTGGGAAGATCTGTCATATCTTGGGAGGATAGCCATTAGAGTTCGATGCATTGCAACTATTTGTTTGCGAGGGTGCGAATCTATCATTGAGGATAGCACATTTGTATGCTTCAGATATGATATCATTTCCTCTTTAATTTTATTTAGTTGTTTGATAATATATATTTATCTATTTCATTGATTATTCAACGTTGTTAATTTTTATTTTATTTTTAATTTATTTTATCTGAATTTTATATCTTTTTTTATTGATAATTTTCTTACATATATTAAAGAAAAAGAACCACAATTAGAGGGAACTAGATATCGAGGAAGAAAAGATTGGCCTACCCAAAATGTTTTAGCCATGTGCTCATTTGATATTAAATTTACTTATGTATTAACTAGGTTGGAGGGAACTGCATCTGAGTCCAGAGTGTGTAAGAATGCTCTTACGAGAGAAGACAAGCTTATCATTCCTACAAATAACCATAGTCAAATGCATTTAGCATTTTTTTTAGGTTATTACTACATTAATAACAAATGTTAATAGTTTAGGAAAATTTTATCTTGGTCATACGGGTTTTCCACTGTGGAGTAGAGTGCTTACGCCATATAAAGGTATTTGTTACCATTTAAAAGAGTACTCAAGGCAGGGTCCTCAAAATGGTAAAGAGTTATTCAACCATCGTCATGCTTCACTTCACAATGTAATCAAAACAGCATTTGGAGTGGTCAAAAAGCGATTCCCGATAATTGCTAGTGGAAATGAATCACGTTATTCCTATGATACCATGACTGAAATTATGTTGGCCTGTTTCATAATACATAACTTTCTAATAGGTATTGATCCTGATGTGGCCACATATGACAAAGTTGATGGAGAGATGATACAAGAGGAGAGAAACATGCATGAAATGAATGAATCAGCTACTGTGAATGTGGATCATAAGGAAGGAGTTCAATTAAGGGATAATATTGTTGAATGCATTTGGCTAGATTACCATTGTAACTAGACCAAAATATTTGCACTTTGAAGTTGATGTATTGCCTTATTCTATGTCATATGACTTTCATACTATTTTCCTTGTAATCTTATACTAAGTGGATCTTTTATGGATGAAAGATGTGATATCTATTTATGGATTACTGATTGTGGTTATTGCTTTTTGGATTGCGGTAAATTAATCTCTTTGAATTCTTGTCTCTTTTATTGCAAGACATAAGTGTGTTATGGTAATTAACCACTGATGCATAAACTGATTTTTTGAATCCTGTTTTCTTCAAATTTGAAAATCATTTGGGTGCCTGGCTTGTGGAGATTGGGAAATAATGCTATATAGGTCTATTCTTTTCAAGTAAATAAGTCTCAACTGTTAATTAGCTTCTGATAAGTGATTCCAATTTTTTAAATCTTATAAAAATCCCCTTGCTCATATAAATGCTTCTTCAGTCTTCTATTCTTTATTACACTGATTTGTTCATAATTGACCTGACATTTGCAAATGGAAAACTAACAAAAACAGATTGTTATAGAGCTCATGTTTGTACTTTTTAACTCGTAGAAGCTCCTTTAGCTGTTTATACAATGAAATATGAATAACACATTGTGATGTCATTTTTTTAGCTATTTTTGAAGATGCGCAAGGCCAAAAAGGGAGCAAGTGGTAATAGAAAAGGTTCTTTAGAACAAAGTGGGGCTTCTAATCCATCACTTGGATGTGCTGAAGTGACAGGTAACAATTTGATATGGACAAATAAAATGGACAACCTTTTGATAGCTTCCTTGTCGGAGGAACAACACAAAGCTAATAGGTCAGATGAGAGTTCCACAAGCACAACATATGCTAATGTGGTTTACGACTTGTGTCAACACTTCGATATTGCAACTATTCAGACATCACATATTCGAAATAAACTGAAAACCCTCAAAGCTCATTTCAGTGAGTGCAAGAATTTGTTTCAAAATCTTAGTGGGTTTGCTTGGAATCTGATTTCTAGGATGTTTGAAGCCACAAGTGACATATGGGATCAATTAATTCAGCTAAGATATATTCTAGGTCGAAATTATTTGGTTGATAATTTTGATATAATCCTTTGACAGTTTAGAAGTGTTTAGTTTTGTAAGAAAAACCAGAAGCGAGAAAATGAAGGTTCACTCCCATTCATAATTACCATAAGCTGCTTGAACTTTATGGAGATAATAGAGCAACTTGCAGTAGTGCTTTTAGTCTTTGTGACAAAGTTAGAAATTGGCAAAGTATGGAGAGCTCATTTTTTGACTTGAATAGAGCAGGTGATATTCCAACGATGAATACAAAGTTGTTTGGAATGAAGCAGCTAATCTTGGTGGCAGCCAGAATGCATTCAATCATGATTATGCTCCTTCTTGTAACTTATTTGGCTCATCTTCTAGAGGATCAAAACGCAAAACTGCAATTATAGAGATGTTAAGAAGTCAATATGAAAGACTGAATACAGAAATTGATAATATGTCTAGTGTGTTGGCAATAAGATTGCCGAGGAAGGCATTCGTGTTGCGAAACAGTCAATTGAAGTGATAGAAAATAGTTGAGTTCATGTTTATCAATAAAAGGAAATATATGCACAATTGAAGATGATCAGAGTGCCCTCATCATTGTTTCAGAAAGCATATGGATTCTTATCAAATAATCAATGGACTGCACGCTGAGTTTTTGGTGTTCCTGATCAGGAGCAAATGGAGGAATTTGCTGGATCTTATGTACAACAACTCATTTGCGGGGCATGATTTTCTAATGGGAGGTTGCATGCTGCAACATAGGGTAAAGTTTCTATTTTTGGCAATAGGGAATTATAGATATATATTCTCATTTATGTCTTTTTTGGGTACTTATTTTTGCTGTTATTTTGTTACAGATTAATGGGAACTCATGCTAATGTGATGATGGATAATATGTAAGGTTCAGAAAGTTATGTCTGTTCTTTTTCTATTAGTCATGGCATAATGGATGTGCAATTTTGTTTTTTATGTTTTATATGCACATCCATTTTCAAAGCTAATATTTATCTTTTGAATATGGTAGTTTCTATTTTCGACTACTGTACTCGTCGGTTGTGTTTACCTAACCGCTTTCGTAAGCTCTTTACAATATTTGAGATTGCAATGTTATATGATGCATGGTAAATGCTCTGTTTGTGTCATTAAGAAGATGGAGGTTTACTAATGGCACGTTCCGTTGGATCATTTTTTTTGTACCTTTTCCCTACCGTCATAAGATCTAGAAGTTGAGAGTGTTGCTGGATGATGAGAATTAAGATGCAACTATTGACAATGCTCACAAATAATTTCTGAGTAAGTCTTATAGGAAAAATCTAGGATGTATATATATATATATATATATAAAACAAGAGAAGCAGAGGTTGTTGCCTATGTTCAAGAATATGTGCCTTTCATATTATGGAGTATTTATGGCCGGATTGAAAAGATGACTCCATATATTTCAGATGTTGCTGTGGCTGCTTTAGCATGGCCAAAGTACAGTGGCATTAGCTTTTTAAGAGGTTTCCATATAAGGACCTAGAGGTGTCAAAAAGTCGGGTTGGGTCGTTTTGGGTTCAGGTCATTTCGGGTTCGGGTCATTTTTGGTTGAGTTACTTTCAGGTCACGTTACATTCGGTTCAGGTTTAGGTTGGGTCATTTCAGATTCGGGTTGGATTCAAATCGAATTCGGGTCGAATTCGCACTGAACCATTATTTTTTTAAGTCATTTTTCACTAAAATAAAACATTTCAATTAAATTTAAAACTCATTTCTATAATGAACTAAACGTTTATATTTAGTTTTTGCGTCATATATATCTATATTTTATGAAAATGATACTAATTAATATTTAAAAAAGATAAGTCAAACGTAAAAGTCAAAAAAAATTTCATTACTTTGTCTTTTTCTTAACTCAATGGGTGACCTGGATCCAACCCGGATCCAACCTAAAATTTTCGGGTCATTTTTTGGTTGTGTCACTTTTAGATTCGGGTTGAAATATCGAGTTTCTGACCCAATTTTTTCGGATGGATTCAAACAGGTTATCGGATCGGACCACTTTTGACACCTCTATAAGGACCGGAACATTTTGTGCTTTGGTTTTTAGGTAAAGAAATAGTTTGTTGATCTTGTTCCCAGCATAATTTTGTAGTGAAATTTGCAATCATGACACTTGAGTGTAGCACATATTAACCTAGATAGCATTGATGTGCAAGTATTAATTTTTGTCTAAAAATTCAATTTGTTATTTTGGTTATTATTGATATTTATTTTCTGGATTGGTGTTAGTGTTTGACAAGGTTGCATAGATACGGATACGGCGACACGTCAATTTTAAAAAAATTAGGATTCGGATACAACATGAACACATAAATCTAAGTAAATATATATATATATATATATATATATATATATATATATATATATATATATATATATACACACACATATAATCTATGTAAATATTTTTTGCAAAATATAATATAAATTATAATTTACATTTCAAATTAAATTTAATTTTTGTTGTTAAATTACATTTTATAATATTTTTTAAATATATTTACAATTTTACAATATATATTAAGTACTAACATAACATAGAAATATAACTTAAAAAAATCTTCTCTCCCCCAACCTTTTATGAAAACAAAACAAAAAATTAAAACAAAAAAAAGAAGAAGCCGTGAAAACACATAAAAAAAATAAAAAAAACAAAGGAATGAGAAGAGGATGACATCTCAAGATGGCCAAAGGCGTAAATCCACCCAAGCTTAATGGCTGCAGCGTGTTTGATAGAATTTAGTTGAAATGTAAGTATTCAAAAGTATTAAAAATAAAAATGAGTAATTTCATAATTTTTAAAAAATAATTTATTATTATTATTTTTATACAATTTAAATATATAAATTTATTTTATAATCATCTATTTAAATAACAGATTTTTGTACTTTCTTTTTACAATTTTTTTTATTTTTTTCATAATTTTTTTCTCATCAAAATTTTACAATTTAAATAAAACATGTACAACTTGATAATTTAGATCAAGTACTCTCTTTCGCAACCACAATTGCAACAATATTTCTCGTGGAAAAATGAGAAGCGAAACTTGAACAAGCTTTTCCAAAACATCACCACGACAAAAGCGATCAATCATTGTCAAGAAACGGTAGGACACGCGCTAGGCGGCGCGAGCGTAAGTTCCCTATGAGTATACGCCCTTTCCGGGAAGCAACGCGTTAGGCTGAGCGGGTTGAAAGTCTACGTGGCAGAATTCCACCGGTCATGAACCGGTTCAATCCCAGCCGTTGGTATTCCTCCGAAGGCCGACATTGGCCCCCTTGTCTCAGTCTTGGCCGTTCGTGGAAGTTGAGAAATAAGAAATAAAGAAAGCCAAAAGCAAAACAAAACAAAACCGAAGTCTTTGGACTAGAGAGAGAAGTGAAGAAGAGAGAGAAAGCTCTCTTTGGTCTTTGTTTTTGGCTTCACAGGTAATATTTCAATGTTTTAAACACATGGGGTCTTTTCCTTTTTAGTCCTTAACTATCAAAGATTGAATCTTTATTCAATTTTTGATAATATTTATCAGGTGAATTTTGTGACTTCTTCTACGGTTGTTACGGCTGCTGATCTCTTGTTTTACAAGTGTTTTAGCTTTGGCTTTGTGGGGTTTTGTAGAATATGTAGTTAAAACTGTATAACTGCCATTTGAGCTGGCTGTGTTTTGAGTTTTGTTTTTGCTTTGGATTCTGGTTTTTGCTGGTTTGTTTTTGCGGCTGTGTGTTGTTTCTCTGTCCAATTGGGTTGCGTTTACTGGGGTTTGATTGTGTTTTTTTCGTGTATTGGACTCTTGGTTGACTTTCATTCTCTCTTTTTACTTTTGAAGAGTTTTGTGGCGGTTTCTGATTTGGGTTTTTAAGTTTTGTGATCCTTTGCGGAGTGGAAGGGTCCATCTTCTCGCTCTCTCTATTCTAAGATTTCTTTGGTTGTTTGAGCTTATTTCTTAAACCTATGGAGGTTACCCCATCTTGTCGCCAAAACTGTCAGCATGGCTTGTGTTGTTGGAATTCTGGTGGCAATGTCTCAATTCATTTTTCATTGTTATAGATTTCTTTTTTTTTTTTTCTTGGCGTATTTATGTAAAAGAAACAAAGAAGAAAACAGTTTTTTTTTCCTTTTTGTGTTCTTTTAGATTGGAGAGTGATATAGTTTGTCTATAAAATAGGGCATTTATTTTATATATTGAATCTTATGCATATCTAGAATTTGTTTTTGCATTGTTTGAAAATGAAAAATCATAGCTGGCAGCAAGTTTAGGAGAAGTTCTTGACATATTGTCTCTTTTTTCACTGTGTTTTGTCTGAGCCCTGGCTCGTTTAAGATGCAGGATACTAAGAGTATTTGTTACTGTGGCCTTCTTTTTCCTTGTTTGATATAAGTTGAAATTCTCTCTTAAGGCTGTGCAAGTGAAAGGTTTTGCTACATGATTACCATAACTACCAAAAGACAAAACTGCAGAATATTCTCTGTTTTTTTTTGTCCCCTAATAAAGTCGGGATTAAAGCTTCGATGTTGTTGTTGTTGTTGTTGTCCCACAATGCATTTTTGGTTTCCACCTTTTTTTCTTCCTTTTGCTTAATTTGCTTGTGTTAGTCAGCTAGTACACCTTTTGACTAGTCCATCTTTCCAGTCTAATAAATATTTCATCACCAATGAATTCCTTTTTTTTTTTTTCTTTTATCCAGCTTTATTTCTTGTCACATTCATGAATTATGTTAACAAATTAAAATTGGATTAGATTATCCATAATTTAGCCTTTGATGAATGAAGTTTTAACTTAAGCAAAGACTGTTTTGGTGTTCAACTTGCCCCTGCTGCAGTATGACTGGTGTATAACCTTTTAACCTTAGATTTTGCTGAAACTCAGCATAATGTGTTGGTGATAGACTTTAGGGCAAACAGAATTACAAGTTGAATCATAGGTGCTTTTTAAAATCTACCACTGATACATTATTTTTGCCCCATTTAGTGGTCTGCAAGCTGCTTTGATCATGTGTCAGATGTTCAGTTATGGAAGTTTAAGTCAAGTTTTGAAAAGCTCTCTAGTCTGTCCTTGTTTATTTTTTATGACACACATGCACAGGTTCATGGCACTAATGTGCAAGAAGGCTTTTCTTTATTGCTATTCACCTTTCTGCTTGATCTGATACCTGCACTTCTTGTTTCTATGACAACAGTCTCGGTGGGTGGATTGATCGTTGAGGGGTTTTGTGCTCCCACTGATGTTTTCAAGTCGGGACTGTGGTGCTTATCTCAAGAACAGATCAAATGCCATCCTTAAAGATGAAGACCAAAATAAGCACAGCTTCTTTAATAGAAAAAGTTGGTCTTGGTGTGTGTCAGAAGTCTAGTACAATATGCAAAAGATCATGCTCTCAGATTACCTTTTCTCTACAAACAGCTGAACCTGACTCTTGTACTCAGAAATGCCTGGATGACTGTGGTAAGAAAATAAACATGATATAATGCCAATGCCATCTTTTTTTTTTATTTTTCCCAAGGATTATGGGGCCCTTTAAATATTTACTTTTATTTGCTTTTCATGGCGTTGTGTATTTCGTTTCCATCCTTTTGTAATGAAATTATAGTTTTCGGTAGTAAATTAGAGAAGCTGTTAAATTGATATGTTTGCTATGCTGCTCTCTTATATTGTCATCTACCCAAAAATCTGCTTGCAACATGTGGTGCTTATGGCAATATTTCTGCCTTTTGAATCAGTAGCATTGATATTTTGTGCTTTTACCATTAATTGCGTATTTCTTCCACTAATCACATAATATTTTCTTAGTTCTGCCAAGCAAGGATGTACACACCAGACATGATGGAAGGGATGAAGCTCTTGACCATCAAGAATTTCCAAATGAGGGGGATTCTCATCTTCAGAAGCAATCATCTAATTTATTAGATTCTGGAAACACTTGGAGGACGGTAAGATTTTTTAGGCTGCAATGTTGTTGATATTAGTTTTCCTCTTCTGTATGTCCTGCAATATGCGGTTTGATTACTGTATGTTTTGAGAGCCATTTTAGTGTTAGGCCTTATGTGGTACGGCTGAGCAATGCACCTCTTTGCTTGACCTGTCAGAATGGCATGGATTTGAATCATGTGGAGTGTGACTGAGGTTTCTTTACATACAATTGCTTCTGATAACCGTTTATTTTTCAACATTGTTGTGGATGCTAGATATTTCTTCTTTTTTGGTCAACAATGCTGGAAATTTTTTGCTACTGAATATTAGCGTCATGATTTTCAAGCCTAGTTATTTGTTTGCGTTGTTTCTGGTTTTATATTAGTTGCATTCTTTTTTAGCCACATGTTTTTATCTTTACTGCAATTTTTGTACGTGTGCTTTTTCTTTCTGTTTTTGCAATATTGGCTTTTAATGGTGTTCGACATTTATTGGTTTGTTATTTCCTCTGGCTAATCTCATCATTGCTCAATCCATACTTTGCCGACACCAGATAACGGCTTAGTACTTGATGATGTAGTGTTTGAAATTTCTTTAATTGCAATTAAATTTTTACATGATCCTTAATAGGGTCGTACCATGAGGAAGCCCGTGTAAGATATTTAAAGCACTACAGGATATAAAAACTCTTGCCTGCTTTATTTCTACCTTCTTTCCGTGGAGTCGAAGATGCTGAAATTGAAATTTCAGTTTCTAGTTTTCCATGAATGAAATGATTGAGATGGATACGAGGATGAGCATACTTCCTTGTTCATAATGTGCTTATTTTGTCCATCTTTCTCCTTTCTTTAGGATGTTTTTCTGTAGCTAATGGTCCTGCCTTGGCTGGTTGGATTACAGGAATCTGTTAACTGCACATCAAACATGGAAACTATATTTTCTCCTTCTTTGGAGCCTAGTGAAGTTCACAGTGTTTTGAATCTTTATGATGATGGAGGTACCACTATTATCTTTTTTATAATTGGCACTTAGTACCGAGCTATATGTGAGAGTGCACTTGGCATGGTTTTGGCACTGCTGATGAAATTGTTACCTTAACTATGGTTTTCTGATCTCAGGAGAGGGAATATAATTTCATTTGTAATATATCTGATTTGCCATAATTAGTGAGTTTTAGTTACTTATTTAGCATTTGTAGTTACTTATTTAGCATTTGCACTGTCAATGGAATGATAGATTCCTATAGCAGTCTGACCTTTTACCCTTCTGGTTATGTCTTATTGGCATTATCAAAGTTTGATTATTGATGTCATTTTGAGTGTGGAGAAACTTGTATGTAGGTACTTTTAAAGTATTTGGTATAGTTGCATGGGATATGAATTGCAATTGTCTCATTTCGCCTGGTGGATAGCTTGGCTAAGATCTTAATCTTTTGGCGTTCGAACACTCTTGACATCTAGTAGCTTTGGATATGAGTTCTTTATCAGTATCCACGGTCATTAACATCTTTCTTTTTTTGTTCCCCCCCACCCCCTATAGGAAGCAACAATGATCTTGATGGTTTGGGGTTGAAAGTTGATGGAGGTGATGGCTGTAGGCAAACATTAGACCAATATCAGACCTGCAACATATCAGATTTCTTTATCTCAGACATGATTATTGCTGGCTTACCTTTTGATGGAAGTGGGGTTGATGATGATATTACCAGGAACAAGCTTTTTCCTGATTACAAATTTGCAGAGGCAAATATGTCATTTGATGTGGCTGAGGAATGCATGATACTACCTTTTCTTGAGGATACTGCCAAACTAAACACATCAAATGATAAAGACTCATGGGAAGAAGCTGTGATGGATTCTGATAATTCTAGCTTATATTTAGCAATTAATCAGATTAGGTCCTCCAACCAGGAATCAGATTTAAAGACTGAATCAGAACAAGCAGAAGACTTTGATCCTCAGTCCTTCATAAAAAATTTACCAGAACTTTCAGACGTCGTGTCAAATTTTCAGCCCAGCACACTCCCAAAGGAGTCTCGGAGAAGGAAGTCCATTACCCTAGTGCTTGACCTAGATGGTGAGAAATAGGTGTTTGGCCTTTTTTTTCTTGATGGATTTATAGTACCTTCATTCAACATGATACTTGCTTGTTTTTAGTGAATGCTATGTGATGTGCATATCCTGTAGCATAACAACTGGTATTGTTGCTCCCTCCTGAACAATGTCTTGCAAGCTTACCATATGTGGTGAAGTAAGCAGTCGCTATCTATGAAGCAAGGAAACTTTTAAAGCAATGTGTGTCTGTGTCGGACACCTGTGTCAGACATGACACTCCTCTGACATGCATCAGACATGTGTCAAATACTTTAAAATGGTTTTTTTGGTGCAAGTCAAATACTTTAAAATGTGCTTGACAAAAAAAATTAAAAATAAAAAAATTGGACATACATGTTGAACACTTCTAAATCGCATCCTAGACACTTCTAATGCAAGTTTTGGACACTTCTAGCTAGTGTTTTGTATGCATAGAAGGCATAAAACTAATTTCAAAATTCTTAGAGGTCATAAACATGATAATTTTTTCCTATAAAATTTAATGCATAAAGTGATGGTGAAAAAATAATAAAAATATTTTATTTTAACAATTATAATGGATAATTTATTTTGTAAGTTTTTTAATATCATGTTACACACACACACACACACACATATGCATATTCTTTTAAAGTTATTAACACAATACTAAGTACAACGTAAAATAATATTGTAATTTTTATGTACTATATGTTGAAAAATTGCTAAATTTATTAAAAATATTTACATTGCAAGCATGTCTACATATAATTTATCTATATATATATATATATTGCAATTGTATCCATGTCATATCAGTGTCCTAATTTTCTAAGAGATCATGTGTCATTGTGTTTGCGTCATGTCATGTTCGCATCCCCATGTTTGTGACTATGCATCATAGGCAGCTAGCATGCATTTGAAATTGCTATAGAATCCGCTAGGAAGTTCTTCGTGTAGGTCTTGGACCACTTTCATTATTCAGCAGTGCTGATCTACACAGTTAACATGCATGTCTTATCCTGAGTGTGAGAAGTTGTGCAGCTTTCAAGATAGAGTATTATCCATTTTGATATAATGAATCCGTGTGAAGTTGTGCACCTTTCAGAATAGAGTATTATATGCTTTGATATAACGAACCCCTACAAGTACCTTAAGTCTCATGTCATTTGTGATCTTGAAAATATCTGGCTGAATGTTTGGTGACACGTATTACTCCTTGTTTTTTGTGTATTGAAAGTTATTTGAATGTTTATGTGAGCATAATGCGAGGGTTTTTTCACACTGTTCTATGTGCAGAAACACTTGTTCACTCTACGTTGGAACATTGTGACGATGCAGACTTCACGTTTACAGTTTTTTTCAACATGAAAGAACACACATTGTACGTAAAACAAAGGCCTCACCTCCACACATTCTTGGAGAGAGTTGCAGAGATGTTTGAAGTTGTTATCTTTACAGCTAGCCAAAGCATCTATGCAGAACAACTTTTGGACATATTGGATCCAGAAAGAAGACTTATATGTCAGCGCGTTTATCGTGAATCATGTATTTTCTCAGATGGAACTTACACAAAAGATTTGACAGTTTTAGGTGTTGATCTTGCAAAAGTTGCTATAATTGATAACTCTCCACAGGTATTTCACTTGTTCATTTTCCTTGATTCTTTTGCATTTTGATTCGCCCCTTCCTGCTTCCTTTTTTTTTCCTCCTTTTTCCTTTTTTTATTCTGGCAATTTTTCTTTATTATTTGAGGTATGGGTAATTGTCATCCTTGTTTATGTTTGTCTGGGTAAATGCATTTGTTAGATCCAATCTTTAATCCGAGGAATTAAATTTTTTGGTCTACAAGTAGCTCTATTGGGCATTTGGGGAAGAGGAAAGTGAGGCCAAGTGAGGTTTGAACCCCCCACCTGATGGTTAAGGGTACTCCCCCCAGACATTTGAGCAAATGCTCAACTTCTCCTAGGAATTAAATTTCCTAACCTTAATCGGTCATTTGGGTCAGGATTCTGGGGACTAGCTTGGCCCATCACAGCAAAATGAATTAAGTCACTCCCTGGGACTAAAAATATTTGTATTTACTGTCCAACAAAACAAACGTCAAACCAAATAATTGCTTTTTGGGCCCAATTTTCGTCAGTCGAAAAATGGATAGAAAGATTAAAACTTGAAAAGGCAGCAGACTGCTACTTTTGCGTCTTGAAAGAAATGATAAGTGATAGTGTTTCTGTTTTGTCCAAAATGACATGAAATAAAATTGTCCAAGTTGTTCTCCCTCTGCCAAAATGGGTTCAAAATTGCTGAAAAATAATTGTTGAAAAATATCTGTTCATTTATCTGCAGTCCTGATCTTAGTTTGTGATCTCCTTTTTTTTTTTTTTTTTTCAATTTCAGGTTTTCCAATTGCAAGTAAATAATGGGATCCCCATTAGAAGCTGGTTTAGTGATCCATCAGATTGTGCACTAATTTCTTTAATTCCCTTCTTAGAGACCCTAGTTGAAGCTGATGATGTCCGTCCTATCATTGCAAAGAGATTTGGTAACAAGGAATAAGAGCCCCTATTTCCTTATTGTCTTCAATATAGCCCCTCAAGTTTTTTCCTTCTCTTTGTTTCATCAAGTTCTTTAACTTAGATTGTCCTTTTTTTTGTTAAATATATTTTTAGATAAGCAATCAAATAAGCATTGTTGTCTTGTTGTTGAGTCTTCTTTTGGTGCTTGTTCCCTTTCTTTTCTCCTTACAGCTAACGACTTTTCGTGGTTCTCTATCAAGTTTCTCGAGAAAGGTAGTTGTAGTGCATGTCTTTATATCATTTTATTGTACAGATGCTGTTGCAATCAAAATCATAAGGGGTGTATATGAATTATTGTCTTCTGAAATATAATGCTGCAAAGCTCTTGTTTGCTTTCCGATTCATTGCACAATTGGCTATTATTATTTTTACCTTATTATTATCTATGAAATGATGTGTTCCATGCTATATTATTAAGAATATTAACTTTGGCCTGAAGTATTCAATTGTTGTCTCCCAATTCATTTAGCGTTTGCTTGTCTATGGTATAGGTATAGTGCACCCTGAAGTCCATAGACAATAGTTCTACATATTGAGCACAAGTCTATAATTTGTTAGCTTACGAGTCTATATTAAGCAAAAGTTCTCCATAGACAAAAGTTCAAGCAAACTTTCTTAGCTTACAACTCTATAATTTGTCTTGTTATCACAATACTAATGACAGGGTAGTCCATTAATTAACATATTAAGTTGCTTAATGCAATGTATCCATTACAATTTAAAACACTGTGGAAGTCAAAATTGGTTCATGTAAATAGTTGGTTTCTGCAAGAATTGCTTCACTTGCCAAACAATGTATATGAGAGCTCACGACAAATGGCATTTGTTAGTTTGGAGAAAGATGCACATGGCTACATTTGTGCCTACACTTTTGCAGTGGTGTATTTGGTTGGTGGTTGGCTGTCTGAGAAGGAGAAAATGTAAGTGTGAAGCCTGCGGTGATCTAATAACAATAATGTGGCAAAACATAACATACTATCTGATTATTAGAAGCTAGCTTAAGAAAGGAAAGCAATTGTTGTTTTTTATTGTGATGGGCCACATAACATACCCAAATTTCTTTATCTTCTTTTTTTCTTGTACTTATAGTTTCAGAATTCTAGCAAAATTTTCTTTAATGGCTCTTTATATTGGCATTGTATCCGCATTGGAGCATTGCTTTGATGGGGATACTCTTCCAGTTGGTTTTATAATATTGAATCATTTGGAATTTCTGTCGTGCTAATCTGAGGTTAATTGGAGGTCAAATGCTCTTCTGGACTATACATTATTTTAGTGATAATCTAAATGATGGTTTTTATGATATGACTTTGTGGATTCTTCTGTGTTTAGATCACTGAGGTCCTTTTTCTGTGAATTGTTTTTTTATTTTTTTATTTTTTTACTTTACTTTGCCGTAAAATTACTTTCTTGTGCATAAGATCTGCATGCAAGTCGAAATAGATGCAATGTGCGTGCCCTAGAAGATCAAAACTTTTTTAGTGATTTGGTCACTTTGTAAAACCTGAGAAGTTCAAAATCTTTTTAAATTGTATAAAATGAGGAATTTCACACTCATCCTCCTAAGAAAAGTGTATGACACCGAAGCTGATCAGGTTGAACTGAATTTGGATTCAGTGGATCAGTAGAAATAAGTAACAAGACTAGGATCAGGAAGTTGATTTCACAGTTCTGGTTGTGCTGTCAGTTCAAAACTGTAAGGCTCAATATATATAATATGTATTTAATCCATGGATTGAGTCTTCTGGATGGCTCAGGTTTGGATGATTTGCCCTCAACCTCACTTGTTCCTTGCTTGTCATGCTCTCGAGCCTCTGAGGTAACTGAATGCTTGTGGGATATCTGAACTTAGTGTTTTTAGTTGATGAAAAGTGTCTACACAATTGGACTTTGCTCATATAATCCAATCCTATCAACTTCTTGTTAAAGCCTGTTTTTCTGTTCTAAATTTTGCCATGCCCCCGCATAGACTATCAACATATATGTCAAAAAGTTGCTACCTTCTATGGTGATGTGACTCACCCTCTCTCCTGTAACCCTTGACGTGACTGTGGGTTTGGGTTTCTCATGTACTGGTATTCTAGTTTTCTTTATGGTTGGAGAACTGATTATATGCTTAAGGAGGTTGATTATTGGCAACTGGCTGTGTAATACATGTGTACCCCACTTTTACATATGCCGCAAATTTTTATTTTGATGTCATGCCTTTTGAGATTCCTTTTCTTTTAAATATTTGGATGTCTATCAATTGATTTTATGCATTGTGATCACTAGAAGAATCATCCCTTCCAATATAGATTCTCAAAAAACATGATCCCGTAATAGAAGCAATTTAGTTACACAGGAATCTTCAGTTGAGATTTGTTGTAAAGTGATTAGTGAAAGTAGTAAATATTGAGGCGAGCTCACCAAATTAGGTAGTCAGTACACTTTATTTGTACCTTTGTAACTGGTAAAACTTGAGCATCTTTGGAATTGTCTAGAGAACTTACAAAAGGAAACCCTCATGATCACAATTCCAAGTTGGGGAAAAAAAATTAAAAAACACAAGAGTATAGACCGCTCCTGTAGGAAGTATCTGCATCAGAACACCTCTTGATAATGTAGCAGTGTAGGTAATGGCCTGAAATCCTTGCCCATCAACAGAGGAAATGGGAATGGTTATTGGTTTTCTGCACAAGTAACCTATGCCTGTTGTACCATCTCTTGCGTTATGTTTTTTGTTCTCTTTTAATTTTGCATGCCTTGTCTGCAGGTCATGTGAGGACTATTCTAGTTTTTCTGCTAAATGGCAAATTATATAGGTATGTTTTGAGTTCTGTTGCTGTGTTTCTTTCTGGGGTTGTTCCAATTTGACTTCCTAAAGCATGTCATAATCTGATTTGGATATGTTCAGAATCTTTTTACGCCTTTTCTGTATCCTTCTGTTGCGCGGTTAGCTTCATATATATATATATATTTCTGATGACTAGGAATCCCACATTGTTGCTTAACAATAGCTAACGCCTGTGTAAAATGAGTGGCAGGATTCTGGTTACTGGAATGCCAGTATACATTTGGTTTCTTTTTTTGTTTTTGTATGATTACAGTACTTCTAACAGAAATAACAACGGCTAATGTATCTAGTATGATTACGAAATTCCAGATCCTATAATATCGGTATATTGTTCATATTCTTTGCAGTGATGATTGTTGTGTTTACAGTACATGTAACAATTTTTTGTTGTTGCGGTGTTGGCTCAGCCCACTTGCCGGTATCATGGCTTCCTCTATTAGAATTGGTTTTCTAACTTGAATCATTCAAATTGTCCTTTCTCTGCTTCATTCGGTAAAATATTTGGCCTTTTAACTGTTTTTTTCATCGGCTTTTCTCGGCCAAATTCTGGAAAGGGAAGTGGCAATGCTGCTACTTCATCACCTTCGTTGATCAAATGTCACGGTGCTTGGTAAGGTTTTGACAAAAGCTCTGATGTTTCTATTTCAAATGTAAGAGAAATCTTTGCTCTTATTATTCATCGACATGATTATAACTTTCCCAGAAATTTTCCTGGAAATTTTTCATTCTCTTTCTTGGGAGCATGAACTAGAATTTTAATTTTGATAGGTTTCTATGTTATCAGAATTTTTGATGCCCTATCTGATCATATATCTATTGAATTTCTGTTGTCTGATGCCCTATTTGAACATATACATTGGATATTTTCTGCTGGATGCTTCTTTTATTTTTTTTGTCTGTTAAAAAATTCATTAAGTCGTAGGCTACACAATAAGATAGTTGCCTCATTCCCGTAGACTTCATACTCTCTTTCCATGGTTTCTCGTAGACTTTATACGCTCTTCTTATAATTAAAACTCAAGACTATTAAAACTCGAGACTTTTAAAATGAAAGTCTTAAATCTTAATTGTGAGAGTAGCTTTTAAGAACTTGGAGATGCAAGTTTATCTGAGGGTGGACAATTGCTTGCCTTGAAATATATATATATATATATATATATATATATAGAGAGAGAGAGAGAGAGAGAGAGATAACTTATTGTCCTAATGTCATATATAGTTTATCTTAATGTAAACTTATTGTCTCCCTTAAATTAGAATTTTGACCCCTTCAATATTATATCTACTCAAATTGGAGTTGTTTTGTTTTTCTTTTGTTATTTTTGTTATTATTATTATTATTTTTTTTTTTTCGTATACCTGTAACTTTTGTCTCTCCCACAAATTTTTGAATTCGCCGCTGCTCTCAAGGACTTGTAGGGCGCACTATGACCTTTGTAAAGAGAATAATACCAACGTACAATGCGCACGGGTTCAAGCTTATACCACACACAAATGGTAGCAATCAGACGGAGGGAGCCAAAACGGAAATTAAAAAAAAAAAAAAAGGATACATGTATGTGTTTCGGTGAGAGTGTTGTTTTGATCAGTGTCCGTGAAAAATAACAATGATAAATTGTAGAATAAAAAAACAATAACTTTTTTGTCACACATTTTATGAATATTGTTGTAAAGAATGAGTGATTCGGACAGTGTAGTGGAACTAAAAAAAAAAAAAAAAAAGTTGGGACTTTTTCTTAGTATGTCTTGGCTATCAAGAACGCTTAATATTATTAGCTGATGATCCAAAAGCCATTAAATCCCCAAACGTGTGCTTATCGGTGCCTAGAAAACGAGGACGAGAACGAGAGATATAGAGAAAGGAGATCGAAGCTGAGATCATAAAAAAAAAATTGGGCATTTTGGGATTTGTTAATTATGAAATCGTCACAACTTACGATTAGGGTTTATATGATAGTTTGGGGTTTTTCTATTGCAAGGTCATTTTACCATTTAAACGAGAATAATCATTCTGACCAAATATTACAAATTTATTTTACTCATTAATGAAGGCAATTAGTAACCAACAATGAGTAATAATAGCGGCGAAAATTGAAATATACATGTAATCATAAAAAAATATGTTTGATTGAAAATAATAATAATAATAAGCAACGCGTGGAATCCACTTTCCTCCCCGCTATTTGCCTGTCCAACACTCGGTTTCGAATTAATCTCACGTCACACTCTACAACCGCACCGAAGTGGAGAGCCCAGACGCATTGAGTGGGGAACCGATTTGTCAATAAATGAGTGAACACTTGTCGAATAAAGAACCAAACCCAAAAAAAAAAATCCCGAGTATTTCAGTTCAAGTCTTTCAGCCTCTTTCTAGATTGTAATTTGTAGAAAAAAGGTTGATATGTTAGTGTTTTTAGTGTTTTGTGTTTTAGATTTTGCCTTTATTAAAATTAAGATTATTACTTTTTAAGTAAAAATTAATATTTTTAAAATATTTATTATTTTTTATATTTTAAAAATATTAATTTTTATTTTAAAATCACTTATTTAAAGACAAAATTTGAGATAAAATCGCTATATCACGTAACTGTACTTTAATTTGTAACACTGCTTGCCATCGGGACGGAGAAGAAAAGAAAAAATGGCCAGTCGGTGCCTCTCAGCCTCGGTGCATCCTCTCTCTATTTACAGTCAAAAGAATAGGACGACGCCGTTTCTGTCTCTGCAAACGCTGTCTCATCGGTGCCCGCCGCAGCCGCAGCGGCGGCAGCAGCAGCTCATCTGTTGCACCACTGCGCCTCCAGCTTCCAGCTCGCTTGGCTTCTCCATCAATCCTCTAAGGTATTCATTCTTGGTTTTTTCTTTTTTTTTTTTTTTAATTATCTCAATCGAATTTGAGACTGTCAGTGTTGTAGGCTGACACAACTCAAATGGATAAAAGAAATATTTTTCTTACGTCTTATTCTGGTTTTTTTTTTTTAATGTTCGAAATGAGAATTTAATTTCTGCGTTTGAATTTTCGTGCGGTGATGTTTGGATTAGAAGATTTTCGATCAAGAACGACGGTATTGATGATGTTATGCTCCGTACGAAGAAAAAGAAGAAGAAAGGGAGAGGATCAGGTGCAGTTTGTTACGCTGCTCCTCTCACTTCTGTTAACTTGCAGTGGATCTCCACCGTCTCTTCAGTGTACGATCCTCGCGACACTTGATCAAGAATCTTTTTGCCTAAGAGCTGCATTATAATATCTACTGTACATAAATTTCGTTTTCTTTTTTTTTTTCTTTTTTTTCTTTTTTTTTTTTTCTTTTAGGGTGTTGATGTTTGCTAGGGGCACTGCAATCAACAAGTCCTTTCTTGTTCCGTTCTTCGCTCTGAAAGCACCACCCGGCGTCATTACCTGGATAAAGTAATGGAAATTTTCTAAATTTTTAAGTGGATTTATGTTATTTTAATTTAATTATTTCCTAATTTCCTTTGGTTTAGAGAAATTATTGTTTTGTCACTAGTGGAATTCTCTGATACCTATTCGGTTCTTGTTTGATTGTGGCTCGTGGTGTGGTGTGGTTGCGCAACTTTGGCTTTTGCAGGAGTGATTATGGTGTTTGGACAGCTTTCGTGGCGCTCCTCGTCCGTCTCTTCTTCTTTATCCCTGGTAGATTCTGTTTTTCTATAGCCCTGGGTTGAATTTAAGGTTATGGCTATGGATATAACATATTTGTTGGCATGAAAAGTGAATAGGTGTCGAAAAATAACTTATTTTGGGTCATTCTTTGTTTCCAAGGTGAACTTGAGTTGCCTTTTATGGCGCTGCTCTTTGTAATTGTGGCTCCTCATCAAGTTATGAGACTAAGGTAAGCAGTGCCTTGTGAGGAAGAAGACTACTCCACCATTTTTCTTAAGTTTGTATAAGTCTGGTTCCAACTTTCTACATTTTGATTTCTAAAGAGAGATATTTTAATTTTGGTTTGGATTCAGGATAGGGAAAAGGATAATTAAAATGTACTTTTAGCAACTTTTTACATTGCATTCTTAGTTTTTCTTTGCAATTTTTGTGTTCAGGGGAGCGTATGAGGGTGCTATAATTTCGTTGGCTATCTCAACCTATTTGGCTTTCCAACACTTTTCACGGACAGGCAACTTGAGGAAAGCATTTGAGCAAGGTCCAATTGTTGCCACCCTTGCTATTGTTGGTATTGCTGTTGTCTCGCTTTTGCAGTTTCTTTGAAAATAATATTTCACTGGAAATCATGGACGGTTTCTTGTCAGTCATCTGTAATTAGTCTCTGAAAATGCAGAAACATAGCATAACTAATCATAATCATAGTTTCTGATCTTCTACTCCTGTTTTAGGAGGTATACCATTTATGTGTAGTTCTCTACATATCCATGTATTTTTCTTATGTTAACTTACTGGTACAGGTAAATGATGACAATGTTATTTTTGACTTTCATATCCCAACATAATATTTGTCCCTAGGGGATGAAGTCATTGATAAGTCTCAAGATGGCTATTGCTCTGTGTATCCTCGATCTTCATTTTTTTTTTTTTTTTCTTGAGGGGAATATAGTTCCCCACAACACCAACCTAAAATAAGTAAGCAAAAAAAAAAAAAAAAGATTATGTTGAACAGTGAAGAGGATGTGTGATTTTCTTCAGCGGAAATGTTTTGTGATACTAAAATTATAGGTGTTACTGTTGCCATCTTTCTGAAGGTGCCCTCCAGTGTGGTTTTTTTTTGGACCACTGTATGTTCCCTGTGAAGATGGAGGGCTTACCATGCTGTCAGTTTCGTAATTCTGCACTTTGTAGAATGCCTGGTGTTTGCAATTATTTTATATCGATCCGAGCAAGGTTAGTGGAGTTCTGATGGATGCATGGCCACTACTGCAAGAGGAAAAGTTTTCATGTGGTCTGCCTTCCTAGGCGTTTAATATGGTTGTGCATATTGCAGCAATAAGTCCTGAAGCTTGTGTTCCTTCTCATTCATAAATCAATACATGTGCTAGCTAATGAGAATGACGTATTCTCCACAACCAAAGTATTCCTGAGTACTAGATTGTCTAATGTTTTATTTTGCTAACTCTTACATATAGGTACGAGATCTGCAAATTTCTATTTAGACTTTCATCAATCCTAGGCTTCCTAATAATGTGATATGTGGCTCTATAAGAAATGAAAGGATAATTTTTACAAGATGTCAACAAGGTCCTGAAAGAACCTGTGATGATTGATTTTTAGTGCTTTCTCTGAAGCTGCTGATGTTTGAAGGCAGCCAGGAAAATTTCCACCCCAACAAGGAACTAGGATAAATTTCTATGTACTTGGATATGTTTTCCAGCTGAGAAGTAACCCCAGAATACCATTTGGTGAAAAAAGGAGCAGTAAGCTGCATGAAGTAGAGGGTGGCTTAACTTGGCTGGCCTGTTGGTTATATGCCACACCAAAGATGGTTTGCCCATAAGGTGTCCCTATAATTGTTGGAATCATTGTACTTGGGTGATGGTTGGTGTTGCGTAACCAGCAGACTAATGCTGCATTTGTGGAAATATGAATGAGTATTACATACTATACGTGTTGATGAGAGATTGGCATTAAGATGGATATGAATTGGTTCCCCACTCATTGGTTAAGAGGAATGGACGAGAGAGTGGGAAGGTCTTCCAGCAGCAATTGATGTGTATCCAAAAGCAATTTTGAATATGGATTAGGGTTTATAGAACTAGAGAATACTGGGTAGCATTAGTTTTTGAAACATTTATTTTTTGTGAAGAGTTTTATGAAACATTGCCACTTCAAAAATTTCCCACAAAAAAAAAACTCATGTTCCTGCTGCTAACTACTCTAGTCAAGAAATCTCTTGGGTTAGTGTTGGGGAGTTGTGCTGTTCCACCAAAAGGCAGCTGGTGGGAATTGGTTTCTTCTGATAGTAGTCATTGAAGGCATAGGAGGCATAATCCCGAATGGTGTATGGGTTAAAATTGCTTGCCAGCCGGAGGCATTGGAGTTGCAGTGGCTGGGGGAATCTTGCCAGCCGGAGGGTTAATTGGCGTTGTGATTCATGTTGGTGTGGAGGGATTCTACAGGATTTGCGTAGGAGTTGCTGTACACAAGCATAGTCTAGAGCTACCTGCAAGGCAAAAGGTAAAGCAGATGGACTTGCAATGCACCATGCCCCTCCGGCCAAGGTTGGAGTTGCAGTGGCTGGGGGAATCTTGCCAGCCGGAGGGTTAATTGGCGTTGTGATTCATGTTGGTGTGGGGAGATTCTACAGGATTTGCAGTAGGAGTTGCTGTACCAGGGGGAGTTGGATTCACAATTGGGACTGCATTCATGTCTACTTTGGGTTGTAGATAGGGAAGGTGAGAAAAATGTCCCCTGGTCGTTGGCTGTTTTGTTTTTCTGGATTGCTTCTAAAGGATAGGTGTCTATTCAACACTGGAACCTGACGATAACGAAAAGCAAGATGAGTTCCTCCTCTTTTTTCGGTCATTTTTTCATAACAGGCACTGATCAATCATGAACTACAATACCAAAAATGAAGTCATCAGTCACGACTTAAATGAAAGTAATCTCAGAGAGAACGGGATGACAAGATTGCATGGCAGGCCAGAAATTTTAAAGACGAGATGTGATATATTGCAATCAGTGAATTCAGGGACTAGTTACACTCTATACTTTACTAGTAGTTAAATCTCTCTCAGTTCAACCGGATAAGAAAAATGAGTTGAGAGATTAGAGCAAACACATATTGTTTGTTTTAATTATGTATTACTTTCCCCTCGTTAACACTACATTCGACGGAGGGAGTCATATAAATGGACAAAATTATAAGAGCCTCTCATGAACTTTTTGCCTAACATTACCAGCGACTGAGCTCGGGGGGAGGGGGGTGTGATGGGTGAAGAGTGGGGGGAAGGTAAGCCGTGGCTTGAATAAAATTTTGTTTGGCTATCACATGTACAAAAATATGAAGGTTGAGTCTTAATAACAATAACAATAAAATCTTAATCTCAAATTTATTTGCCGTCAGTTATATGAATTTGTTTTCACAATCTCGTTTTGTCGTGCACTAAATCATTTTAAAGTCAATTTGGGTCATGCACTTATTCTCTTCACTTCATCTATTTGAATCTAGTCACCTCTCTAATTAAGAGGAGCACTTGTCAACTGACATTGAACATGTTCGAATTAACACAAATATCACACTCTTAATTTATCACCAATAATACTGCATACTTTTTACAAATATCACTAATTTTAATTTGGTCTTTCTGAGAGTACTCTTATATTCATCTAAGCATTGTCATTAGTCTACTGTAACTCGGAGGAAAGAGGCTTGACCTCGAGTTGAAAACAATGTTTTTGTTAAAAAAGCAATTGGAGCATTATGCCCGTCATGTCAAAAAAAACATCGAAGCTAAAATTTCGCCTGCAGTTGTTATTTTATTTTATTTATTTATTTGAACTAAGCTGTTTTTTTTTTTTTTAATTCTTATTGACGACAAGATATAACAAACATCATCAGATTTTTTTTTTTTTTTTTGTTCTTTTTGGTTGATGATTCCACTCAAGATTGGAAATGTAGCTGAAACTGAAACCTTGAAGACAATGCAAATAATCGAGGATAACATCCACTTAAGTTCTAAATTTTTATAATTTTTAATAATTGAGTCCTAAATTTTTTAATTTTTTCAATTAAATTTTAGACTTTTCAAATCTTTTACAATCGACTCATTCTGTTTGTTTGACTTTAAAATTTTATTTGATCAAACAGATCTAAATGGTATTTGACTTAACGGTCAAATACATTTGTAACGATTAAATTAATGGAAGGACTCAATTGTAGAGGATCTAAAAAGTATAGGATTCAATTGAAAAAAATTAAAAGTTTAAAATTCAATTGTAAAAATTTATAAAAATTTAGGACTTAAATAGAAGTCTGTATTGAAATTAATCTAAATTAATATAAGTCAGTATTCAAGAAGGAGTCAAATATTTGATTTTTGTTTGTTATGGTTTTAGTATTAGGTTATCAATATATGTTAGTGTTCAAGAAGCAGTTAAATAGTTGATTTTTGTTTGTTATGGTTTTAGCAGTAGATTATCAATATATGTTACCCACTATATAATAAGTTGGATGTCTCAGTTTGTTATACAATAATGAGCATAGACTTTTTACTATGGCTAATCAAGAGATATAATTAGAATATGTGCTTCTCATTTTGTAGCATTTGTTTTCATATAATTAGTTAACAACGCCATCATCGTAGCAGAGCCATTTGAACTCTAACTCTGTTGATTTCATGGCCACTCGATTCGGGACCAAAAGAGACAAACATATAACAACTGGTCATTCAATCCTGGAATCATACAATTGATTCCGTCCGAGAGTTGGGATAATGCTTTTTTTAGTTTTAAATTTTTATAAATTTTTACTATTGAATTCTAAATTTTTCAAATTTTTAATTTAGTCATATATGTTTTAGATCTTTTACAATCGAGCATTTTCATCACTAAGTAGTTGGTCAAACTGTTTAAAACATATTATGACCAACGGAACTGAATAAAAAAAAGTCCTTGACATCCTAAAATTTTTCAATCAAGTCCTAAACTTTCCAAAGTTTTTTCAATCTGACTCTTTATTGTTTTGTTTGGTTAAAGTACGTTTTAAATGATTTAACTGACTACTAATTGACGCAAGGACTCAATTGTAGAATGTCTTAAAAGTATAAGATTCAACTGAAAAAATTAAAACATTTAGTGTTCAATTGTAAAAATTCATAAAAATCAATCACTAAACCTCCGAGAACTACAGAGGACAAGAGCGGCCACAGCTGCCAGGCACCTCGGATTTGGGAACAAAGGAGAGAAGCAGCCACCAGCCCAAAATAATGAGCACAAGTTTTTCTTTCCCTTTTGGTGGCTAACGTGAAGCTTCATCGGCCAACATGATGGATTATTATTGTTTTCCGTTAGAAGAAAAAGGAGACTTTATTATGACTATTCTTTGTATTTATATGGCACGTTTAAAAAAACTCACCAGTTAACTTTCCTCCATTTATAATGTTCAAAGAGGAAATTTCAAGATCAGTGGAAGTTTCTATCCTGTCCCACGTTCACAACTCATAAATTGTCAGTTGTTGGATGTTAGGTGAATGTTTTTTCATTTTTTAGGGGTTTTTGAACCTTATGAAAAGGGTGCATTGTTGGGAGAGATTGGAGAAGATAATGAAAGTTCCATCTGCCCTGATACACTAAATTGCTATTAGATGTTTTGACAATTCAACATTCCTCCTTTTTTCGATTACAATTTTTGTCTTGTATGTACAACGAAAAGCGGTTGACTTCTAACAAAACAAAAGAAAATATGTTTGTGACAAAAGAAGCCCATACGGACAAAAAACAAAAAAAGGATTGCTGGGCCCTGGTTACCTACTTTTCTTTGCTAGAAAAGAACGACGTATAATTTTGATGAAGTAATAGAATATGTCAACTTATGAAAAAAAAAATAGATGATGATTTTGACCAATTAGTATAGTTCAACTGATTATTAGATATTATATTTAAATAGAAGACAGATGTTCAATTTCTGCTTTCCAAATCCTCACTGTCTTTTAGTGCCATAACAATAATAAGAAAAAAAAATGATTTCGATGAGCGGAAAACATGTTTGCCCCAATACTATCAACTTGTGAAGATTGAAAAATGGTGAAAAAAATATTATTTCTGCAACATCAACTCAATTAATTATAAAATAAGCAAAGGTTTACACCAAATCTTACATTTCTCGGTTTTTGGTAAGCATTCACAAATTTTCTCACTGAATTTTTATTTTTTCAAAAAAATTATTAATGTTTACTAGATAGTAAAAAAATATAATGTTTAAAATATTTTTTTAAGTGTCAATGTTAATGAAAATTTGAAGTGAAAAAAATATTATTTAAGAATTGTTAAAAAATAAAAATGTTGTATTTATATAAATATTAATGAAGTTGAGTAACAACTAACAATTAACAAATCATATTTTTTTTGGTCAGTAAACAAAATAATGAAATTATATAAATATTCATTGAGAGTAATTTAGTCTATATGAATTATAATTAACATTAAAAACTGAAAAGTAGTGTAAAAAGTAGTAAAAATTTAATTTTAAGTTATTTTTTAATTGACTGCTTTTAAGATGTCATATAAAAAATAAATAGAATCAAATAATACTACAAAAAAATTAACCAAACATTTATTTCTATACATTTTTAAAATAAAATATAAATGTATCTTCTTAAATCTAACCCAAACAACCCCTCGTTCTTAACTGTTAATTGCACTCTTTCTCAGAAGACATGTTAGGTATAATACAGAACTTATGTGATTCGGTAAATATTATTTATGTGTGCCGTTCAAATCATTAAAAAAATTCACTACAAAAATAATAGAGATCTCACACGTTATCTTATGGCATGTTTGGATTGAAAGAATTTGACTAGAAAAGAAAATAAAAAAAATAAAAAAATTATTATTACTGTACTATTTTCTCACAATTTTTTTATTTATTTTTCATTAATCTAAATAATTAATTTTTACTTTTTCTCTTATAAATTACTATTTATTTTTTTCTCATAATTTTTTAAATATTTTTTTATCATTTTTTATCATTTTTTTATTAATTCAAACACATTATTATATTTTATTTCATATCGAAACCGAAAGTCCATATACAACCACGCAATCGCTGAAAAATCTTTAGCTCTCAATCTTTCTCGGTTATTTTTCCAGGCAGACTCTCTCTGCCACTCATTGAATTATTCATAGCGCAACACATGCAAAAGTCAAAACTCATTTTCCAAAACGCTCTACTCCGGTTACTTTTCCAATTTATTGTGTTAGTGATGTTTAGTCTCGTTTTTTATCTTATTTGTTTAAATTTCCATTAAAGACTTCTATTTTCCCAACGACAGATTCCCCCTGCTGCGAAAACGTAGACAAGTTATAATTCAACGGATCTTTAACGGCACCTTTAAAAATATAAAGTTTTACTGTATAACTAATTTTTAAATAATTATAAAATAATCATATAATTAATTTAATAATATTTAATAATTTATTTTTTTAAAATTTTAATATTTTAAAATGATTTATATTATTTTATTATTATTTTAAAGTAAAATAAGTAAAACTACTAATTTTTTTTTAAAAATCTATATGTTTTTATATATTTGAAGGTACGTGATGTGCCTATATAAAGATGGAGAGTTATTTATAGCATATGACTATAACATCATAAGCACTACTTGCATCTAATCCAGCAGAGAGACAAAGTGCTACAGAGGGGCTGATATATTGGTGCAAAGGAGTGTTGAGAGAAATTCTACCTTTTCTAGCTTCTTTTGTAAAGTTTTGTGCTGCCCTTCTTTGCTATATCTTGGTAGATCAAAAGATCATCATGACAGTAGCAGCTGAATCTGCTTTGCAAGGGTGAGTCCATCATGAACGTAAAACTTGTCTCTGTTTTTTTTTTTTCCTTGTTTTGCTGCTTGTTCATCTTTGTTTGAAGTGTGAATTCAATTGTCATCAGAAACGTCAGGAAGGGACCTGCAGTAACTACAAAATGGATCTACGACACACCACTCCACTCTGATGTAGAGGCCAAGCTGAGGCAGCTTTTAATTAAGCTGAGGAATGATGATAAAATACTTGGAATTCAGGTTTCCTATTTTTCCTTGGAACTCCAACGGTTGCGTTGCCAAAAAGATTTTCCTAGAGTTTAGAGTATATTGACTGCTGTCAGATAGCTGGAGATTAAGTTCCCCATTTCGGGCAATTGGATTAGAATTTACTTAAAACTCGAAATAAGCTATATAAAACTGCAATTGGATTAGGATTCTTTTTGCAATAATCAACAGGATAAATGGGTAGATTTAGGTGGTACAATTAAAAAACAAAAAAACCGAAAAGCTATTATCACTATCAGCAGGCGGACCTTATTTCGCTTTAGAGGTCGTCTCTGTCATTTTCTGCTTCTTTTTTGTATATAACTATTTATGTGACAAAGGACTTTGACAAAATTTTCTGCATTTTAATAAGTTTTTTTTTTTTTTGAATATTTATAACTTAAGGTGTGTGCCTACAAAGATGGAGAGGTTATCATTGATACTTCAGCTGGAGTGCTTGGTGTAGATGACTCTCGTCCTGTTCAGTCTGATACTCTCTTTCCCGTCTTTTCTGCGACAAAAGGCATCACGGCAGGATTGTTACATTGGCTTGCCGACAAAGGGTACGTACTTGTTTTGTTGCTGTACCGCTGCAATTTTTTGTTCATCCTTGCTGCACTTTTCACGACTCTCGTACACATATTGTTCATCTTGCTGCACTTTTCACGACTCTCATACCGATATTGTTCATCTTTTTGCACATCTTATATATCGTCATGCACCTCCATGTAATGTTTATCAAAAAATATTGATTCTTTTATTCTTTGATACGGGCGTTTGACGTCACCCGTGACAAGATTTTTGGTTTTGTTTGCATATTATTTTGGAACACCGTTACAGTATTAAAGAGATTGATGTCTGAAATTTTTTCTAAATATAATTACGCCTTCATTTTTTGCAATCACATGTTTACTTTTTGCAATAAAAAGAATAATAAAATGTATTTTTTTGTTACAAAAAATAAAAGCATAATTACAAAAAATAAAAGTGTGGTTGCATTCGGAAAAACTCTCAGGCATAAATCCTCTGTTGTGATAATTTTTTTGATTATTTGGAGTAAGGTATGAATAAACTTGTGACTGAAGTCCGCCATATTAGTTAACTTTACTAACACAAAAAATAAAAAGAGTAACATTGTACGGCTTTAAATAAATAAAAAAATTAAAAAAATGACTTCAAATAAATGAAAATAAGTAAATAAATAGTCTCATCTAATAATATTTAAAATTTATTTATTTTTTTATAAATTTAATCATTTAATAATTTATATCACTTTATTATTATTTTAGAGATACAAAAGTGAAGCCACTAATCTTTTTTAAAGTAAAAAATAAAAAAAAAATTATCCTTTTTGTTTCAACAAGGGCAATAGTTAATTATTAATTTGTTGAAGGTGAAAAAAGAAAATATTTGTGCACTCATTTTTTTGTGTGTTTGTTGATGTGATGAATACAAAAAGATACTTATAATTTTGTGTAACAAAACTGATAATATTTATAATAAAAAAAATAATTTTTAATTTTTATTATAAAAATTATTAATATTTTTACATAAATTATTATTCGCATTGCGTTCAATATACCACTCAGCTCACCAAAAATTAGCATATGTTTTGCTCTACTTAAAAAGGGGATACCTTACTACACAGCCTGATTTTTAATAATATTAAAGTAGTCATATATTTCTCTTAAAGTTATCTAATAGTTTATCAAATTTCAATCATGCAACAGTAAATATTATTTTGATTTTATTTTGAATTTAATTAAAAAATTCAACCAAATATTTTTCTTAAAATAAAAAAAAACTTGGATAACTTGGATTTGTTTATTAAAAAATCTAGTATTCTATAAATTAAACAACAAAAAAAACACTCTTCTAATATAAATATTATCCTCTTTGTTTTTAAAATTAAAAATTAAGGCCTCTAAAAAGAGTACTGGTGGGGTATTCTCTCACCCTCGGGGACTAATTTGAAATTTCATAATGCGCTATGAAAGTCAACAATTAATTTGGCGGCCGGGTACTCTTTTTTTTTTTTTTTTCGAGAAAGGCGGCCGGGTACTCTTAAGTGCTTTCAAATCTTCAGCTCTCTTTGTCGTCGATTCATGTACCTACATCATTGAAACTTTCCAGCGTAACATGCGACAGTCAAGGTCATGTTTGAGTTGAGGTTGAAATATTGACCTAAAGTGTTCCCGAATATTGGAACCATCGCATGACAGTACATTAGTAGTTAAGTTGTATTCAAAAGACATTTTGTTTGTATAATTAGGTATACATTTTATATAATTATAATTAAAAATATAAAATAAAAAGATAATAATATTTTTTAAATTATTTATTATTATTATAATTATATAAAATATATTATTTATTATATAAAATAAAATTTGAACAATATTTAACCATCAAATTATATCTCCACGCAGCTTTTACGTAATTGAGGAGTCGGTTAACAGTCGGGATTTGTTGACCAAGCTAGGAAGCGCTAGAGCTGGCAAGGCCGCCTTTAATTATTATTATTTTTTGTACAAAGACAAAAAGACATATTTTAAGGAAGCGTCCTAAATAATTGTATTATAAACACAAATTAATTAACTTAATTTTTTTATCACACTCTAATAATTAAGAGTTTAAATTTATGTTTTTCAGGTATTGTATTCTTATCTCATTTTTAATAAGTTTGTTAGTGGAAAAAAAAAATAAATGAATAACTTGGCCCCCTAGAATTTTTTATCAAAACAATTTCGTGGGAAAACCACATAACATATATAATTTGTAGCTAATCCCATGATGATTTAAGCAGTCAACAGTTTTTACGGAATGTTGCATATTTTTGTCTTGCAGAAAACTCCAACTAGACGACGATGTTGCAAATATTTGGCCAGAATTTGGAACAAATGGAAAAAATTCCATAAAGGTGTGAGCTTCACGTCGCCTCACTCTTCCTACGATTGGATCAACTTGCAACAATTACAATAACTCAAAAAAGAACTACTTAATGAGTTATGTTTGCTTATTTGTTCGTTGTTCTCATTCACAGGTTCATCATGTGCTAAACCATACATCTGGTTTGCACAATGCCTTGGACATCCTTAGAGGAGAAGATCGTTTGGTAATGGCTGATTGGGATCAATGTCTGGAGCAGCTTGTCATGTCAATACCAGAGACGGAACCTGGCAAGGAGCAGGTGTACCACTATTTCTCTTTTGGATGGCTTTGTGGTGGAATTATCGAGGTATTCACTTTTTTTTTTTTTTTGTCTATTAAAAATATTTAATAACTATATAATGGGATAATTGTTCTCATTCCCATAATTCCCATAATCCTTCTTAGGATTATAATCCAAGAGACATAGAACACAGAGGAGCTCTAAATTCTTAACTCAACTTAATGTACTAATTTATAGCCCCACTTAAAACCAATGGTGGGATTGAATGGTGTTTTTTTTAAGCTTCTTTTTTTCCTTTTTTCCATGACTAAAGGAATGACTTTTAAAGATGGAACATCGTAACTGAGGATTTATAAGCATTTTCTTTCTGTTCATGCTTGAGAGATATCTATGAATGTTAAAACATTAGGTGTTTCAATGTGGAACATTTCAGTTGAACTATATCCATCATCAAACAACACCAATGGACAGGTCCTTGTTACATGTCATTGCTGAAACACGTGCAAAGCATCATTGATGGAACGAAACGAAACTGATGTTCTGCAAGCCTACTAATGATGGCAATTATCCCTTCCTGTGATTGCATGAATTTGATATTATGTGATTGCATATGTGCTTACCCATGAAGGGAATGTATGATTGGTTCCTGGATCAGATGATGAAAATTAAAGGTCCTACTAAATTCTTTTCAAAAGGAAATTTTCCATGTAGCTCACATTACGAAACTGAATGAAACAGCAAGCATCTGGGAAGAAATTTCAGGAGATCCTTGAAGAGGCAATAGTTCGTCCCCTCGAAATTGATGGCGAACTATATGTAGGAATTCCTCCCGGTAAGTATCAAGCTTCTTCAAGTTAACTGGATTGTTGCTTCTAAAAAGATAAATGCCACCCAAAAAGATTTCATCCCTTTTGTCAAGTAGACATATAGCGTGTGGCTGTCAGTCCTTAAATAGATTTGTAATCCTTATTTTCATTGTAATTGCTACTTACTGTCTCTCAAGTTCGGAACTCTAATGCCTTCCATTTCTCATTTCCAGGCGTGGAATCTCGACTTGCAACTCTGACGCTAGATACAGATGATCTTAAAAATATCTTAGACGGACCCCCTGACCTGTCAGTCACTTTCACTCCAAAGGATCTTTTCCAACTAGCTACATCCCTGCCTGATACATTTAACATGCTGAGCATCCGTCGTGCCATTGTACCTGCAGCCAACGGCCATTGCTCTGCTCGTGCTCTTGCTCGATACTATGCAGCCCTTGCTGGTGGAGGTGTGATTCCACCGCCACATTCCCCTTTCTCCAATCCACCACTAGGTTGCTACTCCCACATTCCCATGTTATCATTGCGGACTGCCAATATGTGGAAAGGCGAACAGAACAATGAGGTAGCTGCTACTACAATCGAGAAAGCAAATAGTTATGATCTCATGACGGGATATGATAAAGAATTTAAGGATCATGATAATGATAGCAGTGGTATTAGCAGTGATGTTAGTACACCTGACAGCATTCCTAGTGGGGATGATGATTTTCACGGAAAAAATGTCATCAGGATGTTTGATAACCCCGAAATTCATAATGCATTCTTGGGTTTGGGCGAGTATACCAATTTGGTTAAGCCGAATGGGAAAATTGGGCTTGGTTTTAGGCGACACACAACAGATGGTGGATTATTTTCTGGCTTTGGACATTCTGGTATGGGTGGATCCACTGGTTTTTGTGATCTCAAGAACAGGTTTGCCATTGCAGTGACACTAAATAAGATATCATCGGGAACTGTTACAAGTAAAATCATTCAGCTTGTCTGTTCAGAGCTCAATGTACCTTTGCCAGATGAGTTCTCAAGCTTTGAGGATAAGGGACTTGGCACAGACCTAAAAATGCAGATTGATTGAAGACAGAAATGCTTTGCTGCCTTTGTGATTGGTTTACACATTATTGGCATATTGTGTGGCTTTGTTTTTTTTTCTTTTTATTACTCAACTTTCCACAATATATTTGTTTAATAATAAGAGGTAATTCGCATACTCAAACGTTGTAAGATGTAACAAAGTTACTAATAAAAGTGTGTATTATATAGCTTAAAGCATCGCATGTAATTAGTAGTTAGCATAGAAGTTCTCAGGCAGATAGAGTGCCTATATCTGATAACACAAATCACCACATAGATGCACTTTTCTGTTATCTTTTTTATTTTTTGAAATAGAAATGAAAGAGAGACACAAATATAGATGAAATTTATGCAGTGAAAAATAGAGATATCTTTTATGTACATTGTTAATAAATTAGTTGTACATTAATATTAATTTTATTACATAAAATAAGTTTAACAAAAAAATCATAAATATAAAGTTATAAAAATTTATGATATAAAATACAGTTAAAATTTATGTACAATAAATTTATTAATAATATATAAAAAGAATATTTTCCCCCTCTCTCTCTCTGCAGTTACTCCTATATATGTATACTTTTTGAAATTGACCTTCAACGTTATTTTTATTGGTAAGAGTCAATCTATTGATGCACTTTTTTGTTATCTTTGTCTAAGTTGGACTGCCCATGTAAGGATTCTTCATACAGCTTTGATGTGACGTCTTCTGATAAGGCGACAATTTTCAAATATTTAGGAATTTTCGGAAAATTTTCAAAAATCTTTAAAAAAACAAAAAATTTCGCTAAACTAAGAAATTGAAAATTCTTTGTCCCTCTACTTCTTTATCTCTTCTTTTATCTCTGCTTTCTGCCTCTCTCGCTCTCTTCCGCCCCTCTCTCTCTCTATCATGGTTTTTAAAACTGGACAAGACGAGCTAGTTGGACCGATAAAACTGGGAATTGGACCTTTGTCCAGTCCAATTTTCTCGACACCGTAAGCTTTGTGAAGCGGCCAAAAAACTGGTGTTCCATGTGGGAACTGGACCTTTGTCCGATCCAATTTTCTCGACACCGTAAGCTTTGTGAAGCGGCTTAAAAACTGGTGTTCCATCAAAATAATGGGCAAAATTTTTTACGACCTTCAAAGTTCAAACCCATGACCTTTTATGAGTCATGAGAGTCCCATTCCACTAGACTGAATTGTGGGTTGTTAAATTACTTCTTCTAAAAAGCTTATTATTTATTTAATGCTTTCGCAATGTACAAGAACGAACTTCGTCTCCCATTAGCTTTCTCATTTTTCTTAATGTAAATAACAAATTAACAATTATTATTTTCTATTATTTTCTTTCTTTTTGTCAAAAAACCATTGATTATTTCTCTTGTATTAATTTTTTTAAATGTGAATTAATTTTAATTAAAATAGTTAAATTATAATATATTTCGATTTAAAATATTTGACACAAATTATATATATATTGACATTTTATATATTTAAAATTTTGTATACAATGTATATAGACATTTGATTTTTATATTCTTAACATTAACCATTAGTTTTACCGGTGTAAATCTAGTTAAATTTTAAATTTCTGTACTTTCTAATTTAATAATCAGTTAGGCTTTTAAAACTTTTCTTTCTACCAAATTTGAAATGCAATGCAAAACATTATTGAGCTGTTGTTAAGATATGTGTAAAAGGAGCAAATTGAAAATATCGATGATCTATAGAATTGAATGAACGGAATTGAGTAGATACATACAAATCAAATACGTTTTTTATTTCATTTGAGACCCGTTCAATGTACCAAGAAAAAAGAGACAAGGGTAGAGAGAGAGGCACTAGCATAGTCCATCACGCACAATGTCAAACTTTTCTCACAGCACTCTCAATGGTCACTCTGACCTCGCCAAACGACGTGCTTTTGAAAGTAGTAGACGACATATTGCAATCTTTAAGGTGGCGAATGATAGCTAGTGGAGTAACATCAAGAGGAGAATTGTCACCTATGGTGGATAGAAAAATTGTTGATGCGGACAGGAGAACCAAGAACAACAAGGTAAAAGTAAAGGTTTAAATGCCTTAGCTATGGTGACAACCAACTTTAAATAAAGAACACGGGAAGGCGAAAAGCCAGAAGCTACGCATCGCGAAAAGGCACTAGTGGCTAATTCAGTACTTAACCCTAGTTTCTCGCATAAGCTAAGACTTTCAAAAGGAGGGCAGGTAATTAGGATAAATAATCTCGTAATAGCTTACAGCCCAGACCCAGAAATTGCGCCTAACAAAGGGCCCTGGGCGATCGTAGTCTCGTTCAAGAGACCATAAACCCACCCCAGGTCCCATCTGGTTACCTTACTAGACAAAATCTACCTACCCTATTTGCATCCCTCTTTAGCCAATGGGACCCCCCTAAATTTCCTATTAACACTCCAAGAGTACTGCTCCACGGGAATAACATCATTCTCATTAGACTCTTTATTCTTTATCTTTTATATACATTGCTAACTCCAGCATCACAGTGTTAGCATTTGGCCCAACTCCGACCCTTCGTAACTTTGCCTTTTCTTGTAGGTCCGGAACCCAGTCCAAGATCCTTCCTCTCTTTATGATTAGCCCACTCCTTACCACCCTGGGCAAGACTTGATTAGCTCCATTATAACTTAGAGGCAACAGGTAAGAGACGAGTTGAAAAATAATGTTTTTGTTAAAAATGCAATGGGAGCATTTATGTCTAAAATACATCGAAACTAAAATTTCCCCTAAGGTTGTTCTTTCATTTATTTATGTGGACTGAGTTGCTTGTGTTGCAAAAAATAACACGATAAGGTATATATGCTTAATAACTTCAACAATAAATTCTTGATCTTTTGTAAGCATATTAATCTGTTTTGGATCCGACTTAGACTCTGAACCAGAGCTGGAAAATTGTGACTAATTCATCTATATGAAATGGTTCTTCATCAGAATAGGATGAACTATCTTCAGAATTGGAGGATTCAACTAGAAGGGCTTCTATCCTTCCAAGAGTTTATGTATATATATATATATATATATATAGAGAGAGAGAGAGAGAGAGAGAGAGAGAGAGAGAGTAAACCTCAAAATCCAAAATATAACAGGAGGAGCTTTGATCCTATCTCCTGCTTCCACCACAGATCCCACCAAAATTCCATATTATGTTGCATTGCTAACTCTTTAGGTCAAGTTGAATAGGATTCGGGTCACCATACACCAACAACTTTTTCATTCCAATTGACGACAAGATGTAACAAACACCATTAAAATTTTTCCTTTTTATGGTTAATGATTAAATTTAGGATTGTCCATGTAAGCTGAAACTGAAACCTCTAACACAAATGCTAATCATCATTTGAACTAAAGTTTAGGGACGAGATGAAGATAGCATTGAAGTTAATCCAAATTTATTGCATGCTAGATGTCAGTGTTCAAGTAAGAGTAAAATAACTCATCATTGTTTAGAAAATTTTTAATTTGATTCACATTTTATAGTAAATATAATTTACTTATAATTTTATATTACATAATAAATAAGATCCATTTGAATAAAAGAATAAAAAATAAATTTAAATAGTATTAGATCACAAGTAAATTTTACTAAAAAAAAATAAAATTAATAAACATCAATTATTTATCATGGTTTTAGTATAGAGATTGGAAATAGATATTACTTATTACATAATAAGCTGAGTGTCTCAATTTATTATATGATTAATGTATATAATATGACTAATAAAGAGATATAAATAAAGTGTGCTTTTGAGTTGTGTGACGCTTTCAGATTTATACAAGTTTTAGAGTTTTCATATGATTGGTTAACAAGTGCCAGTTATATCAGAATTAATTGAGTTTTAGCTTTAATAGTAATATTAAAGCTACTAGATTTAGAGCCAAAAGAGAGAAGCATATAAGAGCCGATAATACAATCCTGGAAGTAGCCACTAGCCCAGAATAATGAGCACAAATTTTACTGTCCCCTTAGGTGGCCAACGCGAAGACTCATTGGTTACATGGATGGTTGTCATTATCGATTAAGATAACCAATAGCCAGGTCGTCGATGTTTTGCCACTAAGGATAACGTGGTTATTTTGCGTTTTTTTTTTCTAATTTTAATATGTTACACATTAATTTTATATTAATTATACATTAATTTTAATTCATGTATACATAATTTATATGACATAGCAACTTTGAGTCTGTTGTACGCGAATTTTAAAAATTTTATTTTTATATTTATTTCACATTAACTTCAATTCTTGTATATACATAATATTTTTTTAAAAAAATTTTAAAATGGTGGGACTTAAGTGGATCCCACTAATCTCTCTCACTCTTTTATCTCTCTCCTCCCATTCCCCGTTGTCCCTCCCCCAGTCCAGCAATTATTATTGATCCATTAATTAGAAGGAAAAGTCACCTTATCGATTAGTCTTTGGATTTATATGGCACGTTAGAAAAAACTCATCACTGATCTTTCTTTTTAAGTAATATTCAAAGAGAAAATTCTAAGATCAAGTTGCACTTTCTATCTTGTACCAAGTTCAAAACTAATAAATTGTCAGTAGTTATGCAATTTTTTTTTTTTTTTGTGTTTTTGAACTTTACAAAGGGGTTGCAATGTACTCCATTCTCACTCAGTGGGAGAGACTGGAGAAAGTAATAAAATTTGATCTTATGATCTCTTTTAAAATTTAAAAAATTTGATTGTCGCTTGAGCTAAATTTAATTTCATAATCTCTTCCAAAATCCTACTCAGCTACTTTATGTAAAGCTAATACAGTGAATTGCTATTAGATGTTTTGACAATTCAGCATTCCTCCTTTTTCTATTTCAATTTCCATTTTTGTCTTGTCTGTACAACAAAAAGGCGGCTGACTTAAAATAACAAAACAAAAGAAAATCTATTGGGTACACACAAGAAGTCGATACACCAAAAAGTCAATAAGATTGCTCAGTCTTGATTACTTACTTTTCTTTAGTTAAAAAAAAACATGACTTAATTTTGACGAAGTAATGGAACATGTCAACACACAAAACAAGAAAAAAAATGATTCTGACCAACAAATATAGTTTAACTAGTCATTATTCATTATGCCTATGTGAAAAGTGGAACAACAAGCACCCTGGCCCCCCCTCCAAAAATCTGCCTCCCTGTTGAGTGCTTATACTCTCTCTTTCTCTCGATTAAAAAAAAAAAGTGAGAGAGAAAAAATGATTTTGATGAGGAGAAAATATTGACTGGGAAAGGGAAGAAAAAGAGATTGGAAGAAAAATCAAATAACAAAGGCTCTCAGAGGGAAAAATAAAGCTTGTAAAAAGAGAAAAAGTTTTTTAGAGAGATATATTCTATTTAAGTTTTGTAAAATTTTGAATTTAAGGTCAAGTGACGTAAGTTTTATAAAGGTGAACTTAGCACCTAATCAACAAGTGGAGATGATTGGTCATTTTGGCACCATATCAACAAGTAAAGGTGTAAGGATTTGATCTGTACTAAAAAAAAAATTGTAATTAGTGGATTGTGAACTCTCAATGTTAAGACCTTGGAGAGATAACATAGGCTTCAAATATAGCTGAACTTCTACAAATTCTTACTTTGATTTCTCACCTTATCTCTTTTTATTTTCTGCATTATTGATTTATCATTGTGAATAACCCTTTAGAATTGAGATTGAGAGAACCTTAAATGTCAAACGAAAATAATTCAATTTACTCCTTTCTTAGGTTGCACTGAGACCAACATAAGCAATTTAAATGAGTAAATTGACAAGAAAAAAAATCACAGCGTGTAATTGGTTTACGAAGAATTCGGGGCCAATTAGCTGAACGACCAGGATATGAGACAAACAAAGCATGGTAGCGACTTGTAACTAAAATCCCACTGGACCTTTTGCACTGATTTCTCGGCAGAAGAAAAGTCAGTTTTTTTTTTTCTTTTCTTTTTTTTTTAAGCAAAGAAGAAAAGTAAGTTGACCAAAACAAAAGAGTTCTATAGTATGGACGAGACAAATTAGATGCTGATACTGGAGGCAAATCCACATAATTCGATTTTAACACCCGCTTGTTGTTGGTCTATTATTTATCAAAAAAGTTTGTCAGTTACAGCTAATAATTAAGATTTAATTATATAAATTCGCATTCAGTTCTCATATCTAATTATCGGTTCTTGAAATTTTTTTTTTGAAAAGTAAATTTCAATAATTTATGAAAAGTAATATTATTTATGTTTATTGGTGGACGCACATTCAGGTGAGGGTGGGTAATAAAAAAATTTTAAGTGTCGTTTATCTTACTTTTAACCTATTGCTCCCCTTAAATTAAAGTTTTGCCCCACTTAATCTTATATTTACTCAAATTAGAGTTCTTTTCGCTCTATAAGTATTATTTTATCTTTATTTTTTTTTTTAACTAAAACTTTTTATTCTCGTTTTTAGCAACTAAAATCTTTTTATTCTTAACTTTTTTTACATTTGTCATATTTTTTATTCTAAAAAAGTTGTCTCAAATCTTACAAGTGTACTTACTCTTGAAATTAGATTTGATCTTGCTAGTAGCAGTAGCTACAGTAGAAAGAACGTTTTCTGCAATTCATTTTTTCAAGAGCAAATTGAATAATCAGATGCGAGATGAATGTTTGAATGATTGTTTAGTTATACACACACACATATATATATATATATAACAATGTATTTCATTGTATTCACAATGAACAAATTATAGAAAATTTCAAAACATGAAAAATGGTAGGAAATAATTGTAATAGTTAAATTAAATATTAGAAACTATATCATTGTTATGTTTTTAATTTCATTGACTTGTGCCTTTAGTTTTTTTTTTTTTTTATGTATATGTAAATTACGTCCCCGCAAAAAAACTTTGTGGACCGGCCATGGTTAATGTTTGCTGTCAAATCATTAAAAAAAATGTCACTTGTTAAATTTTTTTTTAATGAGTAAAACTAACTCATTATATAATATTATTCAAATATTATTTTTAATTTTTTTATTTAAGTAGATCTTACTTATATGTGATGTAAAATTATGAATAAATTATACTCACTTAAAAAAAATTGTAATAAAAATCTCCTAAAAAAAATTTACTACAAAAATATTAGAGATCAACCTCGAAACCAAAGTCCATGTACAACAACGCTATCGCCGACTCTATCTCTGTCTCTGTTGGATTCAAAATGTTCAGATACTAATTTGTTCGAACTAAAGGGTGTTTGGGTCAACTTTTAAAAAAAGTATATTTACATTTTATTTTAAAAAAGAAGAAAATAGGTGTTTAGTAAACTTTTAAGTATTACTGTTTAATTTTACTTATTTTCTTATTTGACTTCCTAATAACAGTGGACTGAAAAACTGTTCTGAATTACTTTTTACTACTTTTTGAATTACTTTTTACTTTTTAATATTAATAATAATTTATATAAATTAAATTACTCTTAAAGAATATTTAAATAATTTTACTATTATTTTTTTATTTGACACATAAATTAAATATGTTAATTTATTTTATTAATATTTATACAACTTCAATATTTTTTTTCAAGTATTCTTAAATAATATTTTTTTCACTTTAATTTTTTTTAATATTGACATTTATAAAAAAAATCTCAAACATAATAATTTTTATCATTTAATAAAAATTAATAGATTTTTAAAAAAGTTAAAAATTAAGTAAAATAATTCTCAATATTATTTATAAAATATTATTCTAAAATATAAAAATAAGATTTTTAATATGATATATCTACATAAATTATATGTCTAAATTAGACATTTCATTATTCAACGGTAATAGTAAGTATAAAATTAACCAAACACTTCATTAATTTTATCAGCAATCACCAACAACAAGTATGAATCAGTAATCAGTAATCAATAACAACAATCAGTAACAACAACATTCAACAATTAATTCAAACAGACCCTAAGAGCGTTCTTATACCATTTTGTTGGATTTGAGATTTTGTTGGATTTGAGATGCTCAGGAGGATAAGACGAATAACATTCTTATATTACAAATTGATAAATCATTGCACATTACATAATCCAACTCATCAACTACTATTTGTCGTGCACTCCTACCGTTACTACATCCGTGTTGCTTGTATAATTGATTCTCCAAAAATTAAAGGGACGCGTTGAAATTTAAAAAACCTGAAAAAATCGCTCACTAAATTCTTTGAACACACCAAACAATGAATCTTGATCATAAGTTCACTCTTATCAACAAAGTTCATTCTTATCAACAATTGACATCATTAATGACTTCACATATAACTAAAATTTTTGAAATTAACATTTAGCTTCCAACAGAGCTCTACCACCCATTTACAGCACGTGAATGTTAAGTAGGTGGCCACCCCCTTTCCAAAAAGCTCTGCTCTAAAAAAAAATTCTTGCATAGCTGGCTACAATCTCTGCTCTAAAACTACTATTTTTACAATGGAAGACACCCACTTTTGCACAAATACGGGTAAGTTCAAACTATAATGCATATACAGTGGCCGAGCCACTTCGTTAATTGCCCCACTCAAAAACACAAATTTTTATATGATATATATAGAGTTATTAACTTTGCCCCACTCAATTTTTTATTTGTCCCTACTTTTTTTTTTTTCGTCTCCAATTGAAATTTAAAATTGTTGGATGGAAACATTTTAAAATCTTCAATGATTATGGATTATCAAAATAAAAATGATACATGGACGAGAGAAATAGTTACGATGCTGATGCGAACGAGAGAGAAAGAAAGAGAGAGGAAAGACAGTAGGATCCATGGTGGGTCCTATTGACTTTTAAAATTTTTTTAAAATATTAATTTATATGTATAATAGATAAGATCAATGCACAACAAATATACAAATATATCAAAACAAAAATGATACACGGATGAGACAATTAGGCACGGCGCGGATGCAGAGGAGAGAGAAAGAGAGAGAGGAGAGACAGTGGGACCCACCTTGGGTCCCACTTATTTTTTAATTATTTTAAAAAAATAATTTACGTGTATACAACCAATATAAAAACATAGTACCCTTAAGGTCATGTACAATAAACTGTAACTCATGTACAATATACAACATTTATATGAAAACTAAGGTTCTTATACAACACACTCAAATTTGATGTATAACAAGCTGTGGTTAAAAAAAAAAAAGAACAAAAAAAGCGAAAGCAGTCAAATGACCACATTACTCGGCCATGTCTTTCTATTACAGCTCTTATCAAAATTGTTATCAATTCTTTCTTAAATCTTTAAAATGAGTTAATTTATCGCATTAATTATATTTAAAAGATATATATGACTTTGAATCATATACAAATATAATTTAAATTATATAAAATATAGATAAATTTGATTCTATGTTTTAGTTTCAAATGAATCAATAGTTGATATCACGGGATAAATATTATTAAAGGCCTAAACTTTTATATTTTTTCTATTTGAGATCTAAACCTTTTAAATTTTTATTTAAAACTTAAACCTTACTTTGTATTTTATTTGAGTCCTTTTGTAGTCAAGCCGTAAGTTTTTCCGTTTGGCTAACGTAATGTATGTTAATGTTTAGTATTGTATCCGTATAGTGAAATGGATTTTTCTGTTTAACTAACGGAATTTATCTTAATGTTTAGCTACGTATCCCTTTGGTGAAACAAAAAAAACTAATGGTGGGGCTACAAAAGGACTCGAATAAAAGGTAAATGTTTAGATTTTAAATAGAAAGTTTATAAGGTTTTGGCTTCAAATAGAAAGAAAAAACATAAAGTTTAAGGCCTCCAATAATGCTTATCATGTTGATATCTATCATATTTAGAATTAAAAAAAATATATTCAATGATTTTTTAGTGATAAAATAAAATTTATACATATAACAATTCTAAAAAGTATAAAAATGAAACATGTATTTAATAAATAAATTTTATGAAGACAAATTTAACATTACCAATAAAAGTATTAGTTTATAATTCATTACTCAATAAAAATAGTGGATAAATAAGATTAGAAAGTGAGAAGAAGTAAAATTTTTTTTAAACATCAGAAAAACACAATATATTGTCATCTTTTTTGACGAAATAAAAGGTGAACAATATGCACAAATTTTGGCTCATCTAATTATATTATGTTTATTAATATTTTCATAATTATGACTCTGAAAAGTTTGGTAAACAATAATGCAGATAAATTTGATATTATATTATTTTATATTACTTGAAATATTATTTCTTTAATCGCATGTATGTTTGCTTCCACTGGATACAATTCTGACTCTGCCACTGTGTTTTTTTGTTTTTTGTTCTTTGGAGTTGGTAATCCAATAATTGGGAAATGGGAGTTGGTGAGAGCAAGGTTGTCAAGCCCGGACTCAACCAGCCAGTTCAACTGGTCGGACCAGTGACAGGGTTAAGGTCCAATCCGATTTTGACCTGAAAGCTAGAAGACTAATGAATCGAGAAAAAACGAGTCAACCAGTTGATTCGACCATGACCTTGTGAATTGATCTGAGTTTGACTGGGTTTCTTGGTTTGGTTTTAAAAAAACACTGCTTCTTTGGTTGAAACACGCTGCATGCTGATGCGCCCTTTTCCGCTTCAATCTGCTATTGCCTAGGCCGAGCTTCTTCAATCCACTGTTTAGTATCTTTAATCTACGGTAATCTCTTTCATGTGGCCATATTCTCGAATCATTTTTAGGGTTTAAGTTCTTGATCTTTGAAAAGAGCAACCTCCTAAAGATTTATAACAAATAGAGGTGTTAAATTTTGACTCGACTCAACGGTCAACCTGAACCCTTCCAAAAAATACTACACGAAGCCACCCAAAAATGACTCAATCCCAAAATGAAATGACCTGAAATTAAGTCATTTTGGGTTGGGCTATGGGTGACCTATTGGGTCACTAGCCTTTTTTTCAAAAAAAATATATATATATATATATATCTAACCTTCCTGTGTTTGGCTGGCGAGAAAATGATCCAAAAAAGGCAAATTGCTTGAAAATGGGAGAAACGCAAAAACTAATAGGACTTACTGAAGGAAGACCTTTGAGGTGGTGGCCTGTTCTAATTCCGAGAAGTCATGATCCGAACCTGATTCTCATAATTGCATCTATCTTTACTTTACATATCTACTACAACTAGAGGTGGTAAAAGCTGACTTGACCCAAATAATTTGAATCAACCCACCTGAAGCCCAACTCAACCCGTCCAAAACTCAACTCAACCCGATCTGCATTGACTAAAACTGTCAATAACTTTTAAGTTGAGAAACTCGAACCCAAATAACTTGAAACCCGAATTACCCGTAACTCGATAAATTCGAAACTTAGGAGATCTAAAACTCGAATACTTCAAACCCATAAGACCCGAGAGCCACAAAAACCTGAACAAGTCTTAATCAAACTAGACCCGAAATTTTTATTAATTTACTTGTTTGATTTTTTTTTAATTTTGAATAATAATTATCTTTTCAATTATTCAATTTAAATTTTTTTAAGTGATGAAATTTAATATAGTTTATATCTGTTAACCATTTGATCAAATTCTAATGAAACTTTACACCAAATAAAATAAAAAAAATAATGAGAAAGAAAAATACGAGAATGTTATAATTTCAATGCATATTATTGAATTAGCAAGAAAAACATGAAGAGCAAAATTATTTTTATTATAAAGATACCTAAGAATTGAGAGGAGAAGATTCATGATAATGAAAGCAAATAATTATTTAATCTATTATTTTGTACAAATAAGATCATAAAGTGTATAATAACAAAGTTATAATAGTTCCATTGGATTAATTTAGTAATTGAGTTTTTTTTTAATTTGAATAAAAATTATCAAATAAATAAAATGAAATAAATTTTTTTGTTTATATAAATATTTTAAAGTAATCGAATAAATAAACTGATATTTCAAATCATATAATTTTCAAAAAATAATTTCATAATATAATCATAGTTGTAATTGAAAGGAAAATGACAATATTATTAATCTATGTAAATTTTTTTTCTTTCAAATATGTTACTTTGAAATTGAATTATTTCCATGATGATCAAACTCGGACCAAACCGGCCAGTTGAACTGGTCTAATCGTATTCCAGTTCTAGGTATGGTCCAGGTTTGTGACTAAACTTAGGGATTACAAACCTGGGAAAAAATGGTTCGGTGTGAACCATAACTCGAAGAACCATTCCCAAACACTTGATAATATTGTGTGATCCCACTATTTACCTTTCAAAAAGCACCTTTTTTTCACATGTAATTCGTGCTTTTGTAATAAAAATCATAATTTTACTCTTCAAAGTTCTCAGTCACTAGAATTGATTTATACTGATGTATAGGGTCTTGCTTATGTTGCTTCTTTTGATCAATTTAGATATTATGTCATTTTTATTGATCATTGTACCAAGTATACTTAGTTATCTCTGATAAAAAATAAATCTAATATTGTTTTAGTCTTTAAGTAATTTCGAAAATTGGTGAAAAAAATATTTTAACCGGCTTATTCTCACCATTCACTATGATGGAGGAGCTCAGTATCAAGGTTTACACATTGTTGTACTATGCAAAAGTGACATCGAACACCTAACCTCTCCTCCTTCCATGCCACAACATGTTGCCACTGTAGGGCACAAACATAGACATTTGTTGAAATTGTTCTCACTCTTCTCCATCACGCCTCTATTTCACTACAAATTTGAACCTCAGCGTGCCAGACTATGGTCTATCTAATCAACCGCATGCCGACACCTCTCTTGCAAAACAAATTTCCCTTTGAAGTATTATTTCAAACAACACCTAGTTACTGCAATTTTTGAGTATTTGTATGTCTCTATTACCGTGGCTTAAGCCCTACTCCAAACACAAATTTGATTCTAAATCAAAACCTTGTGTTTTTCTTGTGTACTCAATTCTTTATCACGGTTGTCAGTGTCTTGATCTAGCCACTTCCCATATATATCTTTCTCGTCATGTAGTCTTCATAAAAATAGAGAATCTCCGCAATCTTCGAGTATTAGAAAATCTTCGCAATCTGCGAGCAAAAACTTTGCTTTTAAGAATACTCTGCAATCTTCAGACTCAGCCTTCAAGTATAGAATTTTCTCAATTTAACTTTCAAATTATAATATATAATTTTGTACTGTAAACAATATCTCAAATACTCTCTATCACTAGTATACATATACTCCTTTGAGCTGATTAATAAAATTAATTCAATTATTTTCCTTATGTTTTTATAATTTTGAGGAGGGGACAAAAAAGTATGTCCCAATACTATAAATTGTGAGATTGAAAAATAGTTAAAAAAAAATATATATATATTTCTGTAACATTAACTCGGTTCGTTATAAAAAAACATAGTTCAGTAAAAAAGAAAAAAAGATTTACAAAAAAGCATAGGATTACACCAAAACATACGTTTCCTGGTTTTTTTTTATTTTTATTGCAAGCATTCACCTATCCGAAGCATTGTTGTGAAAATAAGACCAGACCGATCGGTCGGACTAGTGACCGGCCGGGGGTCTAGGCTGGTTTAAGTGAATTTTGAGGGGTGAACCGGACAGAAAAAAATCGATTAAGAACCGGTAAAAATCAGTAAAAATCGGTGAAAACCGGACCGGTCGGACCGGTTCAATGAAAATGAAAAATTTATAAATTACAATTTGACCGCAAATGTTACTTAAATTATAATATAAATACTAAATTTAATTAAAAAGTTCAATTTAGTTATAAATCTGATTAAAACTTTCAATTTCATCCTAAAAAATTAGAAAAATTAATATTTAATCACTATCTATAATTATTATTTTTTTAATTACTTTTATACATATTTATATTATTAAATATCGATTCGATCGGTTAAATCTTAACTTACTAATATTTTCAATTTGATAACCTGTCTACTTTTAACATCCTTGATCCGAAGTACTTTTGAGTTATCCCAAAAGCCATCACGATAATTTTAAAATTTGAACATCAAGCACAACATCGATACTAATTGCATATGTATTCTTTTTTTTTTTTTTTTTTTGTTTTTTTGTACATAATTGCATATGTATTCTAACACTTATCATTTATGCCTTTCGCTGCCATGAGTGACCTCATCACAATTAATTTTCTTAATTATTATAAACCTTTTAATCCTGTCATACAAAGTCAACAACGATACGAAACCCCCAATCTTTGTAAAAATGAATGCATCTCCGGAACGTCCAATCCAAAAGGCATTAGAATAAAATTTTAACAAGACATACCACGGAAGTTGAAACGTGAGAAATTTAGATAGGTAGATTGACAATAAAAAATTTACAGCGTATAATTGGCTTACGAAGAATTCGGGCCCAAAAGCTGAGACGACAAAGCATGGTGCTAACTTGTAAACTAAAAATCCACTAGACCTTCTGCACTGATTTCTTGGTGGAAATAAAATAAGAAGAGTAAAAGTAAACAGTTTTATTGTATGAATGCCCAATTAGATGCTAGCACCGCATGTCAACCCACATAACTCGATCTTAATTGTTAATTGCACTATTTATTAACGTGTTCAGTTTAACCAATAGTTAAAGATTTTATTATTGTCAAATAATGATTGCAAGAGCCTCAAAATTTACTATAAGGTCAACTTGAAATTATAGAAACTCATATTTATTATTAGTAATGTTATAAATTTATTTTTATTAATATGAAATATTATATATTTTAATACATTTTCCTAATACGTACTTGACTCAATTAGCATGTGACACAAAAAAAAAAATAGATTGAAACATATTAAATTTATAAAAATAAGTTAAATTAATGAATATAAATAAGAGGATTCAAATTCTTATACCATAAATATAAGTAGAGAAAGCCCATAAGTTATATTATAAATTTGATTGTTATCAAGATATGACATTATAATTTTTAGTAATCACATTCAATTCCTGCATTTAATTTTAATGTTCATCTAATTTTTAACAAGTAATTTTACATAACTTATGAAACACAAAAAGTTTACGTGATTTTATAAATATTATTTATGTGTGCCGTCAAATCATTGAAAAAATTTACTGCAAAAATAATAGGATCTCATATGTCTATGTACCTCAGAATGCAAAGTCCATGTACAACCACGCAATTGCTGAAAAGTCTTTTGCTCTCAATCTTTCTCCATTATTTTTCCTTGCCGAATCTCTCAGCCACCTATTGATGGCGCAACTGAATGCGAAAGTTAAAAGTTGGCGTCCACTCACCTTCCAACTGCGTCCGTTATTTTTCCAACACGTGTTATTGATTTTTCAACATATTGTGTTTTTTTAACATATTGTGTTTAATCTTCGTAACGAAGTTCTTTACATCAAATTACTATTTGCCGAATTGCACATTTCAAAAAACTTTAAAAATGGAATTTGAAACGTGAGAAATTTAGTTGGGTAGATTGACAAGAGAAAAATTATTGGCTTACGAAGAATTCCCTGCCAAAAGCTGAATGACCTTGATGTGAGACGACAAAGCATGGTGGCGACTTGTAAACTAAAAATCCACTAGACCTTCTGCTCTGATTTCTTGGTGGAAGAAAAGTAAGCAGAGTAAAAGTAATTAAAGAGTTCTATTGCATGGACGAGACAATTAGGTGCTGATACCCAGAGGCAAATCCACATAATTCGATCTTAAAACTCAATTTTAGTTGGTTTATTATTTATCAAAAAAATGTATCAACTGTAATTAACTATTAAAATTCAATGATAGAAATTCCTATTCAATTTTCACGTCTAATTATCAGTCTATGAAATTTGTTCGAAAAGTAAATTTCACAGAACTTATATAACACAAAAATTTGTGTGTGGAAAGTAAATTTCAAAGAATTTATGAAAAGTAATATTATTTATGTTTATTGGCGGATGCACATTCAGGTGAGAGTAGGCAAAAAATTTTAAAAAAAAGGAAAAATATAGGTTGACACTAAAAAATACAAACACGTGATAGACGCATAACGATTGATTGATTGTTTTTTGCAACAAGTCGATTAATATTTATAATAAAAATGAAAATATTTTTTATTGATTTTTTGTTACAAATATTAATTTTCTAGTTTTATAAATCAACCAGTCGTTTACAATACGTTTGTTCCGTGTCGGATTTTTCTACGTCTAAGTAATGAGACTAAAAAAAAATTTAAGTACAGTTTATCCTACTTTTAACATATTCTCCCCTTAAATTAAAGTTTTGCCCTCACTCAAATTTTGTATCCATTCAAATTAGAGTCCTGCTCTATAAAATATAATTTTATCTTTATCTTTGTTTTAAGATAAAATTTTTAGTTTTGTTTTAGCAACTAAATTTTTTTTATTTTTAACTTTTTAAAATTTGTCATACTTTTTATTCTAAAAAACTTGTCTCACATCCCGTAAGTGGACATGCTCTTGAAATTAGATTTGATCTTGCCAGTAGCAGTGGAAAGACGTTTTCTACAATGAATTTTATGAACTGCAAATTGAGGAATCGAATGTAAGATAATCATTCAGTTACACAAAAAATCACTGTATTTCATTGTATTCACAATGAACAAATTATCGGAAAAAATTTCAGAACATGAAAACTAATAAGAAACAATTGTAATAGTTAAATTAAATATTTGAAACTGTATAGTTATATGTTTTTAGATTTATCAATTTTTGTCTTTTTATATATATATATATATATATATATATATATATATATATAAATTTCATCTCTACAACAAAAATTTATGGATCTGCAACAGTTTATATTTGTTGTCAAATCATTAAAAAAATTTACTACAAAAATAATAGAGATCATATATATTATCTTACTTATATAGCTCGAAACCCCAAAGTCCATATACAACCACGCTATTCCCGACTCTCTCTCTATCTCTCTCTCTCTCTCTTTTGGATTCAAAGTGTGCTGATACTGCTTTGTTTGAATTAAGAACGTCCTTACACCATGTTGTTGCATTTGAGATGCTCAGTAGGATAAGACAAACACTTGCTTACATTACAAATTGATAAATCATTGCACATTACATAATCCAACACATTAATTACTATTCATAGTGCACTCCTACCGGTACTACATCCTGTTTGTTATATAGTTGATACTCCAAAAATACTAGAGAGACGCACTGAAATCTAAAACATCTAAAAATCTAAACACACCACTCACTAAATTCTTTGAACACACCAAACAATGAATCTTGATCATAACTGTCACTCTTATTCCCAATTGACATCACAAATGACTTCACATATAACTAAAATATTTAAATTAATGTTTGGCTTCCAACAGAGCTCTACCACTCATTCACAGCAGCATGTTAAGTAAGGTTCCGTTTGTTTGTTAAAGGAAGTAAAATTCTGGAACATTATTTACTGAGAATAATGAAATTTTAGAATTTTATTTTTTGTTCTAATAGTTGGCTGTGGTGCTGAAAATGCCAATATGTGTTTGGTGAAATATTATAAAATAAAATACTAAAAATTTGAATTTTGACAAAATTTTCTTTTCCTCTTCTTCTATATCTCCCTATCATTTTTTTCTCTCCCAAATCTCTCTCTCTCTTATAAAATAAAATACTAAAAATTTCATTTTTATCAAATTTTTCTCTTTTTTTTTTCTCTCCCTCTCATTTACTAAAAATACTAAAAATTCAGTCACAAGAATAGCACAGAGCAGCCTCGTCGATGGCCTATTTCAATCGAGAGTTAAATTGGATTAAAACTCATTCCAAATCTTGATTCAATTTCCTAAGTTGATTATACCTAGATCCCCAAACCTTCTTACCCCAAAATTCAATTCTCAAAGAATTTTAGATGCAGACAACGGAGTGACGGGCAGGGCGAAAAAGAAAAAGACAAAAAGTAGCTTATTGGATGGTGATAAAGCCACCAACGGATAGAGATGGAGATTGAAGACTTAGGTCTCTCTTCAATTTCTTCTGTTCGTTGCTTCTTCTTTGCCCATGTTTTTTTTTTTTTTTTCATTCTAAAGTGACTGTAGAAAATGACGTCCACTCTTTTTAAGCAGATATCACTTTCTCTAAAAGCAGAGGCTTTCACGCTTTCACTAGAAAATATTTTCCATGAATTTCTTTAATTTTACTACGCCAAATACTGTATTTTAAGAAAAATATTGTCAAAAACTTATTTTTGCAATCAAACAAATGCATCCTAAGTGGCCACTCACTTTCCAAAAAGAACTGCTCTGAAAAATTCTTGCATTGCTGGCTACAACATGTGTTTCACTTAGACCTGTTTAATCACAGTTTTGTTTTTTTTTTAATTTTCATTGAAAACTACAACTTCTACAATTGCGGCACCCACTTTCCCAGATATACAGATAAGGTCCAACGATTTATACATGAAAAACACTGCATACACACATTAAAAAAATAGTGTGGACCCCACATTAACAATATGGAGAACCTCGGCTGCAGTGCCGCCTTCCCTACCACTCTCCTATCTCATAAATGTACCTATACAACACCAGTTGCCGTTGACAATGTCAATAATACCCCACATTAATGATTGTTTAGCGACAATCTCAGCTTTGTTTTTTTTTTTTTTTCTGAATGATGAATCAGCTTTGTTTTTGTAATTTACATTAAAAACTACTATTTTTACAATTGCAGCACCCACTTTCTGAATGATGAATCAGCATTGTTTTTTTTAAGAGGGTCATTACATGGGCATACTGCAATGCCCAACGCCATCCATACTGCAGGTGGACTGTGGGTTCTACGATTAAAAAAATATTATTAATGTAGTAAAAGAAACAGGATGCAGCAAACGTGGTGTTTTACATTTGCGAAATTTGAAATTCAAATTCGGTAGAGGAGCGTCGGAATCTGTTAATTTATTTTATTATTATTTTTTAAATTAAAAGAATGGAGAAGAAAACTTAATCCTATTAGATTTTTCTCTCAGTCGGCCACCCACGCCTCATCCCATCTTTTTTCCTTGAGCTTCCCTTTTCCCATCCGCAGAAATCATTCAAATTACCCCAATAATTTTAGATGATTCCATGAAATCCGAAGGTCCCAACTTGATTTTACTATTATTATTGTTGGTTTTCTTCAATTAAAGCCAATCGTCGTTGCCACCACCACTAGCTTCTTTCTTGACCTCATTGTATTCAACAGCAGGATCTGACCAAAAACGACGGCTGGAGCGAAGAACACAGGCGACACCGCCATCAACACTGCCTTTGAGGAGCCCAAACGCTTAGGTGCTCCGACGCAAACCCATCGACGACATTTTCGCAAAAATCTTCAATTTTTGTGACTTTCCCTATTTGAAAAGATATTTTATTTTTATTGTTGTTTTCATTTTTGCTTAATTGCAGTTGAGTTTTATTTTCTTGGGCTCTTATTGGGGACTTTGTTTATTTTTCAGCATTAAGGTGAAGCGATGGTAGAAGGAAACTGCCACTGAAATTGCTTGGGCTGCTGTGTTTTCTTCAATCAATGCAGCCATATATGGGTGAAACACAGTCCACAGCGTTAAGATATTTTGACTTGGTAAGGCATTTATATCCCGTGATCACGAATTTTGAAGCTCAAAAATTTGAATTTTCTTTGAATTTTTTGATTGGTAGCGCATGATCGTGATTTGAAGCATTGTTGTATGATAAAAGTTAGAGCTTTTGGGGGGAAGGGTTCTCTAATTTTTGGCTCGGTAAGGCGTATATAATCCGCTGAGATATGAAATTTCACAATATGAGTGCTAGAAAGTGCGAATTATTGAGATCTTAAGTTTGTTCGTTGACCTTCTCAAAAAAAGATAAAAAAAAAGTTTGTTCATTGACTGGTTATGCTCTTGAACAATTCAAGACCTCTGTCGCTGGTAGTGAGTACCTGTTAGGCTATTTCCCTCTCGTTTGTTTATTTTTCAGCGTTAGAATTTTGGAGTTTTATTTTCCTATATTTTTCTCTCTTTTTTTCCTAACATTTGATTAGTTTTCATTGCAACTGATTTGTTACTCTGAAGTGTAATCCAAGTTTTGGTGTCCGGTTGTTTACTCAATTGTTGAATCACATACACTCCCAGTTCAGATCTCTTAATGGCTTTTTTCTCAAGAAACTTATTGATTTGCATTAGTTCAATAATGCGAGGCACTTTGTGTGAACATGGAATTATTATTAAGACAAAGTTTGGTTTAGACAATGTTGTATATTTTGTGAAACTTAAACATTTCAAATCTATGTCTGTCAATGGACATTTGCATATATGAAAAAACTGACACTTGGACAGCATCATTATTTTGGGTTTCATGCTTGTTGACATTCTAGTTGCTTGATCAAAATAAATAAATGAATGACTACTCCTTTTGATATTGAGGTTCAGCATACCCACATGACCGATACTGCTGTTGCAGATAAAGTTGTTGTGGGTTTTCTAGTAAACACCCTACACTAGCTTTTCCCTTCTTTTGATTCTAGGTATATTTTAGATGGTTTAATGCCCAACAAATATTCCCTCAGTCTTCTATTTCTTTATACAGATTGTCATCATTAGAGAAGATAGGGAAGTGTGGTCATGTATATGGACTGTGTTTGCAATAGTATGTAAAGTATTTTGTAATTTTGTGGGGATGTGCCTTTCTCTTGACTATTAATGAGAGGGCAATTGTATATTCTTAAATGGTAGTGCTAATTGATGTTTTCTCGGCTACAACTGCAGATGGTTGGTAGATAAAATGAGTAAAAGTTTACCCAAGGCAAGTTTGAGAGTTTCTCGATAAAGCAGTTTTTCCAGAAATTTTGTTTTCACATACTTTCAGTACTGTGCAAACCTGCATTATTTTATTTAATTATTTTTCATTGTAAACGAATCATGGGTTTGATTAGTTTTGCATATGGCCATCAGGAACTAGAATTTTTGGTGGAGGCCAAGAATAGAGAGAACTACTTGGACAATTTCCGAAAGTTATCTCCTCATATTGCTAACTATGTTTATGCACCGAAGGTGCATTGGAATTTTAAAGTACATCAAAGTTTTTAATCATGGAGTTTATGGATGATGCACAAGTAAATGATGTAAAGGGCCAAGTTCTCAGAGATGGTCCTGTGTTTAAGCATCTCCATCATGTTCGAATTCATCTCACATTCATGTTTGGTGGATTAGTGGGATCATATGTAGCCGTTGTTGCTTTCTTTTGGAACTAAAAAAAAATTACTTTCATTTGGAAGTTTTACATGGTTTTACTGGTTGCTTTAGTTTTCCAATGATATAGTTTGCATATAAAAACTCATGTGATTCTAAACTTAGGAAAAATGTCAGGTTTACCAATTTATTTGTTAGAGGCATTGTGCTATCGGACGGTAAAGAGCCGAAGCTTTTTCCTTTAAAAAAGGGGCATTGGTACAAATTTTGAAATTTTTTGCCTTATTTTTTACCCAAATGTAATAGGTCTACATTTTTTAGCAACTATAGTAATATTTTTTGCAACAAAAAAAAAAAATCGTGCTTTTTTTTTGTTGCAGAAAGTATAACTGTAGTTGCAGATAATTAAAGACTCGTTACATCTGAGCAAAAAATTGGGCAAAGAAAAATTCGAGTAATGTACTTTTTCTTATCCTTATATATATTTCCATGTAATATATTATGTTTAATTATTTTATTTCGGTTATAAAACCTAATGCAATTGCATTTGTTTCACGTAGGCTCTATTGTGCTATTTCCATACTCATAGAGAGATATTTCATAATAAAGTATTAATTGTGTTACTTTGGAAAAATTTACATTTTCTTATATGTGCACGAAATGCAAAAAAGTTTACATTTTCTTTTATTGCAGTGAGTTCTTGTCAATCCTAGAGAAGATGCATACAAGAGAGTGTGCAATTCAGCTGTGCTTATCTATGCTCAATGGTTTTTATTTTTAGCTTTGTTATTGGGAGGATGTTCGCTGGTGCTATCTTTCATAAGCTACTGGTTGGTATTCAAAAAAATATTGGTTGATTATGTGCATGGGCCTGTAAACTCAATCAAAAAATGGGAAGACTGAACTTTGGTGCTCAAGTGAGGATCTCTTGTTGTATATATGCTCTTTTTCCTTAAGGATTATATTTCTGATGGGAGCATAATTTTTTTCTTGGTTGTCAATACCTAAAAGTAAATAAAAGTTATTGATTCTTCACTTGATGCTAACTCGATGGTCACTAGAACAAAGACTAGATGTGAATGTACAATTTAAAAGCAGAAAAAGAATTTAAATGCTCATCATGTAAATTAGATATTGAAACTATGAAATTCCGTACTTATGAAATGGTTGTTAAAATTGCGATTTAAATAATAAGATCATATCTTAAAACATAGAGTGTACACATTTCATAAAATTTGTTACAAAACTTTTTTCTTCCTTTTAATTTTTTTAAAACAATACAAAAAATATTTTAAATTTTTAATAGGTGTGTACGCCTTTTGGTATGAAAATTTTTTTAAAAAAATTAATTATTTTTTTATTAGACTCGGTATATTCGGTGCACATAACATTTCAATTTTGTAAAAGCATCAAATGCATCACAAAGTAATTTTATGGCGTCATAAACTTATGGAGAAAATGTTGAAGAAGTGTCAAGTACATGTGCGAATTGTGATAAACATATAATTTTGTGTGCCGTTGAACACTATGGATTAGTAATCAAAATAACATATTTGAATTGTCCATACATATGGTTATGCTTGAATTTTAATCTAAAAAATTTATGGAATGCTTAAAATTTAAAGATTACATTTTAATTGATATTTTTCACTTTTTTTTTAATTTTAATAGAATCTTACGATTTTAAGATTCGATCATATGATTCGATTCTAACAGTCCCAAAATGATCTTAAGCAGAATCTCGATTTTAACAACCTTACTTATGAGTAGTATATATTCAAAAGAAAATTGTTATTTTATGATCATTGTGATGGATTCCTATAAGTTAATTCTAATTTTTTTATTTTATTCAATATAATTTTCTCACAAAAAATAATAAAAAAACCATTTTAAAATAACATTTGCACAAAACCTTCAAAATAAATATAGAATAACTTTGCGCGTATACGACTAGTTGTGGTAATTGGCCTCTGCATTCATACTGCCACAAACTTTCTAGTTGACGCAATAAAGTATGTGGTAATTTATTGGAACATTTTTTTTTCTATAAATTTATAAATTAAATTGAAGTAATACTCAAATTTTAACCAAGTAAAGAGACGATAATATTTGGCTAATGCAATACGAAAAATTTAAGTGGACGAAAAAAAGAATGACGCAAAAAAAACGGGAAACTTTTATTGTGCAACCAATTGATTTATTTGTGCAACTAAACACTGAATTATTGCAATAAAACTTGAAAATATTTTTTCATCTATTTTTTCATTGCAGAAATTAAGTGACTTGTTACACAAATAAACTAGTTGGTTGCACAAAAGAATTTTTTCATCTTGTTCGCGTTTTCCTTTTTCGGTCCATCTAATCAAACTCAATGTAATATAGTAATATTAATTTGTTCAAACTTATCTAGTCATGTGTTAGGTTATTTATATAGACTGATTAATAATGAATTGTTATAAATTTTTTAATTTGTAGAACAGAATGGTAATTTACTGAAACTTTATTCTTTTATAAATTTTATCAAATTGACTTATTTAATTTTAACCATGGTTAATTGCAATTGACTTCTTAATTTGAGCAAGAAACTAGGCTACTAAAATTTTATTAAGGAAAAAAAGTACATATTGGACATGGGAAAAGCCTAAAATGGTGTAATAGTATGTTACAAGAAAAATACAAATTTGTTGCACAAACAAAAATATGATTTCAATTTTCAAACATTGTCTATTCAACAAAATTTCTTTGATTGAATACGTGAATGAATCAGTATGTTCTAATGAAAGCAATTTTGTTGAATAGAAAATAATTTTGTGGCATGAATTTATAAGTTTATTGAAATTCACTATTAATGATTCTCTATTTTAGGTGAACTAATATCACTTTTTGCCATCCTATGAATTAGTATCATGTAATTAGTTAAACTTAATCAGGTACATCCACACACAAACGATGTGCATCAAGTGAAATAGAGCATATAATCAGAAATTTTGGTGTTCAAATTAGAATTTTAATTTTTATACAAATAAATCTTACAAAAATATTAAAAGTGCAATGGAGCATATTAAATTTGCAACAATATTGACAGAATAAGTAACAAATTACAAAATCATAGGCAAATTCATTATCAAACTGTTGCACATCTGAATAATTTAATTGCATATTTGATAGTTATTGTTGTACATTTATTGAATCGATGAGAATTAAGCAAAATTTTATTCAAGAACATGTTTTACCTAAAGTATGATTATAGAGACATGACATGAGTTATAAATAAAAACTTAATATTGATTCGATAATGAGTATAAACATGATTTTGGGGGAAGTATTTGTTCATTTGTAAATAAGGTAATTGAAAAGCCACTATTGTAAAAAACATTAGTAACATCACAAGGTAACCACAATTCTGACTACTTACGTAGTACTAAGTCAACAACCTTGTCATTTTCCTTAACATAAAAAGTTTATAATGAGATGATTTGGTTAGACAAAATCTATATTGTGGATTTAAACTTTATAGACTAATTTTTTCCTTGTTTTTTCCTAGCATGATCCCCTGAAAGTCTAATTAAATTAGCAACAAGTCTGATTGCTTGAGTAACAAGCTACAAACTCTTACGGAATGCACTAGGTTACTCGTTTCACTTTGATATCAGTCTTATTTCACATCCAATAGAAATTATTGTACATCTAGTGAATTCTACATGAAAATTTATCTAATTTGTTTCTTGGACAATTTATTGCTTATTTTATCCTTTTTGTTGCACATCATATTGTGATTATTTCACATAGTACTCTATTTACTTCTAAAATTTGCTATTTTGAATTTTGCTTTTGTTCTTTTATTAGATAACTAAAAAAAGACCAATAATTAATTTTGAACATAAAAATGTACTTTCTTAATTTTCGTCCTTAATTTGTTAGTAGACCCCAAAAAATAAAAATTATAAACTATTTTGAGATTTCACTTTCCTATGCATAAGTACAATGTTTCTAGGAGACAAATGTCTAAGGGAACTTATATAGAAACATATTTTATAAGTAATTTTGTTTTGATGTTATGTAAGGCCTATGATTATACAAAACAAGTATTTCCATTCTCAAGCATGTTGTATAAATCTCATCCAATCAATTGAGTTTTAATTAAACAATATTAAAAGGTTTGTTGGAATAAGCTTGTAATTTATTGGAAGATAACTATTCTTTTACGAATTCAATTGAGGCAACTTACTTAATTTTGATCAAGCATACAGATAATAATTCTTAGTAAAGCAAAAAAAATGATGTTGATTTGCTTAAAATTTTTTACCCACATGCCAAATTATCTACGAAGAGTTGTTAATAGCAATTTCAGCATATTTCTTAATTTGTGCAACAAACTGATAATTATTAGAACATACTTGTTTTTTTCTAAATTCAATATAAACAATTTTTTTTAATTTTAACTAAGTAGAAAAATAATGATACTTGGCTAAAGTAAGATAATGATATTAATTTTTTCAAACTTTTTGAATATTATATCATGTTGTTTATGAATTGCAATATTTCGCTTAATTTGTAGAACAAAATGGTAATTTTTTGGAACTTATCCCTTTTTTTTTTTGCAAATTTATTGGTGTGAATTATTTAATTTTAACCATAATGAATTGTTATAAACTTCCTAATTATAAACTTTTTAAATTTAATCATATTTATTTTTTCTCAAAAAAAAAATAATCATATTTATTTGATAATTTTAAATTCAAGCAGAAAACAATTTGTGCAAGAAAATTTTTTTAAAAAAAATCTCAAATTGTCATCTTTTTATAATTAGGAGCCAACTCAATTTTTCCCAAACTCGCAGCTAGAATTGCAAACAAGCCGAAATGAGCCGAATTTTTTTAGGCTCAGGTGTCGATCAGTTTATTAAACGGGGTTAAAAATAAGACTCTGTTTAAGTATCAATTAAGAACTAGCTGAGCTCAAGTCTAACTTTCGAACTTTTAACAAACTGCATCATTTAATTTTATAATATTAACAAATTAATCAAAATTAATAAATTTTATTATTATACATAAAATAAAAGATCAACAAATATTTATTTAAATAAATTAACGTATTAAAAATATATATTTAATTTTAATGTATAAATATAAATATATGTAACATATAATTTTAAAAAAGAGTATAATAAAATTACTTTTATAACATATTAAATGTGTTTATACAAAACGAATTTTTAAACGAATTATTAGCGAATCTAATCAAGCCGAGCTTACCTTTACTCAAACTTAGTTCGTTTATTAACGGAATTTTAAATTTAAGTTCATGACCAATCATTTAATTAAATACATGAGTTCAAGTCCAACCACTAAATTTTTAATAAACATATCAACTCACTTATAGTCTTATTGGCAGTGCTAGTATCTTATAGATTTTTTCGATTTCCATCTATTTTGTAATATATTTCACGAATTTTAGAAGAATTGCGATTTTTGGAGGCAATTTTCCCTCCTATTTTGCTGCGCTCTCAATCCATCCCGGTCTTTTGTTTTTATTTTTTTATTCACCTAATTGCTAATGAACCATTTTTTTATTTGCCTGCCAGCTCAGATTGGAACGCGTTGGACATTGCAGTATGCCCATATACATTTTCCCTTTTTTTAATTTACATTGAAAACTACTATTTGTACAATTGCGGCACCAACTTTCCTGAAAATACGGATAAGTTCAAACTATAATGAATATGGCAGTTGTTCTTTACACATAAAAAACACTTCACACACATTAAAAATACAGTGGGGACGCCACGTTAACAATTGCAAATGTACATACTTAAGGCATGTGATGTGCCTATATAAACATGGAGAGTTATTTGGGGCGTATGGCTATAACATTATAACCACTCCTTGCCTCTAATCAAGTAGGGATAGCATTAACTCGCTGCTACAGAGGGACTGATCGCTGTAAAGGAGTGTTAGCCTTTTTAGCTTCTTTTATGAAGTTTTGAGCGGCCCTTCTTCACTATATTTCCGTGGATCAAAAGATCATCATGCCACTAGTTGCTGAATCTGCTTTGCAAGGGTGAGTAGTCCATCATGAACATAAAAACTTGTCCTCTCTTTCTTGTTCTTTTTTTGTTTTCTGCTTCTTGTCATCTCTGTGTAAACTGTGAATTCAATTGTCATCAGAAACGCCAGGAAGCGACCTGCAGTAACTACACAATGGATTTACGACACACCAGTCCATTCTGATGTAGAGGCCAAGCTAAGGCAGCTTTTAACTGAGCTGGGGAATGATGATAAAATACTTGGAATTCAGGTTTCCTATTTTTACTTGCAAGCACTAGAAATATTTACATTGACTACTGCTGTGAGATAGCTGAAGATTATGTTAAAGGGCCAAAATGGTCAATAACAGGAACTTGCTATAATTTATGACCTTATGCACCATGGTTTTTGTAGTCATCAGTTTATGTGTGACTACTGTTATATTTGGTAAGTGCGATTATCAATTTTTAAGCGGAAACACTCTGTCGGTGCGTCTATTAGGACACCTTATGTGGGTATGTAATGCTATGAACCACTAAATCATCACAAGTTTATTGAATTTAAAAAAAAAAATTAAACTATTGAATATTTTTAAATAAACTATACATCTATCATGTACCCAAATTAACATGTTCACATAGTCTTCCAAGTGCTGGATTCTAGCGTAGCATAAAATATGAACATGATAAATCGTATATTTTTTAAGGATGGGATCAGTGGAAGGGTTACATTTCACTGTTCATAGTTTAGTGTAATAAACGCCTTTTTATCCTTTGCTTAGAAGTTCTTATAAGCTAATATAAAATTGCGATTGGATTAGGATTCTTTTTATAACTATAAAAGGATAAAGAAAAAATTTAGTGGTTTAATTTTGATAATTTTAAAATAAGTATAAAATGATATACTATTAATAATTAAATTCATGGAACATTGAAAATAAAAAATTATTAAATGTCATTGTAAAAAATTAAATAATTATTTATTATTATTTATCTGAAGTTATTTAGTATTATTTAAAAGATAATTAGGTAGAACTAGGGTGTACCATGGATAAAAAAAAATGAAAGCTATCATCATTACAAGCATGTGGACCTTATTTCGCTTTAGTGGTTGTCTGTGTCTTCTTCTTTTTTGTTTTTTTAACTTCTTTTTTTGTATATAATTAATTATATAATAAAGGAGCTGACAAATTTTTTTCTGCATTTGAATAATGTTTTTTTATTTTTTTTTAATATTTATCACTTGAGGTGTGTGCCTACAAAGATGGAGAGGTTATCATTGATACTTCAGCTGGAGTTCTTAGTGAAGACGATCCTCGCCCAGTTCAGCCTGATAGTCTCTTTCCTGTCTTTTCTGCGACGAAAGGAATCACTGCAGGATTGTTGCATTGGCTTGTTGACAAAGGGTACGTACTTGTTTTGCTGTTGTAAGTATCGCTGCAATGTTTTGCTTTCAAAGGGTACGTACTTCATTAATATATATGTTCAAAAAATTTACATAATGTGTAAAAGGACTAGCAATATATGCAAAAAAATCTGCAGAAAATGTGCATAAAACTTGATAAAAAGTACAATACTATGATTTTATCCTTGTTGGACCTTTCAAAACTTTCATACACATATTTTTTTTGTCTTCTTGCACATCTTATGTATTGTCAGGCAAATCCGTATAATTTGTGCCGACATATTAAAAACAATGATTTATTATTATTATTATTATTATTATTTCAATATGGGTAAGGTTTGGAGTCATCTGTGACGCAGCTTTCATCATTGACGCTCTTTGAATATTATTTCAGAAAGTGACCAGCAAACTTGTTACTGAATTTTTCGCTGTCAGTGTCAATTTACTTTATTGGAATGAAAAGTTATGAATAAAAAGTCATTTTTTTAGAGTTTAATTATTTAATTTAATTTTAAATAATAATAAAATAATTATATAATTTATTTAAATATATTTAATAATTTAATAATTTATATTAAAATTTTAATTATTTATATCACAATATTATTATTTTTTTATTATTTAAATATCATTACTTAATATCTTTTTTTTTATATCTAAACAAAGCAATAATTAATTTTCAATTTGTCAATACTAAAATAGGGATACCTTATTGTCAACAACGTTTAAAAAAAAAAAAAAAAAAAGGGAAAACAAGGTATGCGGTATGCCTTGAAATTTCAAATTAGGAATCCCATCTTTTATGGAAGTCAATGATTGGTTTGGCGGCCGCGCACCTTTTGGTGCTCTCGCCTCTTCAGTTCTCTTTCTCTTGCTGTCGGTTCACATATAGACCGACATGGCTTCCACTTACATACACGGCAGGCCATCTTTAAGGTTGAACTGTTGTGCTCTAAAATATAGTTGGAAAAAATATTTATAATCATATAAAAAATTATTTAAATAATATTTTTATTATAATAATTATTATATTTTTATAATTATAATAATAAAATATAAAATAAAAAAATCATTCACATTATATCATTATAATTACATAAAATATATTAATTATTACAATATAAATACTATTTAAATAATTTTTTGTATTTTTACAGACTCGTTTAATTGATGCTGTCAACAATTGGGTTTTGTTGACCAACCTAGGAAGCGCTAGAGGGCGCCAAGGCCAGCATGACTTTTTAAATTTCTTTTTTCTTTTCACAGCGAAATCCAAAGGTCATAAGTTTCAACAAAATATTCTAATTATTTGTATCAAAAATACGAGACATGGTTTATTTGTGATACATTATAGGAAACAATTACTGCATCAAAGAACTTTTACCTGAATGCAATAATGCTTCAAAAAAATATAAATACATGTTCTTATTATTTTTTGTGCAAAAAAATATCACAATAGTTGCGTAATTAAATTCAAACAAATTCTCTAACAGCAATCCTTCTAACGCTGTAATGGTATTCTACATTATATACTCATATATATACAATAATATTAAGTTAACTAACATGACTTGCTTATCCTATTTTAAATGGGTCTTCCAGTGTAAAAATTTAAATAAATAAATATTTGGGCCTCGAGAGTTTTAATTTAAACAACTTGGTAAGGAAACCACACATAACATATATAATTTGTAGCTAAGCCCCCGATGATTTAAGCACTGTACAGTTTTTACAGAATGTTGCATATTTGTCTTGCAGAAAACTCAAACTTGACGACGATGTTGCAAATATTTGGCCTCAATTTGGGACAAACGGAAAAAATTCCATAAAGGTATGAGCTTCAGGTCGCCGCACTCTTCCTACGATTGGCTCAACTTGAAACAATTACAAGATGGGCATAACATAACTCAAAAAAGATCTCCTTAATGAGTTATGTTTGCTTATTTGTTCGTTGTTTTCATTCACAGGTTCATCATGTGCTAAACCATACATCTGGTTTGCACAATGCCTTGGACATCCTTAGAGGAGAAGATCGTTTGGTAATGGCTGATTGGGATGAATGTCTGGAGCAGCTTGTCATGTCAATACCAGAGACGGAACCTGGCAAGGAGCAGGTGTACCACTATTTCTCTTTTGGATGGCTTTGTGGTGGAATTATTGAGGTATTAACTCATCTTTTCTTATCCATTAGAAAGTCCATTATACTGTGAATTATATAATTAGTTAACTCTTCTCATTCCCACAATTTTTATACCCTAATTAGGCCCCAAGATCAAGGAACGCTAAGCTAAAACATTAGGTGTTTCATTGTGGAATATTTCAGTTGAACTATATCCATCATTAACAACAGCAATGAAAACGTTCTTGTAACACGTCATTACTGAAACACGTGCAAAGCTTCATGGACGGAACCAAATGCAACTGATGTTCTGCAGGCCTACAGATGATAGCAATTCTCCGTTTTTGTGATGCATGAATTTGATATTATGTAACCGCATATATTCTTACACATGAACGGGATGTATGATTGGTTTCTCGATCAAGTCTTGAAAATTAAACCTAATAAATGATTTTCGAAAGGAATTTTTTCGTGTAACTCATATTATGAAACTGAATGAAACAGCATGCATCCGGGAAGAAATATCAAGAGATCCTTGAAGAGGCAATTGTTCGTCCCCTTGAAATTTCTGGCGAGCTATATGTGGGAATTCCTCTGGGTAAGTGTCCAGCTTCTTCAAGTGAATTGGATTGTTGCTTCCAAAAATATATCATTCCTTCTATCAAATAGAAATATATTGTATCCATGTCATACCTTAAATAGATTTGCAATCTCATTTTCATTGTAATTGCTACTTATTATCTCTCACGTTTAAAAGTCTAATGCCTTCAATTGCTCATTTCCAGGAGTAGAATCGCGACTTGCAACTCTGACGCTAGATATAGATGATTTTAAAATGATTTTAGACGGACCCCCTGACCTGTCATGCACTTTTACTCCAAAGGCTCTTTTCCAACTAGCTACATCCCTACCTGGTACATTTAACATGCTGAACATCCGTCGTGCCATCATACCTGCAGCCAATTGCCATTGCTCGGCTCGTGCCCTTGCTCGATACTATGGAGCCCTTGCTGATGGAGGTGTGATTCCACCGCCGCATTCCCCTTGCTCCAAACCACCACTTGGTTGCCACTCCCACATCCCCATATTATCTTTGCGGACTACCAAGATTTGGAGAGGCGAACAGAACAATGAGGTTACTGCTACTACATTGGAGAAAGCAAATAGTTACGATCTCATGATGGAGTATGATAAAGAATTTAAGGATTATGATAATGATAGTAGTAGTATTAGCAGTGATGACGATTTTCCTAGAGGGGAAGATGATTTTCATAGAAAAAATGTCATCAGGATCTTTGATAACCCCCAAATTCATAATGCATTCTTGGGTGTGGGTGAGTATAGGAATTTGGTTAAGCCGAATGGGAAACTTGGGCTTGGTTTTAGGAGACACACAACAGATGGTGGATTCTTGTTTGGCTTTGGACATTCTGGTATGGGTGGATCCACTGGTTTTTGTGATCTCAAGAACAGGTTTGCCATTGCAGTGACACTGAACAAGTTATCAGCAGGAACTGTTACAAGAAAAATTATTCAGCTCGTCTGTTCAGAGCTCAATGTACCACTGTCAGATGAGTTCTCTATATCTTAGGATAAGGGACTTGGCGTAGACCCAAAAATGCAGATGGACTAAAGATAGAAATGCTTTGCAACCTTTGTGATTGGTTCACACATAATTTGCATGTCGTGTGGCTTAATGTTTTTAATTAGCAAGTTTCTACTATATATTTTGTTTAATAATAAGAGGTCATTCCAAGACTCAAACATTGTAAGATGAAACAATGTGCAAGATGTAAAAATATTATAATTCTAATAAGAGTGTGTATGTATATAGCGCTTAAAGCATCGCATGTAATTAGTAGTGAGTGTGCTAGTTCTCGGACAGATTGTGAGTTTTGTAACGTAAGATACGTTACAAAGATTATTCTTTACTGTCCTATAAATTATGCTGTAATTTTAATTGTTTTTATTTTATAGTTTACCTAATTGTCTCAAGGTATTTTAGCGTAGTTAGGAGATTTTAAGATATTATTTGAGAGTTTTTTTAAGCTTAAGTTTAGGGATCTCAATGTTAATGTTTTTTTTTTCCCTTATTAGTTATATTTTCTAAGTTTAAAAATTATTATAAATAGGTGTGTAAGTTTAAAGGTTAGACAATTTCAGTCAGATTTATCGTACGAATAATATGCAAATTCTCTTTTGAAATTCGTTTATCTTCTCAAGTGGACTTTAAAAATTCTTCAAAGGTTCAATCGAGTGTTGATCTTCGGTATCTAATTTTTCTACGCTTCTACCTGTATCATTTGCGTTGGAAGAGGGATAGCGTAGTCGAATATCCCAGGGAACCGCTCCCGCTTGCTTGAACCTGTGAGAAACCGATTGAACGACAAATAAAGCAAACAAATAATCACAAAAGAGAATACACCGAATTTTTACGTGGAAAACCCCTCCAAATCAATAGGTAAAACCACGTGACACTCTGATCAAGAAATCAACTTCACTATAATCAATAAGTGAGTTACACAAGAGGTACACAACCTCTAATACACCAAACAAACCCAACAACATTGATTTGCATCAATAGAGAAGGAAAAAGAGTTCTTCAAAACAGATCAGCCACGTTCTGTCAACAACAACCCAAGATATAAACCTCAAAATAACAATCTCATCATTCAAACTGAACTTCCATACGTCCTCTATTAGCCAACCGAATTTTGGCTTAATCGGACCACAGATGATTGTTCATCAACATGGTTTTACCAAAACTATCACAGACAAGAAAACAGAGTAATAGTAGAAATCTGAATCTCGATTATGACCCAAAAACCTGCCCTTGTAGAACTCCAAACAATGATCCAACCATCCAAAATCAAGGTACATGTGTCCTCTAGCTGCTAACCAAAAATCAGCTCGATCATACCTCAAATCGCCTTTTGATTGCAAGGTTCATGAAAACTACACACACAAAAAAAAAAATGCCCATAAAGCACGCCCATGGAAACTGATGAAAACATAACTTATAGTTAACAAAATCCAATCTCCACCGTCCATAATCAAGTACTGTTTGTACTCTATCAGCCCTCCGAATGTCGGCTTGATCAGACCACGACCTGTTTTCTGATGGTGAGGTCAAAAATGACTATCTCAAGTTGGAAAATTTCCAGCAGCCACAACTCTCTCTTTTCTCTCTATTCTGCAGCCTCTCTCTTTCAAATTAGATTTTCCAACAACCTAAACATATATTTATGCCCTAATTAAATATTTTGGACTATGGACCAAAATACCCCTCATTAGGTTATACCAAACACAACCTAATTTGAGATTTCTTCACATAGGAAGGGACCCAAAACCCAAACACAACTTGACTTGGTATTTCTCCACATAGTAAGGGACCCAAGACCCAACAATTCTCCCCCTCCCAACTATGTGGAGGTAATAGCCCTCCTAGATATTGAAGGACACAACTCAGATTAAAAAATACAACGATCCGAAGTAGTCTTCATGTAGCCCGGCTCTCCTATAACAGACTCAAACTTCTTATTCCATTTTATCGACACTTGTTTCAAACTATACAAGCTTTTTTTTGCCTCATCATTCATGGCCTCAAACCATTGCTGCTTGTGCTCACTTTCAACTTCTTCATAACACTTTAGTTTTTCTCTTCCAATAAATAACGCATATGTATTAGGAGAGACCAAGTAGAAGGTACTAAAATTCTACTAAACTTCTGGGGCTGCAAAGGAGGTGGAGCTGCAAGTGGGTGATTTTCTATAGGAGCATCAATATCACCTACACCCTACATATTGTCATGATCTTGGTGAACATTCTCATCATGTTCTTGAATGTCACCCTGAACATCAATTAGATCAACTAGAGGTGTCTGAGTAACTTAATCAATATCAACCAACCTATCTGTAGCCTGGGAAGCTGTTTTCTCAATATCTTCAATAGTCTGATCTTCACAAAACACAACATCTCTGCTTTTGACTAGAATCTTCTCAATCGGAATGTACAATTGGTACCCAAAGTTATCTTCACCATAGCAAATAAAGATACACTGCTGAGTCTTCACATTTAACTTCACTCGTTCATCTTAAGGGACGTGAACAAAAGCCTTATGGTCAAAGACCCACGAATGATCATAACAGACTTTTTTACCAAACCAAACTCTATCCGAAACATCACCAAACAAAGGAACACTAAGAGGCAGGTTGATCACACGTCTCATTGTATTCAAGGCTTCATTTCAAAAGGATCTAGGCAGCTTTGCATTTGAGAGTAGACATCTAGTGTTCTATCCATTCTTTCAGCTAAGCCATTCAATTGTGGTGTCTTGGGATGTGTCCTTTGGTGTTGAATCCTATGAGCTCGAAAATACTCATCAAATGGGCCATTATAATTACCGCCATTATTAGTACGTACACATTTTAGCTTCTTTCTTGTCTGTCTTTCAATCAAAGCATGAAATTGCTCGAAAACATCAAAGATGTGATCTTTAGTCTTCAAAGCATAAACCCAAAGCTTTTTAGAGTGATCATCAATAAAAGGCACAAATAAAGAGCACATTGAATGAGCGTACCTTTAAAGACCATAGACATCAGAATGCACCAACTCAAGCAACTTTGACTTACTAGAAGGTGGGTAACTCTTGAATGTAACTCTACTATATTTTCCAACCAAATAGTGAGGACACTTCTTTAGAACTATACTCTTCAAACTTGGAAGCTAGTTTTTCTTTGTCAAGCAATTCATCCCATTTTCACTCATGTGGCTAAGCCGCTTATGCCACAATTCAGTGAATTTCTCATTCTCCACTGCATTCACAACATCTCTAAAGATGGAAGCTTGCATGATATACAAACTAGCGCATTTCTTACCACGAGGCACAACTAGAGTGCCTTGAGTAAGCTTCCACTGACCATCACTAAAGGTACTGCAACAACTTTCATCATCAAGTTTGCTAGTTGAAATCAAATTCAAATTGATATTTGGGACATGCCCACTGCTAGTCTTCAAGCAAACATCACTAATACCAACGACTTCTGGTAAGTCGTTATTACCCATCTTTAACACCTCACAATTATCAGGTGTATATATTGTGAAAAGTTCCTTCCGAGAAGTAACATGAAGTGAGTCACCACTATCGATCACCCAATCTATGTCATGAGATGCCAAATTAATCAAATCTTTGTCACAAATAATAATGAGGTCATCTGTATTAGAAGTAGATGCAGTAGCAACACGATCATTACCATTATTCTCTTTCTCTTTCTTATCACTGTCATATGTGTTTTTTTTTCTTTCACTTGTAACAATACTTTTGGATACGACCCGTTTTTCCACAATAATCGCACTGGAAATTCTTAAACTTCGACTTAGATTTGCTTTGGATTTCACATTTATTCTTTTTACCATTTTCCTTGTCTTGGCTTTTCCCGCAATTTTCTATAACCAGAACCTCAGAACGTGAAGATGAATCTTGAGATTTCTTCTCATCTCTTCATTTAACACATCACCCTTCACAAGTTCTATCGAGACAACACCACTTGGAGCATAATTAGTAAGTGATATTTGAAAGGTCTCCCAAGAATCAGGTAGAGTAGTAAGTAACCACAGCCCAAAAACTTCATTATCAAACTTAATGCTCATGCCTAACAACTGATTAGTAACTCCCTAAAAATTATTCAAGTGATTGGCCACTGAACTTCCTTTTTTGTATCTCAACTGCATCATTTTCTTCAACAAGAACAACTTGTTGTTCCCAGACTTCGAAGCATACAAAGTCTCAAGGTTGCTCCATAAAGTCTGTGCATGTGTCTCATTGCAAATGTGATTGTAAACATTATCATCACCAAACTGTCAAATAAAACCATAAACTTGTTCATGCTCGAATTCCCATTCCTCTTCGCACTTGGATTTAGGTTTAGTAGTAGCACACACTAGTAAATGCAACTTCTTCACAAATAGGAGAACATTCATTTGGACTTTTATTTGACTCCTCCAAAGATGATAATTAGTGTCGTTTAGACAAATCATTCTATTTAAAGTTGGATCCATTATTCAAACGAGACAAAATACACTAACCCGAAGCTCTGATACCACTTTGTAGGGAGAGGGTTAGCAAACTTAAATATCCTAAGAAGCCTCTTCCGCTTACTTGAACCTGTGAGGAATCGATTGAATAACAAATATGACAAATAAACAATTACAAAAGAGTACACACTAAGTTTCTACGTGGAAAACCCCTTCAAATCAAAGGATAAAAACCACGGGATGCTCTGATTCAGAAATTAACTCCACTATAATCACAAAAACTGGTATGTTGATCATATCACATGTGGGTCGAGGCCCAAAACAGATCTCAAGTCTATTATACATCAATTTTAACTGCAAGTTTTATAAGCATTGAATTTTTTTTTTTTTTGGCTTATGATGTGCATACTACTAAGGTATACGTACAACAGAGTTATGAAAAATATGCACATGGGATAACTATGTCTCTGTATATGTCTCCTGATTTCTGCGTCCATGTAACTGTCAAAAAAAAAAAAGAAAAATATAAATGTATCTCCAGAACGTTCTATCCAAGAGGCATTACAAGCAAATTTAACAAGATATACAATGGAAGTTGAAAAATGAGAAACTTAGATAGGTAGATTGACAAGAAAAAATTTACAGTGTGTACTTGGGTTTACAAAGAATTTGGAGCCACAGTTGAATGATCCAGCTATGAGATGACAAAGTATGGCAGTGACTTGTAAGCTAAAAATTCACTACACCTTCCACTTTGATTTCTTTGTGGAGTAAAAATAGGTGGAGTAAAAGTAAACAGTTCAATTGCAGGGATGCGACAATTAGACACTGGGACTGCTTGCAAACCCAAATAATTCGATCGTAAATGTTAAATGCATTATTTATGAAACGACGTGTCAAGTGCAACTAATAGTTAAAATTTTATGATGTAAACTTGATTTAAATTTTATATGTAATTTTAGTGCCATCAAATCATTAAAAAAATTTACTGCAAAAATATTTGGGATCTCATATGTTATCTTACATATATATCTGGCTCAAAACCTGAAGTCCATATACAACCACGCAATTACTTAAAAATCTTTTGCTCTCAATATTTCTCAGTTATTTTTCTAAGCTGCCTTTTCATAGTGCAACACAGGGAAAAGTTAAAATGTAGGTGATCCCTCAGGCACTTATTTTCCAAAAAGCTCTGTTTTGGTTTTTTTGGTTTTTTTTTTATTTTATATATATTTACATTAAAAACTACTATTTCCCAAATGACAGATTCCTACTTGCACAAAAACAAAGATAAGTCAACAATTCAATATTTTTTTTTTTTGAAATACAATTCAATACATCTTTAATAGCAATTTTTAAAATAGAGCCTCACTGAATCTGCTTTCCAGGGGTGAGTCCATTATGAATATAGAACTTGTCCTTTTTTTTTAATTTTTTGATTTTTTTTGCTTCTTGTTCATATATGATTCAAGTGTGAATTCAATTGACAGATTTGTCAAAAAGGACTTGCAGCAACTCCAAAATGGATCTACGACACACCAATCCATTCTGATGTGGAGGCCAAGCAAAGGTAGCTTTTAATTGAGCTGGGGAAGGATGATAAAATACTGAAAATTTTGTTTTCCTTTTTTTACTTGGAATTCTTGTTGTTGCGTTGCCAAATATTTTTTAAAAAATATTTAGAATATATTGATTGCTGTCAGATAGCTATATATTAAGTTCCTCATAGCAGGCCAAATTGGTCAATAACAGGAATGTGCTATGCTCAGTATTTTTTTTTCTTGGATGATTGAATGGTTAAAAATAAAAAGAAAATAAAAATACAAAAGAAAGCAACTAAAGCAGCATAAAAAAATAAATGAGCAATTGAAAATGGTTGTGAATGGTCTCAAGTGCCTTTATTAGACTTCTTTATTTTAATTCATTTTTTACGATGCAACATCGAAGAAGCCAATAGATAATCATGTTAGGACCTAGTAGAGTTGAGTTCGTAATCATCACCTGAGTTTGACTTTGAAAGGCCTTGGCAAAAATATCCTTTAACCATTGTACGATAGAAAATGGAACAGAAGCAAGTTGGTTAGTTTTCAGCACGAGACTTTGCTTAGTTATATGGGAAAAAGGTTATGCCAAAATTTTAATTTTGAGATCGATGACGAATGTTTTTTTTGAAACTGAAATCTTTGATGGAGATTTGGGCCTTAATAGAGGTTGCATTATACAATTTTTCACAAATTCTATCATAATCAGCTCAATATTGTTATGCCAAAATCTTTCTTAGTTTTGAATACCCATTTACAATCTATGTGTCTAAAACCATTTGGAATTTCTACAAGCTCCCATATACCATTGGAATCCATAGATTGGATTTTTTCATCCATTGCTTCCATCCACTCACTAGATTGAGTCTCACTATAAGTGAGTGGATCAACAACTTGCCCAATATCATAATCTGTCTCACCCAAGTACACAACAAAATCATCTGAAATTGCAAGATGCCTCATCCTCTCAGAACGCCTAACAGGAACAGGAGCAGGTATAACAGCCTGCACTGATTCAGGTGGATCATTAGCAACATTCTCATGATGCTACACATCAGCTGCTCCATCAACAGGTAGATACACCACTTTCTCATGCACAACAAGTATAGGAACAATGTTAGGTGTCTCCTCTAAAACAGTTTCACTATCTTGCGAGCCATCATGCTCATAGACAACATCTTCAAAGAACTTCGCTATCAATGGCTCAACAATCTTTGTCCCTTGGGGAGGATAATAGAATCTATAGCCTTTAGAACCACTGGGATAACTAATGAAATAACACCTAATGATTTTAAGATCTAACTTGGATGCCATTGGATCATAAATTTTCACTTTAATAGGGCATCCCCAGACTCTTAGATGGTTTAAACTAGGCTTCTAACCCCTTGAAAGCTCAAAAGGTGTTTTTGGCACTGATTTGGTGGGAATTCTATTTAGGATGTACATTGCTGTTTTCAAGGCTTCACTCCAAAGAAAGGTTGGTAAATTGGTTCTACTCATCATGGACCTAACCATGTCCATTAGAGTGCGATTTTGCCTCTCAGCCACCCCATTTTGCTCAAGAGTCCCAGGCATAGTAAATTGGGAAATAATCCCACAGTCTTGCAAATACATGGCAAAAGGTCCTATGAACTGGCCTGTTTCGCTACTTTTGCCATAATACTCACCCCCACGGTCAGATCACACAATTTTAATCTCTTTATGACATTGCTTCTTTACCTCAACTTTAAAAATTTTAAATTTCTCAAGTGATTGTGATTTATCACTTATGAGGTAGACATAACCTTAACGAGAGAAGTCAACAGAACTCCTCGAGGAAGGACTAAGGCCGTGATTGAGGCAAGCCTCATGATCGTTCCTAGCACCTTGGCCATTAGAAGACGTCCTTTTTAGAAGAACCATCCACGTCATCTTGGGTAGACCCTGAGCTGCTCTATTAGGGCTCTAACAAGTTTATCCACACAGTAGGTACTTAATGTCTATAGTTGAAGGCATAGGGAAAATATAAATGATTATCCAGTTGTGTTTACTGATGACGACTTTCACGACGTTGAATTCCCCCATAATGATCCACTCGTCATAACACTCAAAATGGGTAGTTTCAATGTCAAAAGGGTCATGATAGACATAAGCAGCTCGGTTGACATCCTCTGTTCAAAGGCATTTGACCAAATAAAATTCAGATTGAAACATTTTCGAACAACTAACTTCTTCTTCTAAGATATAAAAAAAATAGTACCCCCCCCGAGCATATATCGAGCTACCAATAGTACTAGGGGCAGTTCCCACCATAAGCTTGGCTCAGCTCTAAGGGGTAGTTCCTATTACAAACTTGGCTCAGCTCTAACTCATTATAGTCGGCCTCCCTTCTTTGTACAATATGATACTGGGGCACTCAAGACTGCCAGTTCTCAACATTGTGGTTTTCATTAAGCACCTCAAAATAAAATTCCCCACCTTTTAGGAATTGGAGAGGTTCAAGAATGTCAAAAGTAAGCTTAGGAACTCTAGGTTGTGTGGATCAAGAGCAGAAAAGAACAGCCTATCGTGGATGTAGCTAGTCCCAATTATCTCCTTAACCTGAAAGAAGATTGAGGCATACTAGCCAAAGGGCTAGTCTTGGTCCCCCTAAGATCAGACGATCCCTTTAGGACCATGCAAATTGGGGAAAGATTGGAAGGGAAAGTAAAAGGCAACATCACCCATTTCTTTCAATTGTACCAAGAAGTCTTTGCATGGGTATCGGCTAATAAGCCTGGCATTGATCTGGAAGTCGTAGTTCACAAGCTAGAGGTTGACAAAATAGTTGCCGTTGTCAATCAGAAGAAGCATAACATGTCGACGGACAAGCTCATAGCTTTTGAGGAAAAAGTGGACAAGGTCATAAAGGCTAGATTTATCTGCAACATCATGCATTCTGACTGGTTTGCCAACGTTGTCATGGTCAAAACGCACAATGACAAATGGCGAATGTGTGTCAACTTTTCTGACCTCAACAAAGTTTGCGCTAAATATAGTTTCCTGCTTCATTGCATTGATCAACTTTGTAGACGAGAATTCTGGGCATGAATGCCTGACGTTCCTAGATGAGTTCTCGAGAAACGATTAGACCCCCATTTTAAGGTTTGGACCAAGGAAAGGCCTCTTTCATCACAGAACGAGGTATGTACTGTTACGATGTTATGCCTTTTGATCTTAAGAATGTAGGAATGATCAGAGACTCATCGACGACATATTCCAGTCGAGGTCTATGTGGACGACATGCTAATAAAAAATAGAAACTTTATCGAGCACATCCGCGATCTCCAAGAAACATTTGCTACCTTGAATCGCTGTCGTATGAAGCTCAACCCGTCAAAGTGCACCTTTGGAGTCTAGTTCGAGAAATTCATGTGTTTTCTCATATCCAACATAGGTATTGGGGCCAATCCAAAGAATATCGAGGCTATCCAACACCTCCACTCTCTAATGTGCATCAGAGATGTTGAGGTAGTGATGGGAATGACTGCATACATTAGCTGGTTCATACCTAAGTCCAGAAGGAAAAAACTAACATTCTTTCAGCTGCTCAAAAAGACAATAAAATTTGAACGGACAAAAGAGCGTGAAGACACCTTCCAACAACTCAAGTAATACCTATTGTCACTTCCACCACTCAGCAAGCTAGTTGCTAGAGAGGATATCTTTTTGTACCTAGCAACAAATCACTACGTGGTTAGTTCTTTCCTAGTCTGAGAAGTCGACAAGGTGCAGAAGCTTGTATACTATGTCAGTAAGGTATTACAAGGCGTTGAACTTCACTACCCAAAGTTCGACAAGTTAGCTTTCGCCCTGATCACAGCAGTTCGAAAACTACGACTCTACAGCCATGCCCATAGGATCATTATCGTCACTGGCCAACACCTCAGGTTTGTCCTACGTAGGCCTAAAGTGGTGAGAAGTCTGCTGTAGTGGGCCCTCAAGATTAAGCAACTACAAAAATACAGTGTCTATTGAGCTAGGCGAAGTTAATATTCATTTCCAATCTCAAACTACAATCAAATCTCAATCTTTAGCAGACTTCATCAATGAGTGCTCGGGGTTTGAGGAGAGAAAGACTAGTAAGTACGAAGCCCTCATAACGGGAATGGAGAGCAATAGGCCCTCAAGATTAAGTAACTGCTGATATGTAAAGTGACTCATAGCTTACTGTGGGGCACGTAAATAGAGAATATGAGGCTAGAGAAGAATCCATATTTAAATACCTTTTTAAACAGTCGCTGAACAAATTGGAGCAATAGTGTCTATTGATCATGTCCTAAGGGCCAAAAATTCTTCCACTGATGCCTTATCTAAGGCCCAGAGCATCTCTTAACCTTGGCTCAGCAGAGCAGTCTTCTTTGAAGCCCTTAGCCAGCCTAGTTATTGAGCTATAGAGCCCCAATAAAGGTCATGCTAGTTTACTAGGACCCCATCCTAGCTTACTTTCTCTATGGAGAGCTCCTCGATGACAAGGTGTATGTTAAGAAAATTCAACACAAGGCAGTTCACTATGTCGTCTTCGACGACCAACTATACAAGCCTTCTTTCTCTCAGCCACTGTTGAAATGCTTAACTTCATGAGACACTTCCTATTTAATGAGCGAAATCCACGAAAGAGTTTGCTGTGACCACAACGACGCTTAGGCTCTACAAAAGAAAATTTGCAAGTAAGGATACTATTGTCCCACCATGGTCAGACATGCAAAGCAGTTTGTCAAGAAGTGCGACGCTTGCCAAAGGTTCAGCATTATTCCAGCCATCCTGGCCACCAAACTCACAGTAATCCACTCTCCATGGCCATTCGCTAAGTGGTGCCTTCACATCATTGGCTCGTTCCCTCTCGTCTTGGAAGGAAGAAAATATTCAGCAGTAGCCATGGACTACTTCATAAAATGGGCAGAAGTGAAGGTCCTAACCACCATCTCTACTGCTCAGATTCATACTTTTACCTGGAAGCAAGTCATTTGCAAATTCAGTGTTTCCAAGACACTCATTATCGATAGTGGAAAACAGTTCGACAATGAACGCTTCTGAACATTCTACAAGGATCAATTGATCACCCTCAAATTTGCTGCTTTCCAGCATCCATGAACCAACAGACAGGTGGAGGTTACTAACAAAAACATCATCTGTGGTCTCAAGAAGTGTTTCAGATGGAAAAAGAGGAAATGGGCAGACTTGCTACTCGAAGTCCTGTAAGCATAATGAATTACATTAAGGAAAGCAACAAATAAAACCCCCTTCTCATTTGCCTTAAGAACTTAGGTCATGGTTCCAACAAAAATTGGGAACCAAGCTGGCGTAAGCTTTTCTTTGAGGAAGAGGACAATGATAATCTTTTAATGCATGAGCTTAACACAATTAAGGAAAAAAGGGAGCAAGCCTTTATTTGGGTAGAGTCTTATCACAAAAAAATTACTCAATACCATGATAAAATGCCAAAGTTGTGCCTCTTCGTTAGTGGAGACCTTGTCCTCAAACACTGGAACCTCAGTAAGAGCGACGTTGACACTAGCAAGCTTGTCCTAAATTAGGAAGGCCCATACAAAAACAAATAAGAGATCATTCCTAGTTGCTACAGACTCGAGTAGCCTGGTGAACCACTATTCCATGAACTTGGAACTCAACCAGCTTTAAGAAGTACTATTCCTAGCTAACTAAGTCTTTGCATAACGCCCAACGCTAAGTTATGCTATTCCAATGGCTAAGTCACAAGGGCGCTGGAATAAAGGCTCATGGCTCAAGAACCAAAAGCATCCCTTATATGCATTATATAGATTATCTTACAATACATGTTAGCAATCTTGTAAGCTCAAATTGCTACTCACCTATAGCTAAAATCATAACCTTTTCTTCTCAAATGAGTAGACGAACTCAAAAAACTATATGTCCTAATAGGGCTCGTTCCCACGAGTGACAGACAGCCTGAAATACAGTCTCGATTTACTAACCCAAGAAGCCATCCAACCAGCAAGCTTGTGTATTTCATAAAAGTAATCACACTTAACGCATTGGGTAACACAGGTTCTTTCAGGCACTGGTGGATGAGGCTATAGCCACTCCTTAGGAGCCAGTGCCTCCGAAAGACTGGGGGTTAAAAAAACCACCTGTTGATCTACTTGGATCACCAGTTTGATTAATAGAACTAGTGAGAAAGAATGAGACAATAAGCGCATTTTTTACGACTCGTCTAGTGGATAGACATATTGTGAATTACTCAATACAGGTCGACAATTAGCAAAAGCCTCCCATCTTAACCATGGATCGCCTTAGATTAGGTAAAAGCGATAAGTTTGCCAATAGGTCAAACAGTAGAACACATAAAACAAACGAGCTAAAGAGTTATTCACCTAATTCACAAGCCGGTTAAAAAAAATGTGTCAAGAGCAACCACAAGTACATGACTTTGATTAAGCTTAAGCTATCACATGACAATTCAGAGTAAAACAAGATGGGTTCTTAAACTCATTTTGTTAAAACTGAGCTAGCCCCTTGGAGCATACGACAAGCTCTATGTGAGCTTAGCTCTTGATTGAGAATACACACTGACTCTAGCTCGAGCCCATTTCTCTCGAGAGGAACCACCAACAATAGGAGTTATGCATACTTTTGGTGAATACGTGTTCGCAGCATATGGTTACGGCTCAAAAAAATCAAACAATAAAACAAGAGCAACAATGCCAAGATGTTGTAAAAAAATTGGAAAATTAGGTAAAAGCGTGACACAACAAGTAAAATTCTCATTACAAAATTCTCTTTTGTTACAGGTAGTATATTGTACAAAGCACAGGGGTCATCTGAAAACAAAAAAAAATCTAGCATAAGGTCGTCCAGTTAATGGTTTCAAGATGACTCCTATAAGAATCAATTATAAGCATTGAACGAGATCAGCAAATTATTCCTCATATAGGTTTGTGTTTTTTTCTATTAAGTCTTAAACGTTCAACCGTTTTCAATTTAGTCCTATACGTTAATGTTTCTTTTTCAATCGAGTCTGATCCATGACGGATTGTTGTTTGACTGTTAACTTGGGGATTTGACTAGTTAAAAAAATATTTTTTAAAGGATATAGAAGAAGAAAAACAACTAATTCAAAAGCTTTATACTATATAAATAAACTATATTTTTTCTTGTATATATGGCTCAAAAGACTTACTTTCCATATAACCTCACACCACCTAATTCCTTAAAGCCCTAAATACTAAATTGACATCTGCCATTATGATAGTCTTCTTCTTCTTATTCTTCTTCGTCATCATTATCTTCTTTCATGGTGTAGCTTTGAAATTGTTAGAGTCTCATCGTTTTGTTGACCAAAGTGAGTGCATTGTTAAACTAAAGAAGATTATTCGATATGATATGCCAATGTGGAAAAGAAGGGGTGATGCACACTCCATGGACTGATCTGAACCTAAAAAGGAGATTTGTTTATTGTGGGCATTTAAAGATTAGATTTTGAAGGAAATAAGTATTTCTTTTTTACAATTAGTTTAAACGAAAAAATATAGTTTGAGAAAGATGTATTTTTGTCCTCTGTTATTGATAGCAAAACAATGGGTGTGGTACATTCCATTGGATTGATCCTTCAATGTGTGATAGAGCAAGGCAGATCATTCTTGGTTTGTTGAAGAGGGTAACCATTATAGAAAAAGAGAGAGCTTAGAATAGGAGGGAGGTGCCAGTCCTTCAAGCAGTTGTTGGTCTTATTATTTTGATTGTGGTGGTTGTAGTTAGCTGGCTTGCAAAGTAGGTGTAGTAGTGTGGATTGTATTGGGAGTTCTAGTAGGGTAGGCCTAGCAATGTCACTTGATTTTGTTATTTTTGTATGTAATCAATGCATGCACTGATGAGCTTTGAAGTGACATGTAATTATAACTTATTTTGTATTACAATTATCTATTAATAATAGAAATTGAAATGCATTTGCAATTGAGGTTCATTTTGAAACCTATGCTACATTGTCACTAATGATTGGCTCATATATAATATAGAAAGATCACAATTTTTATAAAATATATAGCATTGTGGCCATATAAAAAAAAATCAATTTGGTTATCTAAAAAATATGGTTACTACAAAAACTGGAAAACCAAAATCAGTGGGAATGTTGGTGTTTATCCCCCTAACCTATGAACTATTGTGGCCATATACAAAAAAATTAGTTTGGCCATCTTTATTAATTTATAGATCACAAAAAAAAAAATGGACAATTAATAAACAGAAACCAAAAGTGTTCCATCACAAAAAATAGTCAGTTCTTGTGTCAAATTGCTATATTGACCATTTTATCAGCCATATGATTTCCTTATCTTCGCAGTATTCTTCATCTTCTTTGCTTCACATGCACGCTGTAGATAGGTAGATATAGAAATTTGTGTCAAGCATAAGATATTGATATATGAAACAAAAAATGCAAGCAAAATGAACCATCATCACTAACAATTGTTGTGGTGATATCACAATGTAACTACTTCTTGGAAGGGGTAAGGTTTAGTAGTTGGATGTGGTGGTCTAATGTAGTTAATTTGCATTAGGAGTTTGGCTTTCTTGTGCGGGAATAACAAACTCAAATGTGCACTGCTTTTTTTATTTCACAATAGCATATATGGTATGTTTAAATCTTGGGCTCTGTAAACGCAATAACAACCAATGATTTCATAATTTTGCAATAAAAACAGCTGAAAATATGCATGATTTGTCTATCATTACTATCGTAGTGAGGGCAAGACATGCAGATGCATTAAAGGGCTGTTTTGCTTCAAGAGTTGTTGCATTGACTGTCTCTTTAACTTGTTGTGCCTCTGGCAAAGTTTACTTGCTGGTATTAGTTGTAGACTTAGATTTACTGCTCTTTTTCTTCTGTGAAGGGTGAGATTAGGTCCTTTTACATATCTTTTGCTAGATTAAAAAGGTATTAGAAATTAAAAAACCTACAAGAGAAAAGCAGAGCAATAAAAGTAATAATTGTGATTTGAACCTTATCTTTAGACGTCAACCTGTTTTGCTGACTCAACATGTGCATTGTCAGCAACTGTTAGCTTATTACGTGGATTATCACCAACTTATGCTGCATTCTCACCAATTAATAGATCATAATTTTTGGCAAAAATAGGGTTATTAGGTGGATTAATATTCCCTATACCAGCTGTAGAGTTTACTGTAGCCTAAGGTTCCTTTTTCTCTAGACAAAAAAGAACACGACACTTCATGGCCCTGGGTCGAAGTCTTCCCACTCATGTTGAAAACCTCCCTAAGGATCAAAAGGTTGGAGGCAAAAATAAACAGAAAGTAACTCTCTCATGGCTACCACATAAGATCTCTGAAGTAAAAGAGATAGGGCAACTGGAGTAAGGGAACGACCATCTTCCACATAAAACTTTCTCCACTAGACAAACAAGGACGAAGATGCCATTGGGTCTGCTCTCATCCCCTTACATGTCTTAGAAACATTTCTAAAGAACATAATAAAGGATGACCTGCCTAGTAAACACAATAATAAATGGTGACTTGCTTTAAACAAGTGTTCATCAATCTTCCATCACCATTGAGGTGCTTTCTTTGGAGGGACATCTAGTTCTCAAAACAACTTTAAAAGGCAAAACAGCTCCAGTCAAAAGAAAGCCCTAAAAAAAGTAATAAAGCTTGATAAGCCAATGATTTTATGAAAATTGTGCGACTGCCTCTGCCTCTTGTCATGTCATGCCACGTGTCAAAAACCGGTCAAGTAGGGGAATGACGGTCCCTGAGAAAAAATAGTGAGCAGAGCCCAAAAGTTAATTTGTATCTTGATAGGGAGGCAATGTACTGCGAATAATAGCTTACAACAAAGGAGCTTGTTACAAAAGGCGAACTCTGCATCCGAAATTGAGACCAGATAGGTTGTAGATAGTCCGCCTATTAAATAAAACTATGAGTGAGATCCTAAAGGCGTCTCGTGGACTACTACACGGGTAACAACCCATTATGGATTGGCACCTGAAGGCATTTAGGGATCGTCGATGGATATCGCTCTATACCAGACTGGCTCCTAAAAGCATCTGAGGATTGTAAAAGGATGACAATCCACATTGGTATAATCTCTGAACACATCCAAAGACTACCAACGGATGACAATCTGAAAATAGATTAATGCCTGGGAGGGCATCTTTGAATCGTCTATCAGGCTATGATATAATTAGCATCAGTACCCCAAGGCATTTGAAGAACACTAACTGGCTAATGGTCTGTATAAACACACCACCTAACATTTAAGGGCTGTTAACGGTTAGTAAAGTTTGAGATTCTAGTGGTGCAACACAAGCTTACTATGCTTAAGAGTCAGTTCAAGCCTAGGAAAGTGTTCGCAAACAGGGTACCACCACCTCGTGCAACCATCTAGTTTGTTGATTCAGTAAGGTTCAACTCATTGCATCATTTGCAGAAGACGAAGAAAGACTTCAATTAAGCTACTCTTTTTATTTATTAAGATGGTTCAGTTCAAAGGCATAAAGTACTTTGAATATAACAAATAATCATACACGCCGATTCTACAAGAAGTACAAGAGTACATGGAAATTTGAGGATAAGCCTTGTAAAGCTATTGAAGAATCTGCGAGGAATCCTACCTGGCTAAAGACCCAAGTTGAGGATAGAGTCATACTTACTCATATGACTCTCTAAGATCTTCCCAAGTTAGTAAAGCCTAGATGGAGCTCAAAAGCCTGTGGCAAACATAGCATGAGACTTGCAAATAAAGGAGATGGTAGAGGTCGAACTACCTGCTCAGAAGACCCTCCACCAACTCCGAGTTGCAATCACTTGGAGAACCTACTAGAACCCTTGGTGCTTAGAGTATAAATTTGACAACACGATTCACTAGAAAAAGTCATGGTAATTGCATGAGATCGATGAGCAAGGAGCAAACAAATCAAAGCTCACCAACACTAAGCAGATGGATGAAATCATTCAAAAGCTCTAACACCTTCAAAGCCTAAGGAGTGACCAAGGGAGCACCGGAGCAGTGTGTGTTAGAGAATCGCTTACCACTACCCTCCACAACATCCATTGGAATTAGAAAGATCCCAAACGACACGAGGATGGGTATGAAGACAGACATCAGCTGTTGGAAGAGATAACTGATCTCAACTAGGTCTGAAAATGCACAAGTGCCACACTCAATAACAATAAGCAAATAATAATGGGAGACCCACTTTGAAAAGTCTTGAACATGCTTTCAACATGGCTAATTCTATGAAAAACAGCATGGATCGAACACTAAGGAAGCTTGAGTTTGGGGAAAGGATGAAGGGATTACAAAAGGATGAACACCTAAAAAGGTAAAGTCTAATGCATTTATAAGCCCTTCCCTCCAGTCCTCGAGCTACGCATGGACGTCCAATGGTGGTAGAGTAGACGATTGAAAGAGCAAAAAAGAAGTAAAGGGCGTCTAATAAATACAGACTAAGGTTCCCAATGATTACTAAAGATAGGGCATAGAGTAGCTGCAAAACAAAAGTGACTATTTGATACCTAACGTCTGTTGACAGTGCACCGCCCCATAAATGCCCTGTGGTAGGAAGCTCATCACTCTAATTGGAAACGACCTTTTTTAGCTCAAAACGATTAAAATCTCTCGAACAGTTTTGCCCACGGATTTCTTGAATGGCCGAACCTTTATATCAAGCCTAAAATCCAATTCGAGAATCTTGGGAAAACCTAAGGATAAAGGGATCACAACCCCAATGAACGAGCTCAAATGTCTAGCCCAAGCCAAGAAACCTTCCATATAAGCCTCTCAAACTGCCTTCTTTTTGGCATTCAGTTATGACAGAAGCAAGTTCAAGGGTTCTGAACCACCATTGGGAGATTGCATGCATTGCAAAAAACATCACACAAACCCAAGTTTCATACATCACCTTAGAAGTTTTAATAATGCACGTTTTTATTATATGAAAGTTTAAGTACAAATGCTTCATTAAATCAAGAAAGAAACTTCGTTACATGGATAAAATTGTTCATTACATAAAGAGACTTTATTACATGAACGCTATTGTACAAGAGACTTTCGTTATATGAAAACTAAACGATTTAAGTCTCCTATTAATGTTAGTGCTTGAAACTATGAATTAGTTGCTCGAAGATCTTTTGGGAATACTGTAAAAGCCTCATGTAACTCCCAAAGCCTAGTGGTGCAAAAACTCGACATGAAAGACTGGAGAAACTAGAGTAAATGGCATCCATTTAAGATAATGCTAGTCATCTTGCCAGAGAAGGGAAGATGAGTAGCAGTGGTCCCTTTAAGAAGTCTTCGAAATGCACCAGATCCTATTTTAGTGCACCCAAGGCCAGCTAGGAGACCAGACGCCCCTCGCAAAGGTCTGACTCAACAAAATCCATTTAAGTAACAAAAGTTGGGGCACCTTGTGAGGAAGAATAACAAGGATAGACTCGCCTCAGCAACACCTCAAACTATCACATCCAAGGAGAAATTTGCCAGAGATGCAATGCTAAAAAGCCAAAGGAATCCATTAAAAGTCTCGTAATTATCTTCTCAATGGAAGGACGAAAGAAGGCCTGGGATTGAGTCCTATTTATAGTGACCCTCCTGTTTAGCCCCCTAAAATGAAGGCATAATTCGAAATGATGGTAATAATGGATTGCATGCATGAATCCTCCTCAAGAATCCCGAGGAAGTGGTCCTTTATTAAAGAGAGAGAAACAACTCCCGCAAAAATTAGAGCAAAAGGGGAAGTTGGAATGACTTCCACAAAAATCAAAGCAACCTATTACAACGCGCAAGACTAGAGAGGAGAAAAAGTGAACAACACCATAAGAGAATATCAGGTTAGTTCATTGATTAAAAAGAAGATTGAGAAACATGACACATGGTGTCTAAATAAGCTAAACAAAAATTTGGCAAAAAACATGAGTATCTTATACTCTTGCAAGCACTATTACATGTTGCTTTCCCCTTTATTAGACTCCCTATGTGGGAAGACCACGAGAAAACTCGGGAGGTCAGGTACCAATTGCTGTTGAGGTCGGGTACCAACTGCTGTTGAAGTGCTTGGCTCTCTGCTTAAGCCATCCTTAGGCACACATTCGGCAAAGGGCCAATGCAAACCATTCAAGTCCAAGGTTACACGCTGCTCCCTGACAAGATTGCGGATCTAAGCCATGCGCTCATAAAAGCCATAATTGGCAAATGAGAGATCCAACCTCGACTCTGCCTGCTTAATCCTCTCCTATAGAATGTGAATCTCAGTAGACAATTTGAGTTGTCTCCGAACAGCTGTAGCCTCAAAACCAACATGAAATCGGTGCTCTTTCTCTAAAGAGCCCGCAAACTCGTGAACTCAAACTGACAATACCAAATTCTCTTTCTTAATAGAAGTGAGCTTGTTAATGGCTTGCTGGTGACATTCTTTAGCTTTGGCCAACTTCTTCTCCAGATCTTTGTCAAACGCTATTCACCTCCACTTACAAGCAAATGCTTGGTTCTCATATGGATCAGAGCAACGGATTGAAGATACACGAACGCTCTACTCTCAAGATGAGAACCAAGCTTCTGTATCTCCCCCAACATTGTAGCCACTTTGTGACAACTCGACCCTCCTTGCTTGATCAACAAGTTGGCCTATGGAAGAAACTCTAACTCCCGGATAGAAACAAGGACGATGGCTCTGTTTCTTAAATGGCTCAATATAGGGCTAACCGTGAAAGAGACTGGCGAAATATCTGATCAAGGCCTTTTTTTGCAGCTACCCTCAAACTCAAAATCAACCAACTCAGTCAAAGAATGAGGAGTTCTTCTGAACTATCTGGCGCTTGCACTCGGCAGCACTACTGGAACACCATGAAGAGGAGCACCTAGAGACTCGCTGGCAGCGATGACAATCAATAAAGCCTGCAAAGAAGCAGCATTGGTCTCATGAGATAGCACATTAACGCCAGAGGCGAATCCCCTAACATCCCTCACCCCTACAGAGCAGACTATAAAGGCAGGGATCTGGATGATATCAGAGGACAAACAGGAGGCTGCGGAGGAAGACTCAATGGAATTTGCTCAAGAACTTGAGGGAACTAGGGGCTTAGTTGGCCCAGAAAGGCATGGACGTCATTACCCAGTTCTCTCGTCTTGTTGTCAATAATAATAATAAATGGGGTGTCTCTAGCAGATGCAGCAAAGCGAAGATAGCCAACAAGATGTTGATTGATGCAAGCACTCGAAGAGAAGACTTTGTCAGAGAAACTAGAGCTCGTTGTACCACGATAAGTACCTGCACTAATAGTACCTGCATAAATAAAAAAAAAAGATAAAACTCCATAGTCATTGTACAAAATATCATGGCAGAACAGAGAAAAAACAGAGCCATCCTACCTTTACTCGAGGTAGGCTCAGGCTAGGGCTCAATTTCTACTAGTTCTTTAAAACTAGAAGAAGCAGTTTTTTTAACATTTATCTCCTCGGTCAAATCGTCGGGCTATACTATCGATTCAAGAAGCCTAGTGTACTCTTTTCTCGATCTAAAGGCCAGAGAAAAATAGGGCTTGTTTTTTCTCACAAGCACAATAGCCCCACAATCAAGCAGTCTTTCCCTCAGTAACAAAATTAGCAAATGTCCCTAGACGACCACCACGGCAATGGTGTCTGCAAAGTCCCTCTATGCGCAATTAGTTTTTCCTTACTCGATTAGTTCCTCACCACTAGAAGAACCAGTTTCTTAAACATTCATTACCTCAGTCGAATATCGTGCTGCATTGTTGGTTTGAGAAGCCTAGCATACTATTTTTCCAATCTAAAGGTTGAAGGAAAATGAGGCTCGGCTTCTCCTGTAGGCAAAATTGCCCCACACTCAATAAGTCTTTCCTTAGTAACAAAATCAACAAACGTCCCTAGACGACCTCCATGGCGACGGTATCCATGAAACCCCCTCTATACTTGAAATAAAATCCATTCAAACTTCTCACTTATCTCAACCTCTGGCAAATGGTTTAGCCCATAGAAAACTTGATCGTCCCAGACCTAGGGAAACCTTGCATTCTTACTCTCTAGAAAGTGCATAAAAAAGTAGTTCCTATGGTTAGAGATCTACGTAGTGGGTTCTCTTTCCCATGCCCTAAACTCCGTTGTGAACCTACAACCAAAAGTTACATTGTACAGGCCATTTTCCACTAAATTGTAGGTAGCCTGCACTAGGAGACAATGGGAAAGGACTTTCCTATTTGACTTCACTCCAGATTTTATACCCAGAGCTATCAATCCCATCAAATAGCTTTAACCTCCATGATTAATTGGGCAGGAGCGATCTTGAAAATCTCAAAAAACTCCTGCGCTCCCTGAAGTATTAGAAGATGAAGCCCAGCTTCCAATTGCTCCACATAAATAGCCACGTAGTTTGGAGGAGGGCAAGAAGCCCTTTGAAGGGAAGCCTTGGGAGGAACTTATAGGGTATACCTTTGAGCAATGCAGAACTTCAGCCTCAATTTTAAGTTAACAGTTTTATTGTCCAATTTGGATGGAAATTGGCTGACGGCGCAACTGGCGTGACTACAAGCCAAAGAAATGAATGGATGCACGAACCTGCGAGCCAAAGAGCCATGAAAGGAATCTCTCCACCCTTGTGGGGCATCTTCCCTTCGACGGTCTCTAGAGGATGGAAGAATTTGCTCCCTACCTGGTATGTTTCTTGAACTCTGAAACATCTTCACAGTACGAAGGAACACTATAAATTTTGAAAAAGGAAATCTCTCAAGCCAGCAATTTTTGGGAGAGAAAAGAATGACTTGCAAAGGGAAAGAAAGTAAAGTCTTGACCTTTATAACCCATCTCTAAAACAGATGCCTCATCTCTTCAGACACAGAGATGATTTCTTGGAGCAATTTATTTTCAGTAGGGACACGTGGCGCACCCCTAAGGCTTGGTTTTAAAAAGTGGATATCCTTTCAAGCCCCTATTTTGAAAACAGCCTAAACGATCGACGACCACTAACCCACAATCCTAAGGTCATGATTTTACGAAAAAATTTCTTCCAAAGTCAGAGGGCGACGAAGGTATAAATAAAGGCGAAAGAAAAGGAAGTCAATAGATGAACAAAAATATAAATCTTATTATTAAAACCAGAAGCAAGACCTATTGCAAAGCAGGAATGACGAGCAAATGGTGAGAACCACTTCGATCATTCCTTCTTGCTAAAAGACAAGAAAAAAAAGTTGCAGAGCGAACACAATTACGAGGCATCCCCAATGACCTCCACATATCCCCGCTCACACCTAAGCCTTATCATCTTACCCATCCTTGCCTAGAATTCTGCAAGCACCTCCTTCCTAGTCCTCTTCTCAACATAATAAAACAATTTCCTAGAGCTCGCTCTAATTTTGCGTGGTAGACCTAGTCTTGGCAAAAAGAGAATTCAACTTAGAACTCAATTCTTCATTTTCTTTGCCTTAAGACTCCCTAACAGATCTCGCTTCAAACAACTCATGTTGAAGGTTTCCAACCTCCTTTCCCTTAGACTCTATAAGAGACCTCGCCTTAGCCAATTCAAAACGTAGGTCTGCGATCTCTTTACTTTGAGACTCTGAAGCAAATCTAGCCTTGGAAAACTCACTCTGAAGCTCCAAAATGGAAGACCTTGCGCTGGCCTTCTCCTTCATCAACTGATTGATCTTAGTGCGAAGAGCTTTCATTATAACAAATTCCCGCAACTACACTCCAACTTGAGAGCTTGTAACTGAAGAACTTCCCCCGTTGGACCCCTAATAGCTTCCAGGTCTTTCCTCAGCAAGACGACAGCATCCTCCATTTCTTCTCTCTACTAGTGACAAGGTCAAATTCTATAGTCATGCTTTGCATATAGTCTATCCTTGTAAGGACACAAGTGTTTAGTGCCACCAACTTCTCCAAAAGAGACAATGCAAGGTCGTGGCAGGTCGCCAAATGTAATAAATTTTGCTTAGCAGGATAACGTATCAATCAAAGTAAAATACCCAAATCCCTGCTTTGTCAAGCAGAGATCACCAGCTAGGGAAGATAAGTTTTCAGCCTTCAACGAATGCACCAAATCTTTACAAGCATACCCCAAAAGGGGATTTTTCTTCTTTTTCTTTTAGCCACTTGCTTCGGCGGGCACCGAGTGGGAAGGTAATTGCTCCACGACCTCCTTGCCATAAGAAACTTCATTGGAAATAATAAGCCTTGAAGACAGACCTTAGGTGACCTCTCCACAAGTGTTAGCAAGAGCACACTGGAACCCCAAGGAAGTTCCTTAACCACGACCTCGATAGTAATAGCAACACGAACACTAATAGATTCTTTAGCCTTGGTCCTCTTCGACCTCCATATGAGGGGCTCCTCAATGTCTTCCTCATCTCCTTCGGGGCCTTGAGGAATGATGGAAGGAGTCCCTAGGTAGCCTTTCGCTTTTAGCTTCTCTTCATCGGATTCACTCTCTCCCCCTCGTCTGTCTTCTCTTGTAAAACCTCCTACTTTTCCAACTGCTTCTTCTTGTTCTCAACCTTCCTCGTGTCCAGCTCGTGGTTATGGTGCCAAACAAGCACATTGCTTCCAAGTTCCTGCCCCTTGAGATGACAATCCAAATCCTTCAATTTCGCAAAGATCTTCGTTTCTCAGGGGGATAGGACAAGAACCTCAAAATGCAACCTCTTTAGCAAAGTCAAGTTAGGAAAAAGGTCTAGAGGTGTGGACAGGCAAACGAAAAAGAAATGCTCCTTATAGTCATGCCTACTCAAGAGACCTCTGCTAAGCTTATTCGAAGCCCAGTCTGCCGAAATAAGACCTCTACTCACGAAAAAAGCCTAGCATAATACCCCAGTGGTCTATTCTGAATCGACACAATCGCAAAGGATTTTCAAGTCCAACAATCACCGGCAAAAGTTTGGAAGAATTTGATCGAAGGATAACTGGTAATGGCAAAGAAATTTGAGCACGACATCCAGAAGAGGAAAGTGAACTCCTAATAATACGGACTTCAAGTAAAAGGTGAAATATCCCTTAAGAGGACGACAAGCCCTCTCCTGAGTAGTGGGAAGACGTAACTGGTAATTAGAAGGAAATTTTCTCTGCGCCTTAGCTAGCAATTGGTCAGTCTTATCAGATGACACGCCATAAGCCAAACACCCTGACTTATCGCAGGCAACGATACCAGTACCGCTAGAAGAACTACCCCTAGAAGGCTTCGCTTTTCTTGAACCTTTAGTCCTTGTCATCTTCTTTTGCAAATAGAACAAAGAAACTACAAAGATTGAGGCGAAGAAAAGGAAATTTGGCAAAACCAACTTACAATGTTGACCCTTTAAATAGGGCTCCAAGGGACTGATACGCCCATTAATAAAATAGACGTATGTCACAAGACACGACCTCACTAAGTGACAGTATGGAATTTAAAATTCAAAACAAGAAAATTCTTCATTAGCGAAGAAACGACCTTTCTATGCTTTTAAAAGGGGGACAAGTAATAGATATGGCCTATTATGGCCTCAGGTCTAGATCCTGCCGTGTGGCCCAACAAAGGCTTGCCAACAGCTCGCAGAACTACTTGGTAGCTTCCTCAGATAGCTCGTTAGAGCTCCCCCAACGGGAGCTCGCCGGGTAGCATGCGATCTACACTCGAGTTCCCAACTAATTGGCACCCATCACATCTATTACAAATGGAACTTATGGACTCCAAAGGCCTAGACTCTCTAAGAGGCAACCTCTAACTCTCTATCCTAAATCTCCCTCACAAGCACACACTCTCATAAGCACCACAGCACACTGATAGGGTGCCCATCTCCAGATCCTTTCTAGCTACAAACATCCGCCAAGGACCTTACTAGGCCTTCTCAGTCTTCCCTCGATCTCTAACTAATTTGAACGTCTAAGAAATTTTGTCGGAATTCCTCGGCCCAAGCCTCACTATTTTGTAGGTCCACCAGCGAGACTCGACGACAGCTGAACCCACAGTCAAGAACAACCGTCATGAGTATTTTTTTTCTTTTATTTTTTTTATTCTCAAGAAAACTAAAAGGGAAATTTAAGAGAAGTTTATTTTCTTTTTATTTCCCTTAATTTAAGAAATTGTCATGTGGAAGAGAGAGAAAAATTGAAAACTTTCTCTCAATTTCAGCTTTATATATATTATCCTATATAATATGTCATTGTATATATTAATATTTTATATATAATGTATATAGATATTTAATTTTATATATTTAATATTAAATATCGATGTGACTAGTTCAATTCTAATGAAATGTTGAACTTCTGAACCTTTTAGGTCAACAATCAGTTAGGTTCTTAAAACTTTTCTTTCTACCAAATTTGAAATGGAAGGCAAAAGATTATTAGGCTATTGTTATTATATGTGTCAATAGAAAACAATCGAAAATGTCCAAGTTTAAATGAACGAATTGAGCAGATACATACAGATCAGATGGGTCTTGTTTAATTTCATTCGAGACCCGTTTCAAGGTACCAAGAAAAAACAGAGGAAGAGGGGGAGAGAGAGACAACAAGCATATTTGATCAACAATAGAATGTCTTGGTGAATGGAAAAAAAATGAAGAAAATTTGGATGTTTCTAATTTTTATTCTAGCTTGGACTATTTGGCTGGAATGAAGTAAAAAAAATTTTCAAGATGCTGATACCAATTAGTCTACTCTTCCAAATATTGTTTTTGCTTGTACTTATTCTTGGCTCGAGGCATTAAACTTATACTTTCCTTTCCAAGCACAGTATCTCCTCTTATTTACAGATACATTACATGGAAAGACATTAATCGTATCATCATCAGATCATCTTAGCATCTTTATCAGATAATTTAGTTTCAATGATTTATTTTCCAAATAATTTTGCGCTTCTTCTTTAGCTGACGTGTACTGAAATAGGTTGGGATGTTATTGCTAGGTAACTTTTTGCCACGCAATCTGTTTGGGTGGATTTTTTCACATGTAATTTTTCATTTAATAAAATACTTTAAAAAAAAAGGGCATAGTCGATCATGCACAATGGCTTGCTTTTCTCATTGCACTCCCGGTGGTCACTCTCACCATGGCAGACGACATGCTCCTCAAAGTCGTAGACAATATATCCCAATATTCAGGGTGAATAATAGTAAGTGGAGTAACGTTAAAAGGAAAATCGTTAGCCAGGGTGGATAGAAGCATTATTGTCACCGAATAGGAGAACTGGGAACAACAAGGACATAGATGAAAAGCAGAGGTTTGAATGCCTTGGCGATGGTGACAGCCACCTTTAAATAAAGACCGTACGAAGGTGAAAAGCCCCAAGGTCTTAAGAAGGAAGTCACGCACCCAAAAAAACAACAATAGACCAATCCCATTGAATCTAGTCCCTGATTCAATACTTAACTCTAGTTTCCCGAATAAGCTAAGCTTTCTAAAGGGAGGCAAGCAATAATTATGAGTGGTGGTCCAATGCCTTAGAGCCCGAGGGCAAAAACCATGCCTAACAAAGGGCCTCAGGCGACCCAATCTCGTCCAAGAGACCGAGATCCCATCCTGAGTCCCGTCTGGTTACCTCACTAGAAAGCATCTACCTACCATTTTGCACTTCCCATCTGCTGAGAGAGCTCACTAAATTTCTTATAAGAAAAAATGTTAGTATTCTGAGTGTTAGTGTCTCAAGCGGTGTCCCGATTGAAGATAAAACTAATATTTTTTAAACAAGACTGATAATTTTCTAAATATTTGTTATTTTTGCATTTAAAAAATTATCAGTCTTAATTTCAATCAAGACACCATATGGGACAATACTACCCGAGATATGTATTGGTATTCTTTTTATAAATACCCTAAGAACACTGTTCCCAAAATAATGACCTCATTCTCACTAAATTATTTATTTTTTACCCTTTCTAGATATTGTTAACTTAAGCAAGTGCTAACACCGACCTAACCCTCGCACTCCATAACTTCACTTTGTCTTACAGGTCACAAACTCAATTCAAGATTCATTCTCTCTGTATGACTAGCTCACTCTCTACCACTCAGGACAAGGCTTGATCAACTCTATTGTAACTTAGAGGTTGCAAGTTTGAACTGAGTTAAAAAATAGTGTTTTTGTTAAAAATGCAATGGGAGCATTATGCCTTTTATGTCCAAAATACCTCGAAGCTAAAATTACCCCTAAAGTTGTTCTTTTATTTATTTGAACTGAGTTTTTTTTTTCTTATTGACAACAATATATGACAAACATCATTAGTTTTTTCTTTCTTCGGTTAATGATTCGATTCGGGATAGGACATGTAAGCTGAAACTGAAACCTCTAAGACAATGTAAATCATCACCTGAACTAAAGAAAAGAGACAAGATGAAGATAGTGTTGAAGTTAATTCAAATTTATTAAAGACTAGATGTTAGTGTTGATGTGGGAGTAACATAGTTTATCTTTGTTGGTTATGGTTTCGGTATTAGATTAGGAATAGATATAACCTAGTGCATAATAAATTGAATATCTTAGTTTATTGTGTAGTTGGTAGATGTTTGTGAGTCTGATATGGTAATCTGTAAGTGTTGTGGTATATGAAAGGGAGTATTCTAAACTAATAGGGTATGACTATCATAACTCGCACTGAACAGTTCATCATATTGTGGCATTATGATGAACGACAAGAGATTGGTTATTATCGTCATTTACGCATAACGATTAAAGTAATGAATTATAATCGAATCAAGTGGGAGAATATTAGAATATTCCCAATTAGTATTCCTTGGAGTGGACTCAAAGAATACTTATGTCAAGAAATATTATTAATGTTATCCGATCAATAAGAAAATAAATAATTAAACCAATCTCGTCCGTTGATCTTAGCATTGATGGACATACTGAATTAGGTTTAAACTAAAACCCTAAAGTTTTGTATATATATAGCCGGTCCTCTCTCTTCCTATAGACACATGAAAATTCCATCTAAAGCGTGTGAGTACAGTAAAGGTCAGGAGAGAGAGAAATCGGTTGTTAGACTAAAAGAAAAGCTTCAATCTCTATTCTGACGCGAAGATGACTATGACTTTCGCTAACTTAGGTATATCGTTTATATGATTTTATTTAGTTTTAAGTTCCCAAAGTTATATTTTATGATGATGAGACTTATGTCTATATCTAACATGGGGATGATGATTTTCACGGAAAAAAATGTCATTAGGATGTTTGATAATCACGGAATTCATAATGCATTCTTGGGTGTGGGTGAGTATTGCAATTTGGTTATGCCAAATGGGGAACTTGGGCTTGGTTTTAGGAGACAACAGATGTTGGATTCTTTTCTGGCTTTGGACATTTTGGTATGGGTGGATTCACTGGTTTTTGTACTGTCAAGAACAGGTTTGTCATTACAGTGACACTAAATAAGATATCATCAGTAACTATTACAAAAAAATCATTCAGCTTGTCTGTTCAGAACTTAATATATTGTTGCCAGATTAGTTCTCAAGCTCTGAAGATAAGGGAGTTGGTGCATACCCAAAATTACATATTGACTGAAGACAAAAGTGGTTGGCAGCCTTCGTTATTGGTTTACACATAATTCACATGTTGTGTGGCTTAGGATTTTTTTATATATATAATAAGTTACTACGATATATTCGTTTAATAATAAAAGGTGATTCCAAGAGTCAAACACGGTAAGATCTCACAAAGTGAAAGATGTGCAAGTACCATAATGCTAATAAATGTGTTTGAAAGATGCAATAGTTTCATAATTATATTAAAAGTGTGCATTTATATAGCTTAAAGCATGGCAGTTGATTAGTAGTTAGCATAGAAGTTCTCAGGTAGATAGAGAGTCTATATGATAACACAAATCAGCACATTGATTCACTTTTTTGTTTTCTTTTTTTTTTTAATGTAATAATAGACAGATGCATATGGAATTGATGCAAAGAGAGATGGAGATATTTTTTATATGCATGATCTATTATACATGAATCCTACATGTATTGCACAACTTAAGTTTTTTTTCAAAAAAAAAAAGTATAAATTTACGAAAACATATAATATGTAATACAGTGAAGGTTATTTTTCCTAGCCGATTCTCTCTGCCACCCATTCAATCGTTCATAGCGACACATGCAAAATTTTAAAGTAGGTGACTGCTCACTTTCCAAAACGCTCTGCTCCGGTTATTTGTCCAAGCCATTGTGTTAGTGATGTTTAGTCTCGGTTTTGTTTTGTTTTTTTTTTTTTTCAATTTCGATTAAAGACTTCTATTTCCCCAATGGCAAATTCCCACTTGCTTGAAAACATAGATAAATTAAAATTCAATGAATCTTTAACAGCACGCTCAAAATACAGAACTTCGTTAAATACTTTAATTTTAAATAATCACAAAATAGTTCAAGTGGTTGCCATACATTATATTCAGGTGAAAAGTGGGAAAACGAGCCCCCCTTCTCCCATTAAAGGGTTATACTATCTCACTCAACAAAAAGGAGGGAAAAAAAGGATTTTGAGGAGAAAAAAATGATTGCCCCCAAAGCCCAATACTGTGAACTTGTGAAGCTTGAAAATTGGTCAAAAAAGTTTATTTTTGCAAAACTTACATTTCGTGGTTTTTGGTATGCATCCAATTTTCCGAAATACTTTTAAGTTATAACAAAGACACTGTTAGGTGGGCATACATTTTTTATTATACTATTCAGTTATATTGTAATAACACACAAATTATTTGTAATAATTTATATATTTTTTATAATAAAAAAATAAATTATTAATTTTTATTATAAAAAATATAATTATTGTTATAAAAATTGTGAATATTATTATAATATGACTGAAATGTATAATAAAAAATATGACCACCAATTTTTTTTTTCGTATAACAAAAGCCATCACGATAATCTTAAAATTTGAACATCGAACCTCATTATCACAATCTTTTTCTAGATTATTATAAACCCTGTTATCCCGTCATACGAAGTCAACAATTACACGGAACGGCCAATCTTTGTGAAAATGAATGTATCACCAGAACGTCCAATCCGAGAGGCATCACAAGAAAATTAAACAAGATATAATATGGGATAAGAGACGACAAAGCATGGTGGTGTGGTGACTTGTGACTACAAATTCGCTGCACCTTCTGCTCTCGGTGAAAGGAAAATATGTATTATATTATTTATTAAAAAATATATCAATTGTAATTAATAGTTTAGATTTTAAGATTAAAAAATTACATTCAAGTCTTGTATCTAGCTTTAGTGTCCATCTAATTTTTAAAAAGTAAATATTACAAAATCAATAAAATACAAAAAAATTTATGTAATTCGGAGTAAATATTATTTATGTGTCAAGTCAGTCTTATCGTTTCCCCTCATGTTTGTTGTCTCATGTCATATAATATGGGATAAGAGACGACAAAGCATGGTGGTGTGGTGACTTGTGGCTACAAATCTGCTGCACCTTCTGCTCTCGGTGAAAGGAAAATATGTATTATATTATTTATTAAAAAACATAACAATTTGCAATTAATAATTTAGATTTTAAGATTAAAAAATTATATTCAAGTCTTGCATCTAACTTTAGTGTCCATCTAATTTTTAAAAAATAAATATTACAAAACCAATAAAACACAAAAAATTTATGTGATTGGGTGTAAACATTATTTAGGTGTCTTATCTTTTCCCCTCATGTATGTTGTCTCATGTCATATAATATGGGATAAGAGATGACAAAGCATGGTGGTGTGGTGACTTGTGGCTACAAATCCGCTGCACCTTCTGCTCTCGGTGAAAGAAAAATATATATTATATTATTTATTAAAAAACATATCAATTATAATTAATAGTTAAATTTTAAAATTAAAAAATTACATTCAAGTCTTGCATCTAACTTTAGTGTCTATCTAATTTTTAAAAAGTAAATATTACAAAACCAATAACACACAAAAAAATTTATGTGATTCGTTGTAAATATTATTTATGTGTAAAGTCAGTCTTATCTTTTCCCCTCATGTATGTTGTCTCATGTCATATAATATGGGATAAGAGAAGACAAAGCATGGTGGTGTAGTGACTTGTGGCTACAAATCCGCTGCACCTTCTGCTCTCGGTGAAAGGAAAACATGTATTATATTATTTATTAGAAAACATATCAATTGTAATTAATAGTTTAGATTTTAAAATTAAAAAATTACATTCAAGTCTTGCATCTAGTTTTAGTGTCCATCTAATTTTTAAAAAATAAATATTACAAAACCAATAAAACACAAAAAATTTATGTAATTCGGTATAAATATTATTTGTGTGTCAAGTCAGTCTTCTCTTTTTCTCTCATGTACGTTGTCTCATGTCTTTGGATCTCATACGTTATCTTTATTTATGTTTATAGCGCAACACTTGCAAAAGTTTAAAGTGGGGGACCACTCACTGGCCGGATAGCCGTCCTCCGGTTATGTTTTTTAATTTAGGTGAAAAACGACTATTTCCCCAGTGGCAGATTCCCACTTAGGCGGAAACACGGATAAGATACAATTCCATACAACTTTAACAGCACTTTTTAAAATAGGATTTTATTATGTAATTTAATTTTAAATAATAATAAAATAATTATATAATTTATTAAATAATATTTAATAATTTATTTATTTATTTTTTAAATTTTAATTTAACTGTTTATATCTCTTTATTATTATCTTATTACTACGTAAATATTATTATTTAATATTTTCCTTTAAAATATGTATGAGACGTGCCTATATAAAGATGGAGAGTTATTTATTGTGCGTGACTATAATAACATCATAAGCACTCCTTGCATCTAATATAGTAGAGATAGCATCGACGAAAAGGTAAAGAGGGACTGATGGGTGTAGAGGAGTGTTAGGAGAAATTCTACCTTTTCAGCTTCTTTTATACAGTTTTGTGCTGTCCATAATTCTTTTCTATATTTTCGCGGATCAAAAGATCATGACAGTGGTTGCAGAATCTCCTTTGCAAGGGTGAGTCCATCATGAGCGTAAAACTTGGTCCTCTTTTTCTTTTTGCTTCTTGTCGTTTCTGTTTGAGCTGTGAATTCAATTTTCATCAGAAATGTCAGGAGGGGACCTGCGGTAACTACACAATGGATTTACAACGCACCAGTCCACTCTGATGTAGAGGCCAAGCTGAGGCAGCTTTTAACTGAACTGGGAAATGATGATAAAATACTTGGAATTCAGGTTTCCTACTTTTACTTGGTAGTACTAGATATATTAATATTGACTACTGCTGTGAGATAGCTGAAGATTATGCTCCCCGTAAAGGGCCAAAATGGTCAATAACAGGAACTTGCTATAGTTTATAACCTTATCCACCATGGTTTTCCCAGTCATCAGTTTGTGTGACCACTGGTATATTTGGTAAGTGAGACAATCAATTTTTAAGTGGAAACACTTTGTAGGTACGTATATTAGGACACGATGTGGGTACGTGATGCTATAAACTATTATATCGTCATAAATATATTGAATTTTAAAAAAAAAATAAACTATTGTATATCTTTTGATAAACTACGTATCTACCATATATCCAAATTAACATGTTCACATAGCCTTACAAGAGTTGGATTCTAGCGTAGCATAAAACATGAACATGATGAATGGTATATTCTTCGAAGGATGAGATGAGTGGAATGATAACTTTACTCAATTGTGACTAGCGAGTCACATGTTCACTGTTCATATTTTAGTGTAATAAACGCCATTTTATTTATAAATGGTATATCCTTTACTTAGAACTTGATATAAAGCTAATATAAAATTAGGATTGGATTAGGATTCTTTTTATAATGATAAAAAGGGTAAAAAAAAATTCTTAATTTTATTTTGATAGTTTTAAAATAAGTATAAAGTGATATACCGTTGATGATTAAATTTATGAAATATTAAAAATAAAAAAATTATTAAATATTATTGTAGAAGATTAGATAATTATTTATGATTATTTATCTGAAGTTTTTTAGTATTATTTAAAAGATAATTTGGTAGCACAAGGTGGTACGATTGAAAAACAAAAAGTTAAAGCTATTATCATTACAAGCATGTGGACCTTATTTCGCTTTAGTGGCTGTCTGCGTCTCGATGTTTTTGTTTTTTTTTTTTCCTTCTTTTTTTGCATGTAAGAATTATTTATATAACAAAGGAGTTGACAAATTTTTTCTTCATTTGGATAAGCTTTATTTATTTATTTATTTTTTGAATATTTATAACTTAAGGTATGTGCTTACAAAGATGGAGAGGTTATCATTGACACTTCTGCTGGAGTTCTTGGTGAAGACGATTCTCGCCCAGTTCAGCCTGACAGTCTCTTTCCTATCTTTTCTGCGACAAAGGGCATCACTGCGGGATTGTTACATTGGCTTGTTGACAAAGGGTACGCACTTGTTTTGTGGATTAGTATCGCTGCAGTGTTTTGTTTGGTAGTACGTGTTTTGGAACCCCAAAGGAAAAATATAGGTGGACGGGATTTGGTGGACGGAGAATAGACGCGGGAATTTTTTTGTGCAACTAGATAATTTTTTTGTGCAACGAGAAACTAAATTATTGCAACAAATTTTGAAGTATTTTTTCATATATTTTTTTGTTATAAAAATTAAGCGCCTGATTGCACAAATAAGCCACCTGGTTGCACAAAAAAAATTTTCGGTCCATTTTCGGTCCACCTAATCCCGTCCACCTAACGGGACTCAACCCGAAATTAAAAATGAGAAAGGTCACCACCAAATAGTTGTTCTTTGGGAAGTTATTAACTAATTATAATTATATAATATGTTTAAAAAATTATGCGATCAATAAATAAAAATATATGATATAATATAAATTTTATATGATATATTAAATAAAATTATATGATATAATATAAAAAAATAATAATAATTATAAAATCACCAAAAAAAAATTTTTATTGCCAGACACCTATAGAAATTCTTTAACAAACAACTAAATAGTCATTTCATATGAGAAAATGCTACGCATCACCGGAAAGCGCCATATGCACCGACCTAGGGGCCCACCGATGATGTTGTGTAAGCTCCACTCATAATAAAATATTTTTTGACCAAAAATAATAAATAATTTCATTTATATATATATATATATATATATATAATTTACACAATGTGTAAAAGGACTAACAATATATGCAAATAATCTGCAGAAAATGTGCATCAAAATTGATAAAAAGGTACAATACTGTGATTTTATCCTTGTTGGACCTTTCAAGACCTTCATACACATATTTTTTTGTCTTCTTAAACATCATATATATTGTCATGCAAATCCGTATAATTTGTGCCAAGACATATGTCAGTGTCAGTTTACTTTATTGAAATGAAAAGTTAAAAAATAAAAAGTCATTTTTTTAGAACTTAATTATTTAGTTTTAATTTTAAATAATAATAAAATAATTATATAATTTATTCAAATATATTTAATAACTTATTTATTTTTTATTTAAATTTTAATCATTTATATCAATTTATTATTATTTTATTACTATTTAAATGTCATTACTTTTTTTTCTAAGTTGAAACAAAGCAGTAAATAATTTTCGATTTATCAATACGTAAATACGAATACCTTATTGTCAACAATATTAAAAAAAAGAAAAAAAAAAGGTGTGCGGTATGCCTTGAAATTATAAATAAATTCCATCTTTTATGGAAATCGATAATTAATTCGGCGGCCGCGTACTTTTAGGTGCTCTCACCGCTTCAGTTCTCTTTGTTTCGTTGTCGGTTCACATATATAGACCGCTACGGTTTCCACTTTTCAGCATAACAAACGACAGGTCATGTTTGTGGTTGAACTGTTGTGCTCTAAAATATGAAAAAAATTATTATATTTAAATAATATTTATATTATAATAATTATTATACTTTTTTAACTATAATAATAAAATATAAAATAAAAAAATTATTCACATTATAGTATTATAATTATACAAAATAGATTAATTATTATAACATAAATATTGTCTAAATAATTTTTTGTATTACTACAGACTTAAGAATGGATCCAATGAAAGATTAGAAGATAGTTGCCCCCCTTAAATTTTTTTTTTAACAGACTTAAGAACTGATGTTAACCTTTTGTTTTGCCTTCTTTTATAAGTTTGACTGAGGTTTTTCCTTTTTGTTTTTTTACTTTTTTTTTTTTGGTCTCTTAAATGTTTGGCTGCTCTTATTTTTTTTTTTCTTTATTAAGACTTTTTAAATAAACATTTTTTTTTTCACATTCCCAATTGCAATGTTAACAAAAAAAATTAATGAAGAGAATAATTTCATTAATTTATTTTTATTTATTTTCAAAATTATTTGAATAATTTTTTTAATTTTTATATTCAGTTTTAGAAATATTTTATCTTATAATAAAATTAATTGTTATAAATGGACATTAATAATATATTTAGGAATACATTGTAGATCTACACATATATTTATTTGTAAAATTGATTTTAATTTTATCAACCAGAATAGTTACAGTAAAAATATATATTTTTACAATAAATATTATAAATAATATATTACATAATCACATTAGAAATAAATAATTGAATAAATGATTATTTATATAAAAATATATTTTATTATAAATAAATAAATTTAAAAAAATTAAAACTCGCATGTATAATTATAATGTTTATTATTTAAAATAATTATATAATTCTTTAATTTTTCATCATATATAAAAAATTATTATTATATTTACCTATATATAATTTGCCTCCTTAAAAACTTTTCCTAGATCCGTCCTGTACTCATATGATTGATTCCGTTAGCAATTGGGTTTTGTTGACCAACCTGGGAAGCGCTGGAGGGCGCCAAGGCCAGCATGACTTTTTAAATTTCTTTTTTCTTTTCACAACGAAATCAAAAGGTCATAAGTTTCAACAAAATGTTCTAATTATTTGTGTAAAAAATATGAGACATGGTTTATTTGTGACAAAAATTATAGCATTAGAGAATTTTTACCCGAATCCAATAACACTTTAAGCTTTTAAAATCACTGCGATACTATTTACAATAAAAAGTAAAAGTACATGTTATTATTATTTTTTTTGTTATTTTTTTGTATAAAAAATATCACAATAGTTAAAAAAAGTAAGGCATAGTTAAATTTGAACAAATTCTCTGACATTAATCTTTCTAGTGCTGTAATGATATGCTACATTATATACTCATATATGTACAATAATATTAAGTTAACTAACTTGAGCCTTTAAACTGGATATCGGTTGCTTATCCTATTTTAAATGGGTATCCCAGTGAAAAAAATTAAATAAATAAATATTTGGGCCTCGAGAGTTATAATTTAAACAACTTGGTAAGGAAGCCACATAATATATATAATTTGTAGCTAAGCCCACGATGATTTAAGCACTGTACAGTTTTTACAGAATGTTGCATATTTGTCTTGCAGAAAACTCAAACTTGACGACGATGTTGCAAATATTTGGCCTCAATTTGGGACAAACGGAAAAAATTCCATAAAGGTATGAGCTTCAGGTCGCCTCACTCTTCCTACGATTGGCTCAACTTGAAACAATTACAAGATGGGCATAACATAACTCAAAAAAGATCTCCTTAATGAGTTATGTTTGCTTATTTGTTCGTTGTTTTCATTCACAGGTTCATCATGTGCTAAACCATACATCTGGTTTGCACAATGCCTTGGACATCCTTAGAGGAGAAGATCGTTTGGTAATGGCTGATTGGGATGAATGTCTGAAGCAGCTTGTCATGTCAATACCAGAGACGGAACCTGGCAAGGAGCAGGTGTACCACTATTTCTCTTTTGGATGGCTTTGTGGTGGAATTATTGAGGTATTAACTCATCTTTTTTTATTCATTAAAAAGTCCATTATACCGTTAATTATATAATAAGTTAATTCTTCTCATTCCCATAATTTTTATACCCTAATTAGAGCACTAAGTTAAAACGTTGGGTGTTGCATTGTAAAATATCTCAGCTGAACTATATACATCATTAACAACACCAATGAAAACGTTTTTGCAACACGTCATTGCTGAAACACGTTCAAAGCTTCATGGACGGTGCCAAATGCAACAGATGTTCTGCAGGCCTGCAGATGATAGCAATTCTCCGTTTTTGTAATGCATGAATTTGATATTATGTGACCGCATATATTCTTACACATGAATTGGATGTATGATTGGTTTCTCGATCAGGTCTTGAAAATTAAACCTAATAAATGATTTTCAAAAGGAAGTTTTCCATGTAGCTCATATTATGAAACTGAATGAAACAGCACGCATCAGGGAAGAAATATCAGGAGATCCTTGAAGAGGCAATTGTTCGTCCCCTCGAAATTTCTGGCGAACTATATGTAGGAATTCCTCCGGGTAAGTGTCAAGCTTCCTCGAGTTAATTGGATTGTTGCTTCCAAAAAGATTTCATTCCTTCTATAAAGTAGTATATTATATGCCTTTCAGTCCTTAAATAGATTTGTAATCTCATTTTCATTGTAATTGCTACATATTGTCTCTCACGTTAGCACTCTAATGCCTTCATTTGCTCATTTCTAGGAATAGAATCTCGACTTGCAACTCTGACCCTTGATATAGATGATCTTAAAATGATCTTAGACGGATCCCCTGACCTGTCATGCACTTTTACTCCAATGGCTCTTTTCCAACTAGCTACATCCCTACCTGCTACATTTAACATGTTGAACATCCGTCGTGCCATCGTACCTGCAGCCAACTGCCATTCCTCAGCTCGTGCCCTTGCTCGATACTATGCAACCCTTGCTGATGGAGGTTTGATTCCACCGCCGCATTCCCCTTTCTCCAAACCACCACTTGGTTGTCACTCCCACATCCCCATATTATCTTTGTGGACTACCAAGATTTGGAGAGGCGAACAGAACAATGAGTTAGCTACTTCTGCAATGGAGAAAGCAAATAGTTATGATCTCATGATCAAGTATGATAAAGAATTTAAGGATTGTGATAATGATAGCAGTAGTATTAGCAGTGATGATGACGATTTTCCTAGTGGGGAAGACGATTTTCATGAAAAAAATGTCATCAAGATCTTTGATAACCCCAGAATTCACAATGCATTCTTGGGTGTGGGTGAGTATAGTAATTTGGTTATGCCGAATGGGAAAATTGGGCTTGGTTTTAGGAGATACACAACAGATGGTGGATTCTTTTCTGGTTTTGGACATTCTGGTATGGGTGGATCCACAGGTTTTTGTGATCTCAAGAACAGGTTTGCCATTGCAGTGACAGTGAACAAGATATCAGCAGGAACTGTTACAAGAAAAATCATTCAGCTCGTCTGTTCAGAGCTCAATTTACCATTGCCAGATGAGTTTTCAATCTCTTAGGATAAGGGATTGGGCGTAGATCCAAAAATGCAGATGAACGGAAGACAAAAATGCTTTGCAACATTTGTGATTGGTTCATACATAATTTGCATATTGTGTGGCTTAATGTTTTTAATTAATAAGTTAATACTGTATATTTTATTTAAAAATAAGAGGTCATTCGAAGACTCAAACATTGTAAGATGTAACAACGTGCAAGATGTAAAAGTATGATAATTCTAATAAGAGTTTGTATGTATATGGCTTAAAGCATCGCATGTGATCAGTAGTGAGCATACTCGTTCTTGGATAGATTGAGAGTCTTAGTAATGAAGTATAAGTCACGAAGATTATTCTTTACTGTCTTGTAAATTATAAATTATACTGTAATTTTAATTATTTTTATTTTATAATTTATTTACTTGTCTTAAGGTATTTTAGCATAATTAGGAGATTTTAAGATATTATTTAAGAGTTTTTTAAGCTTAAGTTTTGGGATCTCAATGTTAATGTTTTTTTTAACTTGTTAGTTATATTTCTTAAGATTAAAAATTTTTATAAATAGGTGTGTAAACTTAAAGGTCAGACAATTCCAGGCAGATTTATCGTATAAATAATATGAAAATTCTCTTTTAAAATTCATTTATCTTCTCTGATGGATTCTAAAAACTCCTCAAAGGCCTAATTGAGTATTGATTTTTGGTATCTTATTTTTCTACACTTCCATCATCTTATGGAGTTTGAAGTAACATCTTCAACAACGATGATCATGAAGGAAAGAGTCTATTTAGAGTGTCATAAATAGATCGTGAATACAACAAATCTTGTACTAGAGATGTGCTCGTTGGCAATTTGTTCATAGATGCATTCCTAACTGCAAAGATATTTCTATCTTTGATGGAGATTTCTTCACGAAAGATTTTATAAGGTGGTTAGCTAAACTTGAGACGTGCTTTAAATGCAATGATGTGCCTGAGGAAAAAAGACAGGACTTGGGTATTTTACCCAAAGATGGAGTAGCAAGTTGGTGGAACAATACCCAATATTACAGATTGAGTTATGGAAAGTCCAAAATTTGCTCATGGGTAAAGATGAGAAATTTATTAGTGCTTGAATTTTGTAGCGATGATATGTTTGACGAGATTTTAGAACAAGCTGAAAAACAATTCAATTCATATTTTCTTCCTATTGATAAAAGATTGAAACTTGAGGATGTGTTGTCTTGTCCCTACACTGAAATTATTAAAGACTCACTAGTTGATAATCAAAAGGAGATGGATTAGAAACAAAGGGAAACGCTGACACACAATCACCTTATAGTTGAGTCAATTTTACCCATGTGTTAGTGAAGATTTTAGAAACGACAAAGCAATTGTAGTATCATCCATAGACTTTATCAAGTCATAAGGTAATTTCATAATCCACAAGTTCTGGGATCTTATTGATTAATTATTTACTACTAGTGCCTGAGGAAGATTCTGTTGATTTTATTGTGCTAAAGCAAACAAAACCTAATTTACTATTTTTGTTGGAGTAGGTTAATCTATTGGAGGTTCGTGTGCAAAGGAGCAAGTCCAAATGCTAAAGACTTTGGTGTATTCAAAGTATTCGTTCTTGTGGCATAGAGGATGTCAATTTCTCATTGTCAATTTTCCTTCAAGTGGAGGGATCTGACGTAGAACACATTATGAAGTCTATTCTTTACTATCTCGTAAATTAAGAAATAATTTTAATTATTATGATTTTATAATTTATTTACTTACCTAAGAGACTTCAGCTTTGATTAAGAGTCTTAGTAGTGTACCTTTAGGTTTAAATTTAAGCTACTATCTTAGAAAGACAGCACAAGAGCAAATCTGTTTGGGCGAATTCCAGGTATCAAACTCACTCAATTGAGAAATATTTTGGACCTAAACTATATACAGTTTTGTAGGACTATAAGTCTAGTTTCAAACGAGATTGGTAGTGCAATTTTTTGGAGCCCTAGAGAAAAACATATGAATTTTATACCAAGAGGGTGCAAGCTGTCAGGAACCTTCAGTGCACATAAAGTAAATTTCAACGGCTGCCTAGAAAAGCACATAATGAATTTGAATGACAAATTTTGTCTGTAAATTCCTTGTTCTGTCTACTAATCAATGCAAAAAAAACCATATCAAAATTCAAAGTCTTCTGCAAGATATTAACGTTATACTAAAAGTGTGCAGATTGTTTAATGGATCTATTCCAACATTTATTTGACTATGTTATACTCATTCAAAAATAGTAAAATTTTGTGGGTAAAGAGCTCTGACAGTCTACTAAATAACCAAAAAGAAATCATAATTTTTTAAGTTCTCTGCACCAAGTTATAGCCGTTCTACCAAAAGGTGTCAGACAAGAGAATCAATGCAAAGCTATTAAGAGGAAAACAACAAATCATGCATGTGCAACCCATGGCAACGGCTCCAACAAGTTGCTAACCTATCTTGCAACTACTTAAACATCACTTGAAGGTGTTTTCACTGATGTGAAAAGTATAAAGTTATATTCAAGTGTTGTATAATCTGTCTTAAGGCAAAAGACTTTCTTTGCTCTAAGTGCTTTCATTGTAAAACTAGTATTCAAGCTAGTAAAGTTTATTTATTGTAATACATTGTGAGAATAGGTAAGAGCTCCAAAGTGGGACTTGTGAGGATCATCTTATAAGGATTTAGAGTTGAACTCCAAAAGGGAAAACCCAAGAGAAAAAGGGAAATTGGTGTTGGCAAGTGAGACTTGTGCAATAACCGATTTGAAGGCGGGTGCAAAGGTGTTTGTGAAGTCTTCTTGTAAACTATATGGTGGTGATTGGTGCGCCCGACGGCATCCCTATAGTTGAACTCTCAAAAATCTCCACGAGAGCAATTGTTGAGAAGACCGAGGACGTAGTCATTTGGTGAATCTAGTAAAATTCAGTATTCTATCTCTTTCAATCTCTTATTTCCATTCATTTACAAAAATTTTATTTGAGGATTTCATTTGTGAAGCCTATTCAGCCCCCCTCTAGGCTTAATCTAAGGGACCAACATTTGGTATCAGAGCCTAGCCTCATTTGTAAGACTTAACATCCTTGAGGGATCCCCATGGAATCCTCATCTAATGAAAACAAGAGACTTTTCTTTGATGGTAGTGATTTTTGACACTATAAAAATCGTATAGAAAGTTATCTTAAATCTAAGGGGATGAGAGTTTGGTTAAGTGCAGTAAATGGATCATATGTGCCTAAGGAAGAAATTGTTGATGATAAGAGAGTGAAAACCTTGAGAGAAATACCAATAGAAAAATGGGATGAAGAGGACTTTAAGAAAAGCCAAATAGATGAAAGAGTATATTATTACTTGAAAATATCCATAGCTAGAAGTGAATATAACACCATCAAACATTGTAAAAATGTTAAGAAAATTTGGGATACATTGTGTCTCTCAAATGAAGGGACATTAAAAGTTAGAAAAGTTAAATTTGGCATTTTTATGAAAGAATTTGAACTTTTCACTATGAGACCAAATTAATCAGTTAAAAGTGTTTATGATAGACTTATGATTATTGCTAATAGACTAACTGATCTTGGCAAAGTGTTTGGAAAGGATGAACTTGTGCAGAAATTCATGAATTCCATGAATGAGGAATACGAAATGAAGATTAATGCCATTGAAGAAACTCACAAAGTGGAAGAGTTAACCATGGAAGAGTTGCTTGGATCCTTGATGACTCATGAGATCAAACTCGAAAGGAGAAGTGCATTACCACAAGGAGAATCATCCTTAAAAAATGTAGCACTCAAAGCTAAAGCCAAGACTCCTTTGAAACCTCAAAAGGATGATGAAAGTTATGTTGAAAGTGATTCAAGAATTGTTGATGAAGAACTTGCTCTTTTTGTAAAAAGGTTCAAGAAGATGATGAAATATCTCAGAAGAAGAAGGAACCTCAATAAACAAGTGTCCACAAAAATGAAGAGGAAGAAGGGCCTCTTTGTTTTGAATGCAACCAACCCGGCCACTTCAAGGTAAATTGTTTCAATATCAAGAAAAAGAGAGGTAAGAAAGCATTTTTTATAGGATGGGGTGAAAGTGATGATAAAGATGAGAAAGAGCAAGAATCATACATGACACTCATGACCCTTGATGAAGATGAAAGTCACAATGAGATAATATATCTTTCTTCTTATGAAGAACTTAGAGAAGCTTTTGATGAGTTATTGATCACATTTAAACAGAAATGTAAACAATATAAAGAGCAAAAAAAAGCACGTGAGAAAATTTTGCTAAAGAAAGATGATGTTGTCTTAAAAAATAGTCTTTTAAATGAAGAACTAGAAAAGATTGAAATAGCTCATAAATCAACTTACGGTGAGTTAAATTTAGTTAAACAAGAGCTTGCAACATTCAGAGTGGTCATTAACATGAAAGAAAATTTACATCTTGCTTTAGAAAAAGAAGTAGAGGACCTTAAAAAAAAAGAATTCAAATTTAGAAAAATCATTTTCAAAATTCATATCAAAGAGCAAAAAATTAGATGAGATGTTATATTTTCAAAAGAAATATTTTGACAAATCCAGTTTAGACTACCTTGCTAAAAACAAGTCTAATCTCATAAAAGAGAAAAAAAATATTATATCATGTTTTTATTGTTATATAGAATGACACAAATCTCATGATTGCAGACTTAGAAGACTTAATGACCCCAACAAGTCCTGCATTAAAAATTATGTGTCATCTTCTAAAGGTTGGACAAAGCCTAGTAAATTCAAACAAGTATGGATGGTAAAAGATTCAATGAAGAAGAATGATTGTTATAACATTGAAGGACCCAAAAAGAAATGAGCACCAAAATGTTCTACATCTTGTTTTGTAGGTACAAAAGTGCTTGAAGGCAATATATTTTAAAGAAGATGCAACTTGGTACCTTGATTGTGGATGTGCTTGTTAAGACCCTAAGGTTTTATTTTTTGTTTTTGATGATTGCTAAACATTGAGAGTTATTAATATGTTTATTTAAGTGTGTAGTTAAATGATTTAATCAAATAAATGTCAATTGAAATGGAAGCAATGCAAGCATAAGACAACTATTGATATTGGTCCCATTTAATGTAAGTACTATCCATTATGGTCAACTTTAAAAGGCTCGTTTGTTAACATGGAGATAAACTAGATAATGGGCTATATACGATCAAAAAGCTCAAGATGTCTAGTTTCCAACGCTTCTACAATTGAATTTTTTGGAGGTCTGTACAGCAAGATACGACCAAATGACTAAAGGGTGCTCAACCTATCAAGCAGACAAAATCAGTCCACTTTTAGAGATTACTGCGAACAATTGGTAAAAAATAAGTTGTTTAATTATATATGGACACAAAGATAATTATGTCTAGTTTTCAAATTGATAAGAATCATGTCAATTGGATATGTGTAGAAGGAGATATTGCCAACAAACTGAAGGGTACACAGTCTGTCACGCCAGCAGGATTAGTTAGCTTCTAATAGGTACCGTGGGCAGATGGAGAGGAATCAGCCCATGATCTATACATGTATAAAAAGCTCTATGAGTCTACTTTCAAGTGGAAGAAACATGATATGATTTGGAGTTATATCGGAAGACTTATGATTGATTCTTTAAGAAGTGTCAGAGCTATCCTATTGAGAAAGGAAACAAGCTGAAATTGAGTCTTGGTGATACTGCCTAAAAGAGAATCCATGTGAATAAGATGGTGAGCTAAAAAGAAAGCTTTTCAATCCTTGCAAAGATACTGATAGCACATATATGAAAGCTCTACAAGAAGACAACACCATTGGGGCTAGAGCCCAAAACCTACATCTTACACACTTATGCAAACAACGCCAACTACTTATTACATGCATTCATATTACAATACACCTACCATGATTCATGCACTACATGACAAACCAACATCCCTGCACATCCATTTCCTAACACTAGAAAAAGTCTTCATATCTTGTCCCTATCAGTCCCACTTGTGGGGCCCAAGGCATAGCTCTAGATCCACAGAATCCTCATCATTCGACGGGATAGCAATGTCGATACTACCGAAATTTCTTTGCTGATTAACATGACTTGGATAAATAAGAAGGAGAGTGAGTGTTTCCCTTTCTTCTTTATGAGAAGGGTCGACCGATCTACGGCTCACTAGAATAACGCTCCCTACTGGATGAAAATACTCGTGGGAGTTTGATCTCTGACCCACATCAAAGATTTGAAAGTTTGATCTCTAACCCACGTCAAAGATTTGAAATGGCACGGAGAAAATCCCTGGTGGTGGGTAATGCTGGTTGGGATTTTCTTGAGAGACGATTCCAGTAACATTTAGTATAACAGAACCTTCACTGGTGAGATCTACAACCAGAGGTGTTATGACTCTTCTCATATCGCGCCTTCGATTATAGATCCAGACTCTAATATTACTTAACTGAACTAGACCATATTGTCTCAACAATGAGGCAAATTGAGCAAGCTGCCTTGATGTGGGACACTTCAATGCCACGAAAAACATCTTCTAAGATGCACAATTGCTCTGGCTCTGATTTCCATCTGGAATTAGATGAGTCTTCAATCTCTATGTTCTAATGGCTTACTGGTGGTCTCATCTTGTTAATCTAAAAGATAAAACTCTGGAAACAACAAAGTGAGAAATTGAGATAATGCATATCTCCCTTGATCCTCACTTTATGCCTAACGATCCACAATTTACACTTAATTGTCTGCGGTAATAATTGATCGGCTGTCCTCAACTTTCGCCTAACTATCAACAACTTCTGTCTGACTGTTTGCAACTTTTCTGACTGTGCGTCATGTCAGTAACCTTTCTGACTATGTGTGTCATGTCAGCTTCTACGTAAGCAATTGACTATTGAGTTGGACTTCCACTGACCTAAATATGAATGAAGCCAAGTCCGCCTCAACACTAATGAGTACTTCCACAAGGTTAAATAAAGATGAAAAAGGTAAATCCGTGGACACTAAATTTTATCGTTCTATTATTGGCTCACTTCTTTATCTAACAGCTAGTAGACCAGATATCATGTTTAGTGTGTGTCTTTGTGCTAGATTTCAAGCGTCTCCAAAGAAATCTCATCTAGTTGCAGTAAAAAAAAATTTTAGATATTTGAATGACATGCCTAATTTAGGATTATGGTATCCTAGAGAATCAAACTTCAAGTTACATGCTTATTCAGATGTCAACTTTGGTGGTTGTAAGATTGATAGAAAAGGCACCCTCGGGACTTGTCATTGTTTAGGATCAATACTTATTTCATGGGCAAGCAAAAAGCAAAATAGTGTAGCGCTAACTATCACGGAAGCCGAATATGTTGCGATAAGTAGTTGTTGTGCCCAAGTTTTATGGATGAGTCAACAACTTATGGATTATAGTTTTAACATAAAAGAGGTTACCATCAAGTGTGATAACACAAGTGCAATAAACTTGACCAAAAATCTCATCCATCACTCTAGAACAAAGCATATTGATATTAAACATCATTTTATTAGAGACCATATTCAAAGATATGATATTGTGCTTGAATTTATAAATACCAAAAATCAAGTAGCGGACATTTTCACTAAACTACTAGATCAAGATCAATTTTTTCATCTAAGAAGAGAATTAGGCATGCCACACCTCATGCATTAGCATATGCTTGAATGTCATTATTTGCTTAATCTTGCATGAATGTTTGTGATTTTGTCTTGTCATCTTATGACATAACAAAGTGGCCAAAATTTCAATTAAATTACTTCAAATTAATGAAGAAAATACATTGGAAACCATTTTCTATGAACATTGCACATTACACAAAAATATCAAATCTATTTTTGCTTTAATAAAACCTTTTGAAATTGAGGCATTATCGTATAAGATCTAGTACATTCTTTGCTCTAGCTTATTGGCTACATTTGTACTCTAAAAAGCCTACATCTCAAAGTTGTTTTAACTTATATGCCTAATTGTAAATGCAAACTTGTGTTACATTCATACAATAAGGGGGAGTCTCAATCTCTTAACCAAGTTAGCATTAATATTGTTTGTTTCAACCACTTTATTGATGACAAAAAAGGGGAGAAAATTAAGAGAGAGTAAAAGAAAGAGCATTTCTAGAGAAAACTTAAATTAAGGGAGAGCATCTATTTAAAGGTTTTATCATCATAAAAAATGGGGAGATTGTTGGAAAATTGACACCCTTTACATATATTGAGAAATTGTTAGAAGTGTGAATTCATGTTTTGATGATGAATGTTTTCATGATGAGCTATGAACCAACCTAACAAAAGTACAAGTGAATTTCATTTGTATGTTCTTCAAGTATACAATTGAGGTTCAAGAAGTCCAAATAGGTCTACACATGCCATCTCACACATGCAAGGAAGAGAAAGATCAAATTAGCCTTATTAAGCTACTATCTTAAAAAGATAGCACAAAAGCAAATCTATTTGCGTGAATTCCAGGTATCAAACTCATTCAATTGAGAAATATTTTGGACCTAAACTATATACAGTTTTGTAGGACTATAAGTCTAGTTTCAAACGAGATTGGTAGTGTAATTTTTTGGAGCTATAGAGAAAAACTTATGAATTTTATACCAAGAGGGTGTAAGCTATCAGGAACCTTCAGTAAATATAAAGTAAATTTCAACGGCTGCCTAGAAGAGTACACAATGAATTTGAATGAAAAATTTTGTGTGTAGATTACCTGTTCTATCTACTAATCAATGCAAAAAGAAGCACATCAAAATTCAAAGTCCTCTGTAAGATATTAACGTTCTAGTAAAAGTGTGCAGACTATCTAATGGAACTTTAACATCTCTATTCCAATGTTTATTTGGCTATACTATACTCATTCAAAAATAGTCAAATTTGGTGGGTAAAGAGCTCTAACAGTCTAATAAATAACCAAAAAGAAATCGCAATTTTTTAAACTGTCTGCACCAAGTTATAGACATTCTACTAGAAGGTGTCAGACAAGAGAATCAATGCAAAGCTATCAAGAAGAAAACAACAAATCATGCATGTGCAACTAATGGCAACGGCTCCAACAAGTTGCCAACCTATCTTACAACTACTTAAACATCACTTGAAGGTGTTTATACTGATGTGAGAAGTGAAAAAAGTTATATTCAAGCATTGTACAATCTCTCCTAAGGCAAAAGGCTTTCTTTTCTCTAAGTACTTTCATTGTAAAACTAGTATTCAAACTAGTAAAGTTCATTTATTGTAATACATTGTGAGATTAGGTGAGAGCTCCCAAGTGAGACTTGTGAGGATCATCTTGTAAGGAGTTAGGGTTGAATTCTAAGAAGGGAAACCCAAGATAAAAAGGGAAATTGGTATTGGCAAGTTGGACTTGTGCAACAACCGATTTGAAGGCGGGTGCAAAGGTGTTTGTGGAGTCTTCTTGTAAACTGTACGGTGGTGATTGGTGCGCCCAACGGCACTCCTATAGTTGAACTCTCAAGAATCTTCACGAGAGAAATTGTTGAAAAGACCAAGAATGTAGTTATTTGGTGAACCTTGTAAAATTCGGTATTATGTCTCTTTCAATCTCTTGTTTACATTCATTTGCAAAAATTTTATTTAAAAATTTCATTTTTGAAATCTATTCACCCTCCTCTAGGTTTTATCTAAGGGACCAACATAAGTTATATCAAATTGCAATCAAATTAGGATTCTTTTTACAATCTTCAAAAGGATAAATAGGTAGAATCAGGTGATATGCTTAAAAAAAAATAAATATTATTATCATTACAAGCATGTGAAGCTTATTTCACTTTATTGATTGTCTGTGTCTTCTTTTCCTTTTTTTTTTAATTTCTTTTTGGTATATAACTATTTATATAACAAAGGAGTTGACATATTGTTTTTTCATTTTAATAAGTTTTTTTTTTTTTTTGAATATTTATAACTTAAGGTGTGTGCCTACAAAGATGGAGAGGTTATCATTGATACTTCAGCTGGAGTGCTTGGTGTAGATGATTCTCGTCCCGTTCAGTCTAATAGTCTCTTTACCGTCTTTTCTTTGTCAAAGGGCATTACTGTAGAATTGTTAGATTGGCTTGCTGATAGAGAGGGTACGTACTTGTATTGTTGGGATAAGCAAAAGAATAATCCTATATGTTTAACAAAATTTCAATTAAGTCTTAAACGTTTTGATCATTTCATTTAAATTCTAAACGTTAATACACTTATTTCAATTGAATCCTGCTATGAATGAAATAAGGTTTGACTATTAAAAATACAAATTGACCACAATAAAAAAAATTCTAAAAATTAAGAAAAACATATAAATAAACAAATAAAATAACTTAAAATGTCATAATACAGGTAAAATACACCTCATGTATTTTCAAAAAAGCTTTCAACGCCTTGATCTCTAAAAATAGAAAAAACTTTCAATAAAAATTCCCAAAAAGGGAAAATTTTCGTTCTGCCGCTACTCTCCACCAGGTCGCTGTCGTAGCCGCCGCACGCGCACCGTCAACGGCTGTGATTCGCCAGCGTCGATCGAGAATCACTTTTTTGGAATCATCGTGCGTTGATCTACCCTCTTACGGCTACCACTCGTCGAAATTTGATCGAAAAAGGCCAGAAATCAAGCTTGACCTCCGCTGCCCCACCTCCGCCACCTCTCTGCTCAAGCGCACCCCATTTATGTACCTGAATTTGTCCACATATGGGATCCACTGCACGCCTCCACTGTCCATGGCGGTGCTCAACTTTGTCTCTCCATTTTCATTAGCTTTGAAACTTCATCCTTCTGGTTCTTAAACAACTGCTTGGGTGTCATTTCCCTCTGACCGTTCCCCGAATTTTGTGGAATCTAAAGAGACGGCCCCTTAAATCGAACTATACGGCCTTGTACCGACACCGAGCAGACCAATCCCCATACAGCAAAACAGAAAAGATCAAAGCTTTGACTTAAAAATAATACATACAGATGACCCACATGCTTTGGGGAGAAATAAAATTACTTAAACGAAAATGGGTTCTGTGGGGAAAGTAATTTACCAAGGGAGAAATGGAGAAATGAAGAGCGAGATGAGAGAAGGATTTGGACTATGAGGGAACTGAGTTTTGGCCCTAGGTAATACGTATTTGGGGCATATTTTGTGAGTATTATGGTATTTTAAAATTTTTTTATTTTTTTATGTATTTTTCTCATTATTCAAAATTTTTTAATGGAGTCAATTATTCACTTTAATGGTCTAATTTTATTCCGTACATAATAGGACTCAATTTTATTCCGTACATAATAGGACTCAATTGAAACAAATATATTAACATTTAAGATTTAAATGAAACGATTCTAACATTTAAAACTTAATTAAAATTTTGTCAAACATATACAACTAATCTTTTACTTATCGCGTGCATTGTCTGCAATGACTTTGCTTTGTGGTATGTGTTTCGGAACCCTAATTTTAAGATAAAGTTTGGCTGTTCGTAACCCAATAAAATTTATAAGGAAATTTTATCACTGAATTTTTTATTACTTAAAATATGTACTTTACTAAAAAAAAATTGTTACACTATTAATGCCAGAACAATCTTTCAGGTACAATTTCTCAGGTAGCCAAACCGCACCCCTAATTTTTGTAAGGGAAATGCCGCTTGGGCGGAGGAAAGCCCCATGGATACTTTATAGCGTGTTTGTTTTAATGGAAAAGGTAGGGAATAAAAATTTTTAATTATTTTTTTTATTATTTTTATTCTCACTTAATTTCATCTATCTAAATAATTTATTTTTTTTATAATTTTTTATCTCACAACTTTTTTATTATTTTCTTTCTTGTCATTTTCTTTCTCATTTATATTTTATACATCTAAACAACTTATTTTTCTTATAATTTTTTATCTCATAATTTTTTTTATTATTTTCTTTCTTATCACTTTCTTTTTCACCTATTTTCCATTTATCAAAATAATTTGTTTCTCACAACTTTTGTTCGTGCAACTTTCTTTCTTTTTATTTTTTAACAATCCAAATACACTATAAAAGTATTTCGGATAGGTGAATGCTCACCAAAAACCAGGAAACGTAAGATTAGGTTTATTGGTACGCTTATTTCATAATGAATCGAGTTAATGTTGCAAAAATAAAATTTTTTGACCATTTTGCAAGCTTAATAAGTTCGCAGTATTGGGATTTGGAGGCAGTCATTTTTTTCTCCTCAAAATCTTTTTTCTTTTTTCTCTCTTTCTTTTTGTCAGACTGAGAGAGTATCAGCACCCAATGGGGAGGAGGATTTTTTTTGGGGGGGGGGGGGGGGGCGGCCGGGGAGAGGAAGGAACGCTTGCTTTCCCACCCCACTTCTCACCTAAACATAATGCAAACTATGCTTCCTGGTCAAAATCATTTTTTCTCTTGTTTCTTATGTTGACACTTTCAATTACATCATCAATATTAAGTCATTCTTTTAAGTAGTCAAGACTGAGCAATCTTATTCATTTTTTGGTGTTAACTTGCTGTGCGTAACCAGCAGATTTTCTTTTGTTTAGTTATTTTAAGTCAACGGCTTTTCGTTCTACAGACAAGACAAAAATGGAAATTGAAATAGAAAAGAAGAAATGCTAAATTGTAAAAACATCTAATAGCAATTTACTGTAAATAACTCTTGTGATCAATCCCTCTTTAGATGCAAGGAGGGCTCTATGATGTTATGGTCATACGCTATAAGAACTCTCGATCTTTATATGGGCACATCATACTTGCAAATATATACAAACATACATATTTTTAAAAAACAAAAAATTTCATGGCTCATTTAAAAAGTTTTAAAGTAATAACAACGTAATATAGAATATTAGATGATTAAAATTTAAAAAAAAATTAAATAGATAAATTTTTAAATACTATTAAATTTATTATATAAGTAATTTATTAATTTTCAAAGTTAAAATACGTAATAAAACTCTTTATTTTAAATGTGCTGTTAAAAATTTATTAAATTGTAACTTATCTATATTTTCGCGCCAGTGGGAATCTGTCATTGGGGAAATAGAAGTCTTTACTGGAAATTAAACTAAAAAAAAAACCAAAAGACAAAAACTAGACCAAACATCACGAACACAATGGATTGGGCAAATAACCGGAGCTGAGCGTTTTGGGGAGTCGGTGGTCACCTATTTTCAAATTTTGCATGCGTTGCGCTATGAATGATTGAATGGGTGGCAGAGAGTCTGGCTATGAAAAATAACCCTAGTTGTATTATACATCATATATTTTCATAAATTTATATTTTTTTGAAAGAAAACTTAAGTTGTGCAATACATATAGGATTCATGTATAATAAATAATATATATATATATATATATATATATATATATATATATATATATATATATATATATATATATATATATAATATCTTTATCTCTCTTTGCATCAATTCTATACACATGTGCCTATCATTACATTTTAAAAGCTTAAAAAAAAAAAAAAACAGAAAAGCAAATCAATGTGCTTATTTGCATTATCATATAGACTCTCAATCTACCTGCGATCTTGTAGGTTAACTTCTAATCAAATGCAATGCTTTAACCTATATAAATACACACTTTTAATGGAATTATGAAACTTTTGCATCTTTCACACACATTTATTAGAATTATGGTATTTTTACGTCTTTCACTTTGTGAGATCTTACCATGTTTGAGTCTTACCATCTTATTACCATTTTTACAAAGAGTTCAGTTACGTTGACACAGAGAAGGAGACGTGGAGAAGACGAAAATTTTTTTTTTATAACCAATTAATTTATTTATACAACAAAACACCTAATTTCTACAATAAAAAATATATGAAAAATTATTTTAAATTTTTATTACAATAATTTAACGTCTTATTATACAAAACTCCACTTAATTATAAAAAAAAAATTTCTTCTATTTCGGATCCTCTTTTTTCCGTCCACCTATATTTAGTGTTTTACAAAAATTGGGGTTCCGTATAAGTGTTGCCTTTGGATGACAAGACAAAAAGGTTTATAATAATCTACAAGAAGATTGTGATCACGAGGTTGATGTTCAAATTTTAAAATTATTTTATAAACCTTTTTGTCCTGTCATACAAACTCAACAATTATACGGAACGCCCAATCTTTGTAAAAATGAATGCGTCTCCAAAACGTCCAGTCCAAGAGTCGTTACAAGAAAATTTAACAAGATATAACATTGGATCTGAGACGACAAAGCATGGTGGTGACTTGTGGCTAAAAATCTGCTACCCCTTCTGTTCTCGCCATCTCGGCCAAAGAAAAATAGTTTAAATTTTAAGACATGTGGTAACTCGTGGTGACTTGTGGTATTACATTATTTATTAAAAAACGTATCAATTATAATTAATAATTTAAATTTGAAGGCATAAATTTATATTGAATTCTTAAATTTAATTCTAGTGTCATCTACTTTTTGAAAAGAATTTATTACAGAACCAATAAAACACAAAATTTATGTGATTCAATGAAAATATTATTTATGTGCTAAGTAACTCTTTTTTTTTTTTTTTTTGACCTCGTTAAGTAACTCTATCTTTCCCTCTCATGTATGTATCCCATATCTTTATTTATGTTATCTTTTTGAGCTTCTCTAGCCGACTCTCTCAGCCTCCCATTCAATCATTCATAGCGCGACACACGCAAAAGTCCAAAGTAGGTGACCACCACTCACTTCCCCGAATAGCTCTGCTGCGGTTTTGTTTTTTAATTTAGGTGAAAAAACGACTATTTCCCCGATGGCAGATTCCCACTTGGACGGAAACGGGGATAAGGATAGGATACAATTCAATGCATCTTTAACAGCATATTTTAAAATAGAAATTTATTATATAATTTAATTTTAAATAATAATAAAATAAATATATAATTAATTTAATAATATTTAATAATTTATTTATTTTTAAAAAACTTTTAATCTAACAATTTATATTATTTAATTATTACTTTATTACTATATAAATATTATTATTTAGTATTTTTGTTAAATATAATAATGTTTGAAGCTATGAGATGTGCCTATGATAACGTCGTAAGCACTCCATGCATTTAATCTAGTGGATATAGCATTGACAAAGTGGTAAGGAGGGACTGATGGGTTTGAAGGTGTGTTTGGAGAAATTTCACCTTTTCGGCTTCTTTTAAAGTTTTGTGCTGGCATTCAGTCGTGAGTTTTTAATTCAAACGATATTAATAATATATCAATAAGTGTGAGATTAAAAATTGTAATTTTTATTCTCTTTAACTGTTCTCCTTTTTTCCAAACAGTTAGTTTAGATTTAGGAAAGTTCAAATAAAAAAAAAAGTTTTGTGCTGCCCATAATTGTTTGCTATATTTTTGTGGATCAAAAGATCATGGCAGTAGCTGCGGAATTTTCTTTGCAAGGGTGAGTCCATCATGAACGTAAAACTTGTCCCCTTTTTCTTTTTCTGCGTCTTTTTTGATCTTTTTGCTTCTTGTCGTCTCTGTTTGAACTGTGAATTCTATTGTTGTCAGAAACGTCAGGGAGGGACCTACAGTAACCACACAATGGATTTACGACACACCAGTCCATTCTGATGTAACGGCCAAGCTGAGGCAGCTTCTAATTGAGCTGAGGAAGGATGATAAAATAATTGCAATTCAGGTTTCTTTGTTTTTTTTTTATTAAGAAGCCTGTTACTTTGTTTTTTTTTATTAAAAAGGCTATTAGACAGTAAACCACATAATGATAGTAGTTATCTTTATTCTCATTTTCGATCTTCATTTTTATAAACCTCACATTCTCTTCTTGTGGAATAGCTAGCAATTATATTTCTCATAGCTGGCCAAAATGGTCAATAATAGGAACTTTCTCTAGCTTATGACCATGTGCACCCAAATGGTCAATAATTGGAACTTGCTCTAGTTTATGACCATATGCACCCTGGTTTTCGTATTCATTAATTTTTTGTGTATGTTATATTTGCTAAGTGAGATTATGAATTTTAGGATGTTAGTCTCAAGAGCCCAATGTTTTCTAGAAGAGCATAAAGTATAAAGATGGTAAATGGTATATTCTTCGAAGGACGGGTCTTAGTGGAATGATTATTTTACTCAATTATGATTGATAAGTGTAGTAAAACGCTTTTTTATTTATAAATGGTCCATACTTCACTTAGAACTTGAAATAAGGTATTTAAAATTGCGATTAAATTAGGATTCTTTCTATGATCATCAAAAGGATAAATGGAAAGAATTGGTGGTACGATTAAAAAATAATGAATGTAGTATTTTAGGAGACACACAATGATTAAAATTTAAAATTTTTAAGTCTTAATTCTAAGAAGAGAATGTAAATTAATGAGAATGAAGTGAACTACTTTTATTATATAGTTCAAGATCAATTAGTATTCTAATGAATAAATAATAATAATAATAATAACAATAAATGTAATTATCATTACAATCAAGCATGTGGACCTTATTTGGCTTTATGTCTTCTTCTTCTTCTTTTTTTTTTTTAATTTCTTTATATATATTAACTATTTATATAACAAAGGACTTGACAATTTTTTTCTGCATTTTAATAAGCTTTTTTTTAAAAATATTTATTACTTAAGGTGTGTGCCTACAAAGATGAAGAAGTTAACATTGACACCTCAGCTGGAGTGCTTTGAGGTAGACGAGTCTCGCTCAATTCAGCCGGACAGTCTCTTTCGCGTCTTTTCTGTGACAAAAGGCATCACACCAAGATTATTATTACATTGGCTTGCTGACAAAGGGTACGCACTTGGTTTGTTTTCGCATCGCGTCAAAGTTTTGCTGTGTCGTATGTGTTTTGGAACGGGTAATTTCTATTCGTTACTTTTAAAAATAAGATATATTTATAATTATATCTTTTAATTTAAAAAATTATAAAATATATATTTTAATTAACAACATCAATCAAATCTAACGAAACATATGAAATGACTTTAATGTCCGTATATATATATATATATATAAACTTAGGATATATTTGTTTGTTAGGAAAACCATCATCCGGAAATTCAAATCCCATTGTTCAGTATTTGGGACTCTATTTAAAATAATGGTCAAAGAAAATCAGTATTCCGGTCAACGTTAAAAGGGCTTTCTTTTTAGGAAAACGATGTCCGCTCAAAGCGGACGTCGTTTTCCTTTAACAACGCATAGAAAAAAAAAACACCAAATCAGAAAAAGAGACAGCTGGGAAGAGGATAATGCCATCCAGAGAAGCTGCAGAGAAGAAGAGAGCACCGTGAAGAGTAGAAGAGCTCTAAAAATAGAAAAAGATATGGGTAAATCTTTGAATTCTTGTGTAGATCTTGGGTTTTAAGGCTTTTTTGTTTAGATCTGATATCTTTTCCTCTTCTATTAACGATTTCATGATGACGATGATGATGATGATGATTCTGGACCTGGGCTGATTTTGGGGATGACCAATAATAAATGAATTTTTTATTTGAACTCATCTCTATCAAACAAGCAAATCCTTTTATCTTATCTTTTTTTTTTTTTTCCATCTCCCTTTCTTTCTTTCTTTTTGCGTGTAATCAACATTTTAAGGATCTGAAAGCAAACATGCGAATGTTTTTTGAGTTGGATCTTTCTTGATATTTCTGTAAACAAAGAAAAAAAAATTGCCAAAGAAAAATTTTTTTTAAAAAAAAAAAAGATTCATTTCCCATTTGATGTTCACATGGGAAAGAAACCCTATAAATAGGCCCCTACCCCTCAGTTCAAAACACATTCAGTAAAATTTGTAAACAGAAAAATTCAGAGAATTTGAGAGAAAAAGAAAATTTTGAAAATCTCTCAAGAAAATTTCTCCTTTTCTTACGTGCTGTTACTCTGCAGTATACTCTCCTAACTCCTTTTTGAGAGATATTTCAGGGGTAAGCCCCAAAAAATTTGCTGTTTCCATTTCTAAAGTTATTTTTAAGTTTATATTCTCGGATCGCTCTAGATCTGAATCTATGAGAATATAGATCTAAAAATATCAAATTACTACAAATCCGGCTGGGATTAAACCTCATACGGCCCTCAGCAAAATCCAGGCAGGTCATCCGAGAATAAGTCCTTTCGACCCTCGGTGAAATTAAGTCAGATCGGCTTAAATCAGGTCTCTGCGGTTTTTAACCGTAGTCAAAACGTCCAAATCAGATCCGGTTTCAGTCTACCCAGTTCAAGAAAAAGTTGTGGAAATTATTTCCGTCAAGATCAAGCTCGTGCAGCCCTTGACAGAGTCAAAAAAGAACACTAATCGGAGGATCTACGGAGATCGACCCCACGTAAATTTTCTTTTATTTTTAAATTTTTATTTGTAATTTATTTTTTGTATTTTCGAGTTTAATTGTTTTACGCTCGAAATTTACGCTTTACAAATTTTTGGCACGCTCGGTGGGACTTCTTCACCTCCTATCTCTTATTCCTTAAAAAAAAAAAAAGGTAAAAGGGGAGCCGAGAGAAAAAAAAAGAAAAAAATAAAAAAAAGACAAAAAGACAAAAAAGTAAAAAGTAAAAAAGTAAAAAAAAAAAGTAAAAAGTCAAAAAGTAAAAAAAAAAAAACGGTAAAAAAAAAGTGAAAAAATAAATAAATAAATAAATTTTACAGGTGTTCAGCACATCAAATAACACCGAAAAGAAGTACAGCTGCCGCTACCAACAAGAAGGTGACGGCTCCATTGCCTGCATCAACTACCCTTCCTGGGTACGCAGGTCTAGAAACCCGGGGACGGACACAATTTCTTGCCGTCCAAACCCGACAAAATATTGAAATAGAGAGTCCACCACTTGCACAACAACAGGAACTCTCCCTTGACTCTCTTACTGCATGGAGGAGTCGATCACCCACCCCGATCAAAGTCGGGGGCAACACGATGAAGCTCGCTCAACAGAATCCAACTCATTCTGTAGAAATCCACACAGAAGAATCAGAAGAGCTTTCTCCCATAGTCTTTCGCGGAGCCTCATCTGTTGCCGTCATGATGACCAACATAACCAGCACAGAAGAAAGGATTTCAGAATTGGAGAACAAGATTTTGCAGCTGATCAGAGTCGTGGAGGAAAAAGATCAACAGATCGCCGCTCTCAAAGGAAAAGCCCCGATCCAAATTGATCCCGAGATCCGCGAGGAGCAACCATATCCACCCGGTTTCACTCCAGAAGCCACACCAACCGACGTCTTCACTGCAGAAAAGCGACCAGGTAGTTCTACACAGCTGCCACCCTCAAATTCTGTAGCTTCGCTATCTGTTCAACAATTGCAGGAAATGATAGCTAATACGATCCGACTACAACAAGCTACATCCTTCCAAGGATCACAGATGTACGTCAAACCGTACTCTAGACGGATCGAAAGTCTCAACATGCCTTTGGGCTACCAGCCTCCCAAATTTCAACAATTCGACGGACGAGGCGATCCTAAACAGCACATCGCCCACTTCGTTGAAACCTGCAACAACGCAGGGACTTATGGAGATCTCTTGGTGAAGCAGTTTGTTCGTTCACTTAGGGAGACTGCTTTCACCTGGTTCATAAATCTTGAACCAGAATCGATTGACAGCTGGGAACAGCTACAACGAGAGTTCCTCAACAGATTTTTCAGCACTCGAAAGACGGTAAGTATGATGGAGCTTACCAGCACCAAACAAAGGAAAGGAGAGCTCGTTGTCGAATACATCAACAGATGGCGTGCCCTCAGCTTGGACTGCAAAGATCGTCTGACGGAGACTTCTGCCGTGGCGATGTGCATCCAAGGAATGCATTGGGAGCTGTTATACATCTTGCAGGGTGTCAAACCCCGAACCTTCGAAGAATTGGCGACCCGCGCACATGATATGAAGATAAGCATCCAAACCTCTGGAAGCACGGTTCCCATCCAGTTGGACCAGCAAGGGGGCAGAAGGGAGATTAAGAAACCCAACAGCTCCGAAAAAGGAAAAGAAGTGATGACTGTTGAAGCCGCACCAGTAAAAGTGGGCGCCAAAGCTAGGGTGAATCCTCCGACCCAAATAACTTAGCCAAAACAACGGGAAAGGCGGAAGGTGACATTGCGAGAGTTGGAGCAGAAGCAGTATCCATTCCCTGACTCAGACGTCCCCGACATTCTTGAACAACTCTTGGACGCGAAGCTGATCGAACTCCCAGAGTGCAAGCGGCCGAATGAAAAGGATCGAGTCAACGATCTGAGATTCTGCAAATATTACCGGATAGTAAGTCATCCAACTGAGAAGTGTTTCGTCCTGAAGGAGCTAATCATGAAGCTCAAGAGCCAGAATAAAATCATTCTGGACTAAGAAGGCGTAACCTCGGCAAACCAAACCACCATCACTTCAAAACCATCAGAAGAGGTGATATACTATAAGGAGGAGCTGCTCGACAACAAAAAGTCGACAACGGAGAAGGTATATGAAGCTCTCCAAACCCTTCTCGCTAACCCTCAGCTGTTTATAGCTTTGCAATCAACAGAAGTGTGGCAAAATCAAGTCAGCAATACTCTCCAGACCTCGGCTGAATCACAGCCATCAAATGATTCTAACTCAGCGGAGCAACAGACGGCCCAAAATCACGTCGGATGTTACGCTGCTATCTCATTTTCAGATGAAGATCTCCTGCTGGGGTCCAAACCCCACAATCGGCCGCTGTATGTATTAGGCTATGTGAGAGAACAGAAGGTCCGACGTATTCTGATCGACGATGGTTCGACAGTCAATATTATCCCAAAATCCACCATAAAGGAGCTCGGCATCGGTGTTGATGAGTTATCAGACAGCCGTCTGATGATTCATGACTTTAATCAAGGAGGACATAAAGCAATTGGGATGATTCGCTTGGAGCTAACTATCGGTAATCTCACTTCTAGCACTTTATTTCACGTGATTGATGCACGTACCACATATAAGATGTTGCTAGGATGACCATGGATTCATGGAAATGGAGTTGTGCTTTCAAGCCTGCATCAGTGCTTCAAGTACTACAATGGTGGCGTTCAAAAGGTCAATGCTGACTTAAAACCGTTCGATGATGCTGAATCACATTTGGCGGATGCAGTCTTCTACACCGACACTGACAATCCAGAGATCATTCCATCAAAAGCTACTTGGACTGGGGGCATCCACAAAAAGGGAAAAGCTGTTGAAGAACTTGCCAATGCTCAACCTCAGACTCCGGCAAATGAAAAGCTACCACAGCCTGCTGAACTTCGTCCGAAGGATGTTGCATCTTCAAGCTCCACTCCAGTCCTACGTTATGTGCCGAAGTCACGACGCTCAGAAGGTCAACCCCCTTTCTCTTATTGTGTTGATCTTAAACAGGAGCAAGGTCATAGCCAACCCAAAACAAAGGAACTGCACAACCTGAAGGAGACTTACACTCTGTCGATACCAAAGATTGAGCCGGTTTTGTCCTCAAAACCATTAAAAGGTTTCGTCAAACCACACACAGCAGCAGTCGAAGGCGGCCCACTTCCAGAAAGAAGAACATAGGAAGGATTTGATCCTAATGCATACAAGCTTTTGGCCAAGGCGGGCTATGACTTCACAAACCCGAACATAATGGGTACGCTGCCGTCCACACATGGCGCCGCTTCTCAAACATCACAGTCCCGACCTGGCTTAGGCTATCAGGAGAAGTCACCTATGCGGATCACGCTAAAGAGCCGAAGCCGAGCAGCTGATGCACGTGCCATCACCACCACCACCAAACAAGACAGGCTTATCCAGTCAAACAAAAAAGGTGAAGTCAGAGGTTCTGCATTTCATGTCACAATTAGCGAGGAAGCTGATTCCGACTCATCAGATGGTGAAGTGAAGGAGGCTCCCCCAGAACTTGAAGATGGTGGCCAAGCAACTGTTGATGAACTCAAGGAGGTCAATCTTGGCTCTCCGGAAGATCCTCGACCTACATTTGTAAGTGCTTTACTTACTGCAGAAGAAGAGCAAGAATATGTTCGGGTATTAAGTCAATACAGGGACGTGTTCGCATGGAGTTACAAAGAAATGCCTGGACTTGACCCAAAAATCGTGGTGCATCGTCTAGCAGTAAAGAAAGGTGTTCGTTCTGTTAAGCAGCCACAATGACGGTTCCGCCCGGAACTCATTTCACAAATCGAGGAGGAGGTCAACAAGCTGATCAATGCTGGCTTCATCCGAGAGGTCACCTACCCAACGTGGATTGCCAACATAGTCCCAGTAAGAAAGAAGAATGGACAGTTGAGGGTATGTGTTGATTTTCGAGATCTTAACAGGGCCTGTCCGAAAGATGACTTTCCATTGCCCATAACGGAGATCACAGTTGATGCAACAACGGGTCACGAAGCATTGTCCTTCATGGATGGTTCTTCAGGCTATAACCAAATCAGAATGGCACCAGAAGACAAGGAGTTGACAGCATTCCGCACCCCAAAAGGTATATACTGCTACAAAGTTATGCCGTTTGGATTGAAAAATGCTGGCGCCACTTATCAACGTGCTATGCAAAAATTTTTGATAACATGCTGCACAAGATTGTAGAATGTTATGTTGATGACTTAGTTGTAAAGACTAAGAAGCGCAAAGACCACCTCGAGGATCTCAAGACAGTGTTTGAAAGACTTCGGAGGCATCAGCTCAAAATGAACCCTCTCAAGTGCGCATTCGGTGTCACATCAGGAAAGTTTCTTGGGTTCGTGGTGCGCCATCGTGGAATCGAAGTTGATCAGTCAAAGGTTGAGGCAATTCAAAAAATGCCTGAACCTAAAAACCTGCACGAACTGCGAAGTCTACAAGGGAAGCTGGCCTACATTCGCCGTTTCATCTCTAATTTAGCTGGGAGATGTCAACCTTTCCATCGGTTGATGAAGAAGGATGTTAATTTCGAGTGGGACGAAGCTTGCAGCAAAGCCTTCGACAGCATAAAGAAGTACCTTTCCAATCCACCAGTCCTGGGAGCTCCAATTCAAGGACAGTCGTTGATTCTCTACATTGCAGTGCAGGAAAGATCTTTGGGAGCCCTGCTTGCACAGGAAAACGAGCAGGGAAAGGAAGTTGCCCTGTATTACTTGAGCAGAACACTAAATGGTCCGGAGCTGAGTTATTCGCCCATTGAAAAGACATGTCTAGCACTGTTCTTTGCCATTGACAAGCTGAGGCACTACATGCAAGCTCACACGGTATGTCTCATTGCCAGAGCTGATCCTGTCAAATATATCTTATCTGGACCAATCTTGTCAGGACGACTTGCCCAGTGGGCAGTAATCCTACAAAGCTACGACATTGTCTACGTGCCTCAAAAAGCAGTCAAAGGACAAGCTCTAGCAGACTTCCTTGCAGATCACCATATTCCGTCCGATTGGGAGTTCACATCCAATTGGGAGTTCACAGATGATCTTCCAGATGAAGAAGTCTTTTATATTGAGACACTACCACCATGGACAATGTTCTTTGATGGTGCAGCAAGGCGTGATGGTGCTGGTGCCGGTATAGTGTTTGTCACTCCTCAACGACAAATACTACCATATGCTATCATTTTCGGTGAGTTATGTTCAAATAATGTTGCTGAATACCAGGCTTTGATCATTGGGCTTCAAATGGCTGTCGATATGAAGATTCCAACTATAGAAGTCCATGGAGATTCCCAGCTCGTCATCAACCAACTTACAGGATTGTATGATGTGAAGAAAGAGGACCTTGCGCCTTACCATCAACGTGCTCGACAGCTAATGGATGAATTTGAAAGCATCACCTTGGAGCACGTGCCTCGACGAGAAAACACTCAGGCAGACGCGTTGGCTAACCTGGCCACTTCTCTTGCAAAGTCAGAAATCCAGGCTACAGTTGTTGCCGTATGCCAGAAATGGATAGTGCCACAGAAGGATGATGAAGAAACTACAGCAGCCAATGCTGTATCTGTACGTCTCGCGGAGGACGAGGATTGGCGCCAACCAATCATTGACTACCTACAGCACGGGAAGCTACCCGAAGATCGTCGTCATAAGACAGAAATTCAACGACGAGCTCCCCGCTTCATATATCTCAAGGATGCTCTGTATCGAAGGTCTTTTGATGGAGTTTTACTTCGTTGCCTAGGCAATGAAGAGGCAAAATAGGCTCTCACTGAAGCACATTCTGGTGTTTGTGGCGGACATCAATCAGGACCTAAGTTGCACTTTCAATTCAGAATGATGGGATACTACTGGCCAACTATGGTACGTGATTCCATTGAGTTTGCTAAAACTTGTCAAGCTTGTCAATTTCATGCCAATTACATACATCAACCACCAGAGCCACTACATCCAACTGTCTCATCCTGGCCCTTTGAAGCTTGGGTCTCGACTTAGTGGGGCCCTTGCCAAAGTCATCCCTAAGTCATCTTTACATCCTCGCAGCAACTGACTACTTCTCAAAATGGGCCGAAGCTATTCCACTTAGAGAGGTAAAGAAGGAGCATGTTGCCAATTTCATCCGAACTCAGCTGATCTATCGCTATGGAGTCCCTCGATTCATCATCACTGATAATGGCAAGCAGTTCTACAACAGCTTGATTGACAAGCTCTGCGAGAAATTCAAGTTCAAGCAGTACAAGTCATCCATGTACAATGCCCCAGCAAATGGCTTGGCCGAAGCATTCAACAAGACCTTATGCAACCTATTGCGGAAGGTAGTCTCTAAATCCAAAAAAGATTGGCATGACAGAATTCCAGAGGCATTATGAGCGTATCGTACAACTTACCGGACTCCAACACAGGCAACGCCATACTCACTTGTCTACGGTGTTGAAGCAATACTGCTGTTGGAAAAACAGATTCCATCCCTGCGCATGGCTGTTCTGGAAGGACTCACACAGGAGGAGAATGCTCGCCTACGTCTGGATGAGTTAGAAGCTCTCGATGAAAGGAGGATCGAAGCACAACAACAACTTGAGTGCTACCAAGTCTGGCTCACCAACACGTTCAACCGCAGGGTCCGCCCTCGATCTTTTCAAGTTGGAGACCTTGTTCTTGCAGTACGACGGCCCATCAACATGAAGCATCGGCCTGGTGATAAGCTTACTTCCAAATGGGACGGGCCATACCTAGTGCAGGAGGCCTATACTCACAACGCTTATATGCTGTCAGACCAAGAAGGCGTCCGAATCGGCCCAATCAATGGTAAATTTCTGAAACAGTATTATGTGTAAATATGTTCAAAAAAAAAATCAAAAAAATCAAAAAAAAAATTCAAAAAAAAATCAAAAAAAATTGCGAAGTCCCGATCTGAAAGACCAAGCGAAAATCCAAACACTTGAGCCCAATTCAGAGTCCAACTCAAAAGCCTGAAAACCAAATCCAAAAGTCTAGACTCCAAACCCAAACACTGGACCCAAATTCAATCCAAAACCCAAAACCCAAAAATTCCAAGTTCCAGACACAATCCAAAACCCAAGTTCAAAATCCAATCCAACTCCTGACCCGCATGAGTATAAACTGTGAACGGCCCAAAAATATAAAAGCGACGGAGGGTTTGAATCTGAAACTCAGCATCAGTCTCAACCGATCTTCACCACATGCCAAGACCTTTGCTCCTCTGCCACAAGAAAGATGGAACCAGTTGCAGAACCTCAAGACAAGGGAGAAGAAAGATCACCCCGCACAAGGTGGCAACCGACCATGACACAACTGCAAATTTTGGAGGAAGTCTTCCACAACAATGGAGGTATTATTCCTAGTGCATCTCAAATTTACCAACTTTTCTCACGATTGCGCCCGCTCGGGGCAATCGAAGGAAAAAATGTGTTTTATTGGTTCCAGAATCGGAGAAGCAGAAAGAAACCAGCACTGAGAACTGCTTCTTCCAAAGAACAGTCTGTCGTTCCGATAGTAAATCCCACTAGTACAGCTTCGGCCTCAAATGAAGCAGGTCCGAGTTCTTCCACTACAATGGTCTCTCCACGGTATGTTCATCAAAGTCGTAGCCCATGGGAGAATGCATGCTGGTCCTGGTGGTCTTACGGAGTCAGCCAAGGGTTCATCCCTCCTAGATACTTAAGTTTAGGAGGAATTTTTCTAGCAGAAATGAGTCATTCTGGCAAAATTTTGCTTCTTTTTCAAGAATATTTCAGCAGCATCAACCAGCCGGAAAGCGACGTCAACATCATCGGCACACCAGACAAGGCCGAGCTTGACTTGGAGCTGCGCCTTGGGCCTCGCTAGGATGGCCGACAAGATAAGGTGCAACGACTTTGGCAGCACACGGTAACGACTTCTGCAGCACACGGTAACGACTTCTGCAACACACGGTAACGACTTTCGTGTCACGCGTCAGCCGCTGCCTCTTTTGTCTCTTATGCAGGAAAGGGACGTGGATGACCCTACTCTATTCTGCGTACCTTCTTTTTGACTTTTCAAAAAAAAAAAAAAAATTTATCGTATGTATATATATCTCTTGCATTCTCGAGTTGTAATACTCACCCCTCACCTCTTCTTTCTCAAAAGAAAATGGCTAGTCTCTACACTTGTCTCAGGAAGTTCTTCGATCAAGAAGTTGGAGGCGCACGAGCTAAGAAAAGAAAGAGTAGTCTTCCTCGAGGGATCCCTAAAAGCCCTCGAAACTCAGTCTCCAACGCCATCGGTGTCATGGAGTTCCAACTACTCTCCTTAGTTCACATCTACCACAGAAGGATGAGAAGCTGCAATCATCCTAATCTTCCTTTGGATGCGGCGACGTACAGGGAAGTTCCAACTACTTTCCTTACGTCGGAGCAGACTTGGGAATCATCACTACAGTCAGTCTCTCTGTGTGCCGGTCTTGAAGTTCTGAGGTGCTAGGCCTTCCTCTTGGGGAGGTTCAAGTTCTTTGCCTACCGGATCATCCTCACCAGAGCTTTGGAACTTCAAAGAAACTTTGCCAGCCTTTGCGAGCCATGGAAGCCTGGAGCCAAGACTTCAATTTTTATATTGGCTGAGCTGCTAACTTCCTCAAGATCATATCGGTTTCCATTGCGATCCAACAACAGTTGAATTAGTCGGAGATAGAAGATTTCAACATTCAATGTTCGTCAGAACATCTCAAGTTTCAACCTGGACTTCAAGATTCGGTTCGGATCACGCCCGTAAAGTTCTTCCTTACCGACCCTTGAAGTGGGGGCATTTGTAAACAATGAAAAAAAAAAGAAAAAAAAATTGAATTCAATGGCCGGCGTTGCCAATTTTGAATTGGCAACGTCGGCCAAAGAAAAATTTAAAAAAAAAAAAAGATTCCTTTCCCATGTGATGTTCACATGGGAAAGGAACCCTATAAATAGGCCCCTGCCCCTCAGTTCAAAACACATTCAGCAAAATCTGTAAACAGAAAAATTCAGAGAATTTGAGAGAAAAAGAAAATTTTGAAAATCTCTCAAGAAAATTTCTCCTTTTCTTACGTGTTGTTACTCTGCAGTATACTCAGCAAAATCCAGGCAGCTCATCCGAGAACAAGTCCCTTCGACCCTCGGTGAAATTAAGTCAGATCGGCTTAAATCAGGTCTCTGCGGTTTTTAACCGTAGTCAAAACGTCCAAATCAGATCTGGTTTCAGTCTACCCAGTTCAAGAAAAAGTTGTGAAAATTATTTCTGTCAAGATCAAGCTCGTGCAGCCCTTGACGGAGTCAAAAAAGGAACACTAATCGAAGGATCTACGGAAATCGACCCCACGTAAATTTTCTTTTATTTTTAAATTTTTATTTGTAATTTGTTTTTTGTATTTTCGAGTTTAATTGTTTTACGCTCGAAATTTACGCTTTACAATTTCATTTTAACTCAACTTGAGAATCACTGTTTATTAATAATAATAATGAAACTGGCCGTCTTTTTGACCACAAACAAAGCCCTTTCTTTCGGCTCAACCATCTAAATTCATTTGCACCTACCTGGACCTTTTGTGTTGTATTGTGTTAATGATTGAAAGTCACTGTTCCTCATCTCTTTGTCAGAATTTTGTTTGATCTATGCATGGCTAAATCATTATAGGTTAAATGAAGTCAGTTATATATAAATGTCTTGCTTGTTACATGATCTATGGCAGAAATAAATTTTTCTATGCCTGTTTTGGTTTCATAAGCATGGCTAAATCATTATAGTTTAACTAAAAATCAAATTTATTATGATGATTATATGTTGTTGTTTAGAGGTTACAGTTTTGTTCTGAGCCTTTAATCATTGGTTGCAAAGTTGGGGCAATAAATTTTCTGCTGGGAGAAATTTCATGTGGGTGCCTTTACTAATTGGTTTTTACACCTATGTCTTTGTTGAAAATCTTATTGATCTGTTTCAGATAGTGAACTATTAATGCATACAAAGACCGCAGGCCATGTTTTTGTTTGTCTGTTAGACACTCATAGGTATGGTTTGCTATAGTTGTATAATTGGATAACTAAAATGAATAACCGCAAAAAAAAAATCTTTCTTGATTCGAACAATATAAAATGATAGTCTTAAGAACTATATGTATTTTTTTCAAAAAAAAATATTTCTTATGATGAAAAAAAAATGCATGATTCTCTTCTGCTGCTGATCATTAGGTATTTGTGCTTTTGAATTGCAATATATATTTTTGTTCTCTAAATTTCTAAGTATATTTTTTTAAAATTGTCATGTAAATTTAATTACCTCATACAATAGATTTTGTTAATTTGGAGTGGTTTTATATGCTCAGTTGAGCTAAAAACAGTGTGAATTGTCCCTATGCGGATAATTGTGACATGTGATATGCTAATAGAAAGCTCATTGTTTCTTATTTTTCTTAGGCTAGTAATTGTCCCTATGTAGATCGCTTCTCTTAGGAATATCAAAATCTCAATGATTTTTTTTGTCAAGCAGAGGAATATCAAAATTTCACTGCTTAAAGATTCTCACAAAATTTAAAATAGCAGCTATTATTTTTCCTATTCCTGTATTGAAATACTTGTGAGGTTGGTAAATTATTTTTGTGTATGAGGCATCTCTTGGTGGCTTTTCGAGCTTCAGTACAACCACACTTTTCAATGCTCCTGAAAAGCTAGTTTCTCAATTGTAGTCCTAGTGTTTCTGTCACATAAGCATGAAATTTGCATCTTTATCCTATCCTACTTGCCTTGCTTGGCAAACACGGGTAGAATATTGGTATTCTCTAGTCAGCTATTGGGATGATCATTTTTATATAAAAATCATCCAATCTATATGGCTTTTATTCGGTTAATTATGAACATTCTTCGTTTTATATTGCAAGTCCACGTTCAAGTTTACCAACTAGGACACTTAATTTTCAAGGTCCACGCAAATTTCAAGGTCCCATATGACCTCCATACATAAACAAAGGAATGAAGCATTTTGTACCTTGAAACTAGTGGGGGAGGCAAAAAATGGGTGCTTGATAATGACAATTTATTGTAAGCAAAAATAGAGCTTGAATTCTGGAATTCAAGACCAAATTTTCCACTGAAGTGGGCAGCAGCGATTCTATGTGGGCACTGAGCTGAAACACTTGCCATCATGAGATGAACACGTATGAATCCAATTAACTCCTCAATATTATCTAATATTGCGAAAAATGGCCAAAAATTTTGTTCGCAGATCACTGAGATTGAGAGAACAAAAAATTTTGGGCGATTTGTTGTTGAAGAGTGATACTGATTCTTCAATGGAAAAGACATGGGAAAAAAGGCAGCAGAAAAAGGAACAAATTATATTACAAAAGAATCAATGAATTTTAGGGAGCAGACAAAAGAAAAGAATCTATTTTGAGATCCGACCCGATGGCATATTAGTTCTATCGTATCATTTTCACGAGTTTGGACGTCTTATCGAACATTTTCTCTCTTAGCTCGCTTCTTATTTTCATGCTTTATGCTTTTGCATTACTAATGATAAAAGTTAAATTTTTAGTATTTCATTTTACAGAATTTTACCAAACACATAATCATCTTTTCAGTATTTCATTTTACAGAATTTTACCAAAGACATAATGATATTTTCAGCACCACAGCCAAACGCTAAAACAGAAAATGAAATTCCAAAATTTTATTGTCCTCAGTCAATGGTATTCCAGAATTTCATTTTCTTCAACAAACAAACAAACCCTCAAAATCATTTACAATCAAATCATTTTTTGCCATTTTCTCTCGGAATATCAAAGCTTCAATTTGGCTCAAAAATGTCAAATTTCACTTCAAAACGAATCAATTTGTGAATGATTTAGGGTTCTATGGCTTGTTATTGCTGTTTTTCTATGTTGTTTGTACTGTTAGTTCTGATGGTGTAGATCTAGGGTTGACTTTAGCATCTAAATTAGTCTAAAAGTTGAGTGAAATTGAATAAACGAGTAATAGCAAAACCCATGACCGATGGAAGTGGCTCCCTTCGGCAAACCACAGTTTTCGGCGACAAAGAGAGCAACATCGATAATGCCCTCAACACCTTGCTGTATGGTGGCTAGAGTCTATGGCGGTTGCAACAACGGTGGTTGGAGCAACGGTGGCAGGGTCAAAGTTGGGTAGAACCAAAAATGGCGTTACAAGTCGTCGTGGATGTCACGGCGCCAAGTGGGCGTCTCACCTCTGGTTCGGAGATTCTCTAGGCAGGGTACTTGTGTTGGTGGTGTTAAGGTTGTTGGCAGTTCTTAGGGTTAGAGTTAAGTCCATGGCTCGCACTCAAACTCCAATATTTAAGTGCTAGAAATTAAAGTATTGAAAGATTTATCAAGTTTACTTAAATTTACGTAGTTAGTATCTTTGTGGAAGTTTGGTAATATATCAAAACCATGGAAATTGGTGGAGATTGTGAATAAAAATGATGGACTTTAATGGCGTTCTTATTTTTTTATTTTTTTATTTTTTGTATTTGTGGATTTGGTTTTCTTTTTTCTTTCGGGTTATGGGTTTGGAGGAAGAGAGAAGGCAAAAGGGTAACGATGATTAAGATGTAGTTGTGAACAGATCGTGATTTGGGCATGAAGAAGAAGACACAATTGTTTCTAGATATTTTATAAGGGTATTTTAGACTTTTTATGTTATAATGACATTTTTATAATTAAAAATAACTTTTACTAACGGTCACCGAGTATAATTCTTATAACTGTAAACAAAATTTTATATGTTTTATGTAATTTCTCAAATTAGGGGATGATAGTTGTAAAATACACTTTATTTTTAATGTGACAAATATAAATTTCTCATTTTGGAACCCAATTTCAATATGAGAAGGGGACAAATTATACGCCAAACAATTTCAAATACACTATAAAAATGTAATCGCTCATCAATTTAGTGTAATTATATGAAAAAATATAAAATAAAAATTGTAAAATTAAAACTAGATATTTATTATTTTAAAATTTAAAATATATGTCTTACATAATATACGTTTAAAAATATTTTTTGAAAAAAATGTTTATTTGAAAAAAATTAATACAATTACGCTAAATTTACGATTGATTATATTTTTATAATGGTGTCCGGACAATTTTTCTAAAAAAAGCCATTTGCAAAGTGCAGGAAAACGCTATGTGTATGCAGACCAATGTTGTTAAAACCAGCTCGGACCGGCCGGTCCGACCAGTTCAACCGGTTCATGGTCACTGTTGCCCCTTAACTCGGACCGGTCAAAACTAGTGAAAAACCGGACCCGGTTCAAACCGGTATAAAAGTTTTATAAATTATAATTTGATCCCAATGTTTATTTAAATTATAATTTGAGTTTAAATTTAATTAAAACTTTCAAGTTAGTTCTAAATTTATCAAAACTTTCAATTTAGTCCTAAATGTATCAAAACTTTCAATCAATCCTTAAAAATAAAAAATTAATATTTAATAATCATATATAAGTATTATTTTTTTACATTATTTTTATACATATATATATTAATAAATACCGGTTCACATACTGGTTCGACCGGTTGAAGCGATTGAACCTTGACCCACTAATGTTTCCGATTCGATGACCGGTCCGGTTCTGACAATCTTGATGCAGACCAACAAGCGATGTGTTTTGCTCATAATAAAATAATTTTTTAAAAAATTTATATTTTTTAAAAGTCACATGATGTATAAGAAGACTAATTAAATACGCAAATATTTAGCAGAAAATCTGCGTCAAAAACGTTAAAAAGTGCAATGATATAAATACCATCCTTGTTGCACTTTTCACCTATCTTTGTGCACGTATTGTTTTTCTTTCTACACATTTTAAATGTCTTCAGGCACATCATATAATTTTTATTAAAAGATATCAATTTCAAAACAATAATTTTTCAATTCAATGAACGTAACGTTTGATGTCACCAATGACACGGCTTTTATTAATGGTGCTTCTTAAATATTATCTCGAATAAACTTTTGATTGAAGTCCTTTCTAAAAAATCAAAAATAGAAAGTTATTTTTTTTCCAAAATAAAAAGTAAAAAAATAAAAACTCATCTTTTTGTTTAAACATGCCAATAGTTAATTATTAATATAAAATATTCTCAGCAACAACAATAAAGAAAAAAAAAACAAAAACAAAAGTAAAAGAGGGCACACCTTGGGATTTCATATTACTCCATGAAGTCAATAATTAATTTGGCTGCCGCGTACTTTGAGTACTCTCACCACTTCAGTTCTCCTTGTTGTCGGTTCATAGACCGACATCGTTTCCACTTTCCAGAATAAGAAATAAGATACGATAATCAAGGTCATCTTTGTAGTTGTGCTATTGCGCTAATTACAGTGTCGAGGGATACCTTATTTTTTAATGTTTATTTTAAAGAAGGGTTAATCTATATTAAGAGGAAAGAGGGAAAGGGTGCGGTAAGAATGAAACTTCCAATTATATTTTTTTGTTAATAAAATCGATAACCACTTAAATTAATACTTAATGTTTTTTTTTAATCCACTTGGAGGCTTATTGGGTATTGAGTTAAACAATACAGGTAACTCTCTCCTCTCCTCTTATAAATCATACTCCTCTATTCTTGAAATTTAAATTTAAGACTATTATAATAAAGATTTGAGTTCTAATTATTATACTGTCCTCTAAAGAACTAAATTAATACTTAATGTCAGTGTTGAGAGATCTAATTGAGTCGGTTAATAATTGGATTTCGTGGACCAAGCTTGGGTGGGCTAGCGAGGGCCAGGGCCCCCTTAACCTTTTAAATTTTATCGGTTGTTTATTGGGTCTGCTGGACCAAGCGAGGGAGGGCTAGTGGGGGCCATGGTCCCGAACCTTTGAAATTTCCTTTTAATATGGTAAAACATCATGTACTTATAATATTATTAAACTAATTAATTTGGCATAAAATCCCTCTGGGTACTTCACTAATTAAAGAATTCAAATCTCTATTTTTAAGGTTTTGGTTTCAGTTTTACAAAAAAGAAAAAAGGTGTGAGATTAAAGAAAACAATTTAGATAGCTTTTGTATGTCTCATGCCCAATAAACCTTCAATTAAAAAAATAAAATAATTTGGCCCCCTTGAGTTTTTGACTAAACGGAAGAAGTTTGATGGACAAAGAAAGTTAGGTAGAAAAGAGTAGTGTGCTTTAAAAAATGATTATCTTTAAAAATCAATGTATTTTTTTGTAGAAAATTTTAAAATTTTTTTCAAAAAAATTACTTTTTGATTTGTGGAGTCTACATATTAGCGAATCTCTAACTTACCTCCGGTTAAATTGTGCTCTTAACCAAACCAACTTGATAATAACCACATAACACAATTTTTAGCTAACCCCAAGGTAATTTAAGTGCTCTACAGTTTTTACAGAAATTTTGCATATGTTTGTCTTGCAGAAAACTCCAACTTGACGACGATGTTGCAAATATTTGGCCAGAATTTGGAACAAATGGAAAAAATCTCATAAAGGTGTGAACTTCACATCGCTTCATCTGAGCCGTAACATGTCTGCTTCTGCGATTTGCTCAACTTGAACGATTACAAGATGGCCATACCATATCTCATAAAAGATCTCCTTAATTGGTTCTGTTTGCTTATTTGTACGTTGTTCTCATTCACAGGTTCATCATGTGCTAAACCATACATCTGGTTTGCACAATGCCTTGGACATCCTTAGAGGAGAAGATCGTTTGGTAATGGCTGATTGGGATCAATGTCTGGAGCAGCTCGTCATGTCAATACCAGAGACGGAACCTGGCAAGGAGCAGATGTACCACTGTTTGTCTTTTGGATGGCTTTGTGGTGGAATTATCGAGGTATTAACTCATTTTCTTGGTCCATTAGAAACTCACCTACACAATTATTAAGCAGCTTTTTCTCAGTCTTTTTAAGGAATAGTACCCGAGACATCGAATATAAAGGAACGCTGAGTTCTTAACTCAACTTAATGTGCAGGACACAGAGATTTCATAGCCCCTTTTAAGACCATGCATGAATTTGATATTATGTGGCTGCACATGTGCTTACCCATGTATGGGATGTTTCCACGATCGGGTCGCCAAAATTAAAGAACCTACTAAATTCTTTTCAAAAGGAATTTTTCCTTGTAGCTCATATTATAAAATTGAACGAAACAGCATGCATCTGGGAAGAAATTTCAGGAGATCCTTGAAGAGGCAATTGTTCGTCCCCTCGAAATTGATGGTGAACTATATGTAGGAATTCCTCCCGGTAAGTGTCTAGCTTCTCCAAGTTAATTGGATTGTTGCTTCTAAAACCGCAAATGTCACCCAAAAAGATTTCATTCATTTTGTCAAGTAGACATATATTGTATGTCTGTGAGTCCTTAAATAGATTTGTAATCCTTATTTTTATTGTGGGGCGTGGAAAGGCATAAGAACTCTTGAATGGAAATGGAAAAGAGAAATTGCTACTTATTGTCCCTCATAGTATCATGGTTAGCGCTCTAATGCATTCCATTGCTCATTTCCAGGCACAGAATCGTGACTTGCAACTCTGTGTTAAAAAATGATCAATAAAATATGTGCTAAATATGAAATACAAAAAACAATTATATAATATTGCAATAAATATAAATTAAGAGAAAAAAGATATTATATCTGAAACGTGCAAAAGTATTGTTCTTAAAAATAGATTCACGTTTCCGCAGACAATTAGTCACAGTCTATCGAGGTCTAACGGTTATTCTCCCGAGATACGATAGATTTTCCCATTAGTGTGCACTTCACGAAAGAAATAACAGAAACAACTTATCTTTTGATTAACCCAGTAATATGCCTTATATTGTTGGAAGCTCTCTTATAAAGAAAACAAGAAGAGCCTTATTTATACTAGTCTGAGTATTCATAGCACATAAAGTGTATTAATATAAGGAATAAATCTCAACGGTCATAAACGGTTAATGCTATAAAGACTAGTAACAGATACATAACGGTTAGTTCTTATTTAATAAGAATTAATCCTTTTAAAATACATAATAATTTCCAACAATCTCCCGTTATTTTAAAAGACTAATTCTATTGGATTAATCAATGAAAATATAACACATTATTTTTTGTGCTTTTTGGACTATGAATCAAAACTTATGAGAACAAGTTGTAATATTCAGAAGTACAATAAAATAAAAATTTTTATGAACCATGACTTTTTTTATGAATAATAGTGAACTTGCCACCATGCTATATTTATCAAAACTATGTTGTTTAACGCGGTTAAGCGCTGTTAGGCCTTGCGCACGCTTGGTTTATTTTTATAAGAGCTTTAGAGATCTTGCCTAAAGATCTAATAGGAGCAGTCTCACTCTACTCTCATATAGTTGATTATATCAAGTGTACATTTTTGTAACACACCACCCATAAGGGTTATATAATTTATTAAGAGCATATAACTCAATCTCAAACTTCGGAATTTTTACACTATCTACACTATAGACAGGGGTTTTGCAATTTGATAGTACTCACAGGGTCAATTAGTGACTTGTTATTACCTATATGAATCTACTTCAAGGGATTTCTTATCACATAAGTTGGGTTCCCATCACTCTTGACCATTCCTCTATAGGTATGTCTCATTCCCCTCGATATATATATATATATATATATACAAGCCTTTCGCTTTGTAGCTTAGTAAGAGGATCAGTCAATTTTATCTCTGACTACGAAATCAAGTGATCACTTTGTTACTCATAACTTATTCAGCTATCTCACAGCTAGACAAATATGTCTACTCTTCAATTATTCATCTTACTCTTGGTATGAGCAACAAGGCTTGGCTTACACAGATCGTCGACATTTATAATGTCGATTTCACATAAAATGAATATTTTTTCTCAGACAATTTGCCTCCACACTAGCAATCTCCAAGGCTATATACTCTAAACTTATGGTTGACCGAGTAATAAACATTTATTTATTAGGCTTTCGAGCTGTTGCTCCACATTTACATGAACTCAAATCTTTTTGATGGATTTAGTCTCATCTGAATAAAAATTCAAGTTTTGTTACTATACACTTCTCATATAGTGGATCATTCAAATGTAGTAGGTCTATAAGACCATGGCACAACCTATTTATCATCCTTTTTTTTTTCATTTCTATAAGCTGTAACAATTTGTTAGTCCAACAATATGAAAATAATATTTTCAAAAATCAAAGAAATATTAAACCCGAGTTTGAGATCAATTCCAATTATTTTGTGGTTAGGAATTACCATCGAAATGTTTCCAATAGTAAAAGCTCAAAGCAAATCTGACCAGACCATGCTCCCACTACTTTCAAATAAATGACATTTAGTAGCTTTACTTGAGGACTTTATTACCCCTTTTTGATCATTTTATATCTACCCACGACCTTACCTCCTTTTTAAGCCACCAACCTGCTTATTATAAAGCTTATACAAAGAGTTTTTTTTTTTTTTTGCATGAAAAATTTGATCACATTACATCTTTAATAGTAAATATTTTTCTCAAATCAATATAATAATATAACAAATATATTTATTAATTATCAACGAAAATAATGATGAAAGTGCTGCCATTGTCAGTACTACCATAACTTTTACTACCATCAAACCAATTGTGCTGCATCTCATTTTTGTTTTAAAATCAAGTTAGTAATAATGTAGAGGTATCAAGCAACGACCATTAGTAATCATTAACTTGACTAACAAAAAGTGGCAATGATACCAAACGAGAAAAGTTTATAAATAAATAAATAAATAATGGCATTTATTATGTAAAACTTTGTAATTAACTGCATTTTATGCCTAGAACGAATTCACAACTATGAAATCGATTTTAGTTTACATGTTTTGTACTGCTCGAGTTAGTGCCTTCACAAACAAAATTGAATGAAAACAACATTGCAGAAACACTACCTTTTCAACTCAAAGGAGAACACAAATATTTGGAAATTGAGATGCATCTGTTGATTAAACAATTACAGCAATTACTATGCTAACCACGAAAAATGAATTCACTTATACTAAATGGCAAACATCCTTTCTTTTGTTTACCTTTTTTTTTGCTTTTTTCTTTTTTTCTTTTTTTTGTGAATGCACTTCTAAAAACAAACCTATCATTCCCTTCCTAGCAGAGGCAAGTAAAGGTGACGAACATTAATAGAATTCAGGAATGTGAGCCTGCTTATAATGCAATGAACATTCACAATATATTTTTTTAGCATTAATATGAAAGCATAAGAATGACTGGTAAGACAATACGAACATAAAGTTGATTGTTAATAGAGTGTAAAGAGCATATTGCATCAAGCTTTATGCAATGACACACTCTTTACACATCACAGAGAAACATACAAAGGTAGCCAAAGTTGTAGGAAAAACTCTTCAAAAATCAACAGAAGACAATTCAAAAAACTTGATTCCAAGAATTTCATAGAAGAAAGGAGTGGCACATCAAAGCTCAAAACATGTGAAGCCAACGCAGTTAACGAACCATCATTGCCAATATAGATCATGCAAATGCATTACAGCTACTACAAATTCAAGTCACTTACATAAATTTCATCATAGAAATTAAATCCAAAAATAAAAAGAAAATCAAAAGATCAAATCGGTATATGTGGCCTGTCCCTTATAAAGACCTGATCAAAACCCCTTTTCATCTTTTCATAACCATTAGAAAGACTCTACTCGAATGAAAATATATGTAAAAGTAAACCATATTGTATTTTATGCTCACGTCTTAGTCAAAAAATTTAGTCATAACAATATGTCTTTGACAACAGAATTAATGTAAGTTGAAATAAATTGATATGGTATAACTCATACGGGTCACCAAAGGAAATGACCTAGACTCAAACAAATTCCAAATGACCAAATTTCAACTAATACCGATTGGTTTATATAATACTAAAATGCACTCCTATAGTTCTGAATTTTCCCTAGATACCACTTTCAAACACCCTAGGCCTCATTTGGTCTTTGCTCAATTAGAAATGTTGTCGAAACGAACAATTTCATCGTACAACAGCTGAAAATTAGAACTCATGGCTGTTTAAGGAATATTGTGTGAACTCAAAAGCTAACTCTTTACAACAAACTTCAAGCAATTCCATAAAAAATGAGGAAAAATTAAGAGGGGTATAACTATTGATCTCACCAATGATCAATTCCAGCAATTCACAAATAAGACCGATATGAATCCTTCTAATATGCACATAACACAAATAAGGAATATATCCTTAAGACTGTTAGAAAATGATCAATAAAATATGTGCACAATATGAAATACAAAAATCAATTATATAATATTGCAACAACTATAAATTAAGAGGAAAATGATATTATATCTGATGTGTGCAAAAGCATTGTCCTTAAGAATAGATTTGTGCCCCCACAGATAATTAGTCACAGTGCATAAGGGTCTAGCGGCTATCCTCTCAAGATACAATAGATCTTCCCACTAGTGTGCACTTCACAAGTGAGATAACAGAAATAACTTATCTTTTGATTAACCCAGTAATATGCCTAAAAATGTTGGTGGAGGCTCTCTCACAAAGAAGACAAGAAGAGCCTTATTTAGACTAGTCTGAGTGTTAATAGCACATAAAATGTATTAACATAAGGAATAAATCACAACGGTCATAAACGGCTAATACCATAAAGACTAGTAACAGACACATAACGACTAATTCCTATTTAATAGGAATCAAGCCTTTTAAAATATATAGTAATTTCAAACACTCTGACGCTAGATACAGATGATCTTAAAAAGATCTTAGACGGACGCCCTGACCTGTCGTGTAGTTTCGCTCCAAATGGTCTTTTCCAACCAGCTACATCCCTACCTGCTACATTTAACATGCTGAACATCCGTCGTGCCATCATACCTGTAGCCAACGGCCATTGCTTGGTTCATGCTCTTGCTCAATACTATGCAGCCCTTGCTAATAGAGGTGTGATTCCACCGCCGCATTCCCTTTTCTCCAATCCACCACTTGGTTGCCACTCCCACATTCCCATATTATCTTTGCAAACTACCAAGAAGTGAAAAGGCAAACAGAATAATGAGGTAACTACTTCTACAATGGAGAAAACAAATAGTTATAATCTCGTGATAGAGTATGATGAAGAATTTAAGGATTATAATGATGATAGCAGCAGTATTAGTAGTGATGTTAGGACACCTGATAGCTTTGAAGTGGGAACAATGATTTTCATGGAAAAAATGTTATCAAGATGTTTAGTAACCCTGGAATTCATAATGCATTCTTGGGTGTGGGTGAGTATAGCAATTTGGGTATGTCGAATAGGAAACTTGGGCTTGGTTTTAGGAGATACACAATAAATGGTGGATTCTTTTCTGGCTTTGGACATTCTGGTATGGGTGTGTCCACAGGTTGTTGTGATCTCAAGAACAGGTTTGCCATTGCAGTGGCACTGAATAAAATATCTTCAGGAACTATTACAAGAAAAATCATTCAGCTTGTCTGTTCAGAGCTCAATGTACCATTGTCAGATGAGTTCTTAATCTCTGAGGATTAGGGGACTTGTTGCAGACCCAAAAATGTAGATGGACTGAAGATAGAAATGCTTTACAGCCTTTGTGATTGGTTCACACATAATTCGCATATTGGGTGGTTTAGTTTGTTTATTTATTTATTTATTTACATAAGTTACTACAATACATTTGTCTAATCATAAAAGGTAATTCCAAGATAAACATTATAAGATGTAACAACGTGCAAGATGTAAAGTATGATAATTCAAATAAGAGTGTGTATGTATATGACTTAAAGCATCGCATGTAATTTGTAGTCAGCATACTAAAATAATCAAGACATGTAATTCTCAAGCAGATTGAGAGTCTATGTAATAGCTAAAATCAGCACATTGAAGCGCTTCTCCTTGTTTTGTTTTCTTCAATTTTTCTAAATGGACTTTTGAGGTTATTTTCATTAATAAGAATTAGCCTATTGATGTGCCTTTTTGTCATCTTTGTTTATATTGGACTACCCACATCAGGATTTTCCGTATAGGGAAAAGATTTGGGGACATAAGCTTGAAGATATAGGGGCGGACATAAGACTTTCAAAAATTGCAAAATTACCCACAATTTGTAAAGATTTGTAAAAAATACCCCAACTTAAAATATGACAATAATTGAAAATTTTGGAAAATATTTAGCATTATTGAATCTGACATGTGAACAGAATATGGATAAAATTATTCAAGAAATTAATGAGCAAATTAAAGCTAATTATAATAAATAAGTAAATTATAGAATTCCTGAAACTTTAGAAGAAACTTTGATAAGACAACAATTGTTAATAGATATTAAAAATTCTTTGGAAAGAATTAAAGAAATAAGAGCTGAACCACTTAGAAGGACTCCAATAAATATAATTGAATTGTTAAAAGATCTAGTGGAAGAAGATTATACGAATATTACTAAGCATATTAAAAAATCCAAGAAGGAATATAGGACAATAAATAAGAATATAATAAAAGTATATAATAGATTGAGAGAAGATGTTAGTAAAATAAAATATACTCTTGAACAAGTTTTAGTGGTTAGAACTAGAAACTAAATTAATAAATATAAATGTAATTGAATAAATAATAGAAACCAATCATGAGCAGGAAATAGAAGAACTTATGGCAAAATTGAAATTATTAGAAAAAGAAGAAGTATTTATGAATGAACAAATAGGAAATAGTACTGTAATAAGTAAACCTAGAGTAGCACAGAATGCAAAACAAGCATAACTTACCAATATATAATGGATCAGTCATATGATTATATAATAAAACCTAAAAGAAAATATATCAGTCGTAATACATAATATAGAAATAAGGAACATAGAAAGAAAGGAAAACAATCTGTAAGTTTAGAATATACACCTGTTGAACATTTAGAAAATGTAATTAGTAGAAATGGTTTATGGTTGAACTTAGATTGTGTAACTGATATAGACAAAACAATAGAATATTAGGTTAAATCTAATTCATTGGCAATGATTCAAAAGGGAATATTAGGTGTTCGAACATCTAGATTTATAGAATCTACATTTGAGGAGTTGTATTATCTTGGTTTAAAATTTTGAGTGAATAATAAAAAACTGTATTAAGAAATATAGAAAGTAGAAATTCTACATAGATATTAGCTGAATATGAAAATGCCATAAGAAGATAATTTAGTAAACAGAATCAAGATGAAAGTAATAACAGAGAAAGATCGAAAGATGCATTAGGGAAAATAAATATATTAACAATTTCTAATTTGTGTGATTTTGACCATAATACATGTGAATTTAAAAAATATTATTACAATTTGATAGTATCTGAAGAAATTAAGAGGATAGTATTAGAAACTTTCTTTTACAAATTGCCTTTACCATGGGAGAAAATATTCAAAAATCTTATTAAGTAGACCAGAATAATAGAATTAATGACAGTTTAGGAAGAAGGATAGCATATGTAAAAGATTTTATAAGTATACAATGTTTAAAAGCATATGAATTGAAAAAATATTTTAGAATGTATAAAAAACAAAAATCAAAATCTATGTGTTGTAGTAAATATCAAGCACGCAGACACTAAGGATATGAAGAATATAAGAAGCCATATAAGAAAAGGAATAAAATGTTTAAAAGACCATTTAGAAGAACTTTTAAGAGAAATATGAGACCAAATATAAAATATTTTAAACCTAAGAAAATATTTAAGAAAAACAGAGATACGGGAGATAAATCTAAATCTAGAACATATACAAAGAATCTAAAGAACTGTAGATGTTATTCATGTGCACAAATAGGACATATTCCACCAGAATGTCTAAACAAAGAAAAATAATAATAAAACTGGTAGAAGAAATAGAAGAACAAACATATGAACCTTTAGAATATTTAGAAGATATTGAAATTGAAGAAGAAATTTATGAATTATTAACAGAAGATGAAAGTAGTGAAGAATTATACTCTGATGAATATAATATAGAAGAAACAAATATGATGAAAATATATGAAGAAGAAAAAACTTTAGAAGGAGATAGAGAAAAACTGATATTTGATAAGAAATTACATGATTAAATAAGTAAATAGGATTTAAATATAGAATTAACGATGTATTTAAACTGCCTATATGAAAAAAAAAAAACTATGATATATATGGCACATAAACAAGTAAATGCAATAGATATTAGACAAAATAAAGGGACTACGAAAATACCTTTGATAAATAAGGATATGATAAAGCAAGAATTGGAAAAATTATCTAAAACACAAAAGAAAAAAATCAAGCATTTACAGATTGGAGCAATACAACTTATAGTAAAAGAATATTTTGGAGAATGAATTAATACACCTATTAAATTATATCTGATGGATGATAGAATTATATCATCTGTAAAAGATTCATTAATTGGAGTATTTAAAGGAAATTTGATATATCAGAAAATAAAATTTATAATTAAACCTAATTTTAGTATATCATTAGCATATAGAAATAAAAGTAAAACTTTAATATTATATCTTAGACTACAAGGAATTGAATTGAAATAATTAAGTAAGGTTATGTTTATACAAAGAAAATAGTATATGTATATACAGATAAACATCATATACCCAACAAAAGATTAAAAGTTAAGAAATAAAACCTATATTTAGTAATTTACTAGAACATGTAGATCTTAAACAATATAAGGAACTAACGTATCCTGAAGAATTGGTAATACAATTTGATAAAGCTAAGGATATTGGAAGTAGTAATAGGCATCTGCCACATATAGAATTTGTAAGAAGTATTATAAAAATTACTAAAAATCCACAGATAAATACATTAGTAAATAATAATAGAAAATAATTTGAAATTAAAGCAAAAATTTACCACAAAGAACTAAGAACATTAGTAGATACAGAAGCTATATCTTCACATATAAATAAGGAATTGGCTAGTAAATATCAGATAAGGAAATTAGAAAAGCTTTATAGATTTAGAGATTATCATGGGAATATTTTCAAATAAATGAATATGTCAAAATACCTTTAATATTCAATAAAACTCAAACTTTGGAAATAATTTTACATATGAAAGAATATAATCAAACTAGTATAAAATTATTATTAAGAATAGACTTTTTAGAATCTATAGAACCTTATAACATATAAAGTGATAAAATGACAATTACAGTAAATGCAGAATTTATAGATATTAGGAGAACATGATAAGAAAAAAGGATAAAAATAATATGTATATATTAGTAAAATTGGTATATGAAAATTATAGACTTAGAAATTATCATGCTTTGTTTGATACTAGAGCAGGAACTAGTATTGCTAAAGAAAATATTTTACGTATAGAATATTGGACAGAAGATAATAAAGTGAATATAAATGTACAATCATTAAGTGGAGGAATTGTAAACCTAAAAAGATATGTAGAAAATGTGGAAATATAAATAGGACAATATATCCTTAAGGTACCTTTGTTAATACAATTTAATAACACTAACTTAGATATTCTATTAGGAAATAATTTTATAAAGAACTATTATCTAATAATTATAAATCACCAGCACATAGAATTTATTATACCATTTAATCATAAAACTCTTGTACTAAGAATCACACAACCATTTATGAGAGAGAATATGCCCCATGACAAGATATCACTGCAGCTAAGCATGGTGAGGCACCAAACCAATTTTTACCAAATAAAGAACCAATATATAGAGAAAAATTAGAACTCTATGTGGAGAAAATCCTTTGGAAAAATGGCATTTACGTAAACCTACATGTAAAATTAAGTTGGTAAATTCAGAAAAAATAGTATATAAAAAACCTATGAAATATACACATAATGATGAGAAAGAATTTGAGATACAAATAAAAAAATTGCTAGAAAAGGGATTTATTAAAAATTCAGATTCTAAACAAAGTAGTCCAGTAGTTATATCAATCAAACATTCACAAATTAAAAGAGGAAAATCTAAAATGGTAATTGATTATAGAGAATTAAATAAAACTACTGAAAATTTTAATTATCTCATACAAAATAAATCCATTTTATTCAATAAATTGAGAAATAAGAAAATATTTTTGAAACTTGATCTAAAATTTGGATTTCATCATATAAAAATAAAAGAAGATTATAAACATTTAACTACATTTAGTGCCAATCAAGGATATTATGAATTGAATGTATTACTTTTTGTTTTAAAAATGCACCTAGAATATTTCATAATTATGTGGATGAAATATTCAAAGAATATAATGATTTTATTCTTGTATATAGTGATGATATACTTGTGTCTAGTGATAATGAAGCTGAACATGAAAAATAATTAGATATTTTTTATAATATTGTAAATAATGCTGGATGTATATTATTCAAAAATAAATTGGAAATAAGAAAAGAAAAAATAGAATATTTAGGAGTAATTATTAGCGAAGAATACATAGAAATGCAAGATCATATAGTAAAGAAAATATTAGAATTTGGAGAAAAAATTCAAACAATAAAACAATTGCAATCCTTTTTAGGATTAATAAATTAAGTAAGAGATTATATTCTGCATATAGCTCAAATTTTGATATTTTTATAAAGTAAACTTAAGAAAGGAGTTTTCTACAATTGGACGGATAAGGATAAGCAATTCGTACAAGAAATAAAAGAAAAAAGTAAAAATTTATCTAAATTAGAATTACTAACTAAGACGTGTATTTGGATTACAGAAAATGATGCATCTGATAAATATTGGGAAGTTGTATTAAAATATTTACAAATTGATGAGAATAAAAAAAGAATTTGTAGGTATATTAGTGGCACATTTAAAGGACCTGAGTTAGATTATCATTCTAATGAAAAGGAATTGTTAGTTTTAAAAAGAGCAATTAAACATTTTGTGTTATTTGTTATTCAAACTAAATTCATCATTAGAATTAACAATAATCAAGTTAAATATTGGTCAATTGAAAAAATAAATAATACCATTGGAAGTAAACGAGTACTTAGATGGTAGAATTTGTTGTTTAATTATGATTTTGAAATAGTTCATATTAAAGGATCTTCTAATAATTTAGCAGATTTCCTATCCAGACATGAACAATCTATCGAAAAAAGTATATAAAATGAAGGTGGAAGTATATAAAGTAAAAGCTAACATTCAAAAGCTTGGCTTTGAATGTTTTGGAACTCATCAATATATATTTTGAACTATTGTGAGATTGGAGGAAAGAATAAAGAATCTGGAAGACAAAATAATTGCCAAAGAAATAGTTGAAACTGCATCGAAAGTATCTTTGCAAATGGAAGTATCTGGCAAAGAAGTCCAAGGATCTGATAAAGTATCTGACAAAGAAACTAAAAAAATCTGATAAAGAAACTACTCAAATAGAAATTTCACCAAGAATTTTTCCAAATTACAAAGAAGTGATAATGCACCTGTTAGCAGACCAAGAAAAAGAACAAAAAAATCCAAGAAGAATGTCATAGACAACCAAAAAGTTATCTGAAAGTTGTAGAGTATCTGAATGGAAAACAAAATATAAAAATTAGTTGAAAACAATAATGTGGCAAGGCCTGGCAAAGCAGTTATTTTGGCCTACCCTATTGTATCTATCTAGGACCTAACTGTAAAAAACTTGAGAAACTTTCAAGATCCATATATGATGCAGCAAAGATGTATTTTGGAATTATAAAAGCCCAAAGAATTTTTATAAGATTTTATTTTGCCACACCAGAAAGGTTAAGAAAAGAATTCTCGGGACCAGTGCATATGGTAAAATTTGGATTAACTCATCAAGTATTTGTTCCAGAATCTAGCATTAGGGATTTTAGAGAAAATAAGCAAATCCAAATGATGCCTGAGAAAAGAGCTCAAGGATTTAGAATTATATATAATGAACTGAAAGATTGCCTTTATTGAGAAGATAATCTGTTAATAACTCCAAGTAAATAGGAAAATTTACTGATACATTCTATATCAAAAAGGCTTCAGCCACCTGATCATAGAAATCAGATAATCAAATGGTTTGAGAATCTGAGAGATAAACAACTAGCAATGTCAATAAAAGCTGCAAAACTTTATTGCACATCGATGACGAGGATAGAGGACCACTCATGTCTCTATTGTGCAGAAAAGAGACAAGGAATCCAATTCAGAAAATAATGAGGATGTCGTGATGCCTAAATAATTGACATAGTATGAAAATAATTGAAATATGACGTAAGGAAATATGTCAGCAATAAAACTTTTTGTATCTATAAATACCTTAGCCCTCAATCTGCGAGAAGTAAGGTATTCGAACAGAGAAAAAAGAGTTCTAAAGTTTCTGAACAGTGTTCTTCTGTCTGTGAACTCCTTCAAAGCCTTTGGGATCTTTTGATCTGACCCTTTAGTTGTAAAATTTCTTTAAATTAGTTGAAGAATTTAAAGAAAAGTTTTAACAAGTATGCCTGAATAACTGATTCACTAGTTTTTAGAAAGTGACCAAAAAATAATTATAGCTATCATCTAATACTTCATGTATGAATAGATGTATCTATTCATAATTGGTTATCTATTGATGTCTCACTTAAGTTTATAAATGTTGTGTATGTCTAACGTAGGAAATGAAATTAAGCTGTGGTTATATATATTGAAGTATTTATTAGAACTCCAGACGCATTTGTTAGTGATCAAATTTTTCATAATATTAGATAAGATACACAGACTGAGAATAGAGAAAGAGGATATCAGAAGACAAGGGTATTTTTGGGATGGAAACTAGTTTGCTAATAAATAACTGATATGTAATGGCTCAAAGAACTGAATTGATGAACACATAGGAAGCACAGTAGACCCATAACCCAAGAACATATGAGTCTATAACTAATCTGGAGAAATTCAGAAACACATTTCAAAAATTTTTTTAAAACCCACAATATCTAATGTTTCCAAAACATTATAAAAAATAAGTGAAAATTTTGGTAAAATGGTTAGGAATATGGAAAAATGAAAAAAAAAATATGTAGCAAAATATAGCAAAATTAGAAACAATAGTAAGAAGATATCCTTCATAAGTACTATGGTCAACAATATTTGAACGCAAAGAAAAATTAAAATTTTTTCAAAACAATTATCAGCAAACTAAGGTAAGAATTAGTTCAATTATACTATGAAAATAATAAAGCATGAAGTATATAAAGATATTAATAATGATATAATAGAATATAATGAAATGGTAGATATTCAAATGCAAAAGATATTAAAGGTAGAAACTATAACAAATAAAATGATAAATAAATTATTGAGTCTGTGTAAAGTTAAAAAATTTTATCAAAAGCAATTAAACTTTTATTATTGTACTTGTAAATTTTGTGAAAGAACTAATTTATGAAATTTAGGATTTGGTCGATTTTGGTATCCAATCTAAGAAATTACTATACATTAACAAAAACATTTCTCTCTTTTTGAATTGATCAAACTTGGTATCAGAGCTAGTAATTGTAAATGACATATCCTAAAAAAATTAGAGAACATATAAAATATTTTGAAAAACAGCATACTAGTAATGAGAAGTGCACACACACTTAGACATAACGTCCTTATATACTAGTAATAATAAAATCCTAATTCTACTTGAATAATGAAAATAGACTAAACAATCTAAATTCTACTCAAACAATAATTAACAACTAAATCTGGATTAATTTTAACATCTCCCTTAATCTTGATTTGACGATGCTCGCATTTCCAACATCTACTTCAACTTCACAAATGCATCATACTTCAACAGTTTCGTGGGAATATTTGCAACTTAATCTTCAAATTTACAATAAGCCAATTCAATATCTCCTTTATCAATATGATCTCTTAGAAAATGAAAATAAATATCAATGTGCTTACTTCTTCCGTGCATCACTGGATTCTTGGCGACATTAATAGCTAAAACATTATCAACAAATATCTTTATAGGACCTTCAATTTTGCACATAAATCTCATCCAACAAATTTCTCAACCAAACTGCTTGACAAACACTGGAAGCTGCAGCTACATATTCTATTTCACAAGTCAAAAGTGCATCAATAGATTGTTTCTTCAACGACCACGAATAAGCAGTTGTGCCAAAGTTAAAATAAAAACCAGAAGTTTTTTTACGATCATCAACATCTTTACCCAATTACTATTAGAATAACTTACAAGAGCACAATTCTTAGATAAAGAATTAAGCAGGTCATGATCAAAAGTTCCTTTAATGTATCACATAATCCTCTTGGCAACTTGCATATGAGATTGACGAGGAGATTCCAAAAATTTGCTAATCAAACCAACACCATAAGACATATCAGGCCTCGTGCATGCCAAGTACTTCAAACTTCTAACAATTTGCTTGAAGCGTGTAGAGTTAATAGGTGTTTCATTGCCTTCCTTAAATAATTTAGTACCAACATCAACAAGTGTTCTCACTAGATTGCAATCATACATCTGAAACTTTTTCAACAGCTCTGTAGCATATCTCTTCTGACAAATAAAGATTTCATCATCTCCTTGAATCACTTTAATATCAAAAAAATATGACATTAGGCCCAAATCAGTCATCTCAAACCCACTCTTCATTGACTTCTTAAAGTCTTCAATCTTTTTTGGATTGTTGCCTATAAAGATTAAGTCATCAAAATATAAACACACCAATAAGATATCACAATCACCATCAACTTTCACATATAAGGCATATTTAGACAAACATTTTTGAAACTTGGCTTCATGGAAGAAAGAATCAATACGGTTATTTCATGCCTTAGGTGCTTGGTTTAGGCCATGTAACACTTTCTTCAACTTATGCACCTTATCTTCACTTTTTTACTTCATAAGACCTAGAGGTTGCTTCACACAACTTCCACTTCAAAAGAACTATTGAGAAAAGCTGACTTTACATCTATTTGATGAATTTTCTAATGATTCTGAGCAGTGAAAACAATAATAAGTTTGACAGTTTCTATACCAATAATAGGGGATAATACCTCATGGTAGTCATAACCATGACGTTGTTCAAAATCTTTCGCTACCAATCTTGCTTTGTACCTCTCAACTTCTCCATTTGGCTTATTTTTAGTCTTGAAAACCCACTTCATATCAATGACTTTGTGATCTCGTGGGATATTAGCAAGCTCTCAAGTATTATTCTTCTCAATCGTCTTAATTTCTTCATTCATTGCATTCACCCCCGTAGAGTCTTGAATCTCCTCATCAAATGACACGGGTTCACAATTTGCAAATATTGCAAAATGCACCATATCATCATCATCATTAATAGTATTATCAAGGATTATCTCATAATCTTACAATTTAACTGACTATTGGCGAATTATCGTCAGCTTTTGATTCTCTTGGGGAGCTTGTGGCCTAGGATTGTGAGTATGAACTAGGGCTACTTCCCTATTTGTATTAGGGATTGTAACTTGAGATTTATCTTCACCCAAAATAACAATAGGATGTCTCTAAGAGTCATTGTGCTTCTCAACATCAAATTTCCAAACTTCATCTTCAACAAATGTCATATCTCGGTTTAAAATCACCTTCTTTGTCATGGGATTGTACAGGTTATATCTTCCTTTTGAATATCCAAGAAGAATTGTCTTCACTCTTCGATCATTTAGTTTTGTCATTGTCTTAGCAAGAACATGAGCATAAGCAATAGAACTAAACACCTTCAAATGCCTCACACTAGGCTTGAAACTGGTCTATGCTTTTTCAAGAGTGACATTCTAAATACTTGCTGTTGGAGACCTGTTCAATAAGTAAACATAACATAAAACAGCTTCTGCCTAATAGGGATTGGGCACTCCTTGAGCCTTTAGCAAACTTCTCACCATATTCATAATCGATCTGTTCTTCCTTTCAGCAACTCTATTAAGTCGTGGTGTGTAGGAAAACGTGACTTCATGCTTTATTTCCTGTGCTTCACAATACTCCTTGAACTCATTAGAGACATATTCACCACCACCATTAGTATGCAAAATCTTTATATAATAGTCACTTTGCCTTTCAACAAAAGTCTTAAACTTCTTAAAGCGATGAAACACTTCAAACTTTTTTTGCATGCAATAAACTCAAGTCTTCTTTGAAAAATCATCAATGAAGGTAAGAAAATACTTATTGTTCCCAACTAATGGAACACTCATCGGGCCACAAATATCATAGTGAATAAGCTGTAGCAGTTGCCTTGCACGCCAAGTCCTTCTTTCCACGAAAGGCATTCTGCTCTGTTTTTCAAGAATACAAGCTTCACATATCTTATTTGGATGATTTATCCTGGGAAAATCTTTCACCATATTATCCTGTGCAAATAGCTTCAAACTACGAAAATTTAGGTGACCAAAACAAAAATGGCACAACCAAGCACAACAGCACCCAAACAAGTGTAAACATCAATGGCAATATCAACATGAAACATCCAATTCTTTGTCAAAGGGGATTTGAGAACAAGTGTACCTCTGTCATCAGTGATTGAGAGACGCTTATCACGCAACGTAATGTTATACCTATTTTCAAGCAGTTGGCCCAAACTGAGCAGGTTATTCTTCATATCAGGCACATAGAATACATCTGAGATGTAATTATAATCTTCATTCTTGAACTTGACGAGAATACGGCCATTTCCCATCACTGGAATACTTTTATCATCAACAAACTTGATTGTGGAGTGGATTGACTCATTAAGATCAACAAATAGCTCCTTCTTTCCATGCATATGATTCGTACATCTGGGGTTCAGGAACTATGTGTTGTAATTTAGCATTTTAGTGGCTACATTAACCATCATGAGGGCTTGATTTCCATCACCATCTTCCTCTTGTGCACAATAAGCTGTCTAATTATTCTTTTTCGACCAACACTCATGAGAATAATGGTCACGCTTATGGCATGAGTAACATTTAACATTAGATTTGTCATTCCTTCATCTGCTTTGACCGCTTATTTAGCCTCAACCTCAACCATGACCTCTGTATGTCTTGTCTGAATTTATTTGATTATTGTAATGACTGTCTCCACCTTTATAATTATTATAATAACCTCCTCAACCTCAATTGTTGTAGGATCGATAACCAATTTAGTTCTTGAAATTTTAGTGTAAACATATACATGTATGAACAAGATTTGCAATTGTTAGAACGTCCTTTTCACCATCTCCCTCTTTTGCACAATGAGTTGTCTGATTATTCCCTTTCGACCAACACTCATGAAAATAGTGGCTACACTTGTGGCATGAGTGTTACTCAACATTTGATTTGTCATTCCTTCCTCTGCCTTGACCTTAACCACGACCTCTATATGTCTGGTCTGAATTCCTTTGATTATTGTAATGATTGTCTCCACCTCCATAATTATTGTAGTGACCTCTTCAACCTCGATTACTGTAGGATCAATAACCATTTTGGTTCTTGAAACTTTAGCGTAAACATATACACATATGAACAAGATTTGTGACTGTTAGAATGTCCTTTTCACCATTAGGATGTTCATCAAATCATTAGCTGTGAAGGAAGGATAAACTCTTCAAATATTTGAGCTTGAGACCTCGACTCTAAACTATAGTGTCCTCCTAAAAACTTTACGATTATTTAATTGAAGGATCATATAACATAGTTGCTACCCAAAACTATATTGCCAGGATGTTTTTTGAATCCACCGCTTTATGTTAATAAGAAGTCGTCTATGAACTAGCTGCCACATAAAATAGTGTATATTTTTTCCAAGTATCCCAAGCTTCCACTCGATAGGAAATAGAGATTGCAACCTTGGCAGCTCAATGACTCTATCATCAATAGCTCCACAAGCTGATTTTATAGTGAATTTTTTATCTAAGGTGAGCAGCCATGCATGAGTGTCATTGTTCCCCTTTATCTCATTGTTGAAAACTTTGCGAAAACGGACACGCAAGCCAACACTCATCTACAAAATATGTTGTCATTAATAATCTAATTAGAAAGTTTACTATTGTTAGAACTAGAACTCAATTATCTCTAATATCAAACTGAAATATTACTTTATTAAATTGAAAACGTCACACAACAATTAAAAAAAGCACACACATAAGATATAGATCTCACGTCCTTACATAATAGCAAATAATAAACTCCTAATTCTTCCCACCTACGAAAAATATACTAAATAATATAACTTCTACTCAAACAATAAATAACTCCTAAATCGAAATTAACTTCAACAACCAGCAAGTGCCTACCAATCCCAGCTCATTCTCTTCTTCTAATAATGTGAGACCTTCCTCTTTATGTCCTCAAAAATAACTTCAACACCAATAGATGTGGACAATTTCGACATTCTATTTGGTATTCGAATATAACCAAATTAATAGTTTTTGCAACAAGGCATATAATTTTTGTAATAGAAATTAAAAACTATTATCTTTTTCATTGAAAATATTATCAATTTTATTAGAAAAACTATCAACTTATTTTATTTGGAACACTAATTAAAACATTAAAATTCAGCATACCAACATTTTCTCTTTATGTTAAAGCATGAGACAAAAGGATATCAGATAGCAACCATTTTTCAATCCAGAAATTAGCCAATAGAGCAGTCCCAACACACCATGGCAGACCCGCATGAAGACAACTACTAGCTCGCTCTAAGCTTCGTCGTGCGTGGGAAGAGACTTGTCTTCTTTCAATCCGAGTCAAATTATCATCGTTCCGGCAATATTTGGATTTCGTGATCTTCACCCATAAGCTGCCAGGTTACAGAATCATTCTCCAACCCAATGTAAAAACCATAGCTTTATTGATTAATCTAGTGTTCTGCCCGCCTGTGCCTCCCTTATCCTTAGGACGAAATACAATTAAATATGGACATAAATAAAGAGCCTTACATAAACGTGAAAAAATTAGATGTAGAATAGATATATAACCGTCGACCAATTGGTTTGTACAGCCATATTATTAATATTTGCAACAAAAAATTAATAAAAAATTAGTTCATTTTGTTGACAATTGATATGTTATTAAACGTCTGTCTCGTATATGTATTTTTCTGCAATTATCCAAAATTTTCCATAAATGAATTTGCAATTTCGTTGTCTTGTAACAAATCAAGCCCAACTTTCAAAAAAATAATATTAAATTATCGTAAAATTTTATTGTAACAAATCTATTATACTATCAATAGATTTCTTTAATTTGCACACATAATACTAATAAAGTATATTCCACGTAGAATGCCTACATGGGTCTCAATTAAAAATTAAAAATAAAATGGAAAAAATTAAAAACAAAATTCTCACTCTCCTTCGTATCTCTCTCACATCCCCTCCATTCAGCCATCTCTACTCATCCTTCTCCTCCTCTCGCCTATACTTAAACGAAGCTCCACAAAGCAAGAGGAAGCGCTCTGCAAAGCTTTTTGGCTCTGGCCAAGAAGCGATCCATCGTCGAAGCGCAAGGGAATGTCATCATCCGTGCACTTGAAGCTATCATGTTCTTCAAGAACGGCATCGAGGTCATAATTGAGATTCTAAACACGGCTTGAAGCTTGACAAGTCTTCCACTGATCGAGAAGCAACTTCAAGCTGACGTCTCTGGTAATGGCCTGATGGGTTCGTCTATAGCATGGCGTTCCATAACCCGCTGGTGCGGTGCTTGTTTTACAGTCCCTCCATCAAGATCTACAAAGGTGTCATTCGCCTCCTCTGTGAGTGTGGGATAGGTATAGAAAGGTCAGCAGCCTTACAATTTTTTAAAAATTTAGAGTAAAATTTATATACATGTTTATAAAAAAACATCAGTAATAGTTAGCCATAGCCAACGAAATTTAAATTTGAAATAAAATATATTAAAAATTAAATTCTTAACTGTTGACAAATTAGAGGTGTCAAAAAACTAGGTTCAATCAGGTTTAGGTTGAATCATTTTGAGTTCGGATCATTTTTTGTTAGATTATTTTGGGGTCGTGTTATATTCATTTCAGTTTCAAGTAGGATTCAGATCAAATTCAGAGTGAACTGTTATTTTTTTAAGTTACTTTTCACTAAAGTAAAATATTTCAATAAAATCCAAAACTCATTCATACAATAACTTAAATAGTTATATATATATATATATATATATATATCCAACTCGCATGTTCAATTTTTTTTTTTTTGTTTAACACATTTCGAATAGTCCAACATATGTTCAAAAAGTGTTGGATAAGTGTTGTGTCAAATAAGTGTGTTCGACATGAATACGCATTATTTAAAAAATGTTTATGCATCTTGAATCTTCCATAAAAAGGGTACGAGTTGAAACTTAGGACAAATAAAATATGGTGAAAAACCAAAAACTCTTTCATTCTTTTATTTTTTTATTTTAACTCAACAACTGGTCTAAATCCAATATGATATAACTCAATTTTTTTGGTCATTTTTTAGTTCAAGTCACATTTAGATTCAAGTTAAAAATCGAATTCATGATCTAATTTTTTGAGCAGATTAAGTCACTTTTTGCGCATTTAGGACAAATTGTTAACAATTGGAGTGGATTCCATTTGAAAATATTGAATGCAATGTCTAGAAATAAGAAAAATCTACAACTCAAATGTTGATGTAGGGTCGCTACTTTGTGACGAGAGAGAGTCTGGACAGTAAAATTGCGGGGTGCTTTCAAGTTTCATCTGCTCAAATGGGTCAATCTATTCAAATGGAAAAATATCTTTTCAGCAGAGGTGACAGGAGGAAGAGAAGGAGAAGAGATGGGCTACCGAAGCGTAGGGGATGGAAGACAGAAAGCGTGGAGAAGAGACAATATTGTTTTAGAAATTCTATTTTTTATTTCGATGGTTTTTTAATTTTTATTTTTTTTATTTTAAATTAAAATTCACCTAAACATTCCATGTGGGCAATTTTTTATACATAAGTATGTTGCATATACACATTAATTGAACTCATTAATATCTGTTAACCATATACTAAATTTATTAGCAAAAAAATTCTATGAGATCGGACTGAATTTGTTAAAACATATAAAATCACAAATTTATTTGTATATTAATTTTTATAATAATCGCACGTTTCGCTAATACATACACATAATTACATAATCAAAATTTAAGCAAACGAGAAATTTTTTTCATCGAAACTAAAAATTCCTGCAATCACTAGTGTAGTTCATATATATTGTGTTATTTTTATGAGAAAATGTTGGTATTCTGAAATTTGATATTTCAGTTAGTGTGTCGATCGAAATTAAAATTGAGATTTTTGATTATTTTAAAAATATATGTTATTTTTGTATTTTTAAAAAGTATTAATTTTATTTCAAAAATAATAATTTTAATTTTAATTATAATATTAACTGAAATATTAAAATTTAAAATATGTATTAATTTCTTATTTTTCTGGTGGATGAAAATGAAGCATCAAGTGGATTCGACAAATGTCGGAAAGATGTTGACGTCCGTTACACACAGCCCATAACTGGGCCCACCAGGCCAGCCCAACCAAATTCTCAGATCCCAAATCCTTGGAACAGATAATAAAATAAATAATAAAATAAAATAAAATAAACAAAAAAACCAAACCAAGTCTCTTTTGTTTTATTTAATCGAATAATGGCTAAATAGGGTAGTATGCTACTGATCCGATAGAAAGAATTATACTCAATCACGGTATAAAGTTTGTTATATTATATTATATTAAATTCCTAAAAGAATAAACTCTGTTAATCCTACCATTTAGCCTTATCATTAAAAACAAATCCATTTACCATCTTATTTCTTAACAATACAAGGTAATCAAGCCTCATCACTTAAAGTGATAGTTTAGAAATTATTAGATGCATTTTCTCCACTTATGATTTAAATTTGAGTTCCAACAATTGTGTATAAAGGTAGTGTCATCCTTAAATATGTCAGGTTAACTGTACTCACGCGACTGATTTTAGGCTTAATAATTATTGTAGTAGATTTGAAGAGGTTCGTTCGAATCTATCAGTGCTCAGGTGAGATTCTAGTTTGTAAGTTAGGTTAAATAAAATATTTAAATGAGAATTATCTCAATTTCAACCTAAAAATTCATATTTAAAATAGAATTTTTTATAATAAAAAAAGTAATCAAAAGAAAAGGTTTGCTCGCTGGAGTCGGTTCTCAAGTCTGAGAACTGTTCTTCCTTTCAAGGGGCAACAAAACAAAGAAAGGGAGCCTATAAATTTGCTCAAGGGGCGGGCCGAGAATCCTCGGTCCGGGTACCCGTCCTCTTGATTAAATTGCAAAAAAAGCCTTCGTTACACGGACATATGATCTTTATTTATTACGTTTATATATTTTTTTGTGTAATTATAAATATTTTTTATACAGTTATAAATAAAAAAAATATATAATAAAAAAATAATAATATTTTTTATTTTATTTTTTATTATTGTGATTATATAAAATATACATATAATTACTTAAAAAAATTTATATGTAAAAACAGTGAAAAAATATTATATACTTATAAATATTTTTCCATTACAAAAATGGCGTTGTCAGTTAGGTCCAGGTGGGAAAACCCACGTAGAGACATTTGCATTCTGACACGTTACCGACGCGACATTAGTTGCACGAGATACTGCTAATGGGATAAACACGAATCCTTTTCCTTTTATTTAAATTTTAAACACAAAATACGCGCTCCAGATGGCGCGTTTTCGTGAATTGATGATACTAATGGAATAATTAACAATTGCCAAATCATGCTTACTCTTCACTCCAGAAGTCCAAAACAAGAAGATTCTTTCTTCTACTTGTCTTTTTTTTTTTTACGATCGAAGAAGCCAGTAGCTCTGCCCCCACCTAGTTTTCTTTTTTTATCCATCACATCAATTATTAACTATCTTTTTCCTTTTTTTTTTATCAGTTTGATCTCAAGCTGGCAGAGTAGAGGAATGAAAGACTTGTTTTTTTTCCTTTTTAAACCATGAAATGAGAATGGAAGAGTAATATTTTAGGATTTCGTCCAAAAATATTGTGTTTATAAAATGAGCAAGGTTTCCAAGCTAAATTTTAATTTTACTGAATATTTTGATAAAAATTTAAATTCATAACTTATTATACATCAACAAACTATCTATTTATCATCACATCACAGTAATTAATGATAAAAATTTGACTTTTTTATTTATAATGTCAATCAAACTCACTTTTTCAATTAAATGAACTCTCAAGACTAACAAGATTTTTTAAATAATAACTTTTATTATATTTTTTTTAGTTTACTTGAATTGGAGAAAGAAATTCAACAATCAATGAGTTCTCAGGTCAAATCTCGAAACATACCACAAGTTTATACTTAGTAGCTACTAACATGTACCTACTTCTCATTACCTTTATTATAATGAAGATGTACATTCTTTCCCTATTGAGACCAAGATCAAAAGAGGATACAAGGCAATCTCAGCATGAATATGGCAATTTACAATATAACAGTTGATATCCACTGCACATATGTGGAAAAAAGAATTGCAAATAAGGAAAATGACTTGCATTTAACAATGAACTAGGTTGTAATGCGGATGAACTTTATTCCTTCTTATGGAATGGTTTTAACTTTTTCTTGATCCCTTTCCTGCTACATAAAAACAAATAATGCCACGGGTCAACTTTTTTCTAGGTTGTTAATATCAAAAGAACGATTTCACTGGCATTTTGAGAATTGAATTTATCAATTTAGAGCTTTAATTAGTAAGGTATTAAAGGCAACATTCATGCTCACCGACTAATTCAAACAAATTTGGAATATGTGATCGTAATCTAACAATCGAATCCAAGAGAATGTTGAGAAGTGGAATCTGCCAATACGTGTTCTAAGTACTTTATGGTCTCAAAGTACAAAAGGCCACTCAGAGGACCTAGCGTTCCACCAACATTTCTGCGATTTAAATAAGGATATAATTATATAAGTTCACAATTTATGACCCGCAGTTAATTTAACAGTTTATCTATTTTTTTAAAAAAAATTAATATATTTTTTACTATCTAATAATTTAAATCTCATGTATTAACTTTATATTTACATTACATACTTATATGCTTTTCCCTTTTAAAGATAAAAAGATGGACACTCTAATGATTAATAACTTTGATATTTATTTTAAATGTTTTGAATTCAAATGTTAAAAAAGAATAATGAGATTTACGAAGAGTTATATATATTTTATGATTGAAGAATCGTAAGTGCGTATTTTTTTACGTATTTGTACTATGTTATCATTTAATAATTGCATATGTAATATTTTCACTATATATTTATATAATTTATTGATAAAATTGTTAACACTAGATAGCTTGTTTGGTATCAACTTTAAAGTAGAATGTAATTCAATTTGATTATAAGCACAAAATTCAATTGAAATTGTGGTTCAAAAAAATTCAATTGAAATTGATCTAGAAATTGAATTAGGGTTCTCATATATTGTTGACTTTTGTTTTTTTTTTTGAATTAATTGAATTCAGTTCTACCTGATTATCACTTACTTTTGGCAAAAAATATAGATTTTATCAAATCAATATATAATTTTCAAATTGCAAGTTGAATTATTTTATTAAAATATTATCATATCAAATAAAAAAAGTTAGATGGAAATTAATAATTATATCACATTAGGATATTTTTTGAAAAAATTTATTATGATTTAGAAATTTTGTCACTAAATAAAAAAATTAGATAAAATAAATTGAAATTCTAATGCTAAGACATGCTGTTATTTACCTACCTAGAAAGCTATGAAGCATCCACGTGGACAATGCGATACAAACATGACACAATACTGTCACACGCTAATTTTGAAATAACAAGGACTATATAGATATATATATTAAAAATACATAAAGCTGAAGTTAAGAGTAAAACTCAACTGTTATCTTTGTACCATGTGGCATCGTTGTTTAATTTTAGGATTTTCTCAATAAATTTCTATAATTTCCAATATTTGAAATTAACCTAATAGTTGGTTTGTAGTCTTTCTTAGCATTTGAATAGAATTAGAATTTTAATATATATCCTACTTGCAAGTTCTCCTTTAGAAAAAAAAAAAAAAAAACAAATCTCTTCTATTCATCTACTTCTCTTAAAAAGAAAAAAAAAAACCACTCTGAAACAATTATGTTTTGCATTGGACACGGTACAGACATATATCCGATACGACAAAAATTATATCCAAAAAAATTAGAAAACTCAGACATGTTTTTGACACATTATAGACACGTCATGCACATGCCTGTTGTATCTTTTGTAATTTTGATAATAAAAATTAGACTTACAACAATTTTTTTAATTTCACTTATAAATGAATTCCACTTATAAATGAAGACCCACATTGTGTATATTTTTGTTGGTCTGCACATTGTGTATTTATATTTATGAAAAATAAAATAAATAATTTGTTTGAACTAATATTGATAATTTATTAATTTAATAATATAAACTTATCTATAGTGATCTTCTCCTCTTTAAAAAATTAATTAGAGACCTACTTATTAATAAGCTAAAGTCTCATAAATTCTTTATTTTAAGAAATTAAATGGACAAGTATACAAGTTCCTTTCTTTTTTTCAACTAATAAATTTGTATCAAAACAAGAGTTTTGACCTATACCGTAAGTCTTTTTGCTCTCTTTATATTGTTAACCTTTTTAGATGAATTCTGTGATGGGATTTATGTTATTTCTGTTACTTAGGATATTTGTATATCTATGTTTTTAATGATGCTTTGCTATGAATCAAAAAAAAAAAAAAACAGAGAGAGAAAGAGCCAATGAAACTAAATGTTAAATTGATAGTTGGAAAGGAAAATCTAAGAATCCAACACAACTATATGATGCTCTATATTTAAAAAAACATACGCCTTTTTAGTTGGTGTGGCATAGCAAATTTTATGTGCTTAATAATCTTTTGTAAATTAAGGTTGTTGATTAAAAAAAACCTTAATACAAGAGATGATAACTGACAATATAAAACATATTAAATGTTTTATATGTAATATAGTAAAAATTTTATAAATAGAAAATTAACATTAAATTATAAAAAATTGCACATAGCTTGAGTGTATTCTTTGTGCATATGTATGTATACATATGCTAGTGTCCACAACGTTTTTGGGTCCTAATTTTTTTAAGATTGATGTGTTGCTGTATTTGTGTCGTATCTTATTTGCGCTCGTGTTGTGTATCATATTTGTATATCCTTGCTCTCAAATTCCCTCAATGGAGGAGATAAAAAAAATTACTCCAATATTTTCTTTTTTTTCCTTAGAAATGTAAAAGGATATCTCCTAAAATCAATTTAATTTAACTAACCGTTTCCTCAAATCTAAAGTAATTACACATGCAAACATAACTTAAATTAGATTTAAAGTAAAAAAAACTATTTTCAAGTTTGTTATTAAAAATAAAAATAATACTGAAATTTTAACTTTTTTTTTGTTTTTTCCTTTAAATAAAACACAAGCAAGAAAAAAAGTTTCTAACAAATTTGAAAAACTTGTACATTGTCCGAATCTAATACTAATAAATATATATATATATATATATATATATATATATGTAAAATAGTTTTAATAAATATTAAAATAAGTTCAAACAAATGTTATTGCTTAATATATATTCTTTGCCTTGTTAAAAAATATAAACAGACAATATAGGCTTTCGCTTATAAGCACAATACGAGTTTTTGATCAGATTTAATTTTTGTTGTTAAAATTAAGAAAAAAAATTATCTCAAATGCATCTTAAGCATCTACATATCCTAAACATATTTGCAGCGGGCTAAAAATGCGTCCAAAATATAATCATTTTGCACAAATAAAAATATATGTTCGGAAAAAAAGTTATCAAAGAAATTTCCATGATGCAATAACTGGAAATTTTTTTACAACCATAATAATAAAATATAAAACGAAAAGATAGTAATTTTTTATCTTTTTTGTTATACTTTTTATTAATATAACTGTAAAAAATTTTAAAATTATTACATTATAAACACTTCTATGATAAATTTTCATTTAAATCCGTATCCATGCACTTTTTGAACTAGTAATGCAACAATTTTTGTTTTTTTAAACAAAAATGCTTAAGCCCTGTTTGGTAATACTGTGAGATAAAGTGTTATGAATAAGAGTGCTGTGAACAAAATGATGTGATTAAAAGTGCTATTACTCAGAGTTATAGATTATTTGGTAATAATGGTAAAAAAAACTGTGAAAAAAGTCTAATAAATTTTGAATGTTTAGTAAAAATATTGTTAAAATAGCTGCAAGTATATAAAATGACTATAAAAGACATCATTAATAAACAGTATCTGTGGTGTGCTTTTTCATTTTTTTAACTGTACCAAAAAGCTCCAAATTGGTGCTTTCTCAAAACTAAGGTTTTGAGGCCAGTGATTTTTTAAAATGTAATTATAACAAACTTAACCAAACAATTTTAAAATTGAGTTTACTTTCAAAATGACTTTTTCTCAACTCAATGCAGGTGCAACGCACCAGCAAACATGGCTTTAGTTGCATTGGACATTTGTTTGACGTGGCAATGTATGTCTCCTCTATGAAGTGTCTGTGCTTTCCTGCTTAAGAAAGATAAAGGCTTAATGTTATTTTATTTTTTTTCTTATATAAAAATACCAATAGAGCCCTTTTAGTGGGTAATTTATATTTCATACTTTAAAAATAAGGTATATTTACAATTGACATCCCTTAATTTCAAAAATTATAAAAAAAATGTTCTGACTCACAATCGTTAGTCAACCTAGACAAAAAAATATAAAATGACCATAATGCCCTCACATATATATTTAAGTTAGAATAAGTTCATTTTGCAACTCAGCCACCATCAATCTCATTTGTTTTCTCTCAACTGAAAAAGAAAACCCAAATATCAAAGCTTCAATTTTCACTTCGAAAAGAATATATCTGTGAATAATTTAGGCCTAGTTTGGTATTACTTTTGAGTGCTTTCGTTTTCTTGTAGAGACTAAAAGCAATTGTGGTCGTTGTAAATGATTGTGGCGCTATCAAGCCACAAGAGGATGAAGAGAAGCATTATAAATGATTTTGGTGGTTCACCGGCGTTGGAAAGTCAAGATTCGTCGCCAACAAGATGCCCCAGAACTTGTTCTCCCTCAACATCAGCGTTGGCTTCCTCTCTCTCGTTGACGCCCTCCATTGCGCGCATAGGGACCCTCTGTTCCCCCGACATCCTCATCCTCTTCAGTAAGTCCGGCAACACCGAGGAGCTACTCTGCCTCATTCCCTACATCAAGGCCAAGGGTGCTTACCTCGTGTCCGTCACCTCCATCGAGGGAAATCCACCGACTTCTGCTTGCGATATGAATGTTCGTTTGCTGCTTGAGAGGGAATTGTGCCCCTTCGATTTTGCTCCCTTGACTTCCACCACGATCCAAATGGTGTTTGGGGACACAGTGGCCATTGTACTCATGGGAGATAGGAACTTGACCAAGAAAGAGTTCGCCGCCAATCACTTCGCCGAAGGATCAGGAAGAGCTTGATCTTCAAGGTCCCTTTGTTCCAACCTTTTGTTATCTCTTTTTACATTATTTCTCAATTCATTTATCCTATTGTTCGTTCTGATGCTTTTTTTGATTAATGCGCTGTTAATTGTATTATATGCCCAAAATTAATTTTTACAGTGAGAAGAGGAAATCAATGGAGGACATGAACAGCGAGGAAGAGTTTACACACACAATGGAGAGTTTTATTGCTACCAAAAAGAAGATTTTGAGGGACAAGACATGGTGTATCCGTGGAGTTCGCGTCTCTCTATAGGCGTTGGGTCTTCCGGTGCTATCCGCGGGGTTCGCATCAACAATACTCTTTCATCTGCTGAAAGTACAGAGTGTTTGGTCATCATTAGTTCTGTGTAATTTAGTACTATTCCTCATCATTTAAAAAAACAAATTAAAAAAAATGTGTAAAATATAGGGAGGTGAGGAATATTGGGAAGCCAAAAAATTCTATCTCAATTTTATCAAATTAGCTTTTGATGCAATTTTTAAAAGGTTTTTTTTTTATTTTAAATATTTTACATGTAAGGGTATTTTAGCATATAAGGGCATTTTAACCTTTTAGGCCATTATAATAGCATTTTTGCAAGTAAAACTAATTTTTGTTAACGGTTTGTTGATGAAGTATGTTCTTATAATCGCAATCAACCTTCGGTATGTTTTTTTATAATTTCTAAAATTAAGAATTGTCAATTATAAATATATCTTAATTTTAGGGTGTCAAATGTAAATTACTCTCTATTAATCTTTTTACTCAATTACCAAGCTTCCCGAAAAAGAAATAGATAGAAAAATATATACAGTAATAACACAATGGTGTATACGTGATATGCAGGTAATAATTTAGGATTAATATATAAAAAATATCATCAATTTTATATAAAGTAACAAATCTAACACAAATTTAAAAAAATAATAAATTTACCACAAATTTCGCCTAAAATAACAAATCTAGTACACAATGATTTTATATGAACATAGTTTCGATAACAGATTTATAAAAATATATTTATTTTGATAACATGATAATCATACAAGTTAATACTACATTATCGAAATAGTTAAATTCTGTATAATAAATTTCACAGCGTGTTAGATTTGTTATTTTAAGTAAAATTAGTACTATATTTATTATTTTTTAAAGTTGGTGGTAGATTTGTTATTTTAACTAAAGTTGATGATATTTTTATATATTCACTCAATAATTTGTATTGATGAAAAATATATTAAATTTAAAAAGAAAATAATAGATAAATAATTAAATATTATTTAATTATTTGTGTAACTCTCATGTATTTCATAATATGTGTGATTGGATACGAAAAAAAGTGAATAAAAAATAGTATAGTAATGATGATATTATGATTAATAAAAAATAATGATTAGAAAGTTGTGAGAAAGAAAATGAATAATAATTTGTGAGAAAAAAAGTAAAAAATAATTATTTAGATTGATAAAAAATAAATAAATAAAATAAAATAAAAATTTATTTTCCTCTTATATTCCTCTCTTTTTCTATTGGAAATTTGTCGATCACAGTGAAAATATATTTATGCATCTCAATACATACATACTATACATATAGAAAACAATATATATATTAATAATAAAGAAATCCAAACAACTGCAGAGAGGAAGAGGGTTTTCGGTGCTTAAAGCCGAGAGTGTGGGGCAACTTAAATATCTCCTTTGTCTTCCTCTTTCTTTCTCCGTCGCGCTGGCTTTGAAAGTAAAGTGAAAAACAAGATAGATAGCCCGGTAAACGGTGTCGTTTCTTCTCAGATCTAAAAAGGTAAAGGAGGGACAGGCGGGCAGGATGAGTGGGAGAGTAGGAGGCGGCGCCGGCGGCGGAAAAGCCGGTGAAAATTACAACAACGGCGGAGGTAGGAGTAGTAATAGTGGAATATCAGGGATTCCGCCGGCGTCGAGGAAGATTGTTCAGAGTTTGAAGGAGATTGTCAATTGCTCGGAGGCTGAGATCTACGCCATGCTTAAGGAATGTGATATGGACCCTAATGAGGCCGTTAATCGCCTTCTCTCTCAAGGTTTTCACTTTTTTCTTGTTTTTTTTTTTTCTTCTTTTTGGTACCACTTAGAAATTATAATTTTTCGAATTAGAAATTTTTGTTTTCTGTTTGGATTCCCGGGAAAATTAAAGGTAGAAAAGAATTTGTGTAAATTTTTTCCTTTTGTAGTCTTGCTGTTCAGTGGACTGTTTATTTCTTGTCAAATTAGTTTTAAACTGTAAATTTACTTTCTCTCTCTCTCTCTCTTAATGGAGGAACTGACTTGAAGTTGATAGTGTTAGGAATATTTGATTTTCTGCCGAATTCGATTGGAATATAATATTTTGATCAGGAATATAACTCTTGATGACTCAATTTCAGTTTTTTTTTTTTTTAATCCCGTTTTGGCGGCGGTGGACTGCTATCTGCTCTTGGTTTCTATGCCTGCTTGATGGTCGTTTTGTGAGAACTTGAATGATTGATGTTGGCACACAGTTCTGTGTGTTAGTTTTGAAGTTTTAAGTGAACTTGATGCTTGGTCCTGGTTCTATATGGTCGAAGCAAGTGTTTCGCAAAATGCAGATAAGGGTTAGAACTTTGGGATGCGACATAAGTTTTACTTGTAATCAAGTTAAACATAAGTGGTAGCTTTTTAGTGTCTCAGATTACTATCGTCAACGTGTAAAAATTGGAGCCATGGTGTGACTCAAGTCCATATGCATTGTTCGTAAGGCCATGCGCAAGAGTATACAATTCACCGATGTTGAAACATATCTATGCATGTGTGTCTGCAAGGTGTGATTATCATGACTTATAAGAAGGAGATAATGCTGCATTTTAAATGCCTGGATATATCTCTTTAAATTAAATGCTTTGGGCATGTCCACCACTTACTAAAATTCAAATTTCGAAGTAAAATTGAGCAATAAGAATCTTGTCTTACGTGAATAAACTTTAGAATCTGTTCTCCCATCTTAACACTTGTTTCATTGTCTTCAGTTTCCAAGAATGTTATTGTATCTTGCATTCTTTATGTTATGGTTTCTTGCATTCTTGATGGCTTTCTTATTTGTTTGTTTATAGGTCCCATTAGATTTACATTGCTCATGCGAGCTTTTATTTGTTTTATCATGGACATCAATTCTTTCATTATTTGTTTTCTTTTCTTGTTTTTGCTGAACACTTTAGCTTTGATCACTGTTATTTTTACTGTATTTTAATTGCTTTAGGTTTCGGTAATTGTTACTGCCTAGTAACTTTTATAGTATGTTTGGGGATTTTCATACTCTCCATCACTTTATTTGCATGTTATCCAAATGCATGCTTGCCTGTTGCATGTTTATGTGCAGTTTCATGTCTAATATGACCTTTTTCATTATGTAGATCCTTTCCACGAGGTGAAGAGCAAACGGGAAAAGAAAAAAGAGGTATGTCCTTGCAGAATTGTAAAAGCTAAGTTGAATGCTTGTGACAGGCGATTTTAAGTTTAACTCCATGCTTATGATCTGTTTGATTATTTGCAAAATGCAATGTTTAACTTTGTTATTCTGCTTAATTGCCATTGTTAAACCATTTCTACTCCATTTTGATGTCAATGCTACTAAAATGTTTATTGTGATTAATTTTTACTTGTCCTCCTGCTGTTGATTTAGAATAAGGACACTGTGGATCCTAGGTTCCGTGGTGCAAGCAACATGGTACATCGAGGAGGCAGAGGTGTTGCAGACCGTTATGGTCATGGTGGCTCAACCCAGATTAGCTCCAGTGGTATGAGTCTGCTCTATGTTGGAGTAGTGTTTAGCTATTTAGTCTTCTATGAACTTGAAGCTTGATAAGCAATATTTGCTCATCCTTTGCCCATTTTCAATTTTTTTCAGATTATGGTGCTTCACATGGGAAACCTGCATACAGGAAGGAAAATGGAACACATGCTTATGTTGGTTCTTCATCTTCTGTATCTAATATTCTGGGAAGTAATATTAACCAGAGGCCACCTTTGCCCAGGTTACCCCTTTTTACTCAATTTGTGGTTGAAGTTGCATTAGATGCTTTGTTCCTTGTATTTTGAATCGTATGATGAGTAGCTATAATCTTCTTTTTTCTGATTCTTTGACTGGTTTCTCATGTACCCTTTACATTTCTTGCAGCGATTCAGTGTCCACAGGAAATAAAATAGCAAATGTAAGTGCCAGTGATGGTGCTTCAATATCACAGCCTTCTTCTGGATATCAATCTGCATGGGTAGGGGCTCCAGGTCAAGTATCAATGGCTGACATTGTGAAGATGGGTAGGCCACATAATAATGCATCTTCAATGCCACCCCATCATAGTGTTAATAGCCGACATGATGCAGCAACTGGCTATGATTTACAGTTGTCAGAAAATCAAGCTCCCAAGGAGACAGGAATAAGCACAGTTCCCGATGTTGCTGCAAGCCAGCATGTTCATTCTGAAGATGAATGGCCATCCATTGAGCATCAACAAGCAGCTAATGTATCATCTGTTTTAGAGGTGCCTGCAGATTCTGAGCTGTATCTTGATCCCTCTATCTTACCTTTGAATAGAGGTAATAAGCATATGCGGTCTCAGCTAGATGATGCTCAGTCAGTAGAAGATAGTCATGTTGAAGCTCTTAATGGACACCATGTTGGGCCTGCTTCTTTTTCCAGCAGAGATATGCGCGATGATGGTTCGAGAGGTTCTTCTCTTTTTGATAACAATTTATACAGGGACACGAGTCCTTACCAGCCTCATAGTCATGCGTTTGAGCATAATAAAGGTGTGTATGATGCATAAATCTTTGTTTTGGACTGCAAATTGGGATTATAATTCACCTTGTTCTTACAAGCATCAGTTCTTTACGGAGTTCATGTTATTCTGAGCAAGGTGCATGTTGACTTCGTCAACAGTAAGCTTAGTCAGATGTGAAAGACTGGCTTAACTTCTTTTGGTGCTGTTATTAGTCCTCTGGGAAATGTTTTGGTTCTGTGTGAGCTACATATAATGTATGGATACATAAAACTAGGACATGTAAAGCGATTTGTTTATGAAGTTTATGGTCAGTATGGGTTCCAATTGATTGTTTTCTTCTTTCTAACATTTGAATTTTTATAGTGAATCGTCTAAATTTCTTTCCTGATATGTTCCCGGACAGTTAGAACTTTTATTGCGAAGAATTTTGATTGAAAATATTACTTCTTGGTATCATGTTTGGTCATTTATGGATCCTTCCTGCCTCCCTTTCCAATTTGAAAATTGCAATCAGTTACTTTGGGTGCTATTGCTCAGTAGTTTGTTCTATTCCATTTCAGCTGAAGATGGCCCTTTAGCAGTTGCAGCGAACTTACAGCAGTTAAGTCTAGAGAATGAGGACCATGGTCAATCCACGGAAGAGGATAATCCCTCGGTTATTATTCCCAATCATCTGCAAGTCCATGCTCAAGACTGTTCGCACTTGAGTTTCGGGAGTTTTGGATCTGGCGTTAGTTCTGCTTTTTCTGGGTCCTTTGCATCAAGGCCCTTGAAAAATAACTTGGAGGAGCCATCTGGAGCGGTGGGCCCATCAGCGGGTCACCCAGATACTAGGTATCTCTTTTTTTATTTTATAAAAGTAATGATACTTTTCTATCTCACCTCTTGTTTCTGCATGTTGAATGTACAATTATCTGCTGCAGAAATCTTGACTATTATGGAGATGAGAGACTCAGAAATGCCACAGATGAAAATTTAGTGCATAGAGCCACTGTAAGTGCTGGGAATATTGAATCTCCTTCAATCCCACAACCGGAGGTGTTGAAGGAAGACAATGCCGAAGTTGCTGAGGGGAATCAATATGCATTTTCTTCGTCGGCACCTGTTTACAGCTATGAAAATGCTCAACAGTTGAATGCTGCATTTAATGACCAACAGACAAGCTCTCAGATGCAGAATACTACTCCCTTCTCAAGTGTATTGGTAATATGATAATCTCTGTTATTGCTTTCTTTAAAAGGTGAAATCTGATATTCTTATTGAATGGATTCTGTTGCATATCTTAAGGGCTGGTGTGGTGAGATTTGTTCTTTCTCGAAGAAATTAGGTTTGTCTTTTTTTTCGTCAAACATGGAATAGGATATCCATGTAAGCTGCTCATTATCTTGCTTAAATGTTTTATTTCAAGGAATTTGGTTGTTAGTCAAAATGTTTGTGTGTTTTGCCTCATATTTCGTGCAATAAAGACAAACCACATCATTTATTTGGTTTAAATTCTCTCTTTAATAAATTCTTATTACAGCAGGCATATAGCAATTCATTGTCAAGCACGCTGATGGCTTCTAATGTTCAGACCGGGAGAGAGCCTGATCTTCCCTACTCTCCTTTCCCTATGGCACAGTCAACGCCTACTAAGCACAGCAGCATACCTTCTTCTATCAGCAGTCCAAACATGTCTATGACAGAGGTATCCTGCTGCTTTAGGTCATTTGAAATATTAAAAACATACCATGTTTGCTTGAAAGAGGTTTATTTTGCAATGAGAGTTGAAATATTTGTCTTTTTCTCCATAAACAAAATATCTCAAATGGGCAAGGTTTAGAAGAGCTAGGTCTAGGTAATATGTAGAGAAATGTTGAAATGTGGTTGCCAACCAGAAATCATGTCAAGTTGTAGGTGTGGCTACACAAAGCTTTCTTGGCATCTGACCTGGCTTTAGCTTGAGTCATTCGTGAGCCTCACACAAAAGTCTTTTTTGTGCACTGTAAGAACATATTTCCCTTTCATTGGCCTTCAACTTTGAATTAATAACCTGCTGCTAGTGCAGTCATTGGTGTTTGTTGCACCATAGGTGAAAAATCCAAGGTTAGCTTTGTTCATTCCACCTTACTGGAGTCATTTTTGTATTTTAAATGATTGCTTCTGACTTTTCAGCCGCAAACATATGCCAAGTCATTTATAATGATGTCATTTATATCATAGTTTGATATTCGATAGTTGTGACATGGTTGATCTAGAGACAGAATTAGTTGCAACAAAATGCCTGATTCATAAATCCTGGATGAAGTATTATGGCTCAGTTTTTCTTCCTTGATCTGAGTCTGCTACTTATATGCTCCAGGCTTTAAGAGCAGGTAGTATTTCTACCCCTCAGCCAACCCCACAAACGCTTCCTGGTGCCAGTGCTGCTACAGGACCTGCTCTTCCACAACACCTTGCTGTTCATCCTTATTCACAGCCTAGTGTTCCCTTGGGAAATTTTGCAAACGTGATCAGCTATCCTTTCCTTCCACCAGGCTACACGTATATGCCATCAGCTTTCCAGCAGACATTTGCAGGCAATAGCGCATATCATCAGTCCCTGGCAGCAATGCTTCCCCAATTCAAGAACAGTGTTTCTGTAAGCAGCTTGCCACAGTCTGCTGCTGTTGCTTCTGGCTATGGGTTTGGGAGTTCAACCAACATTCCTGCGGGAAACTTTCCTCTGAATTCACTCACTGCTCCTGTAGGCACCACAATGGGCTATGAGGATGTCCTAAGTTCTCATTACAAGGATGCCAACCATTTAATCTCACTTCAGCAGGTAGTTTATTTATCAAGGATTCGGAAATTCCGACCAGTGTGCATCAATTGATCTTCATTTGTAATCATAATTTGAATGCAATTTATTGGAATCGCAGAATGGTGATAAAAACACTTGTTTAGACTCCCTCTAGTTCCTCACTTTTAGTTTTGAGCTAAGATTTGTGAGACTTTGACAGGTGATATAGTTTGTGGTGCTGATCACTTTGTTTTTTGTCTGAAACTCAAACGGAATTTATATTTGTTTTGTCATCAGAATGAGAACTCTGGCATGTGGGTTCAGGGGCCTGGTTCGCGAACAATGTCTGCTGTCCCTAATAGCACCTATTACGGTTATCAAGGGCAGAATCAGCAGCCTGGTGGATTTCGACAAGGTCAGCAGCCATCCCAGCAGCATTTTGGAGCTCTTGGGTACCCAAATTACTATCATTCCCAATCAGGGATATCACTGGAACATCAGCAGCAAAACTCTAGGGATGGGACCATTGGTGTTTCTCAACTCCAAGCTTCAAAGCAGGCCCAGCAGTTGTGGCAAAACAGCTACTAAGTCTGTCACCTTGTGGTTTTTCAGGGTCTCGTAGCGAGTTTCAAAGCGGCTAATCAAAGGTATCGCTGCAGCTGAATAACTTATGTAATGATTATCAGTGGTCTGATGAGATGTTTGATTTGCTGCTGCCCTGTGCCATGAGGCTGTATTCTACAAATTTGTCATCTGGTTAACTTAGGAACACGTTGCTAATGTGAGTAGTGGACTGCGTGTTTTTTTTTTTTTTCTTTTTTAGTGAGATTTGCATTTTCCATTTAGACGTTTGAGTCGTTTGTACTCTGAAACTGACACTGATTGGCTAACCACTCATTCACAATAGTAGAATAGAAATCCCAGGTTGTTCCTCTCACCACATGTGGACCAGTCTGCACTTTTTTTAGACGTTCTAGAGCTTTTTCTGAAGAGCGGCTGCCATATAATATTATGAATGGAAGTGTTTAAGTGTTGGTCAAAGTGAGATCAAAGTTATAAGAGTTGTTGGATGGTTGAATTTAGAAGAGTAGATAAATTGTTTGGTTTTGTTGGATAGACTGTTCACTCATTTGTGTCTGGTAAGTGTCTTTTACTGAAATTTTTACCATTTACTGAAATTTTTACCCGCATGCTGTTTTTTACATCTATATCTTATATTGCATTTGGAAGGAGGGGAAAATGAGAGGAGAGGAAATTCAAAGAAAAATGAAAGAATTTTGTGTTTGAGAGATGTGGATTGTGAAAGATGGGGGGACGGAGGGGGGAATTTTTATTTCCTTTTTTTTTTTTTTTCTTAGTTAGGTCCACTAAATCTATTTTTCCAAGATTGGAGGAAATTTGTTGATTTTTTCTACTTTTTATTCAATAACTTTATCATCCTTATTGTATACATATGATATTTTTATTATGATGGTAAAATTTATATTTTAAATACATATTTTTTTCATTGTTTCTCACTTTCTACTTTTTCACAAATAAGAAATTTTTATTTCTTTTCCTTTCATTACTTTTTACTTGGAATAAAAAATTTTCCTCACCTCAATTTTTTATTTCTCCCTCATTTTCATTCTGTCACTTTCCTCTCTTCCTACTTTCTTGTCGAAATACAGTGTTAAGAAAACAGGGCATTCATTCCGTGAAGTATATAAATAATTTCCTTTTGACCTATAAATAATGGTAGATGGGAAACTAAAGGCTGTTTCTGATAGAATCAATTTTTTATCATCACAACAGAAGTTTGAGTTGTTAATTGAGGTGTAATTTTATTTTCATAACCAAGTAAGATTTTTTATTGATGCAATTATCAACTCATTAAAATAGATATTTGTTTATACATTTAAAACTCATGCATCGCATATATGCATAATTAATGAAAATAAAAGAAAAATATTCTAATGAAAATGGAAAAAAAATTATTCTTAATCTTTTTTAGAGTGGAGAAGATTATGTTTTAAATATTCATTTTTTTGGAAAAAAAAAAGCTCGAAATTTAAGTTTCTTTTCATTATTTTTCTTTTGAATAAAACACAAACAAAAATAATAACTTGTGTATCTTACAAGTTTATTATTAGTTTATAACTTATTTTTTTCTTAGTTTTTGTCATAATAGACATATGTGTGTGTGCATGTGCGTGTGTATTTTTTTGTGCCATATACATATATATTAAATTGTGTATGTTATGCAACTACCTAATTTTGTATTTGTATATTTACACTATTTTATAAATTTTACATATCAATATACTATAGAGTATATTTACATGAGAGAGAAAAGTTATGTTTTACTCTTATTCATTCCGAAAGTACTTTTTCTTGGCAAAACCCTAAATTGTAGGAAGAGATATTTATTTATTAAAAATAGAGTTTTAATTTTATTAAACTCATTATCTTATCAATTGAAATTGCTAGAACCCTAATTGTAGGTAGAGCTATTTATTAAAAAAATTAAGAGTTTTAATTTTATTAAAAAAGAGGGTTTTAATTTTATTGAACTTTTTATCTCGAAATAAATATTGATAGAATTTTTAATTTTTTTAAAAAAAGAGTTTTAATTTTTGAGAGATTTGATAGAATTTTGTTGCTTTGAAATTTGGGATGCACATTATTTCCGTGAATATTGGTTGTTGTCATAAAATGTAAATTTTTTTGGATCATGATCTATTATTTTCTTGATGCATAATTTAGTGTTTTTCATATAGTGAAATTTAACAAAATATCTGGCAATGAATCCTAAGATATCATTAGATATACGTTAAACAACTCTCGATTAATTTAAAGTCTCGCCAAGAAAATTCTCCCACTGAAAGAAAAATTGTATACAATTTTTATGCAGTAAAAAAATAAGTAAAGTACAAAAATAAATATTGATAGAGATAAATATAAAAAGAGAGTAATAAATATTTCTCCACATATTCAATCTCTATAAATTGACGATAGCTTTATTCTCATTCATTCTTAGGTCTTTTTTGCTCACGTGGCAAAATCATAAATTATAGGGAGAGCTATTTATTTTAGTTTCTTTTAAAAAAAAATTGTTAAAGATTAGGCAAAGTAATCTATGAAAACTATATTTGCATTAAATTCTCACATAAATGAAAAGAACTCACACCAGCAACAAGAATAACAAATAAAAAGATAATTTTTAAAAAATAGCAGATTAAGTAGTGATTGATCCTAGCTTGGATATCCAGTATTAATTTTCTTTTTTGAAAATAGATTATTAATTTTAACTTTTATGATCCCAACTTAAAAATTACCAAAGTCAAGAACAACTGAACCCAACCCATTCGATTTCACTGGCTTGACACCTTACATATATATATATATATATATATATATATATATATATATATATATAACAATTTTATTCAATAAAAAAAGTTTCACACATCTTCTTGAAAAATATAATAAACTGAATTTAAACAGAATTCATTAGACAATAGCTTACTTCTTGTTGTCAAAGTTAACTTTGCAAGAGGGTAGGCTAACAACAAACTGGACATTGCCCCCCAAGTGGCCTGTTGCTATACTTGCCACTGCTGGGCAATTAGCAGCACAAATAATGTTTTAGTTTGAGAACGATTACATTGATGCAAAATTTTTTCGACACAAAATGATTTTATATGATATATAAAATATTTTACACTGAACTTAAAATATTTTGTACGATAAATTTACTGTTTTATCATAAATTTACTCTCTTATCATAAATTTCTTATATATATTATATAACATATTATATTAAATAATATGAAATCATTTGCGTTCATTTACATCTATGAAATTTGCTTTTGTAAAAAATTTCCCTTTAATTCTTACTTTTGGTAGTGGTCCCTCCAAAGTCCAAAGGCCAAACTTGATTTGCTCGCTTGACAAACTTTTTATATGTAATGTTTTAGTTTCTTACTGTCTGGTGTATATGCCAATGCCACAGTGCTAGTTGCTGGCGTGTTAATGGTTGGAGAATCGACAGGGGTGGATTCAGAAAAAATTTGGAAAGGGGCAAAATTTATGTGTATAAATAAAATAATAAAAGTAATATATAAGAAGAAAAACAAAAAAATTAATAATTTTTTTGAATAATAAACATTATAATTATAATTTGTGAGTTTTAATATTTTAAAATTATTTTTTTTAGATTTTATAATCAAATATATATTTTTGTCTATGTAAGCAATCATTGATTCAATTATTTAATCATTTATCTCTAATATAATTGTGTAATATTTTATATTAATTTAAAACTATTAACATTGCAAATCAAGAACATGAAAGAAAAAAGTTCATTATTCAATTCATGTAATTTTTAGTCATAATTGAAAGTTCCTAATAATTATTACCATTGGAAAAATGGGAGGAAGAAAGCTATAAGGAAGCTTTGGTTATAAAAAAAAAAAAAAGAAAATAAAAAAGAAAATAAAAGCATCAAGGAAGGCCAAAAAAAAAACAAAAAAAAAAAGGCGATGCAATGTTCGGCGCAGAGAACGAACCATCGGAGGGGAAGACCCTTGCCATTGTACTATGTCTTGACTTTGGCTTCTGTTTTGAATACAATTTAAATGATCTATTGAAGGTAAAGGGGGCAATTCACCCCTACTCATTCTTTAGATCCGTTTATAGGAACCGAACCAAATCTCTATAAGTGAAATTCGAATCGAAATTTCAGTTATGTAAAATTAAAATTTATTTTCGACGAAAAATTTGATTAACTAAAATATTTGATTCGATTTTAATTATTAAATTAAAAAAAAAAAACCGAATTCAAAAACTTCATTCCAAGCACAATTTTTTTTTAAAATTATCAATACCTATGAAACTAGACATTCTAGTGAATTAAAAGCATAATGCTTCATAAATAGTGAGGACATTTAGTGATGTTGACGCAAATGGAAGTAGATAATGTTTTTGTTGTTGATGCCTTTGCGATATTGCTTAGCTAATTAAGTATGATGTAAGTATTCTTTGTATAAGTATAATGATAAAATGTAAAACTAAAAAACCCTTTTTGCTTATAAAAAAACATTTTTTATTAATATTTATTTTTATTATGATTACTTAAAAAATTAATTTATTATAATATAAATATTATATAACACACTTTTTAAAGCTCATATATTGAAATCCTCACCACTTACCAGTACCACCTATTCTTCTTCTATCCCATTAGCCGGTGCCATGTCACCCATCCTTTGCACTTTTAGACAATTAAAATAAAATTATAAATTCAACCAATAATAAAAAAAAAAACCTAATTTGTTTCTTGCTAAAAAAAACTAGTTTGTTATTAAAATTTAATAGATAATTTATATACCAATTTCTCTTAATAAATTGAAGTTTTGAGTGAATTAAGTTTTTGATATAATATTAAAACTGTATAACTAAATAATTTTTTTTTTGTTCCATCTCAAACCAGCCCTTCATTCTTGCTTTTATCTCTAAGAAGGACGCCAAACTTTTCAAGAAACTAAATTTTTTGGTGGATTGTTTCTTGGGTTCTATTTGGTGGGCATATTCATATATTTCGGTCATATTATAATAATATATAAATTTTTTATAATTATATATATATTTTATAATAAAAAAATAAATTATAAATTTTTATTAAAAAAATATAATTATCATTATAAAAATTATAGAAATTGTTGCCCGAAACGTATAACAATGCCGTATGCCTATCAATATTTTCCGTTCTCGACATCTGTAAAGTGTAAAGTAAACAATCCATTAAATTCGTCATCTGACTCCTGCTTTCTGAGTGTACTGTAATCCTCTGTCCCGTATACATCAAGAAAAAGGAAGGGTAAAATAAAAAAGTGAGGAATTTGATTCCTTCTCTTTGGAAGGCAAGCAAAGCAAACCCCATTTCTCTGGTAATTTCCTTTTTCCTTTGCCCTTTGGATTTCAGCTTCTACTTTGCAACTCTGTGTGTGTGTGTGTGTGTGTGGAGGGAGTGGGAGTTGGAAGACTGTACTTTGATAGGCCAAAAAGAATCATAAACAAAACAAAACAGATGCTTTGTGGATTTTACAGTCAGGAATTTGTTTATTTATTCTTTTTATTGTGTTCAAAATCTGCGGAACATGGGATGAGTTGAAAGAGTAGTTTTTTCTTTGCCTCAATATACATAACTTAGCCTCGAAATTTTGTGGGCATGAGTTGTTTGCAGTGTGGCATAATTGTTCAGTTGATTTCTGGAAACAGATGTGCTTGAAGAGTAGCTCCCTTTTGCACCATTGCTACACAGCTTCTCCAAGAAAAGGATTAGTCAGCTTGTTCTAGTTGTTGGCATTCTGAGGTTGTGCGTTAATAGAGCATAACATGAGTGAATTGGGTGAGGGTCTCTTGGTTTCTGGCAGCGAAGCGATAAAGAAACCTGAAAGTCAAAAATTTTATGGCAATAGAGATGTCACACCTGGGCGTGATCTCTGGACAAATGGGCTTATTTGTGCCTTTGAATTTGTTAGAGCCCACAGGAAATGGGTGAACTCTAAACTAACTTCGAAGAAATCGGGTAGACAAATAGATACTTTGAAGAAACAAATGCGAGCTAATGGAGTAAGAGAGGTTTCTCACTCCAAACTGGACAGGAACAATGTATCGGACTCCCCATCCATTAGTGAGCCGAGGGATGCTCAAACTGATTCTTTTGGTGATGTGAAAGAGAGCCGAACACATCCAGCAGGACAGTATCATGATCTAGAAAGATTTGATGATAGCCATTGGGTACCCATTGGTTGGGATAGAATTTCAGAACTTGTCCAAGCAGTACAAACTGATGCTGCTAGCTGGGCTGCTTATCAGCAGGAATTAGTGGATGAAGAGGACAGTTTTACGGTTGCAGATTTAGCTGCCCCCTATTGGGAGCGTCCTGCTGGGCCAGTTTGGTGGTGCCATGTGGATGCAGGTTGCCCATCTGTTCAGAATTGGCTCAGTAATGCTCAGTGGTTACATCCTGCCATCAGTTTGGCCCTGAGGGATGAAGGTCGACTGATAAGCGAGCGAATGAAACACCTTCTTTATGAGGTAGATTTTTCTTGCTGATGTTTTTGTATGGTTAAATGTTGCTCTGAAGAAACTATATAGTTATATCACTTTAAAACAAGAAAATGATAAACTATAAATACTGAGAGATGGGTGTAGGGGCAATGTGGCCTGTTGACGCCTGGCTTGAACAATGGTATTGTGGAGTTCACTGTGATAAAGGTTATATTCAGACTGTAACTCTGAATATATACACCTTCTTGGTTGACACTCTATATTTCCTGAAACTTCTCCTTTCAACGCCATTAGGCCTTCTGTACTTAGCATTATTGGTACTCTCATTGGCTGGGGATAATTGTTTCTGCGTTCTTTTTTTTTTCCATCATTAGTCTATTTATGTGGATGTGTCTGGCATGAATGAGAGGCAATCTTGGTTCATTTCTTATGTCAGTAATCGCTTCTTGAACCTTTATAACTAGTGTCACTTGCTGGGTACACGCCCAAACGTCCAACCAGGTTCAACTCCTCTGCTTGTTTAATATATGTGAGTATGGCTGATTTCACACTTAGAAAGGGAGCTGAAAAATGGAAAGATTTTAAAAAGCAGATAGATTTTTTACTCAAAAAAAAAAAAAAAAGCAGATAGATTTAAAGTTGAAAGTCCAGGATCAATGCTTTACAACAATATCTAGAGTTGATATAAAATAGTGGAAACCACCCGATGTAAATAGTAGCCCAATATGTTGTACTTATTTGAGATACCAGTGTAAAACTATGACAATGGATACTGAGGAAATATATTACTTGTGCAATTCAGGAATCGCTTAGTTGAAAGGATCAAAACTCACTCTTTCACCCCATTTTATGCAAAAAAAGGACATTTCTTCCTCTTCCTTCATCAATGTTTTCTGCTGTACTGTCATTTACGTTCTGTGTTTCTGTCAAGGTCCCAGTAAGAGTTGCTGGGGGACTGCTGTTTGAGCTCTTGGGACAATCAGCTGGTGATCCATACGTCGAGGAGGATGACATTCCTATTGTGCTGCGCTCTTGGCAAGGACAGAATTATTTGATAACTGCGCTGCACATAAAAGTCCATGTTTCAAGAGTAAACGTTTTGGGTATCACTGAAGTTCAGGTTGTTTGTGCTTCATATAATACTTTCTTTCAAATTGAATACTGCAATGGGTTTGATTCAACATTCATGCAAGTAAATAGAGTATTGCTCAACTCCTTGATTCTTTGCTGCATAGGAGCTTCTTTCTGCGGGAGGTTTTAATGCACCACGAACGGTGCATGAAGTCATTGGACAGCTAGCTTGCCGTCTAACTCGATGGGATGATAGGTAGCAGATTGTAATTGGAATAGAGTTGCATGCACATTGTTTTTCTCTTCTTCCATGCAATGCTGCATTATGATATCTTTGCATTTGGAAGCTTATCTCTGCTCTTTCTACTTGAACAGTAGCAGTCAACTTATTTTCAGATGTTGGAAAATATTGATTTAATGGAACAGTGAGTTGTGTCTTACTTCAAGCAAACCTACATCATGTGTTTTCACTAGTTTCTGACTAATGCGTATAGATTTACAAATCTCACTCTAAATTTTATAAACTACAGAGATGTCTGAAGAATATTAACTTTTGATTTAGTGAAATAAATATTTTTTGATGTAGTGTATTTTTCTGCAGCTGATTTTGTTTTGATATTATTTTTGTAAAATTTGTAAACTTTGTGATTTGTTATCATGTTTTAGTCCTTTCTATAGTAAGAATCATCTGTTACAATCACCAGTCTTTTGGGTCCTTTATCATGTTATAGCAGCCAAAGCCTTTTCTTCTGCTTGTCACTCGAGAGTTTTTTTCTTTTTTTTTTTTGGTAATCTCTATCTTCAATTTGTTTTAGGTTATTTCGTAAGTCTATTTTTGGGGCTGCGGATGAGATTGAGTTGAAGTTCATGCACAGGTTCTTCTAGAAAGACTCTAGCCTGTAAATTTGTTCCTTTCAGTCATGTGCTTTTGTTGGTCACAAAATAGGTTGATACTATGAGCAGGAGAAACTATGAAGATATGAATCTCTTCAGTCTTATTTTAAACCAAGAAATCAGAAGGTTATCAAGACAGGTATGTTGCTCTCCTTAGACGTATGCCCGCTTTTTGTTACTGAGAAGTAAGAACCGCTGTTTGAATATAAGGTTCAATGTGGGAAGTATTTCCTTAAAATTTCACAGTTTGGAATTTTCTCCAGCTTATTTGAAAACTCCCTCCCTCTCTCTCTCTCCTCTTCGCGTCACAGAACTTGATGCTGCAATTCTTTGGTCCAATGTGAATATTCACCTGAAATTGTTTCTCTCTTCCAATTGAGTGACCTTTCCTGAGGCATGATTTCTGCACTGTTTAATCTAGGCTACGCTAACTTGATGCCCTTCTATTTCCGGAAGGAATTGTTGAGGTGGAAGTAGGTAAAATAATAGAAGCTAACTTTCAATGTCCGGAATTTTATGATTGAGTGAAACGTAGCTAATAGTTGATTGTAAATCTAGTAGCCTTGACCTGCATCTGTTTGGTGATGAGAATCAGAATGGATTGAGCGCATGCTATGGCTCATGTTTTCTTGTGAGATGTGGCAATTTGAGGTCATTGACCCAGAGATATCCTCCCGTTTCAATTGGATCTTTAACTTCACCAGAGCTTAGTGTTCTTTATTTTGGCACTTCAAGTTTTTGTTACCCTTCAGTAAATCTATGATTTTCAAAGATGGAAGTTTTGTAAAGATGTAAATTGGTTTTTTAATCGGAAGTTTTAACAGAAGATGGGGCATTAATTGTTGCAGGTCATCAGAGTGAAATGGTCGCTTCATGCAAGAGAGGAGATCGTTTTTGAGCTTCTCCAACATTTGAGGGGAAATACAACAAGAATGTTGCTGGAGGGAATAAAAAAGAGTACGAGGGAAATGATAGAGGAACAGGAAGCAGTTCGTGGTCGCTTGTTTACCATTCAAGATGTCATGCAAAGCAACGTTCGGGCATGGTTGCAGGTTTGTACGGGAGCGCAAAGCCTTTTGATTTTAAGCTTGTTATTGAAACATGCCTTTCTACTAATTGATATGACTGTCAATTTCTGTCCATCGTTTCAGGACAGAAGCCTTCGTGTAACTCATAATTTGGCTGTTTTTGGTGGTTGTGGCCTGGTTCTTTCCATCATCACCGGGTTGTTCGGAATCAATGTTGATGGAATCCCCGGGGCTGAAAATACACCATATGCATTCGGCCTTTTTGCCGGCATCCTCGTCTTCATAGGTGTTGTGCTTATTGGGGTTGGGTTAATCTACCTTGGATTGAGGCAGCCGATCACCGAAGAGCAGGTTGAAGTAAGGAAGTTGGAACTACAAGAGTTGGTCAAGTTGTTCCAGCATGAGGCAGAGACTCATGCTCAGGTTCGGAAAAACGCTCGTCGGAATAACTTGCCCCCAACTGCTGGAGATGTATTCTCAAATGATGTGGATTACATCCTTGTCCAGTAAAGATTGGTCTTATCAGACCAGTACATTGCCCTTCAGAAAAAAACTGGCCTTTCTGACCTGTGCTTCTGATGCAAAGATCTTACCTTTGTTAGAGTGTATGAAGTAAATGAGATTGTGCAAAACCCGGGGAGTTGGATCGCCAGGGATGCGATGACTGACATATCCACAATGCTTTTTTTTCTTTCGTGTTAAAAAAAAAAAAAACAAAGATCATCAGGGATGCTTTTCATTAAACAATATGCCCATCGTGTAGCTTTATCCATCATATATAGTGTCCTTTCCTTCATAGTTCTTAGTAGCTCACAAATGAGATCAATACAATAATGCATTTACTTTTAACAATGTGTAACTTTTGACAGTGGCTGTCACTTGGAAAGTATGTATTCTAGTACATTTCCATTGGTACTGAATTGCTTATTATTGGTTCTGCAGCAAATATCTAACACAAGTCATTGCATATGGAGTGAAATGACATTGTGCAAAACTGAGCGTCTCATATCATGAAGGATGCCTTCAATGGTGATTTCATTTGACAATTTTGATATCACAAATGGAATTGATACAAGGATGCATCACTCTTAATAGTCAAATTACTTGGAAAGGATCCTCTGATTATTATTTACAGCGCTATAAGGGTTATTGCATCATAACAAAATATGTTTAGTATCTTAACAATTTGTTTGGATAACAAATTAGTCAGAGAAAACGAGGAAATGGGGAGGGAAATTTTTGAAAGAGAGTAATGTGATGAACGAAAATTATTGTTGTTATTTTTTTGTTTTAAAAACTTTGCTTTTTGGGTTGTAAAAGCCTGGAAAGTGAGAATAAAAAAAAAACACATCTCAAAAAGAAAAAAAAAACAGAGAATAAACAAATTGATGGGTGGAAACAAAAAGAATTAATATTGATAAATTAATCAATTTTTTTTAATCCATTAGAAAAATCAATAATTTTCTTCTAAATCTCGTATTTCTAATACAATTAGTTGAGACTCGGTTAAGACCTCTTAATCTTGTGTTCGAGTTATAATAATTCTATTAGCCATAGAAAAAAAATTGAATTGTTCAAACATTTTCTAAACAGAAATACAATTCCTTCTTCCCTTTTTTGCCTCTCCCCTTCCCCCAAACACCATGTTAAAGAGTGAAAAACCAAACCCTTCCTTCTAGGCTTCGGAGTGGCTAGCGATGGGGTCTCCCCAATTTAGCTCTAGCTTGGGTTATTCACATGTGGGAGACCTTCCTTGAATACAAGGGATTAAGAAAATTTCTGAGTCTCCTTTTCAATACAGTAATCAGTCTTTAAAAATACACCAATACAATATAATAGACCATGGGTAAGTTCGCTGGCAAACTCTTGTAATAAATAATCATGGTACGCCTGTATATATATATAGTGGTGGCAGTTCAAATTTTGCATGGAGGGCAAACTAAATGGAATATAAATTGTTTTAATCCTTAATATTCAAAAATTTACGACTCAAATAAAATTTTAAAAATATTTTAAGTCTCAAATGTCAAAAATATACAGATTTAAAACTAAAAAATATAGATCCCCCCTTTAAAAGATACAGAAGGGCATATTATTCCTTCGACTCTGATGACATTATAAGGAAAGGGACATTGATGATAGCTTGTACAGATTTTAGTATTTTACTATCAAACATTAATTTGAAAATTAAAGAAATATATTATGCTTCGACAATACACACACACACACACACACACACACACACACACACACTATGCCAACCAAATTTCTGCTGAAACATTTTCCGTTATTTTGTACAGTCGAATAACAAAATGTGCCAAAAATTGTAGCTTCATTCAAACCCCAAGTCCATGTTTATAACCAGTCCAGCTGATTCTGCAACGTTTAATGGGTTGAAATGCTTAATGAAACTAGTCTTCAGATATTTTCTAACAGAGTTAAACCCTCAATTGTATGAAAAGGCAAATTTTGACCTGCGTATAACTGTTCTCTCATTTAATGTTCCAATCCGTTGCTGCAACCGCTTGTCAACCAAAATACAGAGTAGATGGAAAATCAAGTTTCAGCAGACCGTATAGAACCCAGAAATTGTAATTGATTCCTGCAACAATGTATTCCTTTCTTTTCGTACGAGCCAAGTATCATTTAAGGAGTGATCTTGTGAAGTGTTCACGGGCTGTGGCTAGTGCTTGAGTTAATGTCTGCATAGGAAACAAAAGATTTAATGTGCATCCAAAGAAGAAATGCTAGCAAAAGATGGTTATCAATTCGTTTAACCACCTTACATGTATCCTTTACTTGGATTGTTGGAAAACTAAGTGAGGTCTTTACCTGCTCAGACAGTGGAGCCCCAGCATCGATACTGTTAGTTGCAACCTTACCCGCAATGACATTTGCATCAGTTTCCAAGATGATACTGCAAAACATATGAAACAGTATGCCCTCTTCAGGAAACTGAGAGGGTGCATGGGATGGCAAGAAGAGCTAATCTACCTTAGTGCTCCAAAATTTTTCATTCGGGATCTTTAGACAATCACAATTTTTAGGGACATTTTCAGACATTGCTTGACACAAATTATCGTTGATGCAAGCAGACCTACAAGGTGGTTAGCCCTATCTCTCAATCAGAAAAAACCTGAAATTTTTGCTTCAAACAACCTTTGATAGCGATGCAATAATCAGTAGAACTTCCATGTCCACATTCCTTTTTGATCTTGCTACGGATCATGGGATTTTTCTCTTCTTATTTTTTTTTTAACAATAAAAGACATAGACATAAATCACTAGTGGATCTAAATTTACCAGCATTTTGGATTCTTGCAAACTAAATGGGTCCAATAAGCACAGCTATAGAGAAACTAAGCATAAAATTCAGAAAGAAACTCTGCTTTCAAGAAAGAAACTTGCGTACCCGCCATCGTCAACTTCATCCATGCATAACAGAATCAGGTCTAGATTCTCAAGTGCCTGTTTCTTATCTACATTCCCTCTGCAACAGTGATAATTTAAACAAACAAAAGTAAAATTATGGTACTTCATATCAGCAAATAGAAAGGTCATTGGCATATGACGAGGCATTGAAAGAATGTGGAAGGAAGCAAGAACAAGCATACTGAGAAAAACCTGAGTACAAGGCTGACTGCATCAAAAAAACCCTGGAGTACTGTGGCTAGAATGAGCTCATTTTCATCTTCACTTCCAGTAACAAAAAAGTGAAGATCCTGAACAAACTTATAAACAACAATGTTGTTCTCAAACATTGTTATCTCCACTGTAGATGGAACAACAACATGTGTATAAAAACTGGTCAGAACCACCAGTTGAAAAAAAAAAAAAAAGTCAAATAAGAGTGAATTATTTGACAAGTAGTTAAACGAGATGAAATATTTTATATAGAATTCATGGAGAAAGCATTTAAATTATTGATCCACAAGCAACTCACCATAAAAATCCTTGAATATGAAATGTACTCAAGATTGGACTAATAGAGTTGCCAATGCAACATGAACTGTTCCAATCCTACCATCCCTTTCCCCAACAATACCTCCTACCTCAAAAAAAGTATAATTGAGCTAGGGGGAAGAGCCGGAGGGAGGGGGGGGGGGGGGGTGGAAAGGAATTTTTAGCAAACCCCACAAAGCAGCTACAAATGAATGTGCTACTGGTCCTACATCTCTTGCATTTGTAGAATTGCATGCACAAATGAACGCTAAAGGGACAGAACAAACAGGCCAGCATATTAGCCTCAAAATCAACACTGATGCGATATAAAGCTTGACACATGCATCATTAACACTAGATCAAAAAATGAGATAAGATAAAACTATCTCACACAAAGCACAACAGACATGCACATGGGACATATCGCATAGTACAACACAAAAAATAGAACAACCAGAAAGAATGCAACTTACCTTCAGTGCGGGCATTTGTCTTTTGAGTCTTGGCAAACACGGCTTTTTCAAAAGCTTCCTTGGCATTGTTTGTTGGCCAGTCATCAGAACAGTACTTCACAGCCATACGTTTCCCTTCAGAATCCAATACAAGGATATTTTTTATTGAAGGACATCTCTCCTACCAACAACATTAGATCAAAAGAGTAAGAGTATCTCCAAAAAAAAAAAAAAGGAACCCAGATCTTGCTTCTCCAATCTAGCTACTAAATCTATGACCCTTGTAATCACGGCCAAATCATGAAGCTGTGGATAAAGCTTAAAATAATTCAACACAAAGGACCAATTACATCAATGACTTTGGAATTAGTAAATTTTTGCTAGGATCTGATTTCTTTCTGAGTTCTAAAATATGCACATAAACACCAAAAACCAGCCCACAAGCACAGATCTAGACTACAAGAATCAAAGACTTGACTTAGCCCTACAAAGTAAAACCAACCCATTATAGATCTTCGAAAAAGCAAGCAACTTTACAAGACCCTTTATCCCCGTAATGCAAAAGATAGGAAACCCAAGAAGCTTCCCACTGAATATGTAACGAATTGATCAAAATTTAGATACTTTTCTACACAAAATTCTGATATCACTATGTATAATACATTACAGCAAACTACAGAAAGAGTGTCCCCAAGTGTGCGTGTTTGAAAATGGGAGAGAGAGAGAGAGAGAGAGAGAGAGAGAGACCATGTTGTTTGTTTGGAAAGAAAAATTCAGCAGGAAATTGATCTGAGGGTGGAATTTTGGTTTTTTTTTTTTTTTTTTCGGGGAAAACTGATGTCTCTGTCTGCTGGGCGGTCTAAAGCTAGCAAACAAAGTCAAGAATGTAGGTGTGTAAATCGGTGTGGATGTGTATTGTATGTAGAGATGGGTTTGGTGTCTGCCTGCCTGCCGCTGCGTAATTTTCCTTCTTGTTGAGTTGCTGTCACCTTAAGTCCGGCCCCCGGGCTACGACGCTGTCACTGTTTTTCACCTCAAGTCCACCCCCGGATGACTAGTGGTCCTGTGGCAAAACTATAATTAAAAAAAGGGGCGTGGACTGTGGGTTGAGAGGATTTTATTTTGAGATTTTGTTTTGATATATGTTTAAAAAATAATTAATTATTAATTTTTATAATTATATTAATAAAAAATTAAAATATATCTCTTCATTTTATTTTTTATTATATAAAGTATATATATAATTACAAAAAATTAATAATTAATTATTTTTTCAATATATGTAGAAACAACTAACAATTTTTTCAATTCCAAAACCGTATCGTTAAAAAGAACTGCTTTTTTCTTTTCTGGCTATTGTGACAAGTAAGAGAAAAGAAAGAGACACGCTAACGTGGTAAGCGTAGGTCACGTTATAGTGTTACGTATAAGGGACGAGGAAAAGAAATAGGGATAAACATTAAAATAGTCCTAAATTTTTTAGGATTTTTTTAATGTAGTCCTATATCTTTTTATGTTTTCATATCAATCCTATAACTATGGTTTTAGTTATAATTAAGTTCTATCTAAACGGAATCGGTTAGTCAATCCGTTACAAACCGTATTTGACCTCAAGAAATACATAAATATAATTTTAAAAAGAGAAATACGTTATATTTTAAAAAAGAAACCCTCATATTTTTTTTTAGAAAATTAACGAGAGATGCACTGTCCAAACCCGTCATAATCAAATTTAATTTTTTTAGAATTAATTTATGTCCAACTTTTTTAGAATCAAATTAAAATATCTTTAAACGTGTTCTAAATATGTCCAATACACCTTTTTATTGCGTCCGACATGCGTGTCTGATTTTTTTTTTAATTTTTTGTTTGACACTTTTTGACATATCAGAACTTTAACTTGCGATTACCTCTTCCGACGTCCACTCGTGAGTTTCACTTTTCTGCACCAAAACGTTATCACTGAGACAACAAATGAATGCAAAGTTTCAGTCTTTGGGTTGTTTTCGAGTTAGAAGCGGAAGAAATTTGCTTAATAGTTGGCGATTTAAATTTGTTTTTGAACTGGGGGATTTCAATGGGAGTATATGGGGAGGAAACGAGACAACAAAAAAATACGAGGATTTTCTTTTTAAAAAAAATAACGTATTTCTCTTTTTAAAATTATATTATGTATTTCCTATAGTCAAATACCGTTTATAACGCGTTGATTAACGATTCGGTTTAAATAGGACTTTATTATAATTAAAACCATAGTTATAGGACTGATATGAAAACATAAAAAGATATAGGACTACATTGAAAAAATTTTACAAAGTTTAGGACTATTTTGATGTTTATTCCAAAAGAAATGTGCTTGTGCATTGAAACCGTGCTTTTTTCTTTTTAATTTTTGTTAAAAAACTTTAACATGTATTCATAAATAAATAATATATATATGTATATAAACTTTTTAAAAAAACAAAAAAAAAAAAAAGGACATGGAACTCACGCTCATACTTTAACCCTCTCCTTGTAGTTTTTTTCCTTCTTTTTTTTTCAAGCGTGGAGCTTGCCCAACTAGTACAAATTGTGTACTCCGTTCTAGTAAGTAGATATTCAAATCTCTGCCCAATTTTCTATTCTAAGCCTTTTACCAATGGTTTGCAACGGATAACCTTTTTGGTGTGCTTGCAAATCCTCCACGCCAAATAATGCTGTGAGTTTTTAATTTGAATAGTATTTACAGTATATCAGTAAGTGTGATATCGAGAGTTTGAACCCTCAACTTCTTTAATTATTCCCCTTCCCTCTAACCAGTTGGTCTAGATTTAAGAAAATTAAAAAAATAATAATAATAATGGCCTCAAGTTTATCAGTAATAACAATTATAGTTGGACACATGATGTTTTCAATTATAATTTAACACATATTACAATTTACTCAATTAATATTAATAATTAGATAATTATTTTAAAAATTCATGTAATACAGTTACATGTAATTAAAGAAAATAAAAGAAACAATGAAAAAATTTCTATAAAAAGAAAAAAAAAACTATTCCTAAATTCTTATTTTATTTTCTTAGTGAAAAATAAAAAAAAGAAAAAAATTCTCCAAATTTCTATTTTTTTCTTAAAAAGAAAAATAACACTTAAAATTCAAATCTCCTTTTGTTTTTCCTTTTTAAATAAAATCTAAGCAAATATATACTTTTCAAGTAATGTAAAAGATATAAATATAATATAAATATGGATATGCTCTATGGAACTGCAAGAACTGCGAGGACGTGGAGAATTTACCGATTTCTCTTGTGAAAAAAAAAAAAAAACCAAAGACAAAAGAAATGATTTCATGAAGCCTTGTCATTAATTTGTTCTTGATAGAGGTTTTGATGTTGGGAAGCTTTAATAATTTGTCTCACATTAGATGATGTAACAGACCAAAGTCGTGAAAAATAAGTGGAATTCTGTTTGAAACTTGATCTCATTCAAAGCCTCCTCCTCACCATCCAAGGATTAGGGTTGGGTTAGGGTTGTCAAAGATAAGCTGGTTGTGAAACGGGACCCGTACGTTACGAGCTTGCAACAGTTGGGCTGTGAAAATACAAGGATAAATTATAAGTGAAAATTTAAAATAAAATGCGGGTTCGATCTCTGGTAGATCTTTCGATTAATGCTCCTATGTAATTTAGTTAAGGGCAGCACGAGCTTGATCTTGACCAAAAGATATTGAATTTCCACAGCGTGATCTTGAACTGTAAGGGCTGCACGAGCTTGATCTTGATCAAAAGATATTGAATTTCCACAGCGTGATCTTGAACTGTAAGGAATAAATTTCACTGAGGGTCGAGGCTTGATCTCAGGGGATGCTGAAACTCCGATGAGGGCCGTAGAGGCTTGATCTCGTTCGGAATGGTTTGATTCCGGTGAGGGCCGTATAGGCTAGGTCTTAGGTGGACTGATTTGACTCCACTGAGGGTCAGAGCTTGATCCCACTCGGATTGTTTAACTCTGTTGAGGGCCGTAAGGACTGTATCTTATATGGACTGACTTTGCTGAGAGCAATAAGGACTTAATCTCAGACGAATATTTAATATTTTGAATATTTATTCTTGCAGATCCCAATTTGAGGCAACCAGAGAGCGTATACCCAAAATATTTTTGAAAGTGAGTATGATAAATATTTTAGACCTTTACTCTAGAAGATCGCACTTAATAGCGTTCAGAGCGCATACGCCCAAAATATGAAAATGTATAGGGGAAACGTTTTGCAATTCTTTTGCCCCTTTTGCAAATTGATTTTGCTTCGTTGCTGTGTCATGTTTGTTTTTTTGTGATGTTATTGGCTTGTTGGAGATTTTGAGCCTATTTATAAGCTGGGAGAAGATACTGTGCATTACTGTACCACCAACTTTTCGCTAACTTTTTTTTTTCTTCTGACTGGTGCCTAACTTTGAAATTTTTTTTCTCTTTCAAATGGTGTCACCCTTTTAGAAGCTGACCTTCTATATTGCCCTTTTTTTTTTTTTGTATTTACACATGCCCCCATTTCAAGATTTGGTGAGGAAGAACTTTAGGGTGTGACTCAAACCGAGTCTTAAAGTCCAGCTTGAAGTTTGAAACGTCTTGATGAACTTTAAATGTTGAAATCTTTTAACTCCGACTAAACCTGCTGTTGTTAGATCTCAATAGGAACCAATACGATTTTGAGGGTGTTTGGCCTTCCAGCCAATATAGAAATTGAAGTCCTGGCTCCTGCTGGTGTCGAGCTTCCATAGCTCGCAAAGAATTTTTTATATGTCTTGAAATTCTACAGCTTTGGTGAGGATGATCCGGTACGTAAAGAACTTGAACCTCCTTATGAGGAAGACTCAGGACTACAGAACTTCAAGGCTTGCACACAAGGAGAAAGGCTGTAGTGATGATTCCCGAGTCTGCTTCGACGTAAAGAGAGTAGTTAGAATTTCCCTGTATGTCGCCGCATCTGAAAAAAGATGAGAATGATTGCAGCTTCTCGTTCCTTTGTGGTCGATGTGAACTAAGGAGAGTAGTTGGAACTCCATAACCTCGCTGGTGCTGGAGGTTGAGATTTGAGGGCTTTTAGAAATCCCTCGAAATGGACTACTTCTTCTCTTCTTAGCTTGAGGGCTTCCAGCTTTCTGATCATAGAACTTTCTGCGAGAAAAAGTGTAGGGGCCAGCCATTTCTTCTCTGCGAGGAAGAAAAGCTGAGGGGTAAGTGTTGTGACTCTAGCGTGCATGATATATACACCAAACAAAAAAGCCTAGCCTTTTTTTTTTTTTTTGAAAAGTCAAAAAGAGGATACACGAAATTCGGTGAGGTCCTCCACGTCCCTTTTTTTCATAAGCGATAGAAGAGGCAACGGCTGACATTCGTCGGAGAAGTTGTTACCGTGTATTGTATAAGTCGTCGCGTCTTATCCTTGTCGGTCATCTTGGTGAGACCCGAGGCGCAGCTCCAAATCAAGTCTTGCCTTGTCCAGTGGGCCGATAATGTTGACGGCGCTAGAGCCTTCCAATCGGTCGATGCTGCCGGAATGTTCTGGAAAGAGAGACAAGTCTCGCCGAAATGACTTCCTCTTAATGAAAAGTTGACTCCTAGATTGGAATACCCGTGAGGGATGAACCCCTGGTTGACTTCATAAGACCACCAGTACCAATATGCGTACTCCCACAGGCTATGGTTTTGATCGAAATAGCTTGGAAGGACCATTGTAGTGGTGGCAGTCGGACCTACTTTTAAGGGCGAAACTGTACTGATGAGATCTAGCATGGGAGCAGCGGGCTGGGCTTTGGAGATTGTATCTCTTTGCCTCGCTTTCTTCCTGTTTCTCCGATTCTGAAACCAAAAATATACATTTTTTGTTTCGACGCCCCGAGCAGGCATAGCCGTGAAACAAGTTGGTAAAACTGTGATGCGTTAGGGATAATACCTTCATTGTTATAGAAAGCCTCCTCCAAGATTTGCAGTTGCGCTAAAGTTGGGTGTCATCTTGTGCGAGGTGACTTTTCCTCTCCCTTGTCTTGAGGTTCTGCAACTGGCTCCATCCTTTCTCCTGAAGAGGAGCAGAAGCTTGACATGCGATAAAGACAAGTTGAGACTAAAGGAAAGACTCAGACTCAAGCTCACGATCGCTTTTATATATTTTTGGGTCATTCACAATTTAGATTCACGCGGGTCAGGAGTTAGATTGGATGTTGAGTTTGGTTTTTGGACCATTTACTGTTTATACTCGTGCAGGTCAGGAGTCTTGGATTGGGTCCTGTGTTGTTGTTGCCGTCTCGCTTTTTATACTCGTGCGGATCAGGAGTCTGGTTTGCTGGATTGTTCGCCTTTTATACTCGTACGAGGATGGTGTTGTTGTTTGTCTTTTATACTCGTGCGAGGCAGGAATGTTGAACTGTGGTAGTTGATTGTCACCTTTTATATTCGTGCGAGGCAGGAGTGTTGAACTGTGGTGGTTGATTGTCACATTTTATACTCGTTCGAGACAGGAGTTTGTTGTTGTTGTTTGCCTTTTATACTTGTGTGAGGCAAAAGTGTTCTGTAGTTGATTACCTTTTATACTTGTGAGAAGTAGGAATATTGAACTGTGTTGTTGCATTATATATGCGTGCGAGACAAGAGTGTTGAACTGTGGTATCATCTTTTATACTCGTGCGAAATAGGAGTGTGCTATAATTGATCGCCTTTTATACTCGTGTGAAAAAGGAGTGTGTTGTAGTTGATCGCCTTTTATACTCGTGCAAGACAAGAGTGTTAAACTGTAGTATTGCCTTTTATACTCGAGCGAAGCAGGAGTTTGGATTGTTGTGTCGCCTTTTACACTCGTGCGAAGTAAGAATGTGCTGTTCTTGAGCTTTTCACCTTGTATACTCGTACGAGACAGAAGTGTACTTCTGTTGATCGCCTTTTATACTCGTGCGAAGCAGGAGTGTTGAACTATTTTACCGCCCTTTATTCTCATGCTAGACAGGAGTGTTGAATTTACTGGTGAGCTGTTCGCCTTTTATACTCGTGTGAGGTAGGAGTGTGCTGCTGTTAATCGCCTTTTATACTCGTGCGAGATATGAGTGTTGAAATATGTTGTCGCCTTTTTATACTCGTGCAAGACAGGAGTGTGCTGCAGTTGATCGCCTTTTATACTTGTGCGAGGTAGGAGTGTTGTATTGTTGAGCTATTGAGCTGTTGAACTGCTGAGCAGTTGAGCTGTTGACTTGGGTTTTGATTAAGGATTTAGGCTTTACCTCCGAATCTGGATTTGAATTTTGGGTTGTAATTTAAATTTGAATTTTGAGCCCGAATTTAGATTTGGGCTTCGGATTTAAATTTTGAGTCAAGGTTCAGGTTTTGTCTCTGACTCTAGATTTGGGTTGTAAGCTGGAGTTTGAATTTGAGTTTTGGACCCTGGTTTGAATTTAGGTTTTTAGCTCGAATTTGAGTTTTGGCTTTAAACCTGCGTTTGAATTGGGACTTTTGGATTTTGAGCTGGAATGTGGGTCTGGGTTTGGGGTCTGCCCCTGAATTTGGATTTGGGATTTTGGCCTGCAATTTGGACTTGGGAGTTTGATCCCGGGTTTGAGCCCGAGTTTAGATTTGTTGGGTTTTAAGTCGGGGTTTAAAATCTGCCCTTGAATCTGAATTTAGATTTTAAGGATGAGTTCTGACCTTACACATAAACTTCAGACTTTTTTTAAATTTTTTTTCTTTTTTTTTCTGCTTTTTTTTCTCCTTTTTTTTTTTGCTTTTTATTTGAAATTTTTTTTCTTTTTTTTACATAATAATATTTTAAAAATTTACCGCTTGATCGAGCAAAGTCGAGATATATTTTTGGGTCTGACACTGCACAAGTGTAGTTGATGCAGACTTCTTGAGTCAAGTATAGCCTGTCCCACAAGTGAGCCTATCGCTAGGCTGGTACTTTGGTCTAATTGGATACGAATTGTGCCTCCAACTAGAATAGACTAGAGTGGAGCAGCTCAGTAGGGATTTAACCCGTTGCCCTCAATTTTGGTCGGTATAGATGATCGACTTCTCCATTTAGTTAGAGAGTTGGGTGAGAGATTTTGCTGCTATTCCAGATGCAGATTCTCTATTTTAATTTCTTTGGATGGCAAGGAATTGTGTCCGTGCACGCATTTGTAGACCTGCATACTTAGGCAAGGTAGTTGATGCAGGCGATAGAGCAGTAACCTTTTTGCTTGCAAAGGCGATCTTGCTTTTCCTTATTGCCATTGATGTGCCAGATTCAGGCTTTCCGGAGTTGTGTTGGTTTTGGCCATTTCATGGCAGTCGCTGGGCTACCAACCCTTTTTTTTTTTTTTCAGGAGCAAAAGTTGAGAGGTAGAGATATCTTACCGAGTGTGCCAAATTTGTGAAAGGTGGACCCGTACATTTTGAACCTGCAACAGTTAGGCTGCAAAAATACAGGGATAAATTACAAGTGAAAATTTAAAAAAAAAATACGGGTTCGATCTCTGGTAGATTTTCCGATTAATACTTTTGTGTAATTTAGTCAAGAGCTGCACAAACTTGATTTTGACCAAAAGATGTTGAATTTCCACTGTGTGATCTTGAACTGTAGGAAATAAATTTCACTGAGGGTCGAAACTTGATCTCAGGGGATGCTGGAACTCTGATGAGGGCCATAGAGGCTTAATATCGTTTGGAATGGTCTGGTTCCGGTGAGGGCCGTATAGGTTTGGTTTCAGGCGGACTGATTTAACTCCACTGAGGGTCAGGACTTGATCCCACTCAAACTGTTTAGCTCCACTGAAGACCGTAAGGGCTTTATCTCAGTAAGAGCTGTAGGGGTTTAATCTCAGACGAATATTTAATATTTTAGATATTTATTCTCGCAGATCCCAATTTGAAACGACCAGAGAGTGTATACCCAAAAGATTTTTGAAAATGAATATGATAAATATTTTAGATCTTTACTCTGAAAGATCGCACTTAATAACATTCAGAACGTATACACCCAAAATATAAAAACATATAAGAGAAAAGTTTTGCAATTCTTTTGCCTTTTTTGCAAATTGATTTTACACCGTTGCTGTGCTTGTTTTTTTTGTGGTGTTATTGTCTTATTGGAGATTTTGAGCCTATTTATAGGCTAAGAGAAAATAATGTGCAGTACTGTACTATTAACTTTTTGTTGATTTTTTGTTTTTCTTTTGGTTGGTGCTTAACTTTGAATTTTTTTTTTTCTTTTAAATGACGCTACTCTTCTTGAAGCTGACATTTTAGATTGCCCTTTTTTTTTTTTTTTATTTACACTGGTTTACCAATTTATATTTATAAATTAACATGATTAGCTGCATGGTTATATTTCTTATGCAAATATATTAATTATATTTGCATAAAAAAAAAGTATGAATTATATACAAAATGGGTTTCAATATTGAGAAAAAAAGAAGTATCTTTTTTTGTTCAACAAAATGAAAAAGTAAGAGTAATACTCTAAAAATTATTGCACTTATCAAAATATTATACTCTATATACGTAAATTTAACTCTAATATATACCTTGACTGAAAGGTATCTCTGGCCATTATGTCGTGACACATAGCTTGGCATGGCAATTAAATTAAATTGAAAATTTGGGAAACTCCAAATTTATTCTCATTTTCGTACTTAACTAAGAAGAAACAATCATAAGAGCAGACTTTTATCATCTGTGGTATGCTTATTATTTTAATGTTGTTGCTGTTGTCTTTGTGTAAGGCAGATAACTAAAGGCCGACTTTTGAGGAGCTTTTAAAATCCACAAAAAAAATAAAAATAAAAATAAAAATAAAAATTTGTTAAAAAAAACCATGTTATTGGTATTTGATAACCGAATAGTCTTCATTACAAAAGATAAAGCTTAAAGCGCTATTTATAATAATTTTTAAAGTTAATCGATCGGGAAAATTTTTTTCTCAAAAAAAAAAAAACAACTAAGTAAAAGTTAAAATGAAACTAAATGCATCGATTATATAATAACCTAAGATAGAAGATATTATAGATAAAAAGGCAAAATAAACTACAAAATTAAAATGATTAAATTTACAATACAAATTATGGAATAATAGAAAATATTTAATTTGTCAAACTCTTTCACTTGAAAGCAACTTGTTCACGAATTTACAAAAGACTAACGCTTGTCAAAAGGAAAAATATTTTATTTGTTTCAAGGTTTTCGGTTTTCAGGCCGTGAACTTTTAATTCAAATAATATTAATAATATATTAGTAAGTGTAAGATTAAGAGTTTGAACCCCTCAACCTCTACAACTATTTTTTTTCCTCTACACTAATTAGTCTAAATTTAAAAAAATTAAAAAAAAAAAAAAGGTCGGGACATGCTCTTTTGCTCACGAATATCCAGTAGATTAATAACTTGCACCAATAAGGACATCGCATTAAGATAGAATTTCTTTGTGCTAAAAGATACAGAGGTACAACCTATAGAACAGATCCTATTCAAGTTAGGTCGTATTAAGACTGAATTTCTCCATCACAATAAAATCAACATAATTTAACTGTATAGGGAAAAAAATTACAAGAACCTAGATCTATTGCCTATAGGTTGAACTTCTGTTGTAAGATCTACCCTTAAATTAATCTCATCGATGCCACAATCTTTCGCGATAAAAGCTTTTGCCACCACAGCCTTCCCTTTGGTTCTTCTTATTAGTAGCGCTCGATAAATTACAAGAGTGGACATATTTTCATATAATTCATTGTTGATGGAAAATAAGAATTAAATCTCTTCTCAACCCTATCTAAAACCTCATTTAATATATAATTTTCATAACATTTAAATATTAATAAATTTCTCATCTCTACTCATAAGTGAATTGTAAGCTTAGTATATCTCAATCAATAATTTTGTTAATCGTTTCACCAATTAGTTATGCTAGGGTTTGGAATATCCAAGTTTTATATTTTCTTCCTCAAGAACTTCATTGTATTCCAAATACGTATCAAATTATGCTAACAACTCACAAAATATTTTACCAAAAATTTGCATCAAAGAAAGGAATTTTATGATAATGAAGAACAGGTCTGTAGGAGAATACTCCGATTTTCTCCAATATCTCGATAGTATTAACAAAATTTAAGACAACCGTACCTTGTGAGGCAAATTTATTAATTGGATTTGCATTTTTGTCCATCAAATCAATTATATGTCAATGGATACCACTACGGAGATGGAAACCCTTATTTTACTTTTAAATTTTTATGAATTTTTTAAATTAAGTTTTATATTTTTTAATTTTTTTAATTAAGTCATATACTTTTCAATTTTTTTTACAAGTGAGTCTTTCTATTAATAGAGTCAGTCAAAATGTTAAGAATGAATGTTAACCAAACAGAAATGAATAAAAAAAAAAAGGTCTAAATACAACTTTTTTTATATTTTCCAGCTTTAATATTTTTTAAAAATAATTAAAATATTAAAAAAAAGGCAAAAAATGTAAAATATTACAACCAAAACATACGGAAGAAATTATATTTATGATTTTTTTATTTATGTACTTTTGGTCAATAGTTGTTTTTAACAATTTGACTAACTTTCGTTAATAGAAGAATTCATTTGTAAAAGAACTGAAAGATATAAAATTCAATTGAAAAATAAAAAAATTTAAGATTTAATTAAAAAATTTTATAAAAAGTTAGAACTAAAATAAATGTTACCATTACATAAAAATGCAGACGAGTACTTGACCCGGCACCAAAAAGAATTTGTTTTTTTTTTTTTTTAATTGTCCTTTGTTACTTGGGAGGTTAATGAAAAGAAAATATATATTTTCTTTCTATTGTCCACCCGCCCGCTCTATGTCAAAATCACCCGTCCACGCATTCTTTCTGTTGTGCGTCATTGTCACGAATTTTGCTATTGAGAATTTCGATGAATAAAGATTACTTTGCATTGCAGTTACAGAATTCCTAACGAATTCTTGTTGGTTTCTTGTGACTTGAATCACAGAAATTAAATGTTAGCCACTTTTCTTTGAGAATTTAAACCTCCCGTGTAAATTGAAAGTCATGAATTGCATAATATGGAAAGGGAAAAAAACAAGTACAGGAAATGATTGATGTACACCAGCTATGTTATATAGAACCAAATTTATTCGGGTCCGGGACCTGCCTCAAAAGAAACCAATACGAGAATGAGACCTTTCAAGCCCCCTGGTTTTCATCCATTCATGCACTTGAAAACAACTGCCTTACAAAGGACAATTAAAGGACCTAAAGGGTCACCAAATGGTTGACACCTTAAGATGAAAGAGTTAGGGTTCGAATCACTTCACGGGTGAAAATTTAGAAACTTAGGGTGTGTTTGGGAGTGTGAAATTAGAATAAATAAAAAGTTAATCTGGGAGTGTGAAATTAGAATAAATAAAAAGTTAATCTTATACATTTATTGTTTTTACAATTAAGTCCTATACATTAGATTCTTTTTAATCGAGTCTTAAACATTATTGGGTTCATTTTAATTGAGTCCAGATTTGGACTGAGGGCATCCTGAATTAGATAGGTTGTGAGCAAATGAATCTCTTCCAAAGTTGGACGCATGCTAGAGTAAATGGAAACCATGGTGACATGACAAATGTAAAAATTATCAAAAATTGATGGCATCCAATATCAAAAGATTCATTAAAAGCCCAAAAGAGAAAAAAAAAAAAAATCTCCACTTTCTAACTTGATATCAAAAAGGTATGATGGAACACAATAAAAGAATCTTCCTTTCATATTTTCTTCCCTCTTCGTCCAAAATGTCAACTGTATTACTATTTACTGAATCTCGACGGATGAAGCACAGAAATGTGTAATTGAGTTACCTCAATTTGTTTCATCATTGGCATAAAAAGTACCAAAAAGTTGAAGACAAGTATAATAAATGATTATATCTGAGGTATTGCACAATATTACAAAAAGAATTTCGTGTCATTTACTCGGCCATTGCCTGATTCCGTGAGGCAAATCCAGCAAGCATCAAGATTCAGCTCTGGTATAGCAGAGGGCATTTTCCCTCACATCTGAAAACACATTGATCTCACAAGCTATATCTGCAGGCAATGTCTTCCAAGTTCTGTTATTAATCTATCCATTTACTCTGTACATCCGGCAAAAATCCTCCACGTGAAGTCACTTTTTTGCCTCCAATTATCAGGCGCGGGCCTGTATTAAGAAACTTTTTCATTCAATAACCGAAAGAACTGTAATATATACTCTAAAATTCCTTACGTGGCACACCCAAAAAGGTCCCAGCAACAAGTAGTCTCCGAAGCATAATGCCACTAATACTGATACGTGATATATTAATTAGATAAAATTTTCAGTGATAGTGAGATTACTTACTGTTCAATGAGGGATCTGAAGAAGAATCAGTGCAATACAATACAAACATAGGGCAATAGCAGCTCCCGCAATAAAATTATAAAGCAGCTGACGATTGTCTTTCGTGGGTATGAAAACCGACTTTAGTGTATTAGTTAATTCAAAAAGCCGATGAGATACCTGAATAAACACATCAATATGGCATCACATTGAAGAGAATAAATATTGGTCCGCATGTAAATTTAGGATTTACTTACTAAGATGTAGATGGCAGTTGTGAGCATGAAGTTAAGCATTGGGTATTCTGGGATGATAGAGAGGAGCCACTTAGGCTGTCCATTGGGCATATTCGACCTGTGCATGCATATAAAAGTCAATAGAGGCATTTCAAATAGCTTCACAAAAAAGAGTATTTACAGCAACTGGAGAATAGTACCTAGTCAACACATAAGCAAATAAAGTTCTTTTTCTAAAGGCTTTACATCCTATTAATCATCAGCTTTATTTAGTTCCTTTCAATTTCTTTGCTTAACGGAGAGAAAAAATAACATATCACTAATGTTTCTTTCAACTTTAGGGAATGGAAGAAGAGAAAAAAGAACATATCACCAAAGTTTTCTCAAAGAAAGCAAGAAAGCCTCTTGGGGGGGCAGAGATTACACATTCAAAAATGATTTTCTGCTGTAAACTACCCAAATGCTAAAATGAGTGGGAAGATTAGCAGTTGGCTGTTAAACCAGATATGAGAGCTTAATAAAGCAATTTTAATCAGAATTGCTTTTCATGCAAAGATGTTGGACTCAATTGACTTGTTTCGTTGTTTATCTTTCCATAAATAATTGGTGCCAACAAAGCATGATTTCCTTTGGCAGTTCTAGGACAAAAGGCACCACAAATGACTCTCCTTTACGAATCACTCTCCTATAAGTTAAACTATGACGGTATGACAGATAAAACAGTGACAAAAACTAAACAGACAAGAGAAAACAATCACATAATTTGCCTCCATACCTCAGCCAGATGTGGAATTGTGAAATATAGGTCTCCAAGGTTATTTTGCCAAGCCAACTGTATACAAAATACAACAGTTAGAACAAGCTAATGTGATGTCAAGGTAATTCATAAGCACAAAAACCCCCCGGGCTCATAAATAGTTGTCATTATACAATTAAATCACTTACGCAAAAAGAGTCAAAGAGCAACCCCGAAGCTGCTGAGTGAAGTTTCGCAAGCAAATGTAGACACTGGAATCACAATAACGCAGCTAGCATTAGCATGACCCAAAAAACAGTCAAATTGCATTATGGCTTGCATGTTCTACATTTTGCTGATTGTGCTCCTTGAAAATGGTTATTACATGTTACAAAATGGAAAAAGAAAGTAAGAAAATCCTTCATACATACGTTATAGGAATCCATGATGTGTACGGGTGGTACTTATTGTATGCAACCTTGTCGAGTTTGTAGATGCATTCGTACCACAAATAACCAACCTTGAAAAGCAGCAAAATCAAAAACACTATCAGAAAGCACACAATACGATGCAGATTAAAATACAGTCAAGTTCAAGGACATGAAACTCACCAATACAGACACTGCCACGATTCCTGTTTTAATTGATATTCTCCTCTTCGTATCAGATTCCTCCAATTTCTCCATCCACTTTTCAACCTGAAATTTTAGGACATTTCAGAAGAGAAGATTATCCACCGCATCAAGAGGAGAACCATTATATGACCAAGCACACATGACTTACATTGGGGTGATAATAGGCATACATCATTCCAATTATCCATATATAGCGATCAAGTCCAGATCTGAAATGCCATTCATGCAATCGTGGAAGATCTGGTTTTGCTGGATCAGTATAACCTGCCCAAAAAAACAATTATGCACATGCAAAAGCACAAAAAAATTGTGACACACAACAATAACGAGCGGAACAAAGGAAACAAAATCCATGGAGAAGAGCAAAGCAAAGAAATATGTTTTCGAAGAAGAGAAGCTGCATAGGACTGACCTAGTAGGAAGGTTAAAGGACTCCAGACAATGTAAAATACTCCTGGTACTTCCCAAACCAAGATAACCACAGCAAAGCATGCAAACATCTTCACAGCCATCACCGCGCTATTTTCGTTATACTTGTTAAACAAGCCAAGGGCTCCATACACCATTAAAGTAAACAGCGTGTGCATTGGGCAAATATAATACAACACGTAGTCATTGTTAAGAACAATACAGCAAAATGCCACAAAGAAATTGAGCCGCCACATCATCTGCACCAATAAATAAGTATCTAAAAAAATTTTCAAGGTTCCATTGAAAAAGATGCATGTATTTTCAAGTAAAGATTATTAGTGCAAATTGTGCAGAAATGAAATCAGTGACAGGAGAAGTTGGTAATTGTTACCTGAGTGAAGCGTGCAAGGCTGAAATCCTTTCTAATATAGTAATATGAGAAGTTACCAAATCCAGTCATCCAGACATATGCAGCAATAAAGACACGTATTGCATTGTATATCTCTGTTGCAGCAAAGTAATGGTACATTAAGAAAAGGACCTGTTACAATGAAAAAGAAGGAAATGTCAGAAAAGTCAAGTTAAGGCAGCCTCAGAATCTCTGTTTTAGAATGAATGAAAATTGTATGTACATAGAAAATATAGATCCATTATATAGAAATTTCTTGTATAAAGGGACTAATTCTTGGGACAGTCTTCATTAATATGGTTGAGAATTTACACCTTATCAACTACTTCAATGGTTTTGAAAACAATTTTTCAACAAAAGGATGCATTTTCTCGAACAACGAAACATGCACACAAAACAAAGCCTCATCTACTTTTTCATGTCCAGACAACATAAATTAGCGTCAGACAACAGTTAAACCTATTTGTGTCTGGAAAAGGGAATAGACATAACGACATCCTATAAATATCCCAAACAAAAGCATAGAGTTTGATGATCAAAGCAATTAATAAAAAGAAAGTGCCACAAAAATCTTCTAGAAAAGAAGTAATAAGATGAAAGTGCAACAAAAGAGCTTTAGAAGGGGGAAAAAAAAGCAAAGAAGAAAAATAAGGAAGCATGATTATATTATTTTCAGCATTCAAGCAAAATAATAATAATTTTTCTAGGTGCTACATATGTCAATACACATAATTTTTAATCACTGATCATAAATGAAAAGCGTAAGATGCTCGACAAGATAAAAGTTTAATGAAAAAAAGAAACTTGCCTGCATCCATCCCTTCCATTCCTCAGTCTGGTGCCGATTAAGGTAAAGTACAGACTTTCCGGAAAATGCTGACTTCTCACCGTGCTTCTTAAAAGAAGTCGTTGCTGATACTATGATAAGAAGAAAGTAGAGGAACAGAAAAAGATCGCGATTGTATTTCTGCCCAAGGAGACCAGAAAAAGAAAAAAAAAAAAAATGATCAACAGTAACACTGAAAACCCACGAGTCAATCTACTGACATATGCACAACTCATGAGTGATGACCGTGGAGCTCAAATCTGACAGCTAGAAATGAATGATTAGTGCACCTGGTTGGAAACCACATGACAATAACCCATCCACTGAATGGTGAAGACACCACTTTTTCTCTATGAGCAACTTATCTTAATTCTAAATTAATCTATACAGTGCAGATATAAAAATGGAATGAAGCATTCCAACTTCTAAAATGATCTGCAGCATGCGGGTGGATATACAGAATAATCATCCTAACTCAGTCCAATACAAAACAAAAGTCTTCACGTGCATCACCATGCTTTTTCATAGTTAAGGATGACATCTCGTTGCAAAGCCATGAAAGATTAAAATATAAATCAGAAGCAAAAACGCAAAACAGGAAGCAGTACCTTGGTAGATTCTCCCAATAAGTTTGTCCGGTCACATACATAGAAATAAAGCAAAAGTGCCCCAAATTCAGACCTACATGAATTTGAAAGTTCAGCATTCTAAAAGTTTGATCTGTTACAGGTTTGCAGTAATAGCTGCAAAAAAATGCATGGCTTACAGCAATCTCAAAGTTGCCCGGTTTTCTAGCAAGAAAGAGTCGTCCATCGCCATAAACCTGGAATATAACAAGGTGCAAAATGTAAGATATAATTTTTTGAATATTTACAGAATTACTCTGTGGATACGACAATTTCATAGCAAGCAACCTAATTAAATTTGTTTTGATGGATGAACTATGAAATTTTGCAGAAGCTGATCTTGTGAGGCCTCCTTCCAGCAAAACAGCCCGATCATCTTCATTGACTGGTACCTTTCCCAATTCAACCAGATTATTGCCCGAATGACTGCAATCCAGCAAGTTCAGTCCCAGCATTGGACAATATAAATGTAAAATACCTAAAATCTTACACTCTCGATTACATGTAAAAAAAAAGGTCATGTTTACCACAACAAGAAAGCAAGACATTTGATTTCTGCCTGGTTGGACTCTCTCTCAGGCTCAACATAAGACTATGATATTGGCAATATTCACATCACTACCAGATATAGAACGATGGAAATGGCCCAAACTTTTTTTTTTTTAAATATCACTAAATTTTCAGAAAAATTCACAATTTTGGCCTGAAAATAGGCTGATTCTTGTAATCCTCGGCACATGATGAACTATTCAACAGTATCATGAGGTTACGTGTTTCTGAAATCCTGAAATTCAAAAGAATTTACTAACAGAGCATCACGAGAACCAGCTGTATTCCTTTTCTCCTTTTACTTTTTGTATCAACAAAACAAATAAGGTACAAAATAAAATAGTCCCCAGAGACGCATCAATGAGCGTTCGCATAAGTATTAATAAAGAGCAAAAGTGCAGCAAGATATCTCATTGGTTGCATCTCAAAAAGTGTAATGAATGTTGTTAGCATCTTTCTAATGAGCAATCGGCCCTGCTTTTCTAGACATTTAAACTTTCTCAACAACAGTCTCAAGACATATACCATATTTTAAAATGCACTCTCATAAGACAAGAAAAATCTGCATTGACACTACCATTCTAAGCATCCAAGTCATGCTCAAAGCCCGATATATATCTTGAAGCTTAAATTAAAAAACTAGTAGTATGTCAACAACTCACTAATGACAAAATTTTATGAGAAAGAGCAACTACCAACCTCCTCCTTCAGAACTAAAAGTAACATAAATCAATCGAGTATACCATCAGTATGCCCTTCCTACAACTTTTTCCCAAATGTTTAAACATAAGAGCCTCTACAAAGAGGAATAAACTGAAGACGACTCACAGACGATAATGGTTTTAATAAATCATTAGTTTATGAACATTATCTACTGATCCATTATCGTGTTGGTCTCCAAATTCATTTGCAGAATGAAATCCTCTCAGATTAACGGTTTGATGAAAACGGAAGCCTTTTGCACATGCCATTATTTTGAACTGTGGCATGGCACAGGCACAGGTGTAGCCTTGTCTTCAAACTCAAAATGTGACAGTCATGGACAGTATGTGATTTAAATCCTGTAGCCTGTGTGCCTCTTAACACTCATCTCTCCCAATTATCTCATTTAATCAATCCCTAGTTAACAACAATCCTTTACCTACTGAAACTGAAGACTTGCACATAAGAATTATACACTGCAAAGGGTTTAATGTTGTAGGAATCTCTATCTCTTGCATTAACTCAAGAAATAACAAAAGCATTCTTCATGTCATTATTATGATAACTAGATCCTGAACTGAAATATGAAAGACAAAAAAAAAAAAAAAAAAGGAAACCAAATTCTATATCCTCGTATGCATAATACTCATGAAAGAAAATATCAGTCAATACAACTAAGGATCAATAATATAAACTCACACTTTGGAAGGAGATGAACATTTCCTATATTCCAATAACTCTGAGTATATCCATGCCACAAAAACTGGGATAATTCCCAGCACAAATGACACCTGCGACAAATTAAGGGGACGCTTCATCATTCATATCATTAAATAGAACCACAAAGTAAGTTATTTATAAAGGCATACAATTTTTGAAGGCTAAAGCTATATTGCTGGATTTTAGACTGAATCACAAAATACACTAGGATAAAACATAACCAAAGGTCATTAGAATGCTATATTTTACAGTCAGTCAACAAGCAAAAAATGCAATCAACAAAGTTTTATTGTTTTTATATTTTGCTCTTAGTGGAGATGGGTCTACCATCACAGGGAAGGGGACTGGCGCGGGGGAAAACTAAGGATCGAACCCCAAATCTCTCTGTTGGAAGCCTCAACTGCCACCCATCCCACCTAAGACGGGTCCTCTATCAACAAAGTTTTATTAAGCAGCTACAAGAATAGCTAATTTGGGACAAGCTGTGATATGATCCTGAATTTTAAACTGAAAGAACTGAAAATGGCATCGCACCATAGTACACAAAACTTGTGCATGTCCCAGTCATAATTGTTAGTCATATCCATCAAAAACACTAGATAAAGGGAATTAGCTCTTGTAAGTGCAAATGCCATAAAATCCATCCAACTATATTATATGGAAAGACCAAATATTTCATACTAGTAAAAAGCAGACATTTTTTTTGTTTGGCCATGGAGGGCAGCACCATTGACAACTCTCCTCCAGACATCCTCCATGCATAAATAATATTTCCCAGATTGTTAAACAATTACATTGTTGTTTGCAGCAGCAAGAAGATTGTTCAAAGACATTCTTTATCAGCTAGGGAACATTTTAACAGGACAGTATGCTCCACACTAGAAAGATGATCAAACCACATTGTTGCACCAAAATACATACATGAAAGCATGACCAAGAGATCTACATTAATAATCAACAGATTTATGACAGACAAAACAGTTATCCGCCAAAATCCGAAAACTGAAATATTCCGCGAGTTATCCTACAGATCTGGGCATACCAAACGAAAAGCAGTAGCCACCGAAAAACCAACATCAAACTCCATTGCACATATGAGGCAACATAAAGAAAAGTAGCATGCCGCAGGGTATTTCACTCAACTAATTTGTTTCATCAACATACAAATCAAAGCTTATTCCCAATGGATTCCACCACACGCGAAACCAAAACTAGAAACTAATGTTTCCCTCAACTCAATTCACTACTGTTTCTTTTTTGTTTTCTTGTCCCAATAGTCCTTCAAATTTCCAAAACTAACACAGTTGTAGTATGAGCCACAGCCACATTACGCTTGCAAATTGCAGAGGAAAAAAATTAATAAAAAAACAATTGATTCACATTAAAACAGAGTATCAATTCGAGAAATAAAACGGAAATCGGAAGCAGAGCAGAGCGTACCTGTCCGGGTGTAATTGGCGCCGAAACCACCATTTTCCGATCTGGAAACCGAAATCCCCAAACATTAAAAAAAAAAAAAAAAAAAAAAAACAACCGATTCAAAATTATTCCAAGAAACAAAAACAAGAAGAAGAGAACGCCGAAGAGAAGAGAAAAGTAATACCAGAAAGCGAGAGGGAGAGAAAGGAGGAATGGTTAGGTGCGATGATGGAGTTGTTAAACAGAAGAAAGTGATCTATACGACGATGTGGTCACAATAAATACAAAAACGTTGAAAGAACAAAACAAAACCGCAGAGAAAGAGAGAGATAGAAAGAGAGAGAGAGAGAAGAGTTTGCTTGAAGAAATGGAGAAGTCTCTCTCTGTCACTTTCTTCTCCTAACAGATACAGACACAGAAGAGGTTTATAATGTTAAAAAAATTGTTCGTTTGGTTTGGTGCTTGGTGGGTGATTTTTGTTGCTTTGGTTTTCTCTGCTTTTGGTTACCGCGTAGCTTTCAAGATTTCTTCACTCTAGTAGAAAGCAACAAGATGAAGGATTTGCCCATAATTTCTTCTTTCCTCACCCCTTTTTTTTTCTTTATTTTGTTTTATTTATTTTATTTTGGTTTTAAAAATAAAGAAGTAGGTGTAGTGCTTATATTATAATTCCATCAAATGGGTTGTACCTTTCTTTTTTTTTTTCAAATGTAAGAAATCGTTACATTAACATAAATCGATTTTGTACATATATTTGACACGAGTGAGTCGGAGGGATCTGCACAAATTAGGAATATAAGTCGGCCAAAATAGTCTACACCTGACTTGGTCGCAACAACCAGAAATTAACAGAACACACAGTCAGTTTTGATAAAATCTTTTGTCGGAGAAAAAAACCGAAACTAAGGTAAACTTACCTAAAACTAAGATTTGAGTCAGATTTATCTTGTTTAGACCAAGTTACATATTGCAGCACAAATCGCACTTTAGTGGACCTACAACGGAAATCGACTGGATATATCTAGCAACGATTTCATACAAACCTACGTTACAAGCTAACACAAAAACATTCCAACGCACCCAAATACTTATCACAATGTACATCAACAAAACAGAGCCTAGCACCCAACCAAGTAGTCCACAAAAGCTTATTCTACAATGTCCAAAATCCATGGCAGCAGGTTTGGGGGGGGGGGGGGGGCCGGTAGCGCCGCTAAGCACAACGTTGTGTTAGGCCAAATTCACGAAAAAACAAATTTTATGATTCTCAATAAGATTTGTCCACCACTCACATAATCAAAAAGATTGTTTAGCCTCGCTGAAATCCCTCTGAGGGACTCGAACACATGAATTTTGTATAGAAAAAATGACCTCTCTATCTTAACATTTGACAGAGTAACGAATTACGTGCATTGCATTTGTTTTTTTTTTTTTCTCTTTGAACAACAGCAAAGATCATTTCATTCATTAAATATAGATATTATATAGGAAGGACCCAAAAACTAGTACTATACACTAGAGGCCTAAAGCAAACAACAGGTAGCCCATATACCCAACAAGAAAGGCACAGACCTGAAATACAGCAACAGCAGACTAGGCCCAGGCGTCAAGCTCAGACATACACGGCCCAAAGGCACACATGCCCTAAGAAGCTCAACAGCCACACCTACATGCAGAAGAAGCTATCAACAGCGACCACTGGTGTGAGCCCAACCACCCAAACGACAACCAAACGCCAAAGACTACACAGGACAAAGAAACACCACCCAGATCTGCCTCTGATATGATTAAACACCTGAACACATGCAGCAAAACCAAGCCATAGTTGCCTCTGAAGCCAGTAACCTTGCCCCCAAAAGCCGTCGGAACACCATTGTCGTCGGACCGCACAAGAAGACCTACTCTACTCAGTCTATACACAACCCAACATGTAACCCAAAAGATCACCCTCTCCCACTACCCCTCCGACAGCAAATGCAAGTGGGTGAGGCAGGGGAGAGAAAATGGCCATTGGAGAGACAACCACCAAAGGGACCAAATACAAGAACAACAAAAAGTAGCAGAGAATTGAACAAGCAAACACCACCTTAAAGGCTACCAAACGCCAAACAAACCTAGACAAATGACCACAAAATGGGCCAACGAAGCCTCAGATCAGAGCATGAAACCAGACGCTTCTCCTAGTGCATGATAGCACGCTCTAGTGCAAGGCAGAAGGCTGGTACTAAAAGAAAGTCCTTGCATTTGTTTTTTTGTAACATATTACATGAGTTTTAACTATTTTTCTAACCTAATAATACGATACATATTAAAATTTTATATTTCAACTCAAATTTTGTACTTACTAGCAATTAAACTATAACTAATAGTTAGACTTAAACAATATCACCGGTGTGCAGTATTAAAAAGCACAGACAAGTAAATCAAAAACCAATTTTTCTTTTCCTTATGGTTTCTTAATAATGAGGAATCAATTAAAGTGGATGCTTATGAGGGACGGACATTAGTCCAACTGATTGGGGGAAGTGCCCCCAGCCACTAGATGAGGGGTTCGAATTCTCTATTTGGCCTTATCCCTCTTCCCCAATGCTCTTGTAGGCTTTCTCTAATCACTAAAATAAATGGATAAAAAAAAATGTGGATGCTTATGCACCTTTTTAACACTAAAATATTGTAAAAAAAAGTTTCACTATGCAGCTTACTTTTAGGTAATAATAAAATAGTTATGCAATTTATCCAACTATATCTAATAGTTTATTTATTTATTTTTTTAATTTCAATCATTTTGTTGTTACTTTGTTACTATCTAAATATAGCTACTTAGTTTTTTCCCAAAAAAAAAGGGCATGTAGCTAAAAAGGGATCAATTTTAATTACTATACCAATGAATGACAAACCAATAATATTGTTTCTCAACCTTTTTTTCTATGCTCTTAAAACATGGGACTATTATGGGTGATTATGTGAATCATAAAAGTTTTTAACTCGAAACCTTTAACTCTGTGCTATACATCTTGAGAGTTGAAGGACCCTCCCTCTCTCTATCTCTTTCCCTCGCACCACTGACCCCCCCCAAAGCATTAAATCCGACTGGCGATGGTGGCTCTAATTACCACCGTCGGCTGCCTCTTCCCTCCTACTTTCTCATTTCTTATTTCCTTTCTACTCATTCCTTCATTCTTCCCTTCTTCCTCATTCCATTTCTATTTCCTTAAGATTCCCTTTTTGTTATTTATGCTAGCTATTTCGTTTTTGGCTTTGATTGTTAGGAAGTAATAAGTATAATCAACAAAAAATGGATGCAAATAAAAACAATTAAAGGATATGAAACAATATCTGAAGCATGCAATGCATTGTCCTTAAAGATAGTTTCCGCCCTCGTTCTCAAATCAAGACAGTGCAGTAGGTCACAGCAGTTATTTTCCCAAGATATAACAAATCTTTCCACTAATGTGCACTTTAAATAGTGAGGTGACAGAAACAAATCTAATCTTAATTTTTAGCAGAGGAAATGTGTGCAAGAATAATATATAAAAACAGATGTCTCTTAGAGAAGAAGAAGGTGATCTTTTATACTGGTTTGGGCTTTATGGTTTATAAAAATGAATTATGGCCATCAAAGTGAATAATGAGCAGAATAATGATGTTAATGGTTGTGACCGCTGCAACGGCTAGTTCTCTAATAGCCAAAAAAAAAATGGTCAGTTAAAAAAACAACTAGTTTGACCGAAAAAATTCTAAATAGTTTCAAAATATTGGGCTTGGGGGTGGACCAACTAAGGCCAGTCCAACGTGTAGGGTCATATGGGGCTGCTTATATCAGGCCTGGGATTGGGCTGCGCATGACTTATTATAGGTCTTTTGTTTTATGAAGTGTAAAGAACATGTTGATTTATAAACATGTAATACTTAACATTTCTTTTCCATGTGAGATTATAGTTTCTTTATATACTATTTTATTAAATAGTACTTGGCTTATTTTTTCCATGTGAGATTCAAAGCTTTTAAAATACCCTCATATTTTCCAACATTCCCCCACATATTTTAAAAAGCTGAACTTAACTGGGTTAACCAAAGAATATGACACATCAACTTTGATGCCTTTTGGGCTATGAACCAAAAACTAGGTAGCACAAGTTTTTATATTCAAAAGTATGGTGAAATAAAATTTTTATGAACCATAACTTCTTGGTGAATAACAGTGAACTTGCCTCATATCTTATTCTCTAAAATCGAGTTGTTTAACGCAGTTTAATGCTGTTAAGTTATGCGCTTGCCTGGTTTATTTTCATAAAAGTTCTAAAGATCTTGCCCAGACCTCATAAAAGCGGCCCCACTCCACTTTCATATAGGTGATTCTATTAAGTATGCATTCTAGTAACATACCACCCATAAAGGCTATAGAAATTATTAAGAGTATAGACTCAACCTCCAACACTAGAATTGTTGCTCTATCTACACCATAGGAAGGGACTTCATATATTTGATAGTGCACACCAGGTCAATCAATCACTTATTATTATTCATACGAACCTACTTCAAGGATCTTCTATCACATAGGTTGGGCTACTGTCATTCTTGACTATTCTCTGTAAGCATTAGTCTCATTCCCCTCGATGTATCTACCACTAGCTTGCTGCCTAATGGCTTGGTCAGAGGATCTGCCAAGTTCATCTCTGACCTTACAAAATCGAGTAAAATCACTCAATTATTCAGTAACTGCTTCACTAGTTCATGTCTCAGACAAATATGTCTGCTCTTCCCATTGTATGATTTGCTCTTCGCGCGAGCAATGCTGGCTTGGCTATCACAATGCATCGACATTAATGGTGTCGGTTTCACCCATAATGGAATATCTATTAGAAAATTTCTAAACCAATATGCTTCTACACTAGCCATCTCCAAGGCTATAAATTCGGATTCCATGATGGACCGGGCTATGATCATTTGCTTGGTTGACTTTCAAGCTACTGCTCCAACTCCAAGGGTGAATACATATCCACTAGTGGATTTTATCTCGTATGAATCTGAGATCTAGTTAGCATCGCTATACCCTTCTAGTATAACGAGAAATCCACTATAAAATATATCATGGTTCATGGTACCTCTCAAGTACTTCAGAATCCTTACCAAGGCATTCTAATGATCATGACTTGGATTATGTGTATATCTACTCAGTCTACACACAGCATAAGTAATATCAGGTTGTGTGTAATTCATCAAATGCATCAGGCTTCCAATAATCTATGCATACAATGACTGAGAAACACATTTGCCATTATTTTTCAATAAGTGCACGCTTGCATCAAAGGGGGTGGAAACTAGTTTCACGTCAAAATAACCAAATTTCTGAAGAATTTTCTCTATATAACGCTCTTGTGACAGAAATATGTCATTATGTGTTCTCGTGATCTTCACGCGTAAAATGAAATTTGCTTCTCCTAAGTCCTTCATCTCAAAATGTGATGCAAGTAATGACTTAGCATTAGCTATAACCTCTAAACTAGAACTAAGAATGCGTATATCATGAACATACAGGCATATAATAACACAAATATCATTCTCAATTTTTGTATAAATACATTTATCAACACCAACTAAAGAGAAACCATTGGTAATCAGTACGTTATTAAATTTTTCATGTCATTGTTTAGGTGCCTGTTTCAACTCATATAAAGATTTAACAAGTTTACATACCTTTTTCTCTCGGTCTGGAGCTTCACAACCTTCTAGTTGTATCATGTAAATCCCATCATCAGGGTCAACATATAAAAATGCAGTTTTCACATCCATTTGATGAATAAAAAGTTTATAAATAGACGCCAATGCAATCAAAACTCTAATGGATGCAATTCTAGCAACATGAATAGTCAATATTTTTCTTTTGAGTATACCCTTTTGCTACAAGTCTGGCCTTGTATTTGTCAGTGGATCCATCTGCTCTGTATTTGTTTCTGAAGATCCATCTGCAGCCTATGAGTTTGGCACCTGTAGGTAAATCCACCAATTCTCATGTTCCATTTTGTCTTAAAGAATCAATCTCACTTTGTATCACTTCCACCCATAAACTGGCATCACTTGAAGATACTATTTTAAAATATGTCAAAGGATCATCATTTACCATAAAAGTGACAAAGTCATCTCCAAAGGTCTTTTTTGTCCTTTGCCTCTTACTCCTTCTTAATTCTAGTTCAGAGTGAGCACTAAAAGATTCTCTCTCTACTGTAAGGGCTGGCCCAACTTGTGCCAAGTCCTTTCTTGAGGGAAATATATTCTCAAAAAACTTTGCATTCTTTGTCTCTACAATAGTGTTAGTATCTAAAACATCACTTTTAACAACAAGAAAATGATAAGTAGTGTTATTATCTGCATAACCTATAAACATGCAATCTGGGGTCTTTGAGCCTATTTTTCTCTTTTTTGGTTCAGGCAGAAAAACCTTAGTAAGACACCGTCACACTTTCAAAGAACTTAAATTAGGAGAGTACCCCTTCCATAGTTCATATGGTATTCTACTAGTTTTCTTATATGGAATCATATTTTATAAATAGCATGTAGAAAGTATTACCTCCCCCAACAAGTTATTAGGAGCTCTAAAACTAACAAGCATAGCATTCATCATTTCTTTTAAAGTTCTGTTTTTCCTCTATACTACTCCATTGGACTCTGGTAAGTAAGGAGACATTACCTCATGAATAATGCCCCTTCTCTCACAAAAATCTAACAACTATTGTGAACTATATTCTCATCCTCTGTCTGATCTAAGCCTCTTGATCTTCTTACTTAACTGGTTTTCTACTTCACTCTTATACTTTATAAACACTTCACACACTTCATCTTTGTCTCTCAATAAAAGACTTTGGTGTACCTAGAATAATCATCTATAAAGGTCTCATAAAAATGTTTGTTTCCCCTAGTCATAGTACTTTTTAAGTCTCCCAAGTCTGAGTGCACTAAACTGAGTAATTCTATTTCTCGTTATACTAGTTTACAACTCTTCTTGGTTAATTTGACTTTCACACAAATCTCACACTTGCTAATTTCACCATGTAAACTCTTGATTAAGCCTACTTGTTTCATCTTCTGAATATAAGAGTTACTCACATGTCCTAATTTGGCATGCCATAAATCATAAGATTCAACAATATAAGCAGAAGAAGCAGATGTATTTCTATTATTGATAACATCAAGTACATTCAGAATAAAAAGTCTCTAATTGCAATAGCCTTTTTCCACAAACACATTATTTTTTGTCATGACAACTTTGTCAGACTCAAAAGAGACCTTAACTCCAACTTTTCCCAGTAGTGACACAGACACCAGATTGATACGAATATCTGGGACATAAAGCACATCATTCAAAGACAACACCTTTCCTGAAGTGAGATTGATAAGGACTTTTCCCTTACCCAGTATAGGTGTTGTACTTGAATCTCCCATAAAGACATTTTCTCCTCCATCCCCTACTAGTGTGTAGAAGGTAAATACACTTATGTCCCCACAAATGTGCCTTGTAGCACCAGAATCTATTACCCACTCTTTCGAGTTAGTGACAACGTTGGCTTAGGAAATGACAACAACAATAACATCCGCTTCCATGAAATTGGCACTCGGTTTGGTATGTATGTCAATCCCTTTTCTGAGTCTTTATTGGGGGGCATGATGCCCTGGCTTTCCACATACATGGCAAACACCTTTCTTTTTAAAGGTTGGATTAACAGTCTTGGGCTTTTCATACCTTTATGGTGAGGACAATTTTGAGGACAACTATGATGACTCATTTCTCCTCTCGCACTTTTTTTGTGTTCCACAATATATGCCTTTAATGTCATCTCCTTTGCCTTTGCTTCTTTTGCGTGAGTTCTGTTCTTGTCCTGGAGCAGGATATGGGCGATGACATCTTCTAGTGACATATGCTTTCTCTTGTGCTTGAGTTGCTATTTGTAATCATCCCATGACTGTGGAAGCTTTTCAATAAGACAACTTGCTACATATTCATCTAGCAGCTTGATATTCTCATTCTTCAGATCATCCAGCAGTTTATGGTACTCATTGATTTGATCTTGAATATTCTTATCATCTGATATCTGAAAATGTAAATGGTTAGCAACAGTAAACTTTTGTGTACCAGCATCCTCAACCATATATTTTTTGTTCATTTCTCCCATATTTCCTTTTCTTCCTTTGGAGAACAATAAACATCAAATAGTTTGTTAGATAAAGTACTTAAAATTGTATGATGACAAACTTTATTGGCTTGTTCCCAAACAGGAAGTATTCTCTCATAATTTTCAATATCAAGTTCTAGTTTGGATTCAGTCAAAGCAAATGCAATTCTTAACACGTCTAAGGTTGAGAAAACACGTTCTTGCCAATGTTTAAAGTGTGAACTAGTGAAAGTTTCAATCTTGGAAGTGTATGGTAAAAACTTCGAAGCAAGATGAACTTATTAGGTTTGAGTAGGAATGTTCACAGGGACAGGTTGAGTTGGTACAGGAGTAGATGGATTGGTTGCAAAAATAATTTCATTGGTATTTGCATCCATTACAGCAAAATAAGAACTATCCTTAAAATTGTTAGGAAGTAATAAGTAAAATCAACAGAAAATGGATGCAAATAAAAATAAATAAAGGATATAAAACAATATCTGAGGCGTGTAAGGTGCTGTCCTTAATAATAGTTTTCACCTCGTTATCAAAACGAGACAGTGCAGCAGGTCGCAGTAGTTATTCTTCTAAGATATAATAGACCTTCCCACTAATGTACACTTCAAATAGTGAGGTGACATAAACAACTCTAATCTTGATTAACCCAGCAAATTTCAGCAAAGGAAATGTGTGCAAGAATGATATGTAAAAACAGATGTCTCTTAGAGAAAAAGAAGATGGTATTTTATACTAGTTCTGGCTTTACGGTTCATAAAAATGAATTATGGCTATAAAAGTGAATAATGAGCAGAATAATAGTTTTAATGGTTATAACCATTGCAACGGTTGGTTCTCCGAAAGCAAAAAAAAAAAGGGTCAGTCAAAAAACTAGCTAGTTTGACCAAAAAAATTCTGAATAGTTTCAAACTATTAGGTTCGAGGGTGGACCGGCCTTGCCCGTAGGGTCGTATGTGCCCGCTTATATCGGGCTTGGGACTGGTCTGCACGTGACCTCTTATGAGTCTTTTGTTTTATGAAGTGTAAAGAATATGCTGGTTTATAAACATGTAATACTTAACATTTCTTTTTCATGTAGGATTATAATTTCTTTATATACTTTCTTGTTAAATAGTACTCGACTTCTTTTTTTCATGTGGGATTTAAGCCTTTTCAAATACCTTCTTATTTTTCAACATTGTTTTGCTTTAAATCCAACACTCATAACCTCCCAACCACCATATTCAAGCCTTTCTACAGCCAGCCAACATTTTTGTCATCTTTGTCACCTCTATCGCTACCACCACCCACTTTGCTACTGTTGGGGAATAGCTCATAAAACCTGTCTTTCAAATCTGGCACCCAGGATCTCCCCACTCTCTTTTGCAGTAAGCCATTCTTTCTATCAACACTGCCACCGTTGTGACTAGTGTCGCTGCCGTTGTCGTTGTCGCTGCCTCTGCCATCGCTCCTGCTGCCCTTTACCACTACTGGCTCTTTTGGCTTAGGTTGGAATGGATTTTATTGTACTAGCTTTTGTTGGGTGTTGTGTGTTGTTTGTTAGTATTTTTATCTCTATAGTTGTTATAGTTTAGTTTTTTAGAAAATCGTTGTGATACATATTCGGTTGATTTCTGTTATTGGTCCGTCAAAATGCAGTAGATGTTGCCTTAGACAACTTTGTCCAGTTGGTTTAAGTATGTTTAAGATTTTCTCTTTAAGTGACGTTAGGTGCAACTCGATGTGTCCCTTTTCTAGAGAATTTTGTTTAAACCAGTTTTATACCCTGTTAATAAATGATTGTCTTGACCTGCTGTAATCCTGTTTTGTACAGTTTATCTGATGTCTTTGTACAAATTTAATTTATGTCAATACAGCGATTTTTTGCATTTAAAAAGAACAAAAATTTTCTGTGTTTAAAAATAAACTTAAAAAAAAAAACATTTAACTCTTAAATGACATAGAGTACTAAATTAAAAAAGTTTCGTTGAAGTAAAACGAGACTCATGATTAACACAAGGCCAATCTTCTTTCTATACCAAACTTTTCGGAACAAGTCTTCAGTGATCCTTCAACTTAAATTTCGTTTTTAATAAAACTAAATAGCTTTGTATAGATAATAATAAATAATTATGAAGTTTAATTTAATAATATTTTATAATTTTTTGTTTTATTTTTTTTAATGAATTTAATAATATAATAATTTATATCACTTTATAATTATTTAAAAAGTACCTAAATAAAATTACCGAATTTTTTGCTTTGTTTTTTTATATTGTTGGTCCAATCGATGATGAGAATCATGTTTAAAAAGAAAAAATCCAATTATCTCGTCGTGTCTTCTTCAAATAATCCCTTGCAATTCTAATAAACATTGAGAGCTTGCATGTATTTTAGTAAGGAGCACAATGGTACATAAAAAAAACATAATCATGAAAACTAATTTTTAATGTATTTTGCAATGAGTTTCAAATAAATTAGGAAATGTAGGCTTAGCATGGCATACGCACATAAAGTTAAATTTTTAAAATTTTAATGATGTTCGTTGGATGTCCTCAATTACATAACAAAAATATCATTTCCATTAAAAAAATATTAAGGAGAATTGTGTCTACACTTACCAAAGTAAAATTACATGAATACGCTTTCAGATAAATTTTATAAGCACATGTAAAAATGTGATAAGAATATAATAATTTAAATAATTAAATTATAAAAAAATATATTAAATTTTAAAAAAATAAATAAATTTATTAAAATTTATTAGATTAATTATATATTTTTTATACACATCATTAAATATATTTATATAATTTTATTCCTATATTTTATTAATTTGTTGATATTAAGTAGGGGTGGCTTTACGTTGTGAAAGGTGTCACCAAATTTGGTCTTGTCAAAAGAAAACTACGTGACATTAACAGCTCGCCACCTCGACACTACGCGACAATTATGCCTCGACGTTAACACCTCGGCTGCCTCTACGCTTATGTTCTAGAAAATATTAACGCCGCGTTTGTTGTGCCCTGGAAAAATGGGATAAGGCAAAGTAAAAGAAAGAAAATAGTAAAAAAAATAAATTATTTAAATAAATAAATAAAATTATAATAAAGAATGTATAGAGAAAGAAAAAATAAATAGTAATTTATAAGAAAAAAATATAAAAAAAATAAATTGTTTGGATAAATTTAAAAAATTATAAAAAAAAACATGTAAAAATAAAAAAATAAAAAAGAATAATTATAATTTTTTTTCCTACCAAGAAAAAGCACAACAAACACACCTTAAATATCAATATTTAGATGACAACAAAATGTTATAAATACCACATGAAGTGATAGTTCAGTAACATAGACGTGCATTCCAATTTTGTAACTTGAGTTTGAATTCTCGTACTCGTACTTTCCCATGACATATGGTTGGGTGGCTGTAATAGAGTGACTAAAGATTGTAACACAACATATTATTTTCACACTCGGTAATTGTAAGGTCTTTTTAATCAGAGACATGTTCGCCTTCACTGGTACTCGAGTGGTAGATCTGTCCTTTTAAGAGTGTGGTTTAATGAAGTAATCAAATGGGAGTTACTCTGATCTCAACCCACATATCCGATAATCAATATATCTGCGATAAATTTTTTTTTAGTCCAAAAAAAAAAAACAAAACGACATAAATACTTAAATGATTAAAATTAAAAAAATAAATTATTAAATATTATTAAATAAATTATATAACCGTTTTATTACTACATAAATTTAAGCTATGTCAGTGGCGTTTGTTGTTCATTGAAACATTTCTAATTTATCTTATATTTTTGATAAATAACTTATTAATAATTTAATACTAAATATAAAAAATAAAAGAATAAATTTACATAGTATCAAATTATAAATAAACTATACTTACCAAGTAAAATAAAATAAATTAAAATCACTTCACAATTTAATTTTATTAGGACGTTTATACGATGTATAAATTCCTGCAACCATATACGTTTTTACTTAGTTGACAATTTGTTTTTTCGAAGGACAAAGAAAGGGAAGGATTCACTCCAAAATATTTTCCTAAGTCCACGAGAAAAGAAAAAATATTGCTAATTATTCAAAGTGAGAAGCATGAACATTCTGATAGAGACCTTGAGCAACCAATCCACTAGAAAAATTAAACATTATGTGACATTTATTCGCTATGTTAAAAATAAGTGATAATATTAATATTAGTGCGAACAAATGAAAAAGAAAGTACAACAATGGGCGATTGAACTTGAGTTCCCTTTTTTTTATTTATTTATTTTTTCGATCTTCAACTTGAATTCCATTTTTGCCTACAAAGTTTTTAAAAAGACAAACTCATTTTTCTCAAATTCTGTGGGTTTTAACATCCACGTACCATACCAAAAATTTATCTATCCACAGCAGTGGCTGGGGCTGAATCACTGCCATCATCAAGAGCACTTATAGTGGTAAATCTTAAAAAAGTACAATTACTTCACAATTGTATAATTTGTATCTTTGCCAAAATGTTACTACATTACATAGATCTAAATGAAAACGTCAACGGTCTCTAACCACAAGTGTCATGACCAAGACCAAGACTTACATACCTGTGAATATTTTTTTTTGGCTCAAAAAAAATTATAGATATAAATTTGGAGCAATAAAATATCAGCTTTCAACGAAACGGGTTATCTTTTTCGAGGAAGGCTTATCCAGCATGGAAAGCAATAAACTTAACTCCCAATTTTGACCTGACTAACACAAATCCCAGCATTGGAGTTGTCAGCAACATATTCATCACTCAAACATATAATAAATAGAGATAGGAAGAAGTGATCACAGCAGCAGCAAATGCAGCGGCCTATATCACCACCCTATTCACAAAGAAAGTATTCATCCCACGAAATGACGGTATCATTGACCGAAAAAGAAATGACCATATCACTCATATCACAAACAAGTATACCCAAATTATTCATCATCTTCTAGAACACTCCGGCGCCTTTGGATCTGACGAATCAGAGATAAACATGTTAAAGATCGCAACCCTGATTACAGGCCATTTAAAATGTTGCGTGAAAATAAGAAATAGCTTTATGTCTTACAGTGACTTTGGTCTGTTTAGCTGTTTGGGTATTAAACTGTTCCAGCAATGATATCAGCCTCTCCTCAGAAACCTGCAAATGAGAAATTAAGCAGACCAAATGCAACAAGCCAACAAAAATGACCAATCATACCTTTTCCACTATCTGGCCCATTTGAGCAGCCCTTAGGATAACATCTTCAACTCCTCTTGCCTTCTCAGGTTTCACCAAAGCAATTCGAGCAACTGGATTGTGTTACAAAAGATTAGCATGGCGAAATTCCCAAACATTTTAGGACAAAATTATAGCTCAATGGAAGACGTACACATTGTTTCCTCTAGTGCAGTATGTAAAAACTTATCTTACAGGTTTTTCTTTTGGCCAAGTTAAACACCATAATTAATATCTTTCTTCAGGACCTTCACACATGCCAACATGCACATTTTTTGATAAATTAAAAGCTCAATTCAAAAAAGCGCACACAATAATACAAGAGGGAGTCTGGAGCACATATGTTTGGAAACAATGAGTCGCGGAGATTCCAAAGGAACTAAATAATAGCACCAACATCTACCATTCTTCTAATAATCAATTCAATTCTTCTTTCAACCCAAACCAAAAAAGAAAAGACCACACGGTGCAAATTTGGAAAAAGTGCAAGTGATGTCATACTCTATATCTCAATCAGTATTCACAAAAAAAAAAAAAGTGGTCAAATGAAAAAAAAACCCCCCGAGAAAACCAAAATGATTCAGTTTCATTCTAATATATGGCTCAACATAAATGCAAAGACAAACCTTTTCAGCTATACGATCCAAAAATGTTGATGATTGTAGCCCACAATGGAAGACCCAAATCGATTGTAAAGAATATAGAACTTAAGCATGGGAAGTAGAGAAATCACAATAATCATTCATTAGATGCAGACGTAGATTAAATAACATAAAATATTGTACCCACATGCTTTTGACTAAGATTCCTACCTTCAAAAAGTGCAAAAACATATCATAATTTTGAAGCTATTCAAACGCCCAAGGAAGACTTACAAAGTAGAAGAAAAATATCCACAGTTTCTCCCGGAATTGTTAATAAGATTGTTTCTTCTCTTAACAATCCCTGAATCCGAGTCTTTGCCTAATCCCACATTCTTAACCATGAGAATTTAATTGGGAGACATATGTTTATTGAATTTAGCAGCATACAAAAGAGTATGACATTAAAATCTCAGTCAACTTATAATTACCACAACCTATCACTCTCAGAAGATAAGCCAAGTAGGCAACATACTGATGTAAGAAGGCTATTGCAAAATAAAACTTCTATGAGAATGAAACAATAAAAGATCATAGAATGTAAAAGGAAGTCTAAATCCACACAAAGAAGAAGTTCCTGTAACATTGAAGTGAACTAACGTCTTTCCCGTGCTTCAGAAGTCAGAATCTGACTAAGCATCATTTGCCTTCGCTCCTCAGCCTCCCTACATCAAGTCAATAGTTCAAAGTGGAATTAGATTTTCTTTGATCATCACTGAAATACAAGATCCTGTGGTACCAACTAGTTGACATTCTAAAAAGTTGTTGCTGTTCTCTTAATAAGTAATCCATTTTCCAGTTTAGGAGACTATTTGACTGATTTTTTTTTTTCTGAAATCTTCGGAAATAATTATCTGGAAATTGTTTCCAGGACAAAAAAAAGGCGAGATAAATTCTCATGCAGACCATATTAGAGCGAAAGACACAAAACTAGCTTTCTGATTTTATTTTGGCAAACAAGCTTTCAGAGCAAAAATGCAAATTAGCTTCCAAAGTGATCCTACAGCTTTCAAACAAAATATAGAGTTTAGTTCAGAAGCCAACTGCTTTGCATCTTCTTGAGCCTTCTGTTGTTCAGAGTTCTGCTGACTCCCCTGTTTATCAGCAAATTTACGTGACAACATTAATGACAATAAAAGTCAACAGTAATTCTTTCAATCAAACAATAAGAGACATCCAAGACAATGATTGTGACTACCAGGCCACGCTGAGCCATGAGTTCCTGCATTCTTCTTTGCCTAATTGCTTCCAACTCAGGGTCATCCTAAACAAGAGTGACAAAAAAAAAAAAAAATCCCCAAACTGAGCGATATACAAACTCCAAATATTCTGAAATACCAGAATTAGTAAAATGAAAGAGATCGAATAAAAGATATCCAAGCTATAACAATTCCATGACAATGAACAGCAGTTGAGCTGGCCTAAGCATGTAATTTAAACCCGAGGAAGAATGTGCTTGTAATGTTGCATCTGTATTTTTGCTCACAGGCACTGAATCTTCATCAGAAAAAAGCAGAATTCACACAAAATAAAAAGTAAAATGTAGCTGATGACTAAGAACATGCCCTTGAAGTAAGTGTAATACTTAAAAATGATTCCTTTACATGATGTTTTTAATCAACCAGCTCCCAAACCCCAGCAAGCTAAGCAAAAAATTCAGAGCCAACTTACAAAGTCACCATCTTCATCCCCACAATCTACCATAAACCTAACGCTACTGAGAACACTTGTCATTGGAAAAAAAAAAAAAAAAAAGCATCATTTCTTTCTAATTCAGTTACCATCACCAATCCATCTATCCAAAACTCAATCATATATTTCAACTCAAAAGCATTTACTTTGCTGAAATTGGGCAAAAAAAAAAAAAAAACTAGAAACAAGCTTCCAAATTCCATTTCCCCGAATGCTGAATCCGGAACTCCAGAAATTATGCGCAAAAAATAAAAAAAAAAAGACAAACAAATATATTAACGGAAATTCCATCAAAACACCAAGAAGAAAGAAAATCCAACTGCTGACACAGAGGAAGGGACAAACTGGGCCAACTACAGCATTGGATTCTCATAATTCTGATTTAAGTAAGAAAGAGATGAAATTGAAAGAAGATTTTGAAACCCCCGAATAAGCTGCTTAGTTTGGTTGCCGAGAAAGCTAATGAAAATGGGATAAGCGGAAATTTATTAAAAAAAAAAAAAAAGGAAACAATTGGCGAAAAAAGAGCAGTGATTACCATTGATTCGAGTGATAGTGAAACCCTAGATGTTCCTTCTCGGCGTCTCCAATGACATATTTAACCTGTTGTGCGTTTTATATTTCTTTAGTTTCAATTTACACGTTAAATTCTCTCATGATTTTTTATTTTTAAAATAAACGCCCAGTTGTTTCACGAAAAAATTGATCATAAATATTATTTCAAATATTTTTATAATAACATGCATAATGCACACAAAAAAATAACATAAATATTGAAGAAAATAGTGAGAAATGCAGCTCAAATATACACTAAATTTTAATTTAATAAATATATGAAATATTTATGTAATTTTGATTAAAAAAATTAATAATTATAAAATAATGTAATTTTTATCCATTTATATTGTCTTGATTTGGGAGCAAATTGGTAGAATTAAAAATCATATAGAAGTTTAATGTTTAAAGTACATGCGTCAAAAAAAAAATTGAAAGCACAAGATAATAAAGTACAAAACAAGTAAACCACATGAGCTTAATGTATTTAACCTTATATATTTTGTGACTTTTTTTGAGCTTTGTTTTTTTTTTTTTTTTTTCAAATAAATAAGTAAGAGCAATATCCTATATATCTATTAGTAACCATTGTGTTAGATCACAGCAAGAATTAGGCCAAGTCACCACTTCACTTGACAGAAGTACAAAGCCATGATCTCTCATATGGGATGAGTTTTTTGACCATCCCAAACACACAAACGATAGCTTTTTTTTATTTAGCTTTAATTAATTGGTTGATATTATAAATTAAAAAATATATCATTTTTTTTACAAAAAAGGTATTTGTTATTTTTAATAATTTTTTATGTGTGTGTATTCTACTTAAAATAAAAAATAACAAAATAAATTTATACATAATCATAAGTGAATTATACTTACAAAAAAAATGTGTCAAATTATTGTATATATGTAATTATGCTCAATTTTACAAAATAATTGAAATATAAATATTTAATTTCTTCCTGAACAACAAATCTTCTTTTTGTCGCATTTGAGAATTTCAGTTTTGATTTCCTTTTTGTAATATTAGAAAAATGATAAAAAAATTCTTCAAATAAATTAAAAAAATAAAGTTTTGTTTTTGGGATTTCTAATTTTTTTTAATCATTGGAATTTATTTAATTTTTTAGGATTTTATGCGAATTTTAGATTGTTTTTGAACTTTGAATTTTTTTAAAATTTTCCTATTTCATATGACAATTTTGATTTTTTTCTAAATTTTCAATATATTGGAAAAATTATCACTTCATTATTTTTTTACAACATGACATACACACACATTAAGAGAAAATAACCATTTCCAATAGCTTGTAGCTCTTGGTGTTGTATGGTTTAAAGTATAGCTTGTGTGCCACAACACTACAAAATTTAAGGGTGCTTGGTTCAAGGATTTTTCTTAAAGAATGAGAATGAGAACAAGTCATTCCCTTTCTTAGTGTTTTATAAGGAATAATCTCATTCTCATTTATTTAATTTTCAGAATGAGATTTCCTTATACATGTGAATCACTCATTCCGCTCTTACCTTGGGTGATCTCACCCCCCTCTATAAATAAATCTTATATGTAAAATATTAATAAAATATATGTAATAATAACAATAAAAATATAATAATTATTATAATAACAAATAATTAAATTATGCATTATGATAGCATCAAGCATTTGAAAGTTATAATAACAGTTAAATTACCTATAATAATAATTATAATATGAAAAAATATATTTTTTAGAGAATATTAGTAGAAAAAACATGTTAATAATAATATGATTATTATTATCATTATGATGATGATGATGATGATTATTATTGTTATTATTATTGCTATTATTACTACTACTCCTACTACTACTTCTACTAGATTTATTCTTGATAGTAATATTTTTTATAATTTTATTTTGATAGTAATTTTAATATTTTTAATTTTTACATTATAGATTATTTTATATTTTATAATTTTTAATTTAAATTTAATTTTTTTAATTTTAATAACGTTTCCCTTATGATTATCGCGAATAATATGATATATTTAATATCGATTCTTATTCTGATTCGAGAGCTAAACATGTTTTAAAATTAATTATTCTGTTTTTAATTCCACTTGATTCTCATTCTCATTCTGATTCCAATTTTGAACTATGAACCAAATTGTCCCGTATATATACAATTTTGGTTTATATGCTTTATACAAATCTGTATAATCTCAAGTCTATATTTCTTTGTTTGTTTTTGACATTTGAGTTCATCTTTCATCATAGGAATCATATTGTGTTCTTAAAACCATTATTTATTTAGATTAAACATGTTAACTTAATCATTTTTTTTTAAATTATCTTAATAATTTTTGTGTCAACTTTTATTTCCAGGGTTCTTCTTTAATCCCTTTGTTGTAGCAACGGCTCTTACTCTTATAGAATCTTCCCATCTACCACCCGCAGAGTACATATTAGAAAGCATCATGTAGCCCCCAGTTACCTTTGTCTCGAGACTAAAAATATGGGAGGCTACGTCTTTTGCAACTTACTGTGTCTTTATGCATCCTACAAGAGTTCAAAAGAGCACTCCGTATACAAATATTGGGTTCCATTGGCATGTTTTTCACAATGTTTCTTGCTTTTTACAACAATCATGCACGGCCCAAAAGATCAACAATTCAAGCATAGTGCTTTATTTATGGTTCAATCCTATACTCTCTAAGCATCTGATCAAAAAGCTTACATCCCTCATGAACAAGTCCAGGATGACTATAAGTACAAAGAACAGCAACAAAGGTTATCCCATTTGGCTTAGTCCATTTGATCAAACATTGCAAGAGCATTAGAACCAAGCCCATACATCCCATATCCTATGATCATAGAGTTCCAAGCAATTAGATTCTAAAGAGGTTGTTAAGTTGTGTGGATTGTGAACTTTTATTATTCTTGATAGAAATGTCAAATTTGTTAGTTACTTTTGAAAGCTTTAGAAATTATTTGAGATAGTTTGGAATTTTCATCTACCTTTCGTCAACAAACAAGGTAATTAAGACTATTAATAGGTCTATTAGTAAAAGTCCTCGTCAAATTGTCCATGGCTATACCTGTCACAGACCTATTGATCTTGTTCCCTTTTTCCTAATTTTCATTCTTTTAAGTCTGCTAAAAATGTTGCTAAACATATTCATGATCTACGTACTCAAATTAGACAAAATTACTTCAAGTAATACTAATTATAAACTTGCTAATGATGTGCATTCTCGGGTCAAGTCCTTTAATGTTGGTGATTTTGTCATGATTCGCATTTGTCCTAAACGATTTCCACAATATTCATCTAAAAAGTTATATGCCAAAGCCATTATTTCTTTCTTCATCCTTGAAAAACTTGGGCCTATTGCATATATACTTAATTTGTGTTAACATATGTGTTAGTCAATATGAAAAATTTGTCCCCTCATCGAGACACTTTTAATCCTCATTTTTTGCCTTATGGTATTCCTATAGTAATTATTCTACTAAAGATGTCATCCCTTACTCAATGTCATGAGGAGATCAATACTATTTTGGATGATGAGTATGTTGCTTCTTCACACTGTGAATTTTACTGCTACCTTATCCAATAAAAAGAACACTTTGATTTTGATGTTACTTGACTTATTGAGGATGAACTTCATTTATTAAGTTGCTCAATGCTATTTGTAGCCCATCTCAACAAATTCAAGTTCTTTTCAACCAAAGGGAAAATGATGTAGATATTAAGATAAAGTCTAAAAGATTGAATAAGGAATCCAAATTCTAGTAATTTCCCATTTAGACATTAGTGTTTATTTACTTATTCTTTTTGTTGTTTAATTATTATTTTTAGTTAATTTCTCGTATTTAGAGTTCTAGTTTTATATAGTTTTAGTCCTTTAAGTTTCTACAAATAGTGTTTAAGTAAGTTCTTATTAGTTAGAAGAGAATGCTTATGATTATTGACTGTTAATATTAATACTGAATTTTATAACGAGTGTTGATTCCTGTGTTAGTTCTTTTAGTTTTATGTTTTTTCTTTACTTTCATAAGTCAACCTACTTTAGTAAAGAGAAAACATAGTGGGAAAGGAAAGAGAGTGAAAGAGAGAGAAAGTGAGTTGTAAGAGAGAGGAGAACATAAAAAGAGGAGAGTTCAATAGTAAAAAAAGTGTAGAAAGAGATGAGGAAGTATGTGTATAGAGAAAGAAGAACGAGTAGAGACAGAGAGGAGAAAGAAACATAAGGAGAGGGTAGAAAGACAAAGAGAAGGAATAGAGTGCATACAAAGAGGTAAAAAAGTGGAGAGCGAGAGGAACAATATAGAAAAACGGGACAGTAAAGAGAAAAAAGATCGAGAGAAAGTGTGAAGAATGAAATTATAGAGACAAGTGTGTGTGTGTGTGTGTGTGTGTGTGAGAGAGAGAGAGAGAGAGAGAGAGAAATGTAAAAGAAACATGCAAAGAGGAATGCAAGAGAGTGCAAAAAGAAGATGTATAGTGAGATGATATAGAGAAAAAATGTGGCTATGGAAAAGGATGCGAGAGAGAGACAATGCAAAAAAAAAAATGAAAGATAATATATAAAAAGAAAATGTAAGTCAAATAAAGCTATTAGAATCTCAAGTCCACGTAAAAGCATAAGCTAGCAGGAAAGGAGCCCAAGAATATTATAAATCATCTCAAATCTTTGTAACTTATTAAAATGAGACTTTATACTTTTTAACACATCCTCTTTATACATGTTAAACCCAATTAGCACGTGACACAAGAAAATTGAACTAAAACAGGCAAATTTCATATTTAAAGGGTCAAACTTGAGTACAGATAAGATGATAAACTAAACTCTAATACCGTGTTAAATAAAACTCTTAAAACTCAAATCCACTTAAAAGCTCAAGCTAGTAAGAGGGAAAAACAAAGTATATTATAAGTCATGTCAGACATCTGTATTTTATTAATATAAGACTTTATACTCTTTAACAATATATAAAGAGTGTAGAAAGAAAATTTGAAGATAAAATATGTAAAAGAGCAATATAATATAGAGAAAAAATATGGGCTAGAAGAGATTGATTACAATGGGAGAGAGAGAGATAGAGAGAGAGTAAAAAGAAAATGTTGAAAAAAAAGATTAATTAAAGAATGACAATTCTTGAGAGGGAGCTCAGAGAAAATTTTAAGAGAGAAGTGAGGACGTAAAAAGAAAAGAATTTGAAAATATAAAGAGAGAATATATAAAGATCAAAATGCGAAGAGGTGCAAAAAACTTTTTTTGAACCAAAGAAAATCATTGGATTGATGTCACTCGAAACCGTATATAAGTCTGAAACGAAACCGTCGGAAGGACTTTCACAAAAACAGAATACAAAATGATAATGATGACTAATAACTGACATAGCCAAAAGGACCATTTACCAACTAGATACGAAACCCGTTTTGACAAATCTTTCGAAACAGGGTATCTACCGAAGTGAAGCTTAACCTACCCAAATCTAAGATTTTAGCTAAGTCTAAACCAGTCGGACAAAGCTGTCAAAAGCAACATCTATTGTACTTTGACGGACCTGTGGCAAAAATTGACCGGATACACCAGACAATAATTTCCCAAAATGCTAAACTACAAACAGAAAAATACAAACAAACAATACAATTCTCTTATCCCAAAATAAAACAACAGCAACCATTCCCATCAAATCTAGGAGTGGTGGCAGTGGCGGAAAGCAACGACAGCATTGGCTAAGGTAGAGGCATTGCTGGCATTGGCCACGGTAGCAACAAAAGAAGTGATGATGGCGGTGCCACCAGCAGCAGCAGTAGTGGAGTCGGCAAGAGCGGTAGAGACAGCGACGACGACAACTACAACGGTGGAGACGACAAAAAAGATGTCAAACTTCACATAGGCGTAGATCAAGTGAAAGAAAGGCCATAACAGATGTTATTGATGCCAAATCTAAAGAAAAGCAAAACAAAACCTCCATAATAGTAAATAAGAGGAGGAAGAGGGGTAGGGTAGAGAGAGAGAAGGGAGACCCAGGTAGAGAGGAGGAGGACAGGAAAAAGAGAGGGGAGCAAGGTTGCTAGCCACCACTATCGGCTAAAGGGGATTTGGGTTTTTTTGAGAGAAAGCAGAGAGGTAGAGTTTTTGAGAGAAAAGGTCAAAAACTTTTGAGAGATGCAAAAACAAAGAGAGAAATGGAAAGAAAAAAATATAAGGGGACAAAAATATAAAAAAAAAAAAATTGATAGTGTGTTTATAAGAATTAAAAAAAAAAAAGAGATTTGTGAGAAATAAATTTGTTTGGATAAATGAGAAATAAATGAGAAAGAAAAAATTGTGAAAGAAAATATGAAAAAAAATTGTGAAAAAAAAAATTATGAGAAAAGAAGATTATTTAAATAGATGAGAAAAAAGTAAATGAAAATGAGAAGAAAGAAAATAAATAATAATTTCTTTTTTATACTTTTTTTTCTCCTTTTTCTCAAAGAGAGAGTGCCAAGAGAGAACATAAACTTAAGCCCTGTTTGGCAATTTTTTGATGGAAAAAAAAATGAAAAGAAAATGTTTTTTATTTTTTTTTTTCATTTTTTATCAATTTAAACAATTATCTTTTATTTTTTCTCTCACAAATTACTATTTATTTATTTTTTCACAACTTTCTAATCATTACTTTTTATCAATCATAATATCATTATTACTGTACTATTTTTTATTTTTATTTTTTACTTATTTTCTCTCGTTCTAAATATAGTATTAAAAAGTAAATGTTAAGAATTTAACGAGTTTATTTTTTTATTGTTTGCATTAAAAAAAAATAGAAAAGAGAACAAGCCCTATGTGAATTATTTGCATACGGACAAAACGGACATTTTTTACTAGTATATCGTACGGTTTTCCATTAACAACAATTGACAAGGAACAGGAATTTTTTATATTTAATGTGTATATTTTATTGATAAAAAAAATATTTAATTTATATATTTAATTTTTTTAAAATAATTTTTATTAAATTAAATTTATTTATTAATAGATTGACTACTTTTTATAATTTAAAGGAATGATATAGTATGAAATTAAAAAATTTAGAATTCAAATAAAATATCAAAAAAATTTAATATTTAAATGTAAAAAAATTTAAAATTTTAAAATAAAAAAATATTGATATCACGCTCAAATTGAGAAGGACAAGGAAAAAGGCAGAAAAAGAAAAAAAAAAAAAAAAGAGAAAAATTTACAGAGAAGTCAAAAGAAATCAAAAGCAAGGAAGAATTTTTAAATGAAAGGCACTCACTCCTTCGGCGTACAAATTGTTGCGCCCAGTATGCTTTTGTTTTCTTTTTGTAACAATAAAAAAATTTATTTCAAATATATCAATTATCAAAGAATTGAAATATTTTTCATTTATTTTATCTCATAACATTAAATACAATTCATAAGAAGGGGTCTAACATTTAAATACTATTAAACTCAAATGGGCATTTCGAGCAGACCAAATGATATTAAAAAGTCTGAAACTAGGGATGAGTAAAGTGCGGTCAAACCAGATATTTGTGGATATCAAACCCCACAGGCATTGCCTGTGAGACTCGAACCCGAATTGATAATAAGAAAGACACGCTAAATTATTATCAAACTATTATCTCAAATTGTTTTATAATTGTGTTTCTTAATGATGTGAATAATAATTTTATTATCTTATCACTTTATTTATTCGATAAGAGAATTAATTTTTTGATTTTTATCAGCAAAATTTTGGGATAGAGCGAGAAATCGAAGAAAAAAAAAGAACCCACTCGCGAACAACAACATTACCAAAATGTGTCTTTTTCGCCCATGCCTATTTTATTTATATATTGTTTTTCTCACCAAGCATGATTACTGGATCCATCAATATTGAGGAATCCATGGATCTAACAATTGTCCTATGGATAACTGACAGTACATTCATAATAGAAATGACAAATCTAAAATAAGTACGATTCAAATGAAGGAAAAAATCAAAAGGAAGAATGATTCAAATGAAGGGCACTAATGACTAACATTCATTAATGTATATGTGCATTAGTGGCATGACGAGCAGATCATGCCCAAACATGCCCTGCCAATCCAAATCACAAATGGAAGACCCCAGCGTTGGAATAAGAAGTGACCATTATATTCCACAAAAATGAACTTATTCATTCCCTCTGTTTTTGGCGTTGTGGCGATTTGACCAGGCAACACTGCTTTGTCAGTGGTAGGGTGATCAATGGTTCGATTAATAAACCATCATCTTGAAAACCGGACGGAGGGATAATTTTTAATCCGGTCATTCTCGAAATCGAAATTGAACCAAATCTGCAACTAATCTTAACAAAAATTTTAGTCTAATTCAATTTTTTAAACCCATTAATGAGTTAAAAACTAATTTTAATCCGAATTCACAAATTCAATTAATAATTTTTAATATCATTATGATTAAACAATTCAAAAAATTTATAGAATGACATTTTAGGTCGATCTAATTAAATGATAGAAAAATCATTGTCAGGTGCCAATTATTTTTTAACCGAAGTGAGCATCTAACTTAAAATGTAGGTTGCAAGTATAAAAATACATCGATTTATCATTAAACACTTATCTCGGATGATATTAAGTGACAGTATTCTTATTAAACCAAGAAAATGGATTTGTCTTTGATGTACCAGCGACGGAGTCCAGTTCTATTAATTAATTAAATTGTCGTTCGGCTGATTCCTCAGCTTAACCAAAAATTCGGATGTCTTTGACAACCCAACTTGTTGGGTGTCTTTAAAAGAGGAAAGGACGTGAAAGGCATGCAAATTTTGGCTCTCACATATCTCACTTCTCTGTGTCTCAGCCAGCCTTGTCTCTACCAAAAATTTCTTCGGACTTTGACATGGCAGATCCTGAAGGACTGCAACTCCAAAGTAACGGTAAGTCATGATCTTTGTATCTAATTATTTTCCTTTCTTCTTTCCCTTCTCCACATGTTGAACTTACAGAATGAAATATATGCATGGTTTTGACATCAGCAGCTGTTTTTTTAACTTCTCTTCTGCTTTTATATTGCAAATTTGCAATAGATAATCATCTGTATAATGTAGCCGATCAATGTCAACGCAGTGCAGTTTCAAAAAAAAAAAATACATATATATATATATATGAGTTTCATTGATATCATCGCCATGGAACTATTGATCAGAAAATGATTTTGTTTATATATGTATGAGTTTCATTAATATCATCGCCATGGAACTATTGATCAGAAAATGATTTTGTTTGCTGTTTTCTTATGTAAGATATTTCCAAGAAATCCAACTAAACTATTAGGTGGCTTTGCAAGCACATGAGTTAGGAACTGTACACTTTGGAAGACTTTTGAAATGGAAATACTTTGAAATCACCGCCTGGCGCACGAGGCACGCTGCCTGGCAGGACTGTGAGATACTGCCTCTAGTTTTTCATTGTTATCACCAAAAAAGACAAAAAAAAAAAAAAAAACTTTGAAAGGATTCTGGAGTAATATATTTACCAAAACTGTTCCATACATGATTTAAAGTGCCAATCAAATGATATTTAATGCTATATATCTTGGGTTTTGTTAAGAGATAATCTATAAAAATATAATTAATTTTGTTTAAAATAATAAATTTAATATCAATTTTAAAAAATAATCTGACACACAATAATTTTATATGAATAGAATCTGTCAATTTTGATAATAGATTTATAAAAATATGTCAGTTTCGATAATATGATAATTATATAAATTAGTGTCATATCATCGAAACAGATAAATTTTGTTTAAGAAATTTCACAAAGCGGTAGATTTGTTATTTTAAACAAAATTGACATTAGATTTATTACTTTTTAAAATTAATACTAAATTTGTTACTCTAAATAATTAGAGATATTTTTATATATTAATCTCTTTTCTTTTGTTAATGAAAAGCATAATTCACAAGAACTGATCTTTGAATTTAGAATTGAATGCTTCATACGAAACTGGTCTCACAAATATGTGGAGTCCATGGTTGGGAATATAGGTGAGGAATAACATGGCCAAGTTTAATGACAAAATTTTCTCCGAAGGCAATCATCTGGGTAATGGTACTGTCATTAATTAGTTGATATCGACTAGTCCCGCTTTCATCCGACTATGTCAAGTTGAAGGTTAATTCCTCACGTTCATTACATCTTAGTCCTTATCAGTCCACCATTATTATCATTTACTGTTCGAAAATGTCTGTAGGAATCTTTTTTCAAAATAGCACATAAACCTTGCCACCAGTTTCTAATAATAAGGACTTTTGTCCTTTTGTGATCGAGGGGAGTTATGCCATTATCAAATTAATAGAATAAACAAGATGGTTCTCTGAACTTCAAAATATAATATCAATTATAAACATTTGCAGCCTAACGTGACAGAATGTAATGGCGACAAAAGATTCATGTAACCAACTTCAATTGATTGTGGGATTGAGGCTTTGTTGTTGTTGTTGTTGTTGTTGCGGCCTAATCCTTAATTGCTTGAAGTTTAAAGTTTGCTTTGCAGCTGAACTGCTACACTATTTTGGTCTTGATAAAATTAAGGGAGTCTGCCAAGTCTTACTACAGAATACATTTAACTTTTGTAACATAAAAAATGACATTCAAGCAGCAGATATATGCTACGTTTATATATCATCATGAAACGATATTTTAGTATACCTTTTTTTTTTTTTTTATGGTTTTCATTTTGCACTAGCACTGGAGAGTTTTGCATTTCTGAATTCCAGGTCTGGAAGGCAAACAAGGAAGCCCATTCGAGAACACAAGCCGGGTCAGCCAACCAACAAACCCCTTGACAAAAAACTATAAGTGGTGGCTCCTGGTCATCCTCTTTGCACTCTTCATTCTTGCTGGTCAATCATCAGCTACACTATTGGGAAGACTCTACTTTGCAAAGGGTGGCAATAGCACATGGATGGCTGGACTTGTGCAGACCTGTGGCTTCCCAATTCTAATTCCTCTTTACTTCCTGGCAAGACTAAGAGATCCCAGCAAAAGCAGTGTTAACAGCAGCTCACCGTCTGTCTTAGTTCTTGCATCACTTTATGGCACTTTAGGCATGCTTGTTGCTGGCCTTTGCTTGCTGTATTCACTTGGGCTCTTATACTTGCCAGTGTCCACTTATTCTCTCATATGTGCATCTCAACTAGGCTTCAATGCTTTATTCTCCTTCTTCATCAATTCACAAAAGTTCACTCCTTTTATAATCAATTCGGTATTCCTTCTCACAATCTCTTCCTGCCTCCTAGTATTTCAGGGAAGCTCTTCTTCACAATCAACAAATGTCCCTAAAGCAAAATACACTATTGGGTTTATATGCACCCTTGCTGGTTCAGCAGGTTACGGATTAATGCTTTCCCTATCACAATTCACCTTTAGGAGGATTCTAAAACAGGAAACATTCAAAGTAGTGCTGGACATGATTTTCTTTCCATCACTAGTTGCTAGTTGTGCACTTCTTGTGGGACTTTTTGCCAGCGGACAATGGAAGGGTTTAAGCGGAGAAATGGAAGTGTTTAGATTGGGGAAGGTGTCCTACATCATGACCTTGATGTGGACAGCTATTTCCTGGCAATTATATTCCATTGGCTCTATTGGGTTGATTTATCAAGTTTCTGCACTCTTTGCTAATGTCATTAGCACTCTGGGCTTGCCTGTAGTTCCAGTCCTGGCAGCAATATTTTTCCATGACAAAATGGATGGCATCAAGGTGATAGCATTGATATTGGCTATTTGGGGCTTTGTTTCTTATATGTATCAGCACTACCTTGAAAATTGCAACTCCAAAGCTGATCCAAATCATGATGAAAAGGGAGGAGCTTTCCAAGATTCCCCTACTGAGAAAAAACACTACCATGCTCCTGCATGACTAAGAACCCGCAGTATAAATATCAGGTCATGGATTACTAATTCTTCAAACTCCGTGGATGGCAGAAGAAATTGTCATGGATTTTACAGTATGCTTGAGGGAGACTGCTAACTACTGTTCAGGCAATATCTTACCAGTCTGGCGGTCTGGTTATGTTAAATTTCGTTTTTCCATAGTCTATCTATGTGTATTGGATTAAGAAATTGTCATAAATTGGATTGTTTTACAAAAGTTAGCTCTAGATTGCTGGAAATAAATATGTATATGATGGGGAATCTGTCAGTACTCAATCCGTAATTTAGAAAGTTTTCAAGGATTTGATGCTCTTAAAGGCTCTCTCCTCGTTTACTTTGAGCCAGAGCCTATTTAATTCGGTTTGATCGAAAATCCCCAGTGTACATCACAGGGGTGCAACAGAAACAGAAAATTAAAACGTACAACTAATAACAAAAGAAGACAGCTCCCTTCCTATATCTCCTTCGAACAGCAGGCTGACATGCGTAGGAGGATGGGAGAGGAGAACTTCAGTTGCAACACATCGGACTCCCAACTTGGCAGGAAAGTCTGCAAATGAGTTCCCTTTCCTTAGCGCATGCCTGAATTTAATTTGCCAGCTTCTCATCTGCAAACTCCCAATATCATCAAGAAGTATTGCCAAAGGATGAGCCGCAACATGCTGGGATGATGTGAGATGTTGTGCTAATTCCAAGCCCCGCCAAATCTTTAAAAGCTCTGCCACCATATTACTGTTTACATCTGCAAAATCCATGAAACCGCCCTGCAAATACCATTTTCATTTGGCAATATATCACCAAAACCACCATTTCCCGGATTACCAACGGCACTACCATCTGCATTCACTTTAACCTGATCTCTAGGTGGAGTTTCCCAAGCAACAAGTCTCAAAGACAAAGAGACAGCCACTCCTGGCAGCGCGAAACCAATAAGGCAATCAGTAAGCAGACCATGAATTTGACGAATCTGAGAATAAGTACTTAATTTGACGCCTTGTATGGCCTCATCATTCCTTGGTCTCATAATCCAACAAGCACCCAAAAAAAAAAATCGTAGTAGGAGCAGGCAACCCGCCAGGGGAGTCTTTAGAACGCACCCCAACACTCATCCAATCCACCTACGGTGAGGAGAAAAAAAAAATGGAGGGAACCTGCCTGAGTACTAACCACTCCAAACATGCCCCGGAAATTCTTCACACACACACACACACACACACAAAAGAAAAAAAAAAAAGTTAAATTAAATGATTCCGGTTATTTGATCAGTTATTCCTTCTTTTATTTATGTTTAATTACCTGCAAAGCTGGTGATGAATACGTCTTTGTAATTAACACCGCCTCGCCCGCACTTGGGTGGCTTGACAGCTTTAGAGCTTGAATTGCAATGATTAATGCTGTTGTTCAAGTTCAACTCTGTGAAGAGCAAGACAAGGCCGTAGTAGGAAAATGCATTGGCAAAGTATACCGGTCATATGAGCAATGTTGATCTTAGCAGTTTTGGGGAGAGAATTTTACATCGATACACACTGTATAACTTGCACAATGCATTTACTTATTGCTGAAACATTAACTTCCTGATGACATGTTCCTCGCAAAAAAAAAAATTCTGGACGATGTGAAAAGACCTGAAATTTTTGTTGATTAATAATTTGTGTGAGAGAATGTTACACATGCGCATGTGTCATAAGCATGTACAAGCTCTCTCCATCAGCAAAATGAGAGCATGAATGCATGATAGGAACGGGATACCCGTCAACCTCAGAATTCTCATGTTAAACTTCTATGGTTATTTTGTGCATAAAGGCCCAAATTATGACAATTGATCTCTGCAAAAAAGTCCCTTTCTAAAGAGCTATCTTTTTCTATTGCACGTTTCACATGTACACACAAAGGTTTTTCATGTAAGCTCCCTCTTAATGCTTCAAATGTATATGCAGAGGCTTATATCATTACCACTCTTGCTGCTGTGGCTTGTCTGTTTTGGATCTTCTCTGCATTTGGCATGGAACAACCTGAAGAATTTCAAATCCAGAACATGGGTAAGTCAGCTTTCTGCATACACAATCACACTGAATAGATAACTTTCTTTTCTTCTTCTTCCTTTTTTTTTTTTTTAACTATGTTCTGTTGGTCATCTAAGTTGATGATTGAAATATTAGAGTGTGGTTTATGCATTTTTTTTCACCCTATTTATCACAAAATTTCGCAATCACACTCATAGCCAATTAAGAAAAATAATCCCAACTAGTGTAATGTAGAGTAGCATGAAATAAACATACTTGTGCTTCTGAGAAACTATGAAACTTTATGTCCGGAAAATGCCTTCCAGATGCAATCTATACACCATCTGGCTTAGAGGAGGCATTTCACCTTCATTACAAAAATAAACACTTCCTAACCGTCATTGAAGTCCATTATATCATTATTCCTATATTTACAATATAGAGCTATAGTGACTGCAATCCCGTGTGCTTTATACAGCTCAAGATGCCAAAGAAGGAAACACGCCTAAGTATACAAATCTTTCGAAATCAAGGTTCGCTGTATGCACAAGTTATAACCAGCGGGTTCGTGTGGCCATCTATGTGCTCTTTGTCCTCTTTGGCCAGTCAGCAGCCATACTATTGGCGAGATTGTACTACAGCAAGGGTGGAAAGAGTAAATGGATGGTAACGCTCGCACAACTCACAGGTTTTCCAGTCCTCATTCCTTATTACAGTATCTTACCATCAGAAAATCCCAGTACAGACAGTTTCCATAGAAAATTGCTACCTACTTCTCTTCTTGCATCTATATATATCTTATTTGGTATTTTTCTAGCTGCAAATACAATGATGTACTCGGTAGGGATTTTGTACCTTCCTATACATACATTTTTGTTTCTGTGTGCATTCCAGATGACCTTTAATGTGTTCTTTTCCTCGTACCTTCACCTGCGAAAAGTCAGTTCTTCAAAAATTGTCTCTCTTATTCTTTTCTCCGCCTCCTCCATCCTCCTTGTATTTGGATCCGACTGTGCAAAACCAGCAAGAGTGTCTAATGGAAAATATACAGCAGCATTTACATGCACCATTGTTGCTTCTGCCGGGTATGTACTACTGCTTTTTCTCATGCAGCTCTCCATCAGAAAGGTACTAAAAAGGGAAACATGTGCAGTACTACTGGAAATGATAATCTCAGAGTCCATGATAGCAACTATTGTGGTCATCGTGGGACTTTTCATTAGTGGCGAATGGAGGGGTTTAAAAAGAGAGATGGAAGAGTTTAAACTGGGAAAACTATCCTACGTCATCACATTAGTTCAGGCAGCTATAGCCTCACAGATTTTCAACATAGGTGTAATAGGATTAGTTTTTGAGGTGTCTTCATTGTTCTCAAATGTCATAAGTGTTTTCGGTTTGCCTATGGTTTCTGTTCTAGCTGTGATCTTTTTCCAAGATGAAATGGATGGTATAAAGGTTGTCTCAATGGTGCTGGTTATGTGGGCCACTGTTTCTTATGTCTATCAGCAGCATCTTGACAATCCAAAGTTCAAGGAAAAAGAAAATGGCAGTGATGATTCAAAGCTTCCACTGTCAAAAGAAGCAGATGAGAAAAAATAGGTTCCGCTTTTGGTTTTGTAGTGCTATGGTGTTTTTTTTTCCCCTTATTTCTACAAATCAATTAGAGCTTCCATCAAAGGTATTCTTGGTCTTTCTCCATCCAAAGTCAGGCCCTTTTCTCAACCCAGCAGATCGTCCCACACATCAGATTCATAAAAATCAAAAAGTGAGCTAAAGTAGATGTTATAATGTTGAGGTCAGTACAGGATTGCTGGGATAAGGTTGAGGTTTACTACAAAGTCCCATTATGCCACAATTGAAGAAAGAAGAAAGATTGTAATTTAAGTGTTCCATTATCTTCTATTTTCAGCATGCATGTTATGCCATTTCAGAAAATTCCACGAACAGAATAGGAATTAATAAAAACAAATGATTTAGAATACTGATAACAGAAGCATGAATCAGCGATACTCGGTGTTTTCCTATAAATCTAGTGCAAGAGAACACGCCTAAGATCCTACATTTCATTAGTAACAAATTTAGGAAATAATCCAAATCCTTCATTAGTGTGCCAAAATGGAATCAGCATTAATTAAAATCTACCCGGCACTCTATTGTACATCTAATAAGAGTTTCTATCAACCAAGCTATTCTCATGCCCTTGCTTGCTCACCATATCATTGACATTTACAGCAATTGTACAGATCTTCCTATCCCTCAAACACACAATATGTGTTGGTGCTAGGAACTAGAACACTGCAAAGATGAGACTAAAAGATTGTAAATAAACTGTAAAAAAAATTGGGGGTATAGCAAGTCTCTTGCGAGCAGAAGAATTCAACCAACTACATGAGGCAACCAACATAATGAGCACGCGGATATTTTTTCTGTAGCTGCGGCCATTGCACAAAAAACTGATCAGCTATGCGCAACTTGTAAAGAAGGAAACCACTTCATGAGAGCCTCTTTACTCTTGCTATACTCTAAATATAATCAAAAAAAGAAAAAAAAACCCATCTAATTCCCACCATCTGCAAGCATTGTTGACAAAGATTAAATCAACTTCAGAGTATATGATATAAAAATGCTTGCCGCAAACAAATTATAGCAAACAAATATTAGAGACGTGGCACGAAATCAATTTTTTCATGCAGCAAGGGGTCTCATAACTGCATTTTTGGTGCTGTAACGTTGTTGGATTCAAGTCTTGTTCAGTTGTTTGTGTGATTTGTCTTTAAAACTTCATTAATCTAAATAATGGATACACACAACAAGGGGCTTAAAGGGAAGTCATGTTACTTTGAATAAGAATGCAATTACACAAAGAGGAACACAGGTCCTAGGGCCATTGCAAAGAATCTGATTTTTAAAATAGCAGCGGTTGATAAAAAACTGATTTAGGAATCTATTTAGGTAACATAACTGACTGAATAAAGCAACAAAAACTATTAAGGTATCATACCACTTTTGGTCTGATTCTAACCGTCAACCACAATGCATCCGCCATAGCTTAAAGTTGTCCCAACAGAGGTTATATACGACTGACCAACTTCCCTGCTTCTATAGCTCTGCATGAACTGCGCGGCAACCCCACTGTTCCCTATCTGCAGAATGAGCAACAGAGAAAGGCAAATGCAACGAAAAGAGAAAATTAGCACCCAAAAAAAAAAAAAAAAGGAGGGCAGAAGAGAAAAATTCTAGTTACACAAACATTGAGTTGCACAGAACAAATTTTTACAAGATTAGAATATTTCAAAAGTGAAAGTGAAGCCTAAAAACCAATTCAATATCAACGTTCCAATGATTGCCAACAGTGCATTCAGCATTAGCATTCATAATTATTAGGCCTAAACTCCTCAGTTCCGACAACTGAAACTATGCAACTCTTGGAAAAGGCTCCAGAACTAAAATTTATGCTACATTCCAGCGTAAAAAAATAATCAAATAAATACAAATCACAAACATGGTCATATGTCCAAGCCATCAAATGGAAACAATGGTAAAACTACTTGCTGAAGCTGACATTGAACCAAGGTAGGATTTTAACCCAAATCTATTCCCTCCCTATCAGTGCGTACATGTTATGCTATCAAGATATTACGCTTGTTTTAACACACAGGCCGTTTCCACAACTAAAACCCATAACCTCCAGGTCACAACAAAAGGACCTAACCGTTATAACAAGGCTTGCCCGTCAAAATGCATAAAAATAACTTTTACAGTTGATAATTATAGCCTTTCCTAAAACGAAAAAGATAGACAGACATACACTGAAAGACAAAAGAGTGTCAATAATGTAATAACGTGAGATATTTTTGTAACTGAGCTGATTTTTTTGTAATGAAAAAGATTGGCGGATATACAATGAAAGACAGAAAGAGTGTCAATAATACAACAATATGGTGATAATTTCTTATATCATATTTTATCAATTTTATTGTAGAAATAATCAAATTCATTGTATTATTAATACTTCTTCTATCCGCTTCATTATGTCCGTACACCCGGACCCTTCCTTAAATCTAACTGTAGACCCTCTAAAAACTGGATTCGCTAAAAATGAATCCTCCAGAATGTACAGAAATATGACTGCTCCCTTGAACACATGCTCGCCGATCAAATATCACAAGGCACTCAAATAATAAGATAGCAAAGAAGAGCAGAAAATAATATCACAATTCCTTTACTTAAATATAAGATAGATATTAAAAATCAAAATATATTAGAGTAAAACTACATAATTACACTTAAATAGCAACATAGTCTTATTTAAAAGCATCTAAAAGTTTTATTTTTTTTCAATGAATTTGACCATCTAACGTCAATATCATTTTATTATAGTTTTGAATGTGAAGTCAAAAGGGTTTTCTTAATATATTATTTGATACAACTTAACAACAAATTGAGGAAGATTATGTGATTTCACTTAAGCAGCAATATGGCTCAATCCACCAATATCTTATAGGTTATCTATTTTTTTTCATCAACTATCTAAAAATTTATATCGTTTTAAGTCACTTTTATGCAGTCAAAAATGTTTTTTTAAATAGATTTTAACTAACTTTTATGTATACCGCATTAATTCTGATTTTACAAAAAAGGATAATGTCACATAAATATTTAAATGTCTTTCAATATAGATATAAACAACTATTTTGATGAAACATTTTTTTTTTCTTGTGTCCCCACACACTATTTTGATGAAATAATAACACACACTAGTGTTTAGTTTGTTAAATTGATAATAATGTTTAAATTTCTTATTTTTATAAAAAAAATTGAAATCAATTTTTATAATAAAATCATTGATTGAATAAGTGCTAACTGATTTCATCATTAATTCACAAATTCTTCCTTTGTCAGTGACAAATTATTTGTATTAAAGAATCTCTTTTCATATTTTATTTGTAAAACAGACAAAAGGATCGTTATTTTGGATTTTTAATTAGTTTAAAACTCTTCATATCCTATAAATAATCAACATAAAGTAAAGAGAATTTGTAATGATTATTGAATTTAGAAAGATCAAGAATATGAAGGGTCCTGAGCCAAAATGATACAATATCTGATCAAGAATACATGCCACAAGGAAGTTCATCCCTTTTGTGTGTGTTTGAGAGAGAGAGTGAGTTTTTGAACATCAAACAGCATTGGCCTTATGACATTCGAAAAGTCAGATCATATCCTGAGATAGACAATGAAATTAGGTAATAATAACGACTAACATGCACCACAAACGAAATTTTGATGTACAACTATTGTGCATGCACATAGAATAATTCCACAGACGTGTAAAAAGAGGACAAGAAGGAAGTATGATTGATTACCGCATGCACCTGATCAATTGTACAGTGACACTAACTTGTCTATAATTTTTCTTATTCGTGTATCGGTACTCGGCTGGAATAACATTGATTCATCAACACCCATATTTTATTTTATTTTTTGAGTTGAATCAACGCCCATAATTTAATTATAAAGATAATGTTTGACATGAGAGGGGATTGCGGGACTAGTCATGGACATTCTCAATCAGGTGTTAATTACCGCGGCTTTAGATCATGATCGAGTAAATCTTGTAACTACATAGGACTAATCGTAATAATAAAAATCCTGATAAGTACTCTAAGGATCGAACCCATAAGGAATATAATCTAATTTAGATTTGTAAAAATAAATTAAACGAAAACTAAACTGAAATTAAAATTCGAAACTGAAATTGAATTGAAGAATAATTAAAAGTAATTAAATAACAGAATTTAATAAACTAAAAGAACTAGCAAACGAAATCTAAAATTGAGGACTTTTTGAATCAAGGACTTAAGCTTAGGATTTCACCTAATAAAGGGACAAATTAGTTTAGTTTTTTATGAGTTTTGTGATTTAAACGTCGTTTCTACTATAAAAGCAGTTAAGTTGTACTTAACTTATTTGCTAGCTTCTCTTGAAATCAGACAAAAATAGGTCAAGCCTATTAAAAACTAAGAAACAATTGGCGTTACACAAATCTCCTCTTCTGATCTCAAAATTTGCACGTTCATCTATTTAGTATACGGTTAATTTCTCATCTCCCGAAATTCGGATATAATCTAAAACTACTTCTATGGTGGCCAATCACAAAAGTATCAATAAACTCAAGGTAGGTAAATCAAATCAAGTTTTTGATAGATAATACTATTAATTCAATAGACAAGAAATTGTACACAAAAGCTAAGTAAATTAACCCATCAAACTAAGATACATCCTTCAGACTAATTTGGAGTTTTAGCCTACCATACTAAAAACTACAAGAACAATAGTATAAAATAAATAAAAAGTTATAAAGAAAGAGAAGGAACAAGAAAACTCAGTGTAGATTATAGATAATGCAAAACCCTAACTTTTCTTGTGTCTTCTCCTCTTTTCGGTTTTGTTTTGCTCTCTAGAACGTGTTAAAGACTCCAAAAGAATCCCTTTAAACTTCTGCCCCTTGAAAGGGTTGTAATTACAACTACAAGGCTTAAATTTCGAATCGAAGTAGGAAAAGGACTCTAAAATTCTAGACAGTTTTGACTCTGTGAATTTTAGCCCAATTCTCGACCTCTTCTAAGAAGAATTTGAATTTAGTCAAAACAGTAAAGTTGTAGTCCTATTTTTTAGTTTTAATTTGGTTTAAGTATTACGTAATTCTGACTTGTGTAAAGGAAGTTATGACCAAAAACTAAATAGTGTGCAAAGTTGAAAAATCTGCCTAAATAGGACCACACTAGCACTTGATCGCTTCTTTTTGCATCCTTTTGACCTACAAAATGTTAAATAGCTAATAGAAGTAGAATTCATTGATAAACACAATATTTACATAAATAATTATCAAATTAAACACAAAATTACATGTAATACCTATGCAAATATCGGACTTTTCAAATTCCCCCACACTTGAACTATTATTTGTCCTTAAGCAATCTCATACCAAAATGAACACATAAAGATCACATAACCTTCACCAAAATTACATCCAAATTGAATTCTTGAAACAGTGTCTCAATAACACATTACAAGATGAATATAGAAGTATCATTTAACACTTCACTAATCAAATATAATTAATAGATTCTTCATTCTCCACAAAACAAGTTTTAAATTAATTAATCTTGTGTAAGAACCTTTTACAATTACTGAAAACGCTAATCTACCTTCATGGAGAAAGTACTCATGAACACTCATTTAGAATTCAAGAACAAAAATCATCTCCTCTTTAAAAATACAAAACCACGACAAGGATTAATAGGAATTCATTATTGATTCAACTCTTTTTTTTTTTTTGTTCGCATCTCTTTTTAAGCATTTATTAGAGGCTATGATATTTTTTTCCCTAAATACTCGCATGCTTTCTAACACGAATACCATCACTTGTGTTGTTGGTATTCGATTACTACTTCACAAGCCAGACATTTAGAGTACTTTGCATACTCATAATTCAAGTTACCTTTTGACGTGAAAATTAACAATTGTAGTGCTGTTCCTCAGTAACTTAGTAACTCAAAATAGTGGAGCGGATTAATTAACAACTTTGAGCCTCTTTATTTAATTTGACCCACCTTTTCTTTTTCAATTTCTAAATCGTATCCCCAAAAATTTTCAAAATGAGAGAAGATAACATTCGTTCAAGTTCTTTAAATAAGTGAATATAATTGAAAACTGTATAAAGATCTCTATATGCTAGCATCTCTCTCTAATATCATTGCACAACTTTAAAATTAAATTGGAAAATATTTATCATCATGACTAGCTAATGCTAAATAATACTCAAAGATCAACCTTGTATGCATTAGTGTACTATCGTCAGCATGCAAGAATTCAACTCAATAGAATTCAAATGGAGTTCATATAAAATCATGCAAGTACACACCAAAATGCCACAAAAAAGCATAAAGAATTTAAAAAATATGAAAAAAATTTCAGCAGTAATTCAACATAGGACCTCTCCCCCACACTTAGCCAACATTGTTCCCAATGTTGTGAAAACAAAATAGAATAAAATAAAAATAGAGCACAACTTCCTGGGTATATGAAGTAATTCATTGTACACCACAGTCTATTTTCTTTGCTCACTCGTTAACTATATAGTCACCGCAACATCTATGAAAATTATGGGAGAAAGGAAATAATAAGCACATAGAGCATGGAGGAGACATCATATGTCCACATGAAAAATTCTAATCCTACCCAATCTAAACGAGAGAATAAAAAAACAGTCTAAAAATAATAACCGCATAACAGAAGGAACACCCTTACACATAGAATAAAACACATCCAAAAAATTAAAACGAAAGGCGAGGGTAAAAAAAAAAGCCCCTTAGTTTAATGACCGATTTGATGTTCTCTTTGTTAGATAGTGACTATGCCTTTATCTTTCTCATAGACCTACAAAAAGAAAAAAAAACGACAAAAAAAATAAAATAAAATCTAAAAATTAAAAAATCTTGAAATAAAATTGGGTTGCCTCCTAATAAGCGCTTGATTTAATGTCTCTATCTAAACGTTCTTCCGTTGAATCTAAAGAGGATGATCACTAAGAAAATGAGGTTTTAAATTGCCCCCATTGACCTTAATTGCTCTAGACTTCTTGCTTTAAATATCGATAGCTCCTTAGGGATACACCTTACTAACTATAAATGGCCCCAACAATTTCTTCTTCTTGCACTTCTATAAGAAAGCCCCACTGTAGGCATTATAAAGAATAACTTTCTCCCCCTCCTTGGAGTCACCTCCTGGCATATTATTTTCCAAAGGAAGAGAAGGCTGCTAGAGTTCTAAAGGAATTGACTTTGCAATGGAAGTTGTTGGGCTTGGCTTTACTTGATCAACATCTCCAGGAGGTTGTTTATATAACTAAAGTATTATTCCCAAATCAATAGCCGTGTTCCCCAGGTCTTCTATGGGTGGCTTAAATATTTCCACCACAAAGCATTTATCATGTATTGATGGACTCTTCAATGTTTTGAGCACATTGAATCGTGCTCTTTTTTGCCTACCATAAATGTGAGCTTCCCTTACTCCACATCAACAAGCGCCTTACTAGTGGCTAAGAATGGCTTCCCTAGGATAATTGGGATCTCAACATCTTCGTCCATTTCAAAGATTAAGAAATCAGTACGAAAGTGGAACTTTTCCATCTTTACCAACACGTCCTCAATAATGCCAATCAAGTATTTCACCGATTAATCCGCAAACTGTAGAGAAACTGTGGTTGGCTTGAGGTCTCCCTTTCCCAATTTTTTGAAAAGAGACAAAGGCATTAAAAACACCTGCTCCCAAGTCACATAAACATCTTTCGATGTCAAATTTACCAATAGAGTAAAAAATAGTGAAACTCCCTATATCCTTTACTTTTGGAGGCAATTTATTTTGAATGATTGCACTGCACTCCTACTTTAAAGCTATCGTAGCATGTTCTTCAAGCTTTTTCTTGTTGGATATGATATTCTTTAGGAATTTGGCATAAGCATGCATTTGAACTATAGCCTCTGCAAAAGAGATATTAATATGATCATTCTTAAACATCTCTAGAAACTTCTATAAGCTTTTTTCCTCAACCCTCTTCTTAAACCTTTATGGGAATGGTATAGGGAGTACATAAGACTTAACTTCAGGATGTACAACAGATTCAACTTCTTTTTTCATGTCCTTTAGCTCTTCCTTCGCTTTTATCTTTTCCACATCATGATTGTCCTCAGCCTGTTCTCCAACCAGCTTTTTCTCACTAGTCTTCTCTGAAGTCTCTACCACTTTTCTACATCACAAGGTAATGGCCATAATGTCCTCCTTTGGTTTTACCTTATTGTTGTTTAGCAATGTCCCTTGAGCTCTTAGAGGCATTGCTCTAGCCAACTAACCACTTGTACTTCTAAATTAAGAATGGAGGCCCACTGATTCTTCAACTCTGCGTCCTGACTGTTCATTCTCTCTTCCATCTTGGATATGTATTTTATAAATGTATCCTCTAGTTGTATCTTTTGTACCTAAGGTTGAGAAGATTAAGCTTGGAATAGTTGCCTTTAGCTATGTTTGGCATTGTGTTTCAACCTGTGTTGAGGTAGGCAAAAGTTGGTTTGGGGTTAAATACAGCTAAAATACTATTTGGTAAAATTTTGTGTAGCTGTGTTTTGAAAACTTACTAACCCTCAAAATCAGCTTTTTGAAAACGCAAGATTTTGATGCTTTTAACCACAACAAAAAAAAATGAAAGACCGGAATGCAATATTTTTGTTCCAGTGGGCAAAAATCTCCTTTACACTATAAAAATCTTTTTAACTGTGCCATTAGATAAACCTGTTTTTTTTTTCTCCGCTTTCCACCTTATATTCTTCGTTAAAACCCCTTGCTTTGATCACTAATAAAAATCCTCATTCTCAGCCAGATTATCTCTCTCATTTAGCTCTCTGATGGCTTGAACTGCCATTACCTTATCAACGGTGAGATAGTTTCCACTAATGGCATCACATTAGCTAATGGTCATTTGCTCAATCGATTCATGTCTCTATTTTATTAGTGACAGCAATATCATACAAAGGTATCAAGACCTAAAAAATTTTGGAAATTTAGGCTCAATTAGAGATACCAATGATTTAAATCTTCATCTTAAATAATTTTATGCTTCAATAGTTGTAAATTTTGTAAAACTAAAATAAATTATTCATGTCTTTTATAGTCATTTTATATACTAACAGCTGTTCAAATAATAATTTTACTAAATAAAAAAAATTAAATTTGATTTTTTTCATAGTAATTTCAGCACTTTTACCAAACAAAATACAATTTTGAGTAACAGTACTTTTATTCTTAGCACTTTTGTTTATAACATTTTTATTCACAGCACTTTATCTCAAAATATTGCAAACAAGGCTTTTGTTGCAATCCTGGTGGTGCATTAGATCTAATCCCTTATTTCTTCCTAGAAAAATTAGGGTAATTGCGCAACATCATATTGTATATATTGGAGTAAAGATTGTTAATAAGCTGTTTCCCTGAAAAAGTATCAGTACAGTGAGCCTCTACCATAAGAGAACCATGAAAATCATCATATGTGCAACCAACTTCCATATGATCAGAATGCCCACCATTTAAATAATGGTCCCTAGGCATCGACTCTTTATTTACCAAAAGCTTGACTTGCTGGGTCTGGTTAGTAACTTGTTGTACCAAATCATAGTGAGCTGAAAGCTCATGAACCTATGCTCCTCTTTTCCAAACTACTTTCTGTTTTAAATTATTGGCTCACACTTCATAGATATCATAAACCTCATTACTAGTTTTGTCACCGACAAAACTCTTTGTAGCTGTGTCTATTATTGTTTAGGAAGTAGCATTCAACCCATCATAAAAGAATTGCATCTGTAACAACCTTGGAAATTGATGATGTGGGTACTGTGCGAGCAACGTCTTGTACCTTTCTCATGCCTCATGAAACAGTTCTCCCTCCATTTGAGAGAACAAGCCAATCTTGCTCTTTAGTTCCGTAGTCTTCTGTGGAGAGTAGAACTTACTCATGAATTTATTATAAACCTGCTCCCAATTGGTGAGTGATCCTTCTAGTAGATTGATGAGCTGGGTTTTAGCTTTATCCATCAAAGTATATGGAAAGCACCTCATTCTCAGCTTATCTTATTAGCAGTCTTGTAAAAAAAAAGTATGAATTATGCTATAAAACTCTCTAATGAAAGTTAAAAGGTCATCATTAGGTACACTGTGAAATGTAGGCAACATGTTGAAGTATAGGGTTTTCAACTCATAGTTTCAAGCTCTCGTGCTGAATCAAATGCATGAAAGATTTGTGCCAATCATAGGCCTCTGAATATCCTTCATGTTCACCCTAGATTGAACATTGGCACTCACAACAGTTGCGCAGTGCTCATTATTTTTGTCAATTACCAAGGGATTGTCATTCAATACCCATTGATTATCCATCTCTGCTCTTTTATGTACTCTATTTTCTCGACAAGTCTTTTTAATCTCTAGATTCAACGGAAGTAGACTTGCACTTTTTGTTCTCCTCAATAACATCAACTATCTAAACACATAATAACTAAAATTAAAAAAAAAATTAGACTAAAAAAGCAAAGTATAAATAAAACTACACAATTCAAAATTAAAGCTCCATTCCCTAGCAACGACTCCTAAAACTTGATCAGGTAAATATGTAAGTGCATAAAGTTAATTGTAGTAATAAAATTTCTGATAAGTATTTTAGATGTTGAATTCACAAGGAACACAATCTAATTCATATTTGTGAAAACTAAATAAAATAAAACTAATCTGAAATTAAAATTTGAATATGAAATTGAATTGAAGAATAATTAAAAGCAATTATATGACAGAATTTAATAAACTAAAAGAACTAGCAAACAAAGTCTAAAATTAAGGATTTTTCAATTTAAAAAGGACTACGGTTTAGGATTTCACCTAATAAGTGGGCAAACTAGGTTAGTTTTATGAGTTTCGTGATTTGAACGTTGTTTCTACTACAAAAGCTTTCACTTTCTTCTAAGCAACTAAACCATGCATAAGCTATTTGTGATCTTCTATCAAAGTCACAAGAAAATAGGTTAAGCCATTAAAAACTAAGAAACAATTAGCATCGCACAAATCTCATATTCTGATCTCAAAATGTGCATGTTTATCTACCTAGTGTATGGTTAATGTCTTATCTCCTAAAATTTTGATACAACCCAAAGACTACTTCTATGATAGCCATTTATAAAAGCATCAATAAACTCGAGGTAAATAAATTAAATGAAGTTTTCAACAGATAATAATATTAATTCAATAGATAATAATATTAATTCAACAGACGAGAAATGGTCCATGAAAACTAAGTAATTTAAACCCTCAAACCACGTTATATCCTTTACCCTAACTTGGAGTTTTAGCCTACCATGCTAAAAACTATAAGAACAATAGTGTAAAATAAATAAAAAGTCATAAAGAAAGAGAAAGATAAGAAAACTCTGTGTAGATGATAGATAGTGCAAAGCCCTAGCCTTTCTTGCATCATCTTCTCTTTTCGGCTTTGTTTTATTCTCTAGAACTTATTAAAGACTCCAAAAAAACCCCTTTAAACTTTTACCCAAGTTGGGTCTATATACCCTTGAAAGGGTTATAATTAGAAGACCTAAAACTTCAAATCGGAGTAGGAAAATGACTTTAACATTCTGGACAATTTTAACCATGTGATTTGTAGTTTAATTCTCGACCCCTTATAGGAAGAATATGAATTTGGTCAAAACAATAAAGTTAGCTTCTATTCGGCTCAAGCATCATACAATTCTTACTTGTGTAGAGAAAGTTATGGTTGAAAAGGTAAACAATGTACAAAACTAAAAAATTTGCTCGAATTGGACCAAACCGATATTCAAATCAATTTTTTTTTTTTTGCATTCTTTTGACCTACAAAATGCTAAATAGTAAATAGAAGTAAAATTCATTGATAAACACAATATGTACATAAATAAATATCAAATTAGATACAAAATTACACATAATACTTATACAAATATCTGGCCTATCAGATCAACCTAACTGCAACATTAGATCAACCTAACTACTGTTTAAACATCATTAAACTGCTACCTAAACATCAAGCAAAACTATCGTGTAAATGGAAATAACTAGAGCAAAAAAATTTGTAGATAGCAATTTTATAACTCTTATATAAAAAAGAAAAGACCACTACATTAGATTATAAGCAGTGCCTAGTGTCAGCAGTGGCTAGTAAACCATTGCCTTAGACCGTAAGTGGCAGTTTTAGGCCTTAAGGCAGCAGTTTGCGACTGCTGCTAAAGGTACTAAATGACTTAGTGTAATAAAAACTTCAGAGAAGTAAAATTGTAGGATGATTAAATAAAATACAATCAAACGAATAAAGTGGGTAATAAGATATTAATCCATAAAACCATGTATAGTCATACCACCAAAATAATGTGAAGCTTAATGACAACTTGGATAATCGAAGTATATTTTTGTTCACGACCCAGTGTAAAAGGTACTTCAGTTATTCTCAACCTCAATCATGATGATTAAATGAAAATTATACGAAGCAACAAAAAATGGTAATCAAATTAAGAAAAAGAGGATATTAGTAATTCCTCTGCAACATTCTATGGCTGTGACTGTAGCCTGTTCATGTTATTTCAACTACAACCAAAATTCGTATGCAAGTGCAACAAAAATAACCCAACAATGCTTCTCCCTACTGCCAAAATCTATAGATATCACAGCGAACAATCAAAATAAAATAATTTTTTCTTCTTGAAAAAGATAACAAAAAGCATTAGAGTGAAGAAAATTCTTCTTTTTGGTAAAAGAAACTAGGTTCTTGACTTGCCAGCAATATAAATCAATGACTATATAAGCAACTCAAACAAAATTCTCTAGTTGTTTATATTCCATGTTTAGGAGAATGATACCAAAATTGAGTAGATAAGGAGATGAAAGATAGCAAAGGTCATATATGGAATTAAGAAATTCAATTTCTTTGAAACATGTTTTTTTTAACAACGGTACAAAAAATTATTATTATATTGTATGAGTGTATGACTCTGTATACAAAATGCGTATACAAACATTTTCCCATATTATTTTTTAAGAGTTCTTTGAAGTTGAGAACTTGTTTTTTTTTTTTTTTAAGTTACTTATTAGTTCGTTCAACTCACTAAGTAAGGTAGTAAGAGATAACTAAAAGTTTAGTCCTTTTGATTTGGGTTTTTTGCAAATCAGTCCTATTCGTTAGAGTCATTTTATTTAAGTCCTAAACGTTAATAGTTTCATTTTAATTAGGTCCAATTAATGACAGATGCCCATTTGACTGTTATCTACGTATTTTAACTGAATAAAATATTAATATAATAATCAATATACATATTAAAAATTTTGAAATTGAAATTAAAAAACATGGTATATTAAAATTATATTCTTCTTTTTCCAAAACAAATAAACATCTCTCGAGAAGGTAAAATCCTAACCTAATTATTCAATTTTGTCTCGAAAAAACCCAAAGTAAGATGCAATTAATTCCAAATCTCCATCTCTCCATCCCTAAACTCATACCAATTTGGCCTAATTGTCCCAACATCAGTCAAAACTGCTATCAGTTGCAAAATAAGGATTTGCAACACCTTTTTTATTTGGTAGTTGGTTGAAAAATTGTCTTTGAGTGGGTAATGAATCTATTGGGTTTTTGTTAATTTATTTTATTTTATGTTTTCTAGGAGTTGGGTGGATGGGTTTTGTGTTTCGTCAAGTGAATGTTATTATCTTTGTTGTGAATGGTATATAGGGTTTGGTTGTTAGGTGTGTGGTTGTCTGTTTGTCATATGTGGGTGATTGGATATTTCAGTGCAAAGGCATATTCCTCATGCAATAGTAATATATTTTTAAGTATTTTTCAGATTTCAAGATGGACAGATTTAAGTGTGGGAAAAGTGACAAGATATGTACAGTAAAAGTAATAGAAAATGTTTTATAGTTATAACCACATGCATTTGTTACATCCTATCTGGGTTGGAGAACAACAACTCTTATTTATTAATGGCTTGCTTTAACTTGTGTGGTTGCTTTTTGCTGCAAAACGTCAATGTTTTTCGGGTGTTTTTTGTTGAATGAAATAAATGCTTATCTATTTGTGGCATCTTAAAAATTAGTTTTTTTTTGTTTGTACTTTTTTTTTATGAGGGTTGTATTTAAAATATTAAGTCTTGAATGGAAGTGGTTTTGTCTTTTTGTGTGTTGGTATTTATTATATTAAGTATATTATGCTTCGTGTAGAATGGATCCTATTGATGGACATATGTGCAAACCATAGTGAGGTCCTTCATAGTGACCCTTCTACAATCTATGAAAGGGGTAGTAAAGATCAATTTGGTATTGAAATTGATAGGTTTTGCTACTGGGATATATAAAGTGCAATGACAAAGGAGCTGGGTGATCCAAACTTTAAAGAAATATGATATAGGATTTTTAGTGAGGGAGAAGATAAAGATACAATAAAGCTATTAGAGATCAATGACAAAATGTGATTGAAATTGGACAGATGATTGGGAAGTATGAGAAGGTTGATGTGTCTATTGTTCACAATGACAAGGATGTCACAATCTCTAAAAGTAGTGAGCGTTTGAAAAATGCATGTGGTGGGAGTGAAACAGTTCAGAGTAGGGAAAATAGAAATAAAACTATACATGGTTATGTGGGCTTTGAGGGGCCTATCCATGTTGATGAAATTGATGATGAAGTGTTAGCTAGTATCGATTGGGATAAAATAAATATAATGGTGGAGGGAAGAGACAAAGGCAAATTTGATGGCACTACTAATCAAGACAAGTCCAAGGCCACATCCAAACAAGATGTAAATGAAGACAGACCGAAAAGCCAAAAAAATTAAACCAGAATATTCTCAAGTTAGTTTAGTGAATTTGAGGATAAAGAAGAAGAAGTAGAAGAATTCAATAGAGGCACAATGAGGGTAAGGGAGCTATCTAATGATGATGATTCTAAGTTGGAAGAAGCAAGGGAAAACATAGTAAGATTAAATAAAGGGATAAAATTTACAAAAAAAAAAAAAAAGACAACAGATGGGAAAAAAAAAGAGGGAAAAATGGAAGGATGTGTTGCAAGAAGATAATAAAGAAGTTGAAGAAAATAGGTATACCACAGACTACCCTCGTACTAATGAATATGGTAGTTATAAGACAAGTGATAATGAGGAAAATGATTCTGCTATGAGAAGGAAAGCCAAATTCCCCATGCATAACTTGAAACAAGAGAAGCTAGATTTAGAGCTATCCATGTTGTTTAAAGACGTGACAGAATTCAATGTAGCACTTGCAAAGTATGCCTTGAAGGAAATGATAGATTTAGTCTTCAGAAAAAATTATAGAGAATATGTGATGGCAGTTTGCAAGAAGGAGAAGTGCCCATGGAATATATCTGCAATTTCAATTAGGGAGCTTAATTGTGTGTAGGTAAAGACCTTGGTTGAATCACATGATTGCAACCTAGCCCTCAAGAATTCTAAAATTTCTTACAATGGTTGCCTACCAACACCTTTAAGGACATGACATCAATCTCAAACGTGACCTTGGATGACATGAAGCAGATGGTAAAAAAGCAAATGCAGATTGAAGTCAGTCACTAGAAGTGCTTTAAAGTTAGAATAATAGTAGTGGACTAGTTGAGGGGAGATGCATAGAGGGAATATGCCAAGTTATGAAATTATGCAGCTGAACTGAAGAAAAACAATCCTAAGACCACTATTGACCTCTAGGTTGATTCACCAGCCTTAGGTAGGAGGATTTCTGAGTTTGACAAGATGTATATAGCCTTTGATTATTACAAAAGAGGATTTTTAACTGGTTGTAGGCATTTGCTATGTTTGGATGACTGTTTTTTAAAAAGAGTTGTAAAAGATGAGATACTGACACAAGTTGGTAGCGATGCCAACAACCAAATGTTTCTTATAGCTTGGAGAGTGGTGTTGAAGGAGTCTACTGCAACTTGGACCTAGTTTCTTGGACTATTGACAAAATATTTAAGCATAACAGATAGGAAAGGATGGGCATTTATGTCAGAAGAACAAAAGGTAAGGCTATTTTTTTATATTATAATTTATTGTTACTGAAGTGCACCATATGTTTAATTTACACATTTTGTTTTTATTTGTTTTGAAGGGTTTGACTAATGCCATAAAGAAACAATTCCTAAGGCATAACAGAGACTTTGTGGAAGGCACAAATTTGCAAATTGGAGGAAAAAGCAAGAAGGTGTTAAGTTGCACAGATTATTCTAAGAGTGTGTAAAGTCAACATATGAGAAGGAATTCAATTTCAATATGGAAGAATTGAAGGAATTCAATCCTGTGCACATGCAGATATGCTATCAATAAATAAGGAAAAATAGTGTAAGACAAATTTCAATGATGACCTCAAAATAGATGTTGTACACGATAACTTATGTGAAGCCTTTAATGGAAAAATTGTATTTGTTACATCAAAAGCTATAATTACTGTGCTAAAAGATATTATGATATACATTATGAGGAAGTTGAGGAGAGATAGAGACTTCGCTTAAAGATGAAAATAGGAGATAGGTCCAAGGATTATAAGGAAACTAAGGGAAAATATGCAAGAGAGTGAACCTTGTATTGTTGAGTGGACTGTAAGTAAGAGTTATGAAATAAAGCATTGAACAGTTACATATGTTGTGAAACTAGATACTTGAATGTATAGTTGCAGGGCTTGGATGTTGAGTGGGATTCCTTGCCCTCATATTCTGTGTGTTATTGAATATAGAGGTAAGAACCCACTAAAATACATCTCAAGCTAGTACAAAAAAGATAAGTATTTGCAAGCTTACCAGTATAGTATGTAGCCAATTGGTGGATAGAAATTCTGGCCACCCACTAGTTAGGAGGCCATACTACCTCCTCCATTTAGAAAAACACCTGGGATGCCACAAATTAAGAGGAGGAGAGAGGAGTGAGAGCAGACAAAGGCTAGCGCAACCTTAATGTTTAGGAAATGTGAACAACAAATTTGCAAAACCTAAATAAAGTTCCACTCATTGCAAATTTTGCATTCAATGAATTGAAACAGAAAAACCTTGATCGTGAGGCATATAGAATCCTTCAAGGACATGGTGACAATACAGATACTTCACATGAGCCACAACAGGTTTAGGTGTTCATTTATCTAGGTCCATTTATATTCATAATGTAATATATATATATATTACTCTAATTGTTTTATTTGTGTAGGATAACTTTACAAATGGCAACCAATCTGGTGTTGCACGCAAGAGGTAGAATAAAGGTAAAAAGAATACGAAGAATTAAAAGACAAGAACAATACCCGAGCCCCAAAACCAACCATCAGTGAAACTAATTAGCCTGCAATTCAAAAGCATCTCCTGTGGTAGTTCTTATATCTCCTGCCCCAACAAGGTTAAGTGGCAACTTTTAGCAATCTTTTACCATTGTTATATCTTTTGGAATCGAAATGAATTACTAATTGGTTTATATTAATGTGAAAAAGCCCAAGGTTTAAAATTGTGTTTATACAACAACCAAAACCAAAAAGCAGCAAATTGATAATTTTGCCATCCCCACACAAGAGAGTCAAACCCCAATAGCAAATGCCAATAGCATTGCATGTGTTCAGATAGCCTCAAAATAGTCCAATATACCTCTGCCAAGAAATAGCTACATTATCATTACACCATAGCAGCTGGTGGTGAGAATAATCCATTTTACAATTTTATTGTAAGGATTTGTGATATATGTTCCATGTTTGCTAATGTTAACAAAGTGAATTTTCTGTATGTCCATAGTCAATGTGAGGTAAAGAAGATGAAGAATGAACATAAAAGAACGAATGAAAAGAAAAGGAGGAATAGAGGATGAATGGAATCATAGTTGGAAGAAATGTAACCATTTTTTACAACTGATTTAATTATGAAGTTGTTGGCTAATTTATTTTTTGTTATCTCAAAGGCTAGAATGTTAGGATTTCGACAAAACCAATGTGATGTTTTGGTATATGTGGCTTGTTTTTAGGCCTGTATATGGCCATTAGATTCATTTTTGTAATAGAAATTCAAAATAGAATGTGCATTGAGTTGCCAAATAGATTATGCAGTGCCTAATCTATTTTGCACAGATTATTTGAGTGGATGCTTGCATATTGTAGAACTTTTTCAATGATAATGCAATCTTCTTGTCCATATTATGAACAAATTAAGAATTTGAATAACAATTTCCAAATCTAACACCAATAACTTATAAATACAAGCCACTTCAACATAAATCAGTTCATGGATTGATTTCCCATAATGATGTGAATATAAAATGAAGTGACTATAGCCTTGTTTGGCTTTGCTGTTGTAAATTGTCATTGCTGATTGCTGTTACTGATTGTTGATTGCTAATTGTTTATTGCTGATACTTATTGCGATTGCTGATAAATAAAATGCATCATAGTGTTTGGTTAAATTAGTACTAACTGTTATTAATAAAGTATTAAAATGACTAATTTAGACATTCTAATTTTATTTTATTTTAATAAATAATTTTTTTACTTCTAATTGAGACATTGCTCATTAAATAATAAAATAATCTCATAAAAATGTATTTTATGTATTTATGAGTAAAAATTTATTAACTTGAAAAAAATACAATTAATTATAAATATTATTATTTTTAAAAATATTATATGACTATATAAATTAAGGTGCTTGAAAAAATATTATTATTTGTATTTAGTGGTTATTGTCTGCAAAATAAATAACAGAAAAAAAAAGAAAAAAAATCGGTTACTTATTCATGAATAAAATAATACTATTTTATTATTGGTTTATCTTTACACATAAAAACAAATTAAAAAAATAATGTATTAATATAGTAAGTTTCCACTACTACCGTTGGTGTCAGAGGTGCATTAAATGTCTAGTGTGTACAAAGGGTATATAAAGGACAATTTAGTAATTTTACATTTATCAGCAGCAGCAGGTTTCAAAAAGTAACTAGAGCCTACTTTTTCAATTAGCAGAAGTTTGGGCAGTTTATCAGCAACAGCAGACCTAAAAAAAAATTAATGAAACACTATTTTCTCTACCTTTTGAATCTGAAATACAAATACACCCCTCTAAAAGTTAAACCAACCACCTCCTATGTTAACATTCCATAGCTGCTATAAATCATACACCATATTGCATTCCAACATCGCTATACCAGAATTGCCTCAAATCACCTAATTACTTTCCAATCCAGCTCATTAAAAATAGGAAAACAAAAACAAACACTGCAATAATAACACGATGGAACACTAACTCTCTCTATTTTCGAGCCTTATCTCTCTCTGAACAGCTCACACTCTTCAACAAACAAGGAATAATTTACCTTGATATTTCACCCATTGGAGGGTCTATCTAATAGAATGTACCTCACCCTCCAACGTGCTGTCAAATCCAAAGAAAAAACATACGTATCAAACAAAGCTTTAATTGTAAGCAAAGTATAAATTTCTTACAAAACTTAGCCTTGCGACGCGCACACAAAATAAACCTTCTTCCTAGATTCAGATCGGTCCATAAGTGCGCATGATCGCTTCTTTGCCGCATCCGCACATTATCTTCACCAACCTTCTCAGGGTCGCAAGATGTGACAATGCTTTGAGTTTTGTTGTCCTTAAAGAAGGGAAATCTACCAAATAAGGGAGCAATAACAAGAAGAAGCAAATAAAAGAGAGATAAGAGTTTAATTAAAGAAAACCAATTGGAGAATTAGGGTATCGTTTGAGTGGAGTTAGGGGCATGAAAGAATACCCATAAAATTGTTTTAGAAAAAGAAAAATATAATTTTAATACGTAATATTTTTTTATTTCAACTTTAAAACTTTTAATACGTATATCGATTATTATATTAATATTTTATTGGGTAAATACATAAATAACAGTCAAACAAATGTCCGTTATTGATTGGACTCAATTAAAATGAAATTATCAATATTTAGGACTTAAATGAAACGACCCTTACGTAGAAGACTGATTTGAAAAAAGATCCAAATTTAAAAAACTAGATTTTAGGACTCGTTTAGAGATGCTGTCAATTTTTTGTTATTGTTTTTTATTTTTTTGTTTTTCTATTTTTACTGTTTGTTGAATTTTTGTATTTATTACTGTCAACATTTGTTTTTTCTATAAGAATAAAAAAGTAGACAGAGAAAGTATAGTGAGAGAAATGATAAAAAAAGTATGAATAGAGAAAGAAAAAAAAATAGAGAATGGTTGATAAAGAGATGAAAAGTAAAAAAGAGTGGTTAGAGAGAAATGATAGAAAATGGTTAGAGAGAAAAAGAGTAGAGCGAGAACGAATTGACAAAAAGAGAGAATGAGTAGAAAGAATAAAGATAGAGATAGTGATTAGAAAGAGAATACAAAAAGAGAGTTGAAGAAATATAAAAAAAGAATAAGTAGAGAGAGAATGAGTAGAGAGAGTGGGTATAGAGAGAAAAAAGGAGAGAGAGAGAGAGAGGATAGAGAGAGAATGATATAAAGAGAAAAGGAGGAGAGACAGGGTAGAAAAATAATGAGTAGAGAGAATAGTAGAGAAAAAGAGAGAGAGTGGGTACAGAAAGAAAAATGAGGAGGGGAGTAGAGAGAGAACGAGTAGAGAAAATAGTAGAGCGAAAAATGAGAGAGGGTAGAGAGAGAATGTGTAGAGAGAGAAAAAAATAAAGGGGGATAGAGAGAGGATGAGTAGTGATAGATAAGGTGAAGAGAGTAGATAAATAGAGAAAATGTTGTGAGAGAAAGTATACAGAAGAGAGCAAAAAATAAGATGATAAAACATCATTTCATTGTTTTCTCAATTAGTTTTTTTCTTTGAAAAATACTTTCAACTTGTGAACAGGAAAACAAAAATACAGAAACGATACCAAATTTTTTTTTTTTTTTTTGTAAAAAATAAAAATGAAACCTTAGTTGTACTGAGGTAGCAAAATGAAAACAGGCGGAGATATTCTAATACAATCGAATACTCGAAACTATCACGTAGGCTAGCACCCGCATGGCCATCAATCGCGTTTGAGTTAATGAAAATCTAGCCAGGAAATTGGATAATCATGGGTCCCACTCGCATATATAGTAGGACCACCCATTTTCCCACCGTTCGATTAAGATAAGATTCCTGAAGTGGAGACGCAAACCCAAAAAGCTAATCTCCATTGTTCGCGCTCTTAGGCGCAGAAATGGCGACGAAGCCGTCGACATGGTTTCTGAGCCATGGGAGGCTTGTGGGGTTGGAGCGTAATAAGCAGCAAAGGCATTTGAGATTCATTTCGCCTACTCATCGGCTGCTCCCTTCTTCTTGCAAATTGCGAAATAGAAACTTAAGGTACTTTTCATATTTCCCTTCTTATAATTATAATTATTTTTCTTCTAGTTGTTGTTGTTTGTTTCGTTTTTTGTTTTCTTTCTTCTGTAGGCTGTTTTTTTCTAGTGTTGTGGTGGTGAGAGTTGCTCATCATTGGGTGCTTGAAGAATTTTTTGGGTTTTCTTTGCTAAAGGTCTGATTTTTAACCATTTTGGATTGTGGGTTATCCTTGATGGGTGTGTTTTTTTTCTTCGACTTTAATTTTTTTTAGTTGAGAATTTCCTATTGATCGAAATATTTCTGGAGAGCTTTTGCCCAGGTTCTTTGTTTCGTTTCATTTTGATTGTGCCTACATTCATTTGCTTGCTGTTGTTCCTTTTTTTTTTTTTTTTTAATGTGTGTGCTTATTTTGTTTCTTTAGGCAATAGTGTTTAGGCTCAAAATGGGACAAGTGGAAGGAGGGAGACTTGAATGATGAAATTCAACTACGGGATTGGAGTATGAATTATTCCACTTTGCCATGCTTGAGACATCATATCGTAATCAGCATTAGTTGTTTGATTTGGATAATGCAGGAGTTCATAACTCTTGTGTCCATCCTCATGTTTGCTTGCATTATATTGACGTTGCTTTGATTTTTGGATTGGGAAACAAAAGAAGTGAAAGGAGAGGATTATTGCGAGTATTAACAAATGCTGTTAACATTGATGTAGCCAGTATGACAAAAAATAGGGCACCCATTTTTATGGACTATTTCGCTTTTTCACTTTTCAACATTAGGCAATATGTAAAGCCAATGTTGATCTGTTTCTGCATATTAGCTATTGGCGATCACTTGACACAAGAATGATCCAAGCAGACATTAAATATAGATGGGACCTGGCTGAATCTCTATTCGCTTGTAAGACAAGGAGGAGCTAAGGGGCTAGATGGATGTCAACAAGTTAGTAAGAGAGGATGATGGAATGTGGCATAAAGATAGAGAAAGTGGAGAGAATAAACTCTTAGTTTGATAGGAATGTTCTTTTTGTACTCTGGTCTCAGAAATTTTAGTGGCGATATTACTAGGCATTTTTGATCAGGTATCATTCCCAAAACATGTACAAAGTGTGGTAGCAGGCTGACATATCGGATCGGCTTATGTTGTGTGCTAATGTCTGCAGATATTTTGGACTCGAACTAACTGATAAGGTGTTTGGATTTGTGGGCTTGGGTTTTAAGTAGGGACATCCTTATACACCAGTGAAGTGTTATGACACAGTTCTCCACTGGATTGTTGGAGTAATATTTTGAATTTCATGCAGCTCACTGCTTAGGAGGCCACAAGTGAAGAAAGCCTCTCCTGAACAGCCTTCAACAATTTCAGATCTCCAGACAAATGGCGACGAGAATGCCGAGACTCAAATTTCTTTACCATATAGTGTCCCAAGTTTAAAACATGAAAATGGATCTAATGATGTCATTACTACAATGGATGTCGATCATACTCAGTATACTGTTGCAAATAGCCTGGATGATAGTGTGGATGTGGAGCATGTTCAGCAATCTGAGGAAAGCCCTTTGGAAAGCCTAGCTAATGGAAAATTGGTATTGTTCCGTTACTGAGACAGATGCAAGGAAATTAATGACCTTGTTTTGGATTAAACTTGCTGGCCTTTATTTGTTGCTCAGATATATAGTTGTTTATCTTCCTTTAATCTAAGCCATACAATATGTTTGCAATGGAAGTCTATTTGGAAAAGATTGCCGTATGTCAGTTTCTGTGTGGGATTTCCTACATTTAACATCACCATCTGTTTTAATTGGATATGCCTAAAGGCAGTTAGACGAGAGTTATCAGAATTTGAGAAGGAAAAACTGACACACTTTATTCTTTCTTTACACACTAATATATACAAGTATCAATTCATCTACAAAAGGAAACTCTTTAATTAGAGATTTCCTAAAATTCAGTCAATCCCATCAATTAGGGATTTCCCATAATCGAAGGGATCCCTAACTGATGTAACTGATTGATTCTAAGGCCTGAAAATCAGTCTTATTTCCTAACACTCCCTCTCAAGCTGGTGAATAGACATTGTCCATTCCCAACTTGGAAGTTAACATGTGAAATTGAGGATTGCCAATTCCCTTTGTGAACACATCAGCTAGTTGGGAATGTGAAGACACATAAGGAGTACAAATGAGACCATCATCTAATTTTTCCTTGATAAAGTGTCTGTCCACTTCAATATGCTTTGTTCTGTCATGTTGTACTGGATTGTGCGCTATGCTGATGGCTGACTTATTATCACAATAGAGTTTCATAGGTCCATCCCACTTAATCTTCAAGTCTTCTAGGATAATTTTCAACCATAGTAATTCACATACCCCCTGTGCCATAGCCCGAAATTCAGATTCTGCACTTGACCTTGCAACCACATTTTGCTTTTTGCTCCTCTAAGTTACTAGGTTTCCTCCAATGAAAGTGCAATACCCAGATGTAGACCTTCTATCTATTACTGAACTTGCATAGTCAGCATCAGTATAGGCTTCAGGTGCAATCTTGTCATGTTTCTTGAACAGTATTCCTCTTCCTGGAGTTCCCTTTAAGTATTGCAATATTCTGTAGACTGCCTGCAGGTGTGTTTCCTTAGGGTTATGCATGAATTGACTCACAATACTTACTGCATATGCTATGTCTGGACGTGTGTGAGATAAGTAGATCAACCGACCAACCAATCTTTGATACATCTCTCTATTTACTGCCACATCACTTCCAACTTCCCCAAGCTTGTGATTGGGATCAATAGGTGTGCTGGCTGGTTTGCATGCTAACTTTCCTGTACCTTTTAGAAGATCAGTGATGTACTTTTGCTGAGATATGAAAATCCCTGTCTTGGACCGTGCCACTTCAATTCCTAGGAAGTATTTGAGTTGTCCAAGCTCCTTAATTTCAAATTCCTTCCTTAGGTGTTGTACCAAACTTTTCCTTTCTTGCTGATTATTCCCTGTCACTATGATGTCATCCACATATACAATGAGAGCAGTGACTTCCTTTGGACTTGAGTGTTTGATAAATAAAGTGTGATCTCCTTGACTTTGTTTATAGCCCATGCTAACCATTACTTTGGTAAATCTTCCAAACCAGGCCCTCGGTGATTGTTTTAAACCATAGAGTGCTTTCTTGAGCTTACATACCTCGTTGGGAGCCACTTTTGTAGCATAACCAGGTGGGATCTCCATATATATCTCCTCCTCGAGGTCTCCATGTAAGAAGGCATTCTTTACATCAAATTGGTGGAGGGGCCAATCAAAATTTACAGCTAAAGACAAGAGAATTCTCACTGTATTCATTTTTGCTACCGGAGCAAAAGTTTCTTGGTAATCGATTCCATACGTCTGTGTATAACCTCTAGCTACCAGCCTTGCTTTGTACCTTTCTAATGTCCCATCTGCCTTGTACTTTACAGTGTACACCCACTTACATCCTACTGGTTTCTTCTCTATTGGTAGCTGTACAATCTCCCATGTATTGTTCTTCTCCAAGGCCTGCATTTCAACATTCATAGCATTCTTCCAATTTTCACATGATAAAGCCTCCGAAAGAGTTGTGGGAATTGTCACAGTGTTTAAATTGATTAGAAAACATCTATGCAGTGGTGAGCACTTTTCAAATGACACAAAATTTGAAATTGGGTATTGTGGCCTTTTTGTACACTCTCTAGTTCCCTTCCTAAGAGCAATAGGCCAATTGATGTCAGTTGTAGATTGAGAGGAATTGGATGATATTACCTCATTCCCATGGTTCGAGTCTGATGCTTGAACTAGCTTTGGTTCAGGACATAGAGCTTTCCTTCTTGAGTAGACTTGAGAAAACCTTTGATTAGTAGCATCACCATTGCCCCCATCTATTTTTGATGTATTGTGTTCAGCCAACTCTGAAGGTTCAGGTTGATTTAAGGACAAAGGAAGTTCAGGTACGGGTTGCTGTTGGGGAGGTTCAGGTTCGGATTGAGTTGTAGGTCTAGGTTCAGGTTTAGAAGGTTCATAGGCAGATTGCAACTGATGTTGCTTAGTTATGCTTGGCTCTAGAAGGAAAAAATCCTTATCTTCCTCAAATGCTGTCTCCCTCTGAAGATAAGGCTCATTGAAGTATGGTATTTCCTCTGCAAATGTAACATCAGCAGAGACAAAAAATTTTTTGGTTGGTGGATGGTAGCATTTGTACCCTTTTTTTGTTGAAGAGTATCCTACAAAAACAGTTTTGAGAGCTCTTGGATCTAATTTCCCTCGGTTTTGATTTGGAACATGAACAAATGAGACACAGCCGAATATTCTAGGGGCAAAAGATGACTTGTTGTGCGAATAGTTGGGTAAAATTGAGATAGAACTTCCATGGGACTGTTTAAACTCAATACTTGGGTAGGGAGTCGATTGATAATATAAGTAGCTGTGAGGACTGCTTCTCCCCAATAATTTTTTGGAACATTTCTTTGGAATAACAATGCACGGGTTACGGAAAGGAGGTGACCATTTTTCCTCTCTGCCACTCCATTTTGTTGGGGGGTATAGACACAAGATGACTCATGAATGATTCCTTCCCTTTGAAAAAGAGTAGACATATTTTGATTAAAGTAATCTCTAGTATTGTCCGATCTAAACCTCTTAACATGGACACCAAACTGATTTTTGATCATGGAAAGAAAATTTGGAACTATATCACTCACTTCACTTTTAGACTTGAGCAAAAATATCTAAGTAACCCTAGTGCAATCATCAATGAATGACACAAACCATCGTGCCCCAGAAATATTAGAAACTGTGGATGGACTCCATATGTCACTATGAATCAATTCAAAGGGAACCAAACTCCTTTTATTGCTCATGGGAAAAAATGTACGCTTGTGCTTTTCAATTTCACAAACATCACAAACAAAGGGTTTATTTTCTAATCCTTTAAACAAAAAAGGAAACATGATTTCAAGAGTTTTAAATGATGGATGACCAAGTCTATAGTGGTGGAGCCAAATCATATCTTTGTTGGTGGTATGATGCTTTGCAGACACTAGGCTTAAGGGATGATTCTGCTTGCTATTATCTAGGCTCTCAGGCACCTCAAGATAGTACAACCCATCCTTCTCCTTAGCACGTCCAATCATCATTCCTGAATCCTGGTCCTGAAAAAAACAATAGGTTGGGAGAAAAATAACTTTGCAATTTGAATCAAAAGTAACTTTGGTGATGGATACCAAATTGGTAGAGAGTTTCAGAACATGAAGGACATTCTTAAGGGTAAGTAGTGGGCTGATTTTTATGTCTCCTATTCCTGCTACTGTAATTTGTGAACCATCTGCAGTGGAAATTTTTCTGTTACTGGGACAGGGAGTATATGTGCTGAATTTTGCAAAGGTATAAGTCGTGATCTGTGGCTCCTGAATCAATTATCCATGATGTTCTAAAAGCTTTTTCGGAGGCATTTAAACCATGGGAGATTGGAAACTTACCTGAATGTGCCAATGAACAGGTACCTGAGGGTTTGTCAAGAGTTGCCAAAAAATTTCTCAATTTCTCAACTTCTTCTTTGTTGAAGTTCTTTGGTTCCTCTTCCTCTCGCGCAACTGTCAGGTGTACTTGCCCCCTTTGCTGCTTATGCTGGCTACTTTTGTTCCCCCACTCTTTACTTGGTGGTTTCCCATGCAATTTCCAGCACTTTTCCCGTGTATGTCTCGGCTTGTTGCAATAAGTGCACCACAGTGAATCCTTATCCTCTTCATTTGTAGACTTAGATTCATTCCTCTTGTTGTCTTTGTAAGAGTTCTCTTTAGGACCATGGTTTGTAGTGTTTGTTAGCATAGCCGAAGCTTCCATTGGTTTTGGCTCCAACATCACTCCTCGTCTGCTTTCCTCAGCCAATATGATTGACACCACCTCATTGAGTGATGGCAGATCATCTTTCCCCAAGATTTGGATTCTCGCGGGATCAAATTTTGGATTTAGTCCTGCCAAGAAATCGTAGGTTCGATCCTTTGCAATAAATTCTTTTAGTACAGATGCATCCTCACTGTTTCTCATGGAAATCACTCGATATTGATCAATCTCCTGCCACAGCCCCTTCAGCAGATTAACATATTCAGTGACTGATTTATTTCCCTGTTTGGTTGACATCGTTTTGACCCTCAACTCATAGATTTGAGCCGCATCTTTTACCTTGGAATAGGTTTGTCGGATTGATTCCCAAACCTCTTTTGCAGTTGGTAAAAACATGCATGTGTCACTGATTTCAGGTGACATAGAGCTCCAGAGCCATGCCATAATCATGGAGTCTTCCTCATCCCATGTGATGAACTTCGGATCTTCTTCCTTAGGCCCGGTTCCGAGGATGTGATCGAGTTTACCTTTTCCCTTTAAAATGGTCTTAATTAATTGTGACCATTTCAAATAATTTTTTCCGTTGAGTCTATAGGTTGCACTAATCTGTTGCAGTTCTCCAGTTGTTGGGTTTGCTGCTGTGTTTTTAGTGATACCAGGGACAATCTCAGTAGAGGTGGAATCAGTTGACATCCTAATGGTAGTGACTATAGAGGCCAAGGGAATGACCACGGCAATGAAGGCCAATAGAATGAGAGAGTTGGTTTGGTTGTAGGCAATGAAGGCCAAGAAGAAACGGCAATGAAGGCCAATAAGAAAATTGCCCACAGGTAGGGTTCGTAGGGCTCTGATACCATATCAGAATTTGAGAAGGAAAAACTGACACACTTTATTCCTTCTTTACACACTAATATATACAAGTATCAATTCATCTACAAAAGGAAACTCTTTAATTAGAGATTTCCTAAAATTCAGTCAATCCCATCAATTAGGGATTTCCCATAATCGAAGGGATCCCTAACTGATGTAACTGATTGATTCTAAGGCCTGAAAATCAGTCTTATTTCCTAACAAGAGTCTTTATAATTTAAACATCATTGGCTCGGTCAGTTCTGTTCTGTGCAATATAGTTTTCATAAACATAGGCCTTTCCTTTTTGTCCTGCTGCATTTTTTGTTGCATTTTAACATTGATTTTCTTTGGACTTTCTCGAGGAGGAATATCTGGAGATAATTATTAGAATATCATTGGGTGTTGTTCTCTATATTTCACAACCTATAAATATGCATGAAGGATAGAAGCTTTTGGGTGCTTTTGATGTGGAAAAAACCACCTTTAGTACTACTCCTTGCTATATTTGATAAAACATGAACTGATAAGCTGTTTTATGCTAAATTGCTGATCATCATGCACTTGGACATATTCCTTTTTAGGAAGCACTCTTGATCACTTTAGCTTCAATTCATTAGTGTTTGGATGGACGTTTGGTTTTTCATACTCACATGTTGTCGGTCAATGATTCATATATGTCAATAAATTCGTTTTAGTTGTCCTATGTCTACATGAGTAAATTCTCTTTTTGTTTTTTTCTCTTTCTGTCCATCAGGACATAACAGTAGATGGCAGGGAGCAAGCTGTGAGTTTTCAACTTGAAGATTTGATAGGCATGATAAAAAATGCAGAGAAAAGTAGGATCCTTTAGTAATGCTTTTGACTCTTTTTAACTTTTTTTTTCCTTCCTATTTGTAACATAGATTATATTGCCGCTTCTATCCTAGATATCCTTCTTCTCAACCAAGCTCGTGTTGATGCACTTGAAGATCTTGAGAAGATTCTCAATGAGAAGGAAGCATTGCAAGGAGAAATTAATGTTCTGCAGATGAGCTTGGCAGAAACTGATGCAAGGTTGAAGGTTGCTGCCCAAGAAAAGATACACGTGGAACTCCTGGAAGACCAGCTAGAGAAATTAAGAAATGAACTCACCCACAAGGGCTCTACTCAGAGAAGCTTACTTGATAATTTTGAGAACCATGGAAAACATTTAAATGATGAAAACTGTCTTCTTCAGGATAATAGTCTTCATTCTCTTAGTGAGGAGCTTAGCTCAATGAAGATGGAGAGTACATATCTGAAAAATGACATAGAATCCCTTAAGGCAGAGCTTAGTAATGTTAAGAATACAGATGAACGCGTGATGTTGTTGGAGAAAGAGCGTTCTTTGCTGGAGTCTTCTCTGAAAGACTTAGAATTTAAGCTCTCAGCTTCTCAGGAAAATGTTTCAAAATTATCTCATTTAAAAGTTGAATGCAAGTACCTGTGGGAGAAGGTGGAAAACTTGCAAGCATTGCTAAATAAGGCAACCAAACAGGGAGATCAGGCTTTTGTAGTGTTACAGAAAAACCAAGAGCTTCAAAAGAAGGTTGATAAATTGGAAGAATCTCTGGAAGAAGCCAATGTGTACAAGGTATCATCAGAAAAATTTGAGCAATATAATGAACTGATGCAGCAAAAGATAAATTTATTGGAGGAGCGTCTTCAAAGATCAGATGAAGGGATACAGTCCTTTGTCCAATTATATCAAGAATCTGTGGAGGAGTTTCAAGAAACGCTTAACAATTTGAAAGAACAAAGCAAGAAAAGGGCTTTGGATGAACCCATAGATGACATGCCCCGGGGATTCTGGAGCCGCATATTGCTCATTATTGATGGCTGGTTGCTTGAGAAGAAAATTTCAATAGAAGACGCAAAGCTGTTGAGAGCAATGGTGTGGAAGAAAGATGGTCATATACGTGATGCTTACATGGCGTCTAGAGAAATGAGTGAGCGTGAAGCCATATCTACATTTCTTAAGCTGACATCATCACCAATCAGGTAACAACTTTACTAGGCTATTTGGTGAATACTGCTATTGTTTAACTATTGCTTTTCTTTGTTTTAGTCATGGATTATACATCATTCATATTGCAGCAGAGATGGCACCAGTCGCAAAGGTCAGCTTCACATAGCTGAAAACTTCTTGTGTTTTTTTTGCTTTTTCCTCGAGTTCAATTTCTCCTGATAAAACAAAATATAATTTAGAGCCTTCCTTAAACATATTCTGCAGTCTTATAACTTTATTGTAGCTAGCCATGCTCACAAGTGCATTCCCTTTGCTAAATAGGTATTCAGTTGTCAAAACATTCCAACGGGGTACAATCAGGATTTTTATGCATGGTTGTCACAGCTTCTGATGTAGGACAGGTTCCAAACTCAAAGAATAAGTAAAAATTAAAAAATAAAAGCAGGAATTCACCCTAAAAATTGACAAAAAAAAAAAAAAATGCAGGAATCCCCCAGTAGCAAATGAGGATCAGTACTCCTTGAGAAACCCAATTATCATTATCAATTGTCAATGATCATAACAAGCCTACTGATGAAGTATCATCGTGTCGTATTGTATACTAGCAAAAAGGACTAAAAAAGAGAAAAATTAAAGTGGAAGTTAAACTCTGGATAAGAGTTTATCTCTGATTAGGAGATTATCTAACTTAATAGTTATAAAGCCATAATCGAATAAGATCCCGAAATGAAGGGCAATATTATGATAAACACAAAATATTAATAAATTCTGAAATAAAAAAATTCGTCTTCTATTTTTTTTGTCTCAACCAAATCTTTCTATGGTGTTATAAAGAAGAGAAAGAAGCTGGTATTCTAATGAGGGAGAGTCGCTCCTCAGTTGGTTTCATTGAAATTTCTGTGGTAGTTGCAATATAAATTTTATCAGTTGGTTTTATTGTGTTTAGATATGAAGAATATTGGTGGTGTGAATAGTCAACCTCTTTTTTAAAATTTCTTTCCAATCATGCTCACCTCCTCTCTTGTATTGATGCTCTGGTGGTTCCTCTGCTCTATAGTTCGCTTTATAAGATAAAATTTTTCACTTCCTTCTTCCTATCTGTGTCAAATTAATCATGTCTTCTTGCTTGGCCTGCTTTGAAAAATGAAATGGAACAATGATGAGGAGCAGGGTAGAAACGGTGATATATCTTCAATTATTCCTGTGGATTCTGGAGCCTTGTTTTTAATTGAATTCTATATCTGATATAAATATATTACTTTTGAAAAACCTCTATGTTTGTTTTATCTGCTATTCTCTGTTACAGATATTTGCATTTTCAGTTGTTTGATCTGAAGTACCCATATTGGGTTTGTCTGTTATTTTCTTGCCTGCTTAGATGCATCCACACATTTTTATTGTGCTACCTGTTCTAAGAGAAATGGCACTTTTAACTTGAATTAGTAATTGAAGGAAATAAATAAAAATAAAAATAAAAATAAATTATTAATGCAGGTAAAACGTATAGGATCTAATTACATCGTTAAACAAGCACAAAAAGGGAGTTATGTAGACATTTAGTCACGATAAGAGATGGATGAGCCCCGTTAAGATGAGTTAATCCCACGTCTTACGGCTAGAATGTGCAGCATAAAATTGTTAGCTTTTAACTTGTAATTGGTCCAGGGACTCAATTAGTTCTTCTTTAGTAAATTGTATGGACAGGAAAATTTTGATATGGTTTTGCTGGGAAATTTTTGGATGCTTCTTGTGCACTTTACTGAAGAATAATGGTGTTTTTTTTTTTTTTTTAAAAGATAATGACGAGTTCTTGTTCTCTTTCCTTTCCTTTTCTTTTCTCTTGTTCGTGCTAGCTTTGATTAGGTTGGTGGCTTGGGAGATGTGGTGACTGGACTTTGTAAAGCACTGCAAAAAAGAGGACATCTTGTTGAGATTATTCTGCCCAAGTATGATTGCTTGCATTATGGTCGTATTCCTGACTTGAGGGTATGCTGACAATTTGATGTCTGTCATAACTGGGAAAAGTTAACCTTAAACAGTTCTGAAGTTTTTAATGGTTGTACAGGCCTTAGATGTGCTGGTCGAGTCATATTTTGATGGCAAATTATACAAGAACAAGATCTGGGTTGGCACCGTTGAAGGTTTATGAATCTTGTTGTTTTTGTTTGCATACACTTTTTAGAATTGCTATAGTAATTATGGTTTTTATCCATGCAGGCCTTCCTGTTTACTTTATTGAGCCTCATCACCCTGACAAGTTCTTTTGGAGAGGACAAGTTTATGGGGAGCATGATGATTTCAGACGGTTTTCATTTTTCAGCCGTGCAGCCCTCGAGTTGCTTCTTCAATCTGGCAAAAGTCCGGACATAATTCACTGCCATGATTGGCAGACAGCTTTTGTTGTAGGATCCATTTAAATTTCAATGCCTTGTGCATTCATTTGGCAACTGGTCAGCCATTTTCATTTTGCTAAATTGCTAATGCTATTTCAGGCACCACTTTATTGGGATATATACGCCCCAAAAGGGCTGAATTCAGCTAGAATATGTTTCACATGTCACAACTTTGAGTACCAAGGGACTACACCGGCATCAGAGTTGGTGTCTTGTGGACTCGATGTCCATCAGCTAAACAGATCAGATAGAATGCAAGACAACGTGGCACATGATAGGGTAAATCCTGTAAAGGTATCGCAATTCTTCATTTTGTGTCCATGATGTTCATCATTGTCAATGGCAGCTTCACCCACCTATCCTCATACTTTCCCGTTCCTGCAGGGTGCAGTGGTCTTTTCAAACATTGTAACAACTGTATCACCCACCTATGCACAAGAGGTGCGGACTGCAGAGGTATTGACTTTTCCTTCGAGCTGTTGTTTAGGAGACAATGATTTTTTTATTTCCTGGTTCATATTTTGATAACAGATGTAAATTCTTGACCAATACAAGTAATTTTTTGGGAGGACCTCTTTGATGTCTTGTATAATTTATCATCTACTAAACTTTTGATGTATATTAAACTGCAAGAAATTTTGAATGTCCTTTATGTGTACATTTTCAATCTTTTGTTTCATTTTTCTAAGAAGTTTGCTTGTTCTATGGAGTGCAAATCCACATGCATACACATTCTTACATTTCCCTCCCTCACTTCCATTTTAAGCTGGTCAACACTAGTTTGTTCTATAGGCTTATAGTGCACACTGATTGGCCAACTGCATTTTATGTATTTGCAATTGGTCACTGATGTAGGACAGCTATTGAGAGGTGTCTTAGAGACAGAATTCATGAGAGAAATAGGCAGGAATCAGAGTGCTAGAACAGAAATGGTGAAATATGGGAGGAGAATGGTAAGTGGAGGAACAGGCAAGAGAGGAACAGTTTAGCGGGGAGAATTCTGATACCGATTCTTGTTTCAATTTCAATGCTCAAAACTCACTCAAACCATTCAAAATTCGTCCTTTTATAGAAAATCCTAATGCAATAAAAGACAACCTTAGACACATCTTCTGATTTAAACGTAAACTAGTTCACACACAAATGCAAAAAAAATGTAGAGAGAGAGAGAGAGAGAGAGAGAGAGAAGGTTGCCAACAATCAAGATAACTTTATCTTTCTAAAGCCCTATGGTAGTTTTGCCCAAATCATTTAAAACGGACTTAGATGAGATGCAAGAAAATCCTAGTAATAAAACCATTTCTTCTTGACACTTCATCAGTCATTGATAAGTGTTCTATTGCAGGGGGTGACAGTGACAGTAAAGCACTATCCAGCTGCCCTTCGTTATTATGTTTAATGCAGTGGCATCCTAACTTAGAAGATTTATGTTTTGAATGTTTCATTAGTATGTTTTACAATCAAATTTGGCCTACTTTTTTATTTACATAATTATGTTAGGCTATAAGCAAACACAAAATTTTTTATTTACAAAATTATCTTCATGATCAGCCATAACGTTATATCTTTTAATGAGTTTAGTTTTTCTTCCACAAACATTGCAATCAAGCTTATTGATTAGGATGGGAAATGATGTACTGAACTGCTGCATTGTTAAAACTAGATGATTTGATTTACCTTCTGTTCCTCCCTGCTTCGATATTTACAAGGGCTCTATTAATTTTCCTCTTCTGACAGGGTGGGAGAGGTCTCCATTCAACTCTAAGCTTCCACTCAAAAAAGTTCATGGGAATTCTGAATGGAATTGATACTGATGAATGGAATCCTGCTACTGATATATTTCTCAAAGTTCAGTACACTGCCAATGACCTTCAAGGAAAAGCAGAAAATAAAATGGCTACAAGAAGGGATCTTGGACTTTCTACTTCAGATGTCAGGCAGCCATTGGTAACTTCAGAAATACCCGTTCAAATTTGTGATCAAATACGTCGTCGTATTCCATTTTCCTGCCTATTATGATTTCTTCTTCAACCTTCCAAATTAGTGTTGCTGCTGCTTTACAAATTTCCACAGCAGTCCTCATTGCATTCATTGTGGAATTCCATATGTTCAACAGGGTATTCACTTCCTTTTTTTTCTTCCTGAAAAGAAGGCCCTTGCACATGTCAGACACATTAAACTACAGGAAGATAAATACATTCTGCACCTAACTGTCCATTGTGAAGACATTTAACATTTTATCAAATGGTCTTTACATACATCTTTTGTCAAGCAGTCCATATTAGGATACATCAATCAGTTCTTTTATCTTGAGGATTTGTTGGCTTCGTACTATAGTGGGTCTTAGGGGATCTTCTTAATATCCATGTGCATGCTATAGGTCCTTTGTTATTGCATTCCATCTGTAAGATCACTGTGAATATTTATTATTGGTTTTTTTAATGTTTATGTTTTCCTATTCTTTTGTGCTTTTAATAGGTAGGTTGCATAACAAGGTTGGTGCCACAAAAAGGTGTACATCTAATTAGACATGCTATATATAGAACCCTCGAGCTGGGAGGACAATTTGTACTTCTCGGTTCAAGCCCAGTTGACCATATCCAGGTTATGTACTGGCTTCATTATGCTCCTATTAATCATGCTTTTTGCATCTTTTTGGACTCTGAAGCACCCATTTTGTTTACTAAAGCTCAGTGATCCTTTTTCAGCACCTTTATCTGATATTTGCTGCCTCTCCCATTACTGTGGACTGATTGGGTCCTTCAATTTATTTTCCTATTTTGTAGAGGGAATTTGAGGGGATTGCAAACCATTTTCTGGGTCATGATCACATTCGGCTGATTCTGAAGTTTGATGAATCTCTTTCCCATTCTATTTTTTCAGCGTCTGACATGTTTATCATCCCATCTATTTTTGAGCCTTGTGGCCTAACACAGGTACAGCTAATACTCATTCCTAGGCAAATTTTTTCCATCAATAGCACAACAGATTCTTCTCGGCTGATATGATTATTCTCTTTTGTTTTTTGGGGGGAAGGGGTCCATTTATAGGGAGGAAAAAAAAATTGTAACTGTTGAACAGCATGTGTGTATTTGCAAAATGATGTTTGAGTTGAGGACATTCGTGGATGACATTAAACAACTTCTCTTGAGCATGGCCGAACACTTTATTTATCTTTTATTACCATCAGATCCACAGATAGACACATTTGAACATGTTCATTTTCTTTAACACCTGCAGATGATAGCAATGAGATATGGTTCCATCCCCATTGCAAGAAGAACCGGTGGTCTGAATGACAGGTAGTGTAACCTGCAGGCTGCATCTGGTAGAAGGGCCAAGCTTTTGTAATATTTTCTTACATCTAGAAGACTGCTAATGCTTGGTTGGCAAATATCTGTTATTTTGGTTTGCACTAACATTCATACTTTTAATTTTCAAAAAAGAATAATGAAAGGACTCAGTAGTGTTCACATTTGGGTGCTTAAATTTGGCTAAAATCTTGTAATTCTAACCAACGATTTTAATCTGTTGCAGTGTTTTTGATGTTGACGATGATACTATACCGGTGCAGTTCAGAAATGGGTTTACCTTCTTGAGTCCCGATGAACAGGTAAATTGACAGGCTGCATGTTCATTTTCATCCCAGTGTTTCAGCTGGCAATGTATTGCAACACCTAATTCTTGGACTTCGGCAACAACACTTTTATTTTCTCCCTGCTCTTAAATTCTGTCCAACAACTAGCCACAGCATTCAGTTGAACTCAGTCCTATTTTCAATCTCCTTAATGCATTTCTTGATTTCAAAGGGCGTGAACAGCGCGTTGGACCGTGCATTCAACTACTACATGAACAACCCTGAAGGCTGGCAGCAGCTTGTTCAGAAGGACATGAGCATAGATTTCAGTTGGGAGGATTCAGCATCACAATATGAGGAGCTCTACTCAAAATCCGTGGCCAGAGCAAGGGCAGCGGCAAATTGGAGTTAAGAATGGTAAAGCAGGCATGTCTCTGGAGTAAGCATTGCTGCCACCAGATTGCTGAATCCATGGACATTGAAGTAGACATAGTTGACGTTACATTTTTCACTTTAACAAGGACTTGACGCCACATTCGGGAGATGTTCTCAACCTTCATTGGTTCTTCTTCTTCTTCTTTTTTTTTTTTTTTTTTTTTGGTTTCCTCCCCTGACAGGTTATGAGAGGTTATATCAATTCAAAGGAACACTTTACATAGATTCAGGTATATTTTTGCTACAAAATCACAATTTTTGTATGGTACACACTACCTGTATACGGTTCTGTAATGGAATGTGGAAATATGGTAAAGGTTTTTAAGTGTTTTTTCTCATCATCTTCAGGTCTATCTTTGGTGGGTTGTGTTTTTTTTTATTTTTAAATTGTCTTCTGTGGTAGTCTCTGAAGGCTTCATGTCGTTCCAACTTCATGGCATTTTCTATCAATGCTAAGAAGTTTTTGGATAGATGGTTGTCAATACAGGAAGCTAGCATAAAGACGAAGAAGCAACTTTTTAGAACACAAAATTCACGTCAAGCTTTCCCAATAGTTGACGACAAAATTACATAACAAGCCCAAACATAGAAGCAAAAAACTTTATTCTAAAAGCTCATTTTCCAGGGACGAAGTTTGTGGCATATGCCCAGGCATTGTTGTTGACAGGGTCAGCAAGGTGGTCAGCCAGGTTCTCCAATGGTCCCTTTCCAGTTACAATGGCCTGAACAAAGAATCCAAACATAGAGAACATGGCCAGTCTGCCATTCTTGATTTCCTTCACCTTAAGCTCCGCAAAAGCCTCTGGGTCATCAGCCAAGCCCAGTGGGTCAAAGCTACCGCCGGGGTAAAGTGGGTCGGTGACCTCCCCAAGCGGCCCACCAGCAATACGGTAACCCTCAACAGCTCCCATCAAGATAACCTGTGAAGCCCAAATGGCCAAGATGCTCTGAGCATGGATCAAGCTTGGGTTGCCCAAGTAGTCAAGCCCACCCTCGCTGAAGATTTGGGCTCCGGCCTTGAACCAGATAGCCTCACCGAACTTGACACCGTTGCGAGCCAGCAATTCTGGGAAGACGCATCCAAGAGCTCCAAGCATGGCCCATCTGCCATGGATCACTTCAAGCTCACGGTTCCTAGCAAAAGTCTCTGGATCAGCAGAGAGCCCAGCAGTGTCCCAACCGTAGTCACCAGGAAACTCACCAGTCAAGTAGGATGGGGGCTCACCAGAGAATGGGCCCAAGTACTTAACACGGTCCGGACCGTACCATGGGCTGCCAGAGGGAACGGGCTTGGAAGTTTTTCTCATAGAGACACGGCCATTGCCCATGAGCTCACGGGCGGAGGGGGAGAGCTTCACCGCCGTGCCGGCGAATGAAGGAGAGGAGAGGGCCATGGTGGAGGCAGCCATTGCTTGAGCTTGAGAAGAATGGACGTTGTTTGAGATACTGTGTTTTGTTGTTATAAGTGGCAGAATAAAGGTTGGGTCTTGGTGGGTATTTATGGTGGCGTTTTGCTTATCTTGCTGACATTGAAACCTTTGGGTTGAGAGTGAGATTTCTTATCTCGGAGTATCTAAGTCTCTCATTTCATTGGATGTTCAAGATTTTGGTCTTTGTTTTTACTTGTCCTACTTGGCACTCCCCAAACCACCAATGTTCTTAGATTCATTTAATATCCTCTAACCAACGACGGCCTTCCACGTGTAGGATCAAGATAACTTTTTTCTTCTTTCTTTTTTTCTATCGAAAATATTAGATGGACATGTGGACACGAGCAGATTAGCTTGGGGGCAAATATTAGATGGTTCTCTTTTCCATAGAAAATATTAGACAATTTTAAATTTATTAATATTATTTAATTAATTTATAAAAAATTCATTTAAATTTATTAGTGTTTGAGTAATAAACTTTTTTTATAAATTGAATTAAATAAAGTAGACAAATAAGAGTTGTTTCGATTTAAATTTATAAATTTAATAACTAATATACAAACAATAAACCTTTATGTGCTGTTAAAAAAACATAGTAGGTGAATGCAGTAGTGATATCTACTTTCATGTTGTACCATTACTAATAATTTAGTTATTTTTAATTTTTTTTTATATATGATCTTAATTAACAACAAAACAATTATATACATGACTCTCATTCTTATAGACTCTCATTCTTATAGGATTCAATTAAGAAGAGTCCATATACTCATCATTTTCTTTACTTTCACAAGAAGAATATCTTTAAAATTCAAATCCATAACAACTGGATCACAATTACTAACATAAGGTCTAATTGGTAATACTGTGAGATAAAGTGTTGTAAATAAAATACTATGATTAAAAGTATTGTTATTTAAAATTATAAATTATTTGGTAATAATTATAGAAAAACTGTAAAAAAATTTAAATATTGAATGTTTAATAATTTCTTAAATTGATAGAATTAATTTTATCCATTTAATTTAAAATTTGTGTGGTATGGTCATTGAGTTTTATCACTTTCTTCAAAAGTATGTTTAAGTTGTTTTTGTGAAATCATAATTTTGAGAGTTATTACGTTTGTAAAACTCCGTTTAGAAAAAATTACTAAATATTAAAGAAATTACTTTTAGTTTAAAATACAATTATTATACTATAGCACACTTTTCACCTCAATACCAAATATAACTATAAACAAAAAACGATAAACTAATCATAATAATACTACAATATATATTTATATTTGTCCTGCATTAAATTTTATGTTTATGTAATAATGCTCTTCTTTTAATTTAAAAAGATACTATCATTTTTTTTAGCGCGTTAATATTTCTTCTTTAAATAAGGGCTATAATTTCTTCCTTCGTTTGACAAGGATTGCCTGCCACGATGAAGTCAAAATATTCACACTTACATTTTTTCAGCGAGGGAAAGTAATCATAAATATCTCTCTCAAAAAAACAAAAAAAGTAATCACAAATATTTTCAAATGGTATGCAATAAATTAGTATAAATATATGTGATCAAAAATTAGTATAAAGATGTGAAATCGATAATACAAGGTTTTATAAAATACACCAAGACCCATGAATCTTTTAGCGTCTGTTTTTTTAGAAATTGAAAAATAGTTTGTTAGTTATCATGCCAAATGTCACAAATTCAAGTTTTTGTCGAGCTATTCAATAAAATTAAACGTATATCTTTAAAATTTGCTCTTTTAATAGAATATAATTTTCTTTAACGAGATTATAAGATACAATCTCTAATATTTCATTCTTAAAAAACAAGAAAAAGAGAGAGAGAGAGAAATAACTGATTTTTGATACCTTAGTAGAAAAGTCATTGTTTTTTTTTGTTTTTTTTGGTAAATATAGTAGAAAAGTCATAGTAGGATACACACAAACACAACTGGTTATGTTTCCTTGAGTGGCTGATAGATGGCCTGCATTAAATATCTTGACAAGAAAATCTCAGGCGATCACATAAAGTAAAACCCAATTTAAAATATCTATTCTGCTAGCTATAATTCTCTTCCAATCGTTTTCTTGAAACCAAATTCATGAAAGGCACATCTTGGAAGCTCCAAAAGAAGAAGAAAAAAGGAAAAACTTCAATGGCTACTAAAAAATGTTGCGAACAAGAAGTTATGGTTAGCAATATATATATGCTAGAAGACATTGAAATTTGAATGATGATTCAAGCAACTGACTCTATAGTTGCAGTTATGTCTCCAATTTGACTATAACAGGATTTGCCCTTAGGTAAGTAAGGTGCATAATGAATTCATTCATTTTATCAAAGATGGAAAAGAGGTCTGCAAGATTTCATACAAAGTTATCTCCTTTATGGCCTGGAAATTACTTAATAACTGTAGAAATACAGCATATTTAACAACATACACAGAGGTCTAAGATGCAAATAGCCAAAAAAATATCTATCTATTATTTATAGCATGTTCTTACCATAAATGACAAGGATAGCAAAGTTACGTTTTTTGTTGATAGATATTATAGCAAAGCTATATAACTAAACTTGAATAACATGCAACAAATAATAATGCAGTCCTATTTTAATTATATATGGCAATTTTTTTTTACTTATGAACTATTTAACGGCTTATATCATGTTATTGTTACTTTAAAATTATTTTTATGTAATCAAAATTTTTTTTTCTAAATATTAGTGTTAATAATACTTGCAATAATAATAGTGCAGATCACAAACATTTGTTTGAAAAATTGTCCATATGTCATCTATACTGAAGGCTATACAAGAAGTGTTCTAATCAAACATCAAAACTGAGTATGAAATGATTGTTACTGGTCCTGAATAGGAGTCGGATTTATTTTTTTTAACACATAAAAATACAAAATTTCATTTTTTTTTTTGGCAGCCATAATTGGGCTACATTGTCGCCATTATTTATTTATTTTGTGTGTAGGTCTTCCATGCAGATATAGCTATCCTTCTAATGTTCATGTGGCAGCTCTCCATTGGTGGAAGAAAGTATGCATAAGCCATGGCTAGAGACTTTTGATAAGTGGCTCAGAGAAAGCCAAAGTTTGACAAACTAGAAACAAATTTCCATGGTGTCATTAACCAATGAGAGGCAACATTCAGATCTCCCAAAGATAAAGGACCATCTCCTTCTAATCTAATGGGCCATATAAATACAAGGCCACCCACAAAGCCCGAACCACGCAGTACCACAAACCATCTCTCTTCGAACCACAAGCAGGCTCATTCAACACTTTTGTAGGTTCTAAAATGGCTGCAGCAACCATGGCTCTCTCCTCCCCTTCATTGGCTGGCAAGGCCGTGAAGCTCACCCCCTCCTCCTTGGAGCTCATGGGCAATGGCCGTGTCTCTATGAGAAAAACTGCCAAGCCTGTTCCCTCAGGCAGCCCATGGTATGGCCCGGACCGTGTTAAGTACTTGGGCCCATTCTCCGGTGAGCCCCCATCCTACTTGACTGGTGAGTTCCCTGGAGACTACGGCTGGGACACTGCTGGGCTCTCTGCTGACCCAGAGACCTTTGCTAGGAATCGTGAGCTTGAAGTGATCCATTGCAGATGGGCCATGCTTGGAGCCCTTGGCTGTGTCTTCCCAGAGCTATTGGCTCGCAACGGAGTCAAGTTCGGTGAGGCCGTTTGGTTCAAGGCCGGAGCCCAAATCTTCAGCGAGGGTGGGCTTGACTACTTGGGTAACCCAAGCTTGATCCATGCTCAAAGCATTTTGGCCATTTGGGCTACTCAAGTTGTCTTGATGGGAGCCGTTGAGGGTTACCGTATTGCCGGTGGGCCGCTCGGGGAGGTCACCGACCCACTTTACCCCGGTGGTAGCTTTGATCCATTGGGCCTGGCTGATGACCCAGAGGCTTTTGCCGAGCTCAAGGTGAAGGAAATCAAGAATGGCAGACTGGCCATGTTCTCTATGTTCGGATTCTTTGTTCAGGCCATTGTAACTGGAAAGGGACCATTGGAGAACCTGGCTGACCACCTTGCTGACCCTGTCAACAACAATGCCTGGGCATATGCCACAAACTTCGTCCCTGGGAAGTGAAGAAAGTCTTGTGAATTGTGATATCATTTGAGTGTGTTTTTCCATATTGAACAAGAGGGGCGTGTGTGATGATAATGCAAATTGGCGCAAGACTAGTAGTGGAAAATTGACACGTTTGTTTATGTATTTACTAGTCTTGAGTGGATCCCCATTATTCTTTGAAATGCAAAAAATGCCTTCAAAACTTTAATATTTTTTTTTACTGTTCCGTTGCTAATGATGTGAACAACTGTCGAACAATTAGAAATTGCACTTGAAAAAAGGAAACCTTTGTAGTTATTTGGTTTCAAATGAAATCAAAATTTTGATCCCTTCAAAACTTATGGTTTATTTGAGTCAAAAAAATTTAATCATTTTCCTCAAAGAACATTCGATTCAATAACAATTATTAGAAATCTATTTTCTAAGAGAAATTTAAATGATAACGAATTTTTTTTTTTTTTTTGAGAAGCAAAATGATCTTGATGGTAATTACTTGGAATTCTTGAGTGAGAAGTGCAAAATTCATGGGACGAGACATGGTAACCCCATAATATTAATGTTACGAGAACAAAAATCTGGTTCATTTCCACTTTATTCTTTTCTTTTATTCAAATTTCAAATACAAAAATACCTGAAGTTTTACAGAATGCTGGCCTGCCAATGTGGAGCTCTGTTAATCTTGGGGAATAAGGTCATAATAACTCTTAAAATTTTTGAGATTTTTGCAATTGAGTTTTAGGGGTCGTTTGGTTTAAAAACTGGAATCGAAATCAGAATTGGAATTGGAATCGGAATCAAGTAGAATCGGAAACGGAATGATTTTTTTTATGATATGTTTGGTTTATTCAGGAATCAGAATCAAAATTTTTTGTAGTCGTTTATTTTAATTTAGAATCGGAATCAATATCAAATATATGATAATATTTATTTCACTAAAAATAAATAACCAACAAATACAAAAAATAAAAATTATGAATATGAAAATAAAAATTAAAAATACAAAAATATTGTAACATAATTTCAAATTAAAAATATTAAATAACGATAATAATAATAATAATAATAATAATTTAGTTCACAATAACAATCATAAATATAAAATCCAAAATTAAAAAATAGCAAAATTTTTTATTAATAATGATAATAAAGAAAAAGTATGAATAATATTGTTATAATCAAAATGATATTGTAGATATTATAAAATAAGTCATTATTAATAAATAAATTATTATTAAAATTATGAAATTTTTATGCAAATAATTTTATTATTTATGGTTATTATTAATATTATGAAAATATAGATAATATTATTATCATTTATAATGTAATTATTATCCTAATTTTTGAAATATTTAATTTTATTATAATATACAAATATTTATTATCATTATTATTATCATTATTTATTATTATTATTATTATTATTATTATTTATGATATTTATTTGTAATATTTTATTATAAAATAATTTACAAAGTGAGAGAGAAGATGAGAGAATGAGAATGATTAACTACTTAAAAGTGGGAATGGTGATTCCTATAGATGGGGGAATCTCATTCCCAAAAATAAGGGAATGAAAATGAGATTTTTCCCTACCAAATATTAAGAATGTGAATCACTCATTCCCATTCTCATTCTCATTCCCAAGCAAAAAAAAGCCAACCAAACACCCCCTTAAATCTTTTGAATTTTCAAATTAGTCATAAATCATTAATTTTCATTTCATATGGATCATTTTTTAGATAGAAATTGATCAAACCAATAGATAGGTAGTTTGAGCTAATTAAAATAGTACAAAAACACCCAAATATATCTTAAAAATATAGAAATATGTCAACATGGGTATTTTTTTTTCTTTTCTTTCATAAAATCATAAATTTTCGTAGTTAAAGTTTCATGGTAAAAATTTATGAACGTTGCCTTTCATATGTGGGAAAAAATTCAATGAAATATGTATGTAATCGTATTTATATATTTCTAGAGAATATTTAGATATTTTTTTATATAATTTCGGTTAGCTAAACTACTTTTCAGCTAATTTGACCAATTCTTATCTAACAAAGTTTCATCTATAAGGAAAATTAAATGTTTAAGACTGATTTAAAAACTTAAAAAAGTTTAAAATTTAATTGTAAAAATCTTCAAAAATTTAAGACTTTTTAATTAATTATTTCGTTAATATTAGTCTCAATCTTTGTCCTGCCATAATCAGGCAATATTATATATATATATTCATCGTTTTCTTGAAAATTATTTTTACCTCACCGTAATTTCAAGTTTGTATGGTTGTGTTTTGTTTTGTTTTTTTTTTTTTTTCACTTTTGTCAAATTTCAAGGGACATTTTTGGAAATTTATTAATCAGAAAAGAAGAGGAAGGGCAAATAGCGACGGGGATGTCGAAAAGTTAAAAAATTTTGTTAATCGGCAAAATTAAGCTAAAAATTTGATTAATCGAATTGAATTTTATAACTGGTTAGATTCAATTACAATTTTTAGTTCTGAAATACCATGCTTAACTGAATCGAAGTATTTTGTGTGTGTATATTTTTTTTATTTTTATTCTAATAATGCTAAAACTTATTATTAATATAACTATGTATAACAAATAAATGTCACTAAAATATTCTTAAATTTTTAAATAATTGCTTATTTATCTTATATATAATAATAATCCTATTTCTAAAAATTATTGTCAAATTAAATTTTTCAAAGGTTTTATTAAAATTAATTTTAAAAGGTTAACTAGTTTAAAAATCAATTTTAAATTTTAAAATTGCTGGACACAAATTTTTGATTCGATTTAGTTTTTAGGCTCAATGTTCAATTCCCTTGCTTTTGTTCAAACTAGTAGAGGTGTTCAATTCTCTCTCAAAAATTGTCCAACTCCAACCGCTAGCATCTATTTTCACCGAAACTGAAGAAGGAAAAACTGATTAACAGTTTTCATTTTTGAAAACAACCTTTGATCATTTGGATGCAGATGAGAGGCCTTGAAAAACATAAAAAAATGAATATATGCATCAAAATTACTTAATTTTAAAATTATGCAAATATCAACTAAAATGACTTTTTGAAAGCGTTCTTCAAAGAGTTTTTTCAATTTTCAAAAATTTTTATTATGAAAGATACATATATACATACATATATACACACACATACAAGTTCGCGTAGGAAAATTTTCAATAAAAATAAATATAAAATTCAGATAAAATAAATTAAAAAATAGAGATGTTTAATAATCAATGAAATATATAAATATATATTATTAAATAAATAATATAAATTAAAGAGAAAAAACATATTGTGTCTGAAAGTTACAAACGTACTGTCGTTAAGGATAGTTTCAGTCCTCATAGACTAGTCCCAGCACAGCAAGTTACAGGAGCTATCATCCCATGATACGACATACTTTCTCACTAATGTATACTTCAAATAATGAAGTTATAGAAACATTTTAATTTTTTGATTAACCCAACAAAAGACATTTTTCAAATAGGGAGTGAGAGAAAACCCATAACATCTGTTATAGATTGCTAGAAAATTGGTCTTCCTCTGTGAAGAAGAAGAAGCTCATTTATATTGTTTGGTTTTAATGGCACATAAAGTGATATTATGAAGAACATAAATTACAACAATCAAAACGGTTATTGTCATTATACAACATAATGACTAATAACATTCACATTGCTAATAAAAATTAAGCATTTTAAAATAAATATTAATTTCCAACATTATTCTGCTATTTTAAAAAGCTAATTCTGCTGGATTAACTAATAAGAGCATAACACATCATTTTTTTGTGCCTTTTGGCTATGAACCAAAAACTAGGAGAATAAGCAGTAATATTCAGAAATATGGTGAAATAAAAAATTTTATAAATCATAACTTATTTATGAATGACAGTGAACTTGCCTTCATGTTATATTCTCTAAATCTATACTGTTTAACGTAGTTGAGCATTGTTAAACCTTGCGCATGCCTGGTTTATTTTTATGAGAGCTCTAGAGATCTTACTTGGGATCTCATGAGACCTTACTCCAGTCTAATTTAGTTGATTTTATGAAGCATGCATTTCAGTAACACACCACTCATAAGGCTTATAAAATTTATTAAGAGTACAAATTCAACCTCAAACATTAGAATTTTTTGCACTATTCACATCATAGGAAGGGACTTTGTAATTTGATAGTACTCACAAGGTTAATCAGTGACTTATTATTACTTATATAAATCTATTTTAAGGAATCTCCTATCACATAAGATGAGTTCCCATCACTCTTGACCATTCCTCTGTAGGTATATGTCATATTCCCCTCGAGATATTTTCATTAGCTTACAACTTAGTGATAGTTAGAGGATCAATCTAATTCATCTTTAACAAAAATAAGATATCTCAATATATTTCTATGCATAAGCTTCACTAACTCATGAGCTAGACAAATATGTCTATTTCTTTCCATCACACAATTTACTCTTGGTAAGAGCAATATAGGCTTGACTAACACAAATTATCGACACTCATAATGTCGATTTCAAATAGAATGGAATATTTATTCTTAACCAATTTGCCTCCACACTAGCCATATTTGAAGTTACATACTCAAAACCCATGATGGATTGAGTAATAATCATTTATTTATTAGACTTTTAAGCCATTGCTTCACCTTTAAAGGTGAACTCAAATCCGTTTAATGGATTTTGTCCCATCTGATTAATTTTCATTGCTACATTCTTATGATATAACAGATAACCCAAATATACCGTAATTCATAGTACCTCTCAAATATTGTAAGCATGATAGATTCTTTCTACCAAATATAGATGGTCTATAATCATATGCAACCTTTTCAACTCTTTCATATATTTTTCCTCCCTTTCCTTGGCTTTGCATTATTGTCCTTTTTAGGTGTTGATACTGATGCCACATGGCCCTTTTCTAGCTACAATAGCTTTGCGTAATGACTCTACATCATGGCTCAATGGCACCCAAAACAAGAGCTTTAAAACCTTGAACTCAAAACTCATTTATAATATCACAGCCAATAAAACAAGTACCAAGGCACAGATTAATTGTATTAGTACAAGACTCAAATATGAGATCTTGAAATTTGTTGTTCAACCAATAAAGAGTGTCAAATCCTACACTTGAGATGCCCCTGATTAAAAACTCAAATCACATATGACTTAAATTATAAAATAAAGTGTAGATCAAAAGGTTAAACACTTACACAAGCACTTTTGTAAAATTATTTATTTCTTTACCAGAAATTATATTGGTAGATTTGTCATTGCAAGGGCCTCGACGCTTTTTTTTTTTTCCTTCCAAATAATTTTCATGAGAAATCTTTAGCATAGAGCATAATTAACACTATCTTATGATACACACAAACGCAACTTCATATGCTCCAGTGAGCGGCCTACTAGACATCAATATTATGAAACACCATTTTAAATTGGGCTTCAAAATCCCAATTCTATGTGTTACCAAAAGCCGGATAGCTTTTATTAATAGGGACCCCAAGCCAACATGAATTTCATCATTTAACTACACTTGGAAAAAACAATGTCGATGCACAACCAGAATGAAGAAGATGATAGCAAGTAAATAATCATACATTATTGCAACTATGAGGAACTAACATTTTTCCTTTCTTTTTAGACTAAAAACAACTTGAGATAGACAAAAAACATGTCATTGCCATTCTAAAGAGAACTTGCTATGGCCATGTGTTTTATTTTTCACTTTCTCTTAGCCTGCAATAATATATATACACCAGGGGTAAAAGGACTCAAAATTGATAAAGATTAAAGAGAAATAATTTACTCACTAATAATTATGAAAAGAAATGCAAGTAATTAACACACCTTTATGGTTGCTAACTGATCCCAACCTGGAACATTCTCTCATAACATCTGTCTCGAAATGTCATTAAGAGTGCTATATAGCTACCATAAATTTGTGCCAAATGTTATTGTAAAAATCTTGTCTATAAACATGAAATTTCACTCAATAAAGTCTCAAAAGGAAAGAAAATTTTGGCGCACCTTAATATAATTAGAAAGTAAAGGATACTAAGATGGGACATAGTAAAATCCATGTCCACAAATCCACAATAACAGCGGTGAAGCATAAAAAACTAAGGTTGTATAATTTTTTCCATGGACAGTACGTTCATCTTCCCAATGTAGAACCAAACTCTTATACTATTATGACTAAGAGACCTAGTGGAAACATTACCAATTAAGACTTAAATCCAAGAAACAATCTAACATCATTTTACACTTGAAAGTAGACACGAAACAACCCAAGGTTATTGATTCATGGATTTCATGGCATTCTAGCAGCCATAAACAATATGCAGTATTAGCATTGAATAACTTAGCATGAAAATAGCGTGTGCCCATTTATCTGTAAGTGCAAAGTATAGCCAGTAGCTTCATACTCATGAGTGGATCAGATTTGAACACAATTAAATTATAGGGAAACGTGAATTCTATCCCCCAAAAATAACAAAGCACAGTTGACAAACTTTTCTAGCCTCGAACCTACCCTAGTTTGATGAACCCAGGTCCAATTGTATGCAAAAACTCAAAAAATTACACGCAAATAGACGACATTGGCAAAAATAAAATCAATTCAAGAACAAACTTTAGCATATATATGTTTGACCAAAGCATTGCAGGTTGAAAACATTTGTAATAAATTTATCTCCAATACATGTAAACATGCAGTCCCCACTTATAACACCAACATTGTAAAACACTGTCCTTATAAAGATACAAACAAGATATCAAGTTTAAAAGCTTCCAGCATATCTAAAAGCTCAATCTTAAATGGCAATTACTATGGAATACACAAAATCAATTCATGGCAACAATATATAAATTAGTGTTATGAAAATCGAACCGGACTGGCCGATTCGACTGGGTTAACTGGAAACTGGACCAAGGTCTAGTTCGGTTTATGCCTTGAAATTGGAGAGTTTGAGAATCGGCCGAAAACTGGCAAATCGGACCAGTTCAACTGGAAATAGGTGAACCGGTCCTAGTTTATTTGGGTCGGTTAAAAACAATCAGTGATCTGGCGGAGCTTGTAGACTATCACGTGTCGTTTTAATGTGTAGATAAAATGTTGTAATAAAATTTGTCATTCCTCCACTTAGAACCCACAACCTATGGTATAACAATTTAATGTGTTGGCCACTAGACCAAGTCCTCTTCTTACTTGAATATGTACAATGAATTATTTATACTTCAACGAACATCACCTATTTATGCCTTTTTTTCAAAAAAAAATTTCTTTACAATTTCGAAAACATAATCTTATTGTTATTAAATATATAAAAGTAAATTATTGTTTTATTTTTTTTGGATAAATTAAAATTAAAGAATTATAATTACCTTTTCTTAATTACTCATCTTCTTCAATATCTTAATTAATTTTTTAATTTTATCATATGTTAACTTATAAATTAAGTATAAAAATCTCTCAAATATAATATTATAATATGTATAACACTTATATTTTACATATTATTATACTTTATCTATGAATATTTTTTATGAAATATATATAATTAAATATTTATATATATATATATATATATATATTTAATATTAAATATCAGTTTTACCGGTTCAACTCCAGTTACACCGGTTGAACTGGTTGAACCTTGAACCTCTAAATTTTTTGATTCTGCGATCGGTTCAGTTGTTATAACATTGATATAAATACACCTTGAGTTGTTTAGAATCCTATCATGATAGTTTCATCCCCTAAAACCTGGCACTATTATAACTATAATAATCATATAACCAATGAATAAATATTTGAAATCTTGCACATGCATATAGTGTTTTGATAATTATACAATACCACGACTTTTCACATCAGAAGTCTACTTGGCAGAGCAAGACTACTAAAAAACTAATAAATTCAATATAACACCTGGACTAATAGTTCTCTAATTAAAAGAAACTAATTTTTTAGACCGAAAAAAGCTGACTTAATATACAATAAAAATTATATTAACTGCATGTTTTAAATCCCAAATATAACTCTATATTGGTAAAATAAACATTATAGCAAAATTGAGGAAAATGTCCACTAGTCCTCCATCTGTACATCAAATTTGACTAAGAAGCAGAACCACTCAATTCACATATCAAATTAGGAGACCATAAAAAGACCATGCACGTATTAAAACAAAACCTGAAATGTCAGTTCGCTCAATTACTCTGTAGTTAAAGTCCAAATATGCCTTTGAGACATCATGCAATGTTAAGTACACCACTATGTCTAAAACTAGAATTGAAGGCATAGCATTTTGATTATTCATAACATGGCCAAATTAAAAGTAAACCAAAATATCCAGTCGGTTAGCCAACAATAAAAGATACCCGAAATACTCACCGTGTCTACTATGCAAATGTCAAGAGAACACTTCTATAGTATACTAAAATAATGAACAAAAGTTGACTGTAATTTTCATCATTAGCCAAGATTGGGATTTTGTGGGATGCGGTTGTAAGAACAAAAGCCAAGATTGGGATTAGACTAGATTGATAATAAACAAAATCTAACTGTGATTGAACGCAATCGTCCTCAATCATATGCTTGATCGTCTGCAACTCCAATGCCACTACCTCCTCTAACCCGAATGACTCATCGTAGACAACATCGTTTCAAATTTGACAGTAAACTAGGAAAAAGATTGATGACTAAAATAAAATCAAGTCAGGAGTTTTAATCTAATTTTCTTTCCATATTGTATAAGAGAAATTAGGAAAAATATCCTTAATATTGTAGGAAAATTATCAATAAAAATAAATATAAAATAAATTAAAAATTAGAGATAATGAACAATCAACGAAATATATAAATACATATTATTAAATAAATAAATAAAATTAAAAAGGAAAAGAATATTGTGTCTAAAGTGTGCAAATGCACTATCTTTAACAATAGTTTCTACCCCCATAGACTAGTCCTAGTGTAGCCGATCACAACGACTATCCTCTTAGGATACGACATACATTCCCACTAATGTATACTTCAAATAATGATGTTATAGAAATAGTTTAATAGTTTGATTAACCCAACAAAAGACCTCTCTCATATAGGGAGTGGGAAAGAACTCATAACATGTGTCATAGATTGCTAGAAAATTGATCTTCCTCCATGAAGAAGAAGAAGCTCATTTATATTGTTAGTCATAATAGCACATAAAGTGATATTATGAAGAATATAAATTATAACGGTCAAAATGGTTGTTGTCATTAGACAACATAATGACTAATAACGGTTACATAACGACTAATTCTTATTTAATAAGAATTAAACTTTTTAAAATAAATATTAATTTCCAACAATTCGTATATATCATATAAAAAATAACTTCAGTCTTAGATTTTATTTTCACTTTTATGTTTTGCCTACTTTCTACATAATATTATTATGTCATATACATATGAGTACAACCAAATATGTTACTGTGGCTGTATACACCATGTCACTCTTTTTTTTTTTTTGTGACATGAAGATTAAACAAACCAGAAGTAAGAACTAAAAGAAGCAAAAGTCAAATTTTAAATACACCTAGCAGAACTAAGTGATAGCCCCTTCATGTGGCACTGCTATCCCAAATTGATTATCATAAATAATAGTTTGAAGTCTTGATGGTAGAGAGTCCCAAATTTGAAAGGATACGTCTGAAGAGAAATTCGCCATAAAATCTGCACAAAAATTAGCTTCTCGTAAAGTTTATTGCAAGTGACACTCCTATAATTTCCGCATCAAATTCAAGCACTTTGCAATTAATGGTCTGAATAGATCTAACTCCCAATTTTCTTTAAATAGTTTTCGAAGAGCCAGCTTAGAATTTGTTTCAATGACAAACACAACGAAGCCCACTCTCCCACACAACTTTGAGAGCCATAAAAATTGCTCTTAACTCAACCCTAATAGCCATGAAGGAACCAATGGAACCAGAAAAACCAAAAACCCAATAGCCAAGATCATTACGCCCTGCTCCACCAAATCTAGCTCATCCTGAAGATCCCTTTGCACACCCATCAACAGTTATCTTGATAAAATGAGGACTTGACGCTTGCTACCTTATCAAAGGGGCAACCATTTTATACCCCCTCAGTAACTCCCTATGCTTAGAAAAATCCTACATCTAAAAATCAAAAATTTCAGTACATCGTCCTCAAATCTCCATAACCACCTCTTTTGGCAAGGAAACATCCCCCAAAAACAATTTTGCATTTTACCAATTCCATAAGTTTCTAAAGAGTAACAATAAAAGCTACTTGGTAAGAGTAGCCCCAAGTGATTCAGCTATTATTTAAGCATCCAAATCTAACCCATTCCTTGAATGAAGAATACTGTAGCTCAAGTTAAAAAAAAAGGGATAGTAACAATCTAACCCATTGAGCTCTCACACATTTAAACAACACATGCTCTATGTTCTCTCAACAATCGCCACATACTTCACATGATGCATTATTCGTCAAGTGACGAACAAACCGAAACTTATTTTTTAAAAGTCTCCTATGCCAAACCAACCAAATATAACTCCTCATATATTGGGGGACTAGTAGCCTTCATAACCATAACCAATTATCCACTACACCATCCTCCTGAATTAGCAAATCATAGGCACTTTGAATTAAAAATTTCCCTGACTCAGAGAACTAAAGCAACTTGTCACATAGCCTCGTAGAAGGAGACACAAAAGTTCCAAGTAAAAACTGACCACAAAAATTAGAAATTTGTCCTTCAAGCATATTCCAATCTCAGCCACCATCATTTTGCAAGTAGTCCTTAACTCGATAATAAAGTAAATGTGGCTTGATATCTATATTATTTATCTCTAGTAGTAGACAAAAAGACACCCACCGATTAGTTTATAGAAACACAGTCGAGTCAAGATGTCACTCTTCCTTATAAGCGTAATAGAATCCATTAATTAGTTTTTATTTTTTATCATAGAAATAAGAAAAATAATGTTTTAAACTTGTTCTTGTCTTTGGGGTATTTTATTTTTTTTTATTATAATATTTTGTCTTAAATGATTACATTTTGTTAATGCTCGTTTGCTGCATGTCTCCATCCAGAATCAAATAAGGGATATAAATAGAAGTTTTGTTTCAAAATAGAAAAATTTGACATCATTCAACACGTTACATCCTATTTTATGCTGTGTCTGTGCATTCTTACTTTATATGCTTTGAACTATATCATAGTGTCCGTATCTACTATGCAATTACTATCATTTTGAATGATTTGCACTGAGATTATAAATTGAGTTTTAGGAAAATCAGGCAATTTGAATGTAAAATATCTTCTCTTTGAAATGGCCCTATTCAATTATCGTAAAAACAAGGCTATCGTGCACCGGACTGTCTTATCGTGCGCCGGGAGTTTCCGTCCAGTCTTGGTGCTGCTTTCTTCAGCCGATGCTCGGTTCATGCTCCTTGTGGGCTATATGAGACTTGGTTCCCTTGTTTTCAATGTTTCTTTGGTAGTGGACGGTGGTTTGTTCAGTCGATGTTGCTGCTCTATTTCTTCTGTTGCAGTCCTTATTTCGACCTCCATCAAGTCCTTTGCCTCTGCACTTTTGGGCTGTGGGGATAAGGTACTCCCTCCTTTTTGGCCCTCATCAACCTAGTTTTGAGCTCCCGTGGTTGGTGATTTACCCTTTTTGGTGTCTGGAAGTCATCGGTGGCTTCTTAGATCTCTCTTGACATTAAAAACATCCATTTTTCCTCTGGTGTCATTAAAAAACATGTATTAGATAGTTAAATATATCTACCATCATTAGAAGCAATAGGATGAAGCTCTTTTCTTATGCCCATGTCCTGTAAATCAAAACGAGCTTTTACATGATTTTTTATTTTGCTAGGAATATCAAGGATTGTCCCGAGAGTGCTATCACAAATGTTTTTGTCTATATGTCACATCTAAATTGCGACGACATTTATTGCTCTCCCAATATGACAAATAAAAGAATATGGATTTTTTCTTCCATGGACTATTAAATACATTTTTTTGTTTTTTTTCCAAATCGATTATTAAAGTGTGCCAATTCTGATGCAATTTCAGACCCCAGCAAAGGAGTTAGAGCAGATCTCAACTCCATATGACAATTGAAAGATTTTTGATCTTGTCTCCAGGGTTAGCATCTAAGAATCTGTGATGGTCTATATAACAAGTTTTCTTACTATGAAGCAAATGTTGAGAATAAGTATGATAATTACATGTAGGACATGTTAACTTTCCCATCATACTCCAGCTCAACAATATTGCATAAGCTGGAAAATCACTAACAATCCATAATAATACTGCATACATTTGAAAAGACTGCTTATTATATTCATCATATGTCTCCAAATCATACTCCAATAAGTCTTTTAACTCTTGAATTAGTGGCTGCAGAAACACATCCATCTCTCTTCCTGGTGAATTAGGGCCTGGAATAATCATAGATAGCATCATATATACTAGTTTCATACACAACCATGGTGCCAAGTTTTAATTAATGAGGACTATTAGCCATGTGCTATGTGCGATGCTCATAGTTCAAAAAGGATTGAATCCATCACTAGCCAAACCTAATCGCACACTGCGTGGGTCCTTTGCAAAATTAGGATGCAAAATATCGAAATCCTTCTATGCTCAACCATCAGCTGGATGTCTCAAATCACCATATTTAGGTCGGTATTTCACATGCCAAAGCATGTCATCAGCTGTTTCAAGACACATGAACAGTCTTTAAAGCCAAGATTTCAACAGAAAATATCTTAATATTTTGGCCGGAAATTGATGGTACTTTGAGGCATCATTAGGAAATTCGTATCCTTCAACTTCCTAAAGGCTTTTCCACCTAGAAGCTCCACAAACACGATAGATTTTAGATTTGTCATAACTGTCCCAAAAGAGGATACAATCATTGGGACAAGCGTGAATCTTTTTGTAGTCAAGTCCTAGTTCATTTACCATACTTTAAGCTTCATTATATGAACCAACTATTTTCGTATCATAAAATGCCTCGTTAATTAAGTCCAAAATTTCTCCAAGTGTTGTATTACTAAGGCCATAGAGACACTTTAGAAGATACAATCTAATTGTAAAAGAAAGTGTTGAAAAGTTTTTGCAGCGAGGATATAATTCTTGTTGTTCTTTTTTAACTAACTTGTAAAACTTCTTAGCTTGTAGATTTGGCCCTTCCCCTGCATTATCTAGACCTATTTTTTCTTTTACCTCCCTAAAGGTATCGTTTAAAAGCCTATCAATATCATTATCATTTATCATTCTACCTGATTGGAGTCCCTCACCATGGAAAATCGATTTCTTTTATCCACCCATAAATCCCTTAACAATTGAATGCTCATAAACCAAATCTCTATGGTACCAATATCAACATAAACATTTTTTATGAGGGCAACAAATTTCATCCCCTTTAGCAGATGTAGCAAAAGCCTTATTAAAGAAAACCTCAACCCTATTTGTGTACTTATTACTCAATCTAGCAAAGTCCATCCATGTTCTATCCTCCACATTACTAAATAATTCTTCAATCAACTAAAAAAAAGAGTCATTAAAAGTAAAGGCAAACAGACAAACATTAGTTGGATACCACAAAATGAACAAACAACAAAGTGCCACAATAAAAACATGAGAGGAATGCTTTGAAAAATTTCACTGCCCAACATTACATAAAACACATAAAATTAACATAGTTGTTGCACATGAAAGAACAAAAGATAAGTCTCAACTAAATGCATAAACTGCTATAAAAATGAAGTAAAGACAATTCTTTCACTCACCGAAAAGCAATAGTTCCAGGACGATAACAATGAGGCTTATTGACACCACCAATAGTTGTGGCAGACTTACGGGCAACCTAGAAACACAATAACTAAAGATTATAACTAAAAGTCCAAAAAAGAGGGAATCAAATTTCATAAAAACATGCAAAAAAAAAAAAAGGATCAGCAAAAGTTATCTGTTAATAAAGAATGTATTTGTTAATAAAGAATAGAATTGTCTCTGCTTTGTTTTGAAAAAAAAAATAAAAATTGGAGAACTAAACACAGTCAAGGTTTGATAAGCAATCACGGCTTGGTAGGCTTTCAGTACTATTGGCCATGTTCAATGAAAAGCATATCTGACTCAAAAAACCTCAACCCACGTTTCAATCAAAAGCTAGTGTTTTGATTTCCACAATATCTAAAGGCAGGAAGATTCAAGAATCCAACAATATAAATTCAAATAAATACTACAAGACCCAATTATAGATTTCCAAAAAAATATAAAAATTAATCAACAATGCCAAAAAAAATGTCTTTGGCAACCTATAGATTAACCCTTCCTTTGAAACACAGGGAAACCCACATAGAAAAATGTCACCAGAAAGAAAATATCATTATCGGTGTCATGGCCCCAAACAAAAAAAAGAACCAACACAGAAAAAACAAAGAAAAAAACCAATAAGGGGAAAAGGAGAAAACAAAGAAGAGCATAACAAGATAATGAGTTTGATTTTTACAAGTAAAAAGGTGTAGGTAAAGAATAATAATAGGAAAAAATATTTTTTTCAAAAAAACAAGAAAGAGGAAGTGGGGGTTCAGGAGGATGGATGAAGAGAGAAAAAAAAAACATACAAGAAAACGAAACTGAAGCCAGCAAACGAGAGTAGATGGAAAGAGATGAGGAAGAAGAGAATGCAGCAAAAGGAGAAGGAAAATAAAAAAATCTACAGTAAAAGAAAAAGGAAACCCACCTTTTTACAATAGAAGGAGAGGTAGAGGATGACATGATTGAAGATTGAGAAGAAGAGGAGGAAACAATTGGCTTAGGGATTAAAGATTTAGAAGAAGCACGCGTGTCTGAGCGGGCTTAGTCCTTAAGCACGCTAAAGCAAAACAAGTGTGGATAATCATTTTTTTTTTTGTTTCTAAAAGGGAGAAAATTTGTATACGTGGCCACTTAATCTCCATACAATTTTTTTTTGTTTTACTTTTTTTAATATTTAAAACCGCAGCATAAAATATTAAAAGCACTGCATAAAGTATGAAAAAGTGCTGCATATTTCTATATAGGTAGTGGTTACAAACGCTGCTTTTTATATGTGACGTTTATAACCGCTGCATAAACACTTGTCTATACAACGTTTTTAAAACACTGCATAAAGTCTGTAAAAAAACGTTATTTACAAGTTCACATGACATTTATAATCGCTGCATAAACACTTGTATATGCAACGTTTTTAAAACACTGCATAAAGTCTATAAAAAAATGTTTACAACCGTCGCATAAATAACTAACATAAAAAAAAATATGCAACGTCTTATAACTGTTGAATAAAATAATAAACCTCTACCTATCATTGTTACATGCGGCGGTTTTTAAAAGCTGCACCTAATTGTGCTACACCTCCAACGTTTAATACGTGCAACGTTTCCTAGCTACTGCTTATAAGAGCAAAGGTTAAAAACCACCGCTTATAATCGTTGCCTAAAACTATTTATAGCAACGGTTCTTAACCGCCACATATAAACTAGTGCCTTAAACAAACGTACATTGTGTTCTTGAAAACAGCTGCATGGGAAGCGTCACATAAAATTGTTAGTGTAACGTTAGGCAAGAAATTTTTTAAGCAACGGTTCAAAATGTTATATCAGATTTATAAACCACCGCTAGATAACCACTGCTATATTCACGTTTTGTGGTAGTTACAATAAAAATTTTATAGATGTTACGCACAGGTCTTTTTCGAAATCTTAATACTTTAATTATTATTAAATTTAATAATAATTAAAATATATTATTATAATAAACTTATTATTTAATCTAAATTTCATGTAACCACTACTTTGTAAATCTAATTTAATTCTTTAGTTAATATAATCTAATTCTTTAATAAGTCTGGTGCTTTTGACTTTTATTTGTAATAGGACTATAGATAACTAATTCAACTTTTGACTTTGACTTTTATTTATAAATAACTAATACTATTTAAATCTATAATAAAAGATCTAGATAAACTCAAAACTTAATTTTAATTTTATTGGGAATAACATCAATCTCTTCAACTTGACCTACGTGGGAGTCCAACAATGAACTCGGAGTTGTATAATATTGTCTTCAAGTTGAACTCTTCTACTTAGTACTATCATGTTTTAAATTTTTTGTTAGATAATCACTACTGATTTCTATTTGATTCAACAATAGACAGAAAGTTAGTCTCCTATGCTTTCTCTCCTCCTACCTTTTTCTTTCTAGAGCAATACAATTCTTCTAGAGATTACCTCTATCCTAAATAGCATTATAATTTGGCTGTCTATCTATTTGAGGTATCTATCCAGCTATATATCTCAGGATTTGCAGATGCAATAGTCCCAATATTTCTTTCTTTTTGTTTTCTTTTTTATTTACGTCATTTTAGTGGTTAAGTAAATTTGATTTTTTATTTTATCTTTGATTTTCAGGATGAACAGGTCCAATTCAAGGTGCAGTTGTACATGTCTGATAGGAACAACCTCTTAGATCCTTCAAGCAGTCCATACAGCATTTAAAAGAAAAAAAAAGCTAATGAATAATTTGATAGGTTCCAGCTACCATGTTATTAAGCCATAATAAGAGAAAATCACACTGTAAGCTCCTCTTCTTTCCTTTTGTTTTCCTTTTTCTTTACGTTAGGTTGGTAACTAAGTAAATATGATTTTTTATTTTGGTTTCTCTTATGTTTTATTTTTTAGCATCTATAAGTAGAAGTAGATTAAACATGAGAGTGATGTGTTTTTTTTAGGGTAACACAGATGAGAAGAAGGAACTTCACAAACATTAATGAGTTTCGAAAACATGATGGCAAGGTAATATCATACAAACTTCTTTTTTAGTTTTTGAGCTACATATGAAAACTAGATTTTTAGCTATATATATTGCTTTGATTCATGACGTAGAATTGTGTTATTTTCAATTTGAGATTTTTGGTATTGCTTTTTTCCTATTTTATGGTAATAGGTAGCACACAAATCCCCAAAAATAATGAATTTCAGTGTAGACCCTTCAATTAGAGCAAACAGCAATTGCAGGATATGGTGAGGAGCCATCAGTTACTACTTGCCGAATATGATTGCTGTTTAGCCCAGAAGAGGTTAGCAAGGTTTTTGTCCACATGTTATAACGTGATTAGATGCACATAATCCAAACAATTGTACATTAATTGTTTATACGGTTTGTTTGCAAATCCAAGTAAAGCTTTAGTGTTTATAGTGTTTTTTTTTGGGTCAGCAATATCACGGGTTTTATTTCTACGATGCTCTCTACCTTTTGAAATAGTCATACATTTTATTCACTAATTTGTCAATTTTTCATTCAACTTTATATTTAGGTGGCAAAATCTTTAAGTTTAGGATTTACTTTTTTGAAAAAAAATTAAAAATATGTTATTTACAATGAAACTATTCTATCCTTTTTATTTTTATCAAATACTTTATAGATAGATGATCATCAATTATTTTATATGACCATCAGTTACTAATTTTGATGTCCTATTTTACAACAATTTAAGATTTTAAGTATGTTTATTTATTTAACTATTATTTTTTTATTTTTATCAGATAATCATAACCTAATTTCAATTTGATTAAACAATTGCTCAAATCATCAAATCACAATTTTTGATTTAGCCTCGATTGCATTGATTTTTTTTTTTTTTGGCAGAAAGTAATATTGCATTGATCACTCAAATAAAAACAAGGATTAGGTTTCTTGGCGTCCCTTTTGCCCCCAACAATGTCTCACATGATCTATCTTATGATGAACAGGTATGACGCCATAGCTAGAACTTACAGTACCCAGTACGTGATCTTCTCTTTCCTTTTTTTGGTTTGATTTCTTTGCATTAATCTGTTTGTTTTCTATCTTTTAAATTTGAATGTCTCTACAGAAATTTATTAAATGAAACTTTTTCAATTTACTCCTTTTTATCCGCATGTGCTTCTCATGCAAACATTAGTCTTATTATTAAGAAGTACTTGGCCTTAACCCAAAATTGGATTTATCCTTTGGATGATGAGCAAAAGAAGTCTTGGCGGGTGAAAAGCTTCATTCTCCTCTCATTACAATTTAGGCATACTATTAGCTAGAGGTAAATATTATCTTATATGCTTATTCTTCCCAACTTTATCTTTGGTTCTTTTCTTTTCCTCCCATCTCATTTCCCAACTTTATCTTCTGTTCTTTTTTATTCCTCTCATCTTATGTTTTTTTTATTTATTGAATAAGTCTTCTGATTATTGTTCTTGCTAAGTGTTTTTTAATGTGTTTTATTAATTATTTAGACTTCTTGGATTTTAAAAAAAGTTAACTTATATATTTATAGATAGTAATAAATGATATATTTATATATTTTTAATTTATTTTTTACTTAAAAATTTTCGATGTAAATTTTAAAAATCTGCACATAACAGACTCAAAGAAACTAGTATATATATATGTGTGTGTGTGTGTGTTAAGATTCCTACAGATTTTGGTAATTGAAAGAAACCGAGAGTTCAACTCTCATCTTTTTTCAATTTTCACCAATTCAGTACTTTTCTTCTCATTTGAACCAAAAAAAGGGGGCAGGAGCTTCACTGAAATATCACAATAAATGCAAAGTTACCCTGTACATGGCTGAAAAGTGACCGGTGGCCGGATAGCCGTATATTAATTTACGAAAAACATGCCCACGGAGACAAAAATCACGAAAAAGAGGCTGTGATGAATCAATCAATTGAATGGTATAATTAAATAATTAGTATTTATAATTAAAAATTAATAAAAGACATTAATTTGATTAATTTTTTATTATAAATAATAATTATTTAATTATATAATTCAATTAATATATTATACTGTAAATCTATCCAATTAATTTAGTTTTTGTTGTCCATATAATTAACCTCGTTAATTTTACTCCCACCATGCTATCCTTCAGTCATGAATAGCCCTTTAAGCTTAGCTTCTATGAAAACAAAAACTTACATGTGCGTTATAAATAGGATTATTGTCAAAAAATAACACAAATTTTATATTTTTTTATAAATCTAACACTATTTTTAAAAATTAATAAATTTAATACAGTTTAATTATTTTTTTACAAATCTAACATAATTTTTAACAATTAACAAATTTAGTACAATTCAATTATTTTTTAACAAATTTAACACACTGTCAGTTAAAAATAATCGAATATCTAGTATGCACGCATGCACTTATAGCATTTAGGCGTTTTAAACTATACTGGATTTTGACATTCAATTATTTTTTAACAAATTTAGTATACTGTCAGTTAAAAATAATCGAACCTCTAATATACATATATGCACATATGACATTTAACAGTTTTAAACTGTATTAGATTTATGAGTAAATGTGTCATATGTGTATATTAAATGATTCAGTTACTTTTATCTAATTATTTTTAATTGACAGTGTGCTACATTTGTTAGAAAATAACTAAAATGTACTAGATTTATTAATTGTTAAAAGTTATGCTAGATTTATAAGAAAATAATTAAATTGTACTATATTTGTTAGTTTTTAAAAATAGTACTAAATTTATAAAAAATAAAAAAATAATACTATTTTTTTATAATAACCCTTAAAAATATAATATCCGTCTTCGGTTTGAAAAACATATAATATCCGCTCATAGAAGGCAATGGCCGTTAATTGTTCGTAAACTCGGTCGGTCACACATCAAAATTCACTGCTTTTATAGGTGACAACTTCTCTATATGTAGTCTTCTCGACATTCAAATCTACGCTTGTCAGAGACTAAACATTTGCTCAATTGATTTAAAGAAATACCTTTTATATTTAAAGAAATATTTTTTAATTAACAAGTGTAGAATTTAAACTCCAACTAAAATCACTTGCTTGATTTCTTTTTTCCGCGTACCACTATCTTGCAAGCATATTCTTTCCTTTCAACACGCGATTCTCTCCCCCATGGGCTTCTCCCTCTCACTCTGCCGGGTTTCTAGTACCAGTGCCTCTCTCTGCCTCTCAACTCTCAGCTGATCTCTTTAAAGATGTCAAGCGAAGAAACGGACAAAGGACATCATGGCCAATCCAGGATGGCCATTTAAAAGGCCATAAATAATGGCGGTTGTCCAACTTTTGGACTTTTCTTTTGGAAAAAGTTGTTGGCCGAGTTCCATATTCAGTTCAACTACTCTTAATCAATAGGAGGGGCTTGAAAATAGGGGACTTATTGTAGTTCAATTATTTTCAAAGGACTTGGGCCTGGTATTGAGGTAATCTTGGTCAGGAATCAATCATGAAACGGACAGCTTGTAGCAGTTATTGCATATTCTCAAAGTGCCTTATCTCCTTTGATGGCTGAGGCGCTTGCGCTGCGGACCGGAACTCAACTGGCACAAACTCTCGGTGGGCAGAACGTCATCATTGAGACTGATGCATTGGAGTTGTATAACGAGTTACATGGAGAGGAAGTTGACTGGCAATGGAGCATTAGTCCAATTCTCAAGGATGTCCCGAGGCTATTAAACTCTTTTTGTAATAGTCGGGTTACAAATTAGGTAGCACACCAGTCTCGAATAAGATTGTGCCCCGCGGATTAGGTTGACAATCCTCCAGCCAACCTTCAACTCTTGTTGTGTGTTGATATTACCCATTAATGAAATTTGAGCTTATGGAGTCCAAAAAAAAAAAAAAAAAGAAAGATAATCTTGGTCCAAGTATCTGGGTCCTTTTCTTCATATCTTTCACGTGCCTACGTGGACCCAACTGCATATATCGAAAGTTTGATACCGAGAGTTGTGCTCAGTCATGTGGATGCACAGTGGAATTCAATCAAATAAACAGTAACATCCTACGCGTAAAGGGACACCGGGTCTCATTATACAGTAGTTTCCTTGTTTGTTTTTTTTTACTCAGAAACCAATGTTTGCCGACACTCAGAAATAGGAACAGGGAAATGGAAACTAGAATTCACGGTTAGAATTACGAATGGAGAAAAGTATTTCAAGTAAGCAGCTATACGGATTGGAATTAAAATTCAAAGGAGAAAAAACATCTGAGCATTGAATCTGTTTGCGCAAAATTGGTTTTCACAATTGGGGTGGACATTCATCTTTTCTTTCCTCTTTTATTGTGGGTAGATAGATGAATAACAGTAGAGATTGTGTACATTACTGAGTATAACAAATGTGACATTGATTTTTTTTTTTTAAATTATAATCCGTATCTGAGGACCCAATGAATCGCGAGTCAATGCTGTCAAATCAAGAAATACATAGCGAAGAAGATTACGTGGGATCAAACAAGAAAATGTAAAATTCTAAAACAATAGAAAATTAATCAGCCTGGAAATATACAATCTACATGGATATATACTTTATTAATAATGCCACAGACTACTAATTGTCTTTTCTTTATTTCTAATCAAAGTCGCAAGATCAAAATTTGTGTGAAAAATAATAGAACAAATCAAATAAATAATAGGGAGAGTTCACATTTTGTTTTAGCATATCATATTGTTTTTACTTCTATTGTCTTTATTGATAAAACAATAAACAATCGAGACATAGGAGACATTTAGTTGAACATTACATCGGACTCTTTCTCGCGCCAATAGTTTGCATGTGCCTATGAGGCCGCTTATTATTATTATTATTATTATTATTCAATTTAATTCGGGGCCTCAAGGCATGGTCATTATGATATCTGCGTGCTCTTGAATCGCCTTCCAAGCTGCAATAACATGGCGATCCTCAGTAAGACTGGCGCCAACAGCGAACCTTAAAATATAGACTCCGCCAACCATGGTATGAGTCATGTATAGTTTCCCTGAATCATTAATTGACTCCAGCAATTTTTTGTTTAGCTCATTTGCAGACTTCTGATCACTTTCCCTGTCATCTTCTGGCACCACCTTCTCCATTGCTGCCGATGGCAATGCCCTGAAACAAACCAAGGCAAAGTTTCTAGGGACCACAATCTCAAACCTTTTGTCCATCGCGACAAGTTCTTCGAAAATCCTAGCCATCCTGACATGGTTTCTTATGAATTTTCTGAGATTTTCCACACCATAGCTTCTTAACACGAGCCACAGCTTCAAGGACCGAAATCTTCTGCTGAAAGATATTTGCCAGTCTTTGTAATCCACAACTTGTTTTGCATCAGTAGCCTTGTTCTTCAGATATTCGGCTTCCAGCGTCGAAAGCGATTTCTTGATAGCACTTGGATGTTTTAACCAAAGGCAGCAACAAGCCACAGGTGTAAACAGCCATTTATGTGCATTGAGGCTAAATGAATCCGCACCCTCAATACCATTCATGAAATGTCGAAACTCCGGGCATATGCAGGCGCTTCCAGCATAAGCTGCATCGACATGAACCCATAAGCCATAGTGGGTTGCTATATCACACAGTGGCCTCAGTGGATCAACTGCTGTCGTTGAAGTTGTGCCAATGGTAGCACAAAGAAACAAGGGAATAAATCCAGCTTCTACGTCAGAGCAAATAGCCTGTCTTAATGAATCCGGGGACATTGCGAACAACGTTGATTTGCAAGTCCTAATGACTCGAAAATTTTCCCCGCGGATTCCCGCGATTCGGGCTGCTTTTTGGAGGGAAACATGTGTTTGATCAGAAGAATAAACAACAAGTTTGTCAATTTTCTCCCTGCCTATTCGGCCCAGCATTTGGTCTCTTGCAGCTACAAGCGTGCACAAAATTGCTGCACATGTACTGGGATGTATAACACCCCCACCATTGCCTGAGAAAAGGAAAGATTTGGGAAGTTGAAGCGTTTCTCCAAGCCAATCCATCACAACATTTTCGAGCTCCGTTGCGGCAGGGGATGACATCCACTGGAACCCAACGACATTTAAGCCAGCAGCAAGCATTTCCCCAAGAAAACCTGCCGTGCTAAGGCCTGCTGGGAAGTATGCAAAGAAATTGGGGCTTTGCCAGTGTGTGATTCCAGGAAGAATATGTTCCTTCACATCTTGGAGAACAGTGTCAACAGGTTCAGGACTGTGTGGGGCAGACATTGGCAATAGCGCTTGAAGATAGCCTGGTTCAACTTGAGTTCTAACTGGGTGTTTCTCTATGGTTTTGTAGTAGTCTGTGAGGAAGTCTATGACCATGTAACCTTGCCTCCTGAACTCCTCAGGGTCCAGGGGATTCAAGATCAGAGGGCTAAAATTTTGATCCTGTTGATCAACGTTATCGTTGATTCTACCCATTTGGAATTGAATCCTTCGAAAAATGGAAAAGGATTATATCCAGACAAATTATTATTGTGTTGGGATGTGTGGTCGAAAGTTTATAGGCCAGTTTGCTTTGCCGATATTTTTAAGGCCTATTTATAGAGAAGGGTTCTTGGTGGACATGGCTCCCCCCTACAAGAAAAATGTTGGCGGACGCCAGACAGTTCCCCACGTTTATTGGGTTGATTTGATGGGTTATATACTAGAGCCCTTACGTCCAAAACGACATAAAAAAAAAAAAAAAAAAGGGCAATTTCAAGCATTAGGCCATGTTTTATTATTATTATTATTATTTTATGCCCCTAAAACGAAAGAACGAGAAAATGTGTGGCTTGGCAATTCCAAGCATTCGGCCATGTTTTTTTGAATTATAAAAATTTTGTGACGGTAGAATTTGATGGCTGTAAGTGACTGTAATATATGATATAACAGACGATATATACTACATTTTTTTTATATTTACAAAAATAATATATTACATATAAAAAAAAAACATACCATCCATATGAATAAACAAAATATACGACGCGGTAATTCCAAGCATTCGGCCATGTTTATTGGGTGACAGATTCCTGTAGCCCCACGTTTATTGGGTTCATTTGATGGGTTATATACTGGAGCCCTCACGTCGAAAACGACATTACAAAGCATTAGGCCATGTTTTTTTAGTTAGAAAAATTTTGTGGCCACAAAATTTAGTTGTATAAGTAAATGTAATATATGATATAATAAGTAAAAAATATATATTTTTTTGTATTTATAAAAAAAAGTATACAATATATTAAAAAGAAATATACAATATGTATGAACAAATGAAATATATGATGTAGTAAACGACTTATAAAAAAATTATATGAAATGTCAAAAAAATTTATAAGAGTCATGTGAATAGTTATTAAAAATTAAATTTTTTTAATTTGATAAGTATGTGGCTGTTTTGACGGATCTTATATTTTTTTTGACATGTAGTATTTTTTTTTATAAATATAAAAAATATCGTATATTTCATCTATTGTATCGTATATTGCAGCCACTTATAACCCCAAATTTTGCAGCCATGGAGTGATCTTCTTTTTTAATTTGATGCCTTGAAAATGTGTGTCTTAACATCCATTTTTTTTTAACACATTTACATTTGTTATACTGTGCGGGAACGATTTCAAGTTTCAACAGTCATTGACCTCGGAACTCAATCGAAGGAATGCTCGTTGATTGTCGAAGACATTCAAGTGCTTGCTATTTGTTACCAAGGATGTAAGGACTAAATCAAATTAACTGTTCAAATCAAAAAATTGGAAACCAGCTAACTATTCGGTCGGATTCTCTCTTGAAACCACATCTTTTGAGAACCAGACTTTAATCCAGTAAAACAGTTGGTTTAACTGTAAACCGACAATCCAACCAAAGTCTATTCAGGTTGATTTGGTTCAGTTATAACATTTTGGTAGAGTCAACGCATTGGTTCTGTGTAACCATATAAAAAAACATGAAATCCCACAACGCATGATGGGTCTTAAACCTGTGACCTCCCATGTATAGTGGGAGGTCTCGCACATACTAAACGAAGTTGTTGGTTGTTTATTTTTTGTTTTACTTTTATTTATCAATGCCGCAAGAACAATGACCCCCATTTGCTTTCTCATTCGACTTTTTGTAAATAACAAATGAACAATTACTATTTTCTATCTCTCTTTTCATTCTTTTTGTTAAGAAAATTTTTTATTATTTTTTGGTATTAAATTAAATTTCTGAAAATATGAACTAATTGAAATGAAAATACATAAATTAAAATAAATCTTATATTTAAAATATTTGACATAAATTATTTATGTTCATTTATATATTAACTTGGTTATTCTTTTAGCTTTATCGTATGTTAAATTATAAATTGTGTTTTGTTAAATGTACCAATTATAATATTTTAAACTTATATAAATATTAATATCTTATATAAAATTAGTTCATAAAATACAATTTGCTTTAAATATTTATTGTCATTCTTGTACAATATTATACATTACATAAATATTTAATTTTTATATGTTAATATTAAATATCGATTAAACTTTAAACCGTTGAATTTTCTAATTTAATGATCGATTTAGTTCTTAAAATCTTTTGATTGTGAATTACAGTCAATGATAGCACCCCAAGAACATTATAGTGTCCAAAATAAGGTAGCGAAGAGTATGTGATACGGAAAAGTTAGATGAGGATCATTTTCTCTTTGATCTCAATCAATTTTTTATTATTCTGTCAAAAAAAAAAATCAAGTTTTTATTAAAAAAGGTAAAAACTTGTGGCTCGTCTCATATCAGGGGAGCGTGTGGCTCCTTTATCCGTTCTCCATGTCATGAATGTCTACAAAGGTAAAATATCTAATTAAGAACTAAATCAAACTAGTCATAATGTAACTTGATTAATAAAGAAATAATTTACGCATTATTGAACAAATTAAGAACTGTAATCGAAATTCAAATATTAATGGACATGTCTAATTTAAGTTTTAAAATTATATCTAAAGCTGTGTGATTACAAAAAATTTTAGGATGGAAATTAGTCATCAAGTTAAAACAAACTCTAAAGATGTATCAATGACTTTGGCTTTCGACTCAAATATGTTATTTACGATATTATTTACATGAACATATTCAAGTTTAAAATCTAAAATATTAACTGTTTCATGATGATAGATTTACTAAAAAAAATTAAGTAATGATATCAGAACTTATATAATTTTAAAAATTGAATATTTTCTAGTATGATAGATAACTTATATACTAAGTTTATGATTGTTATTTAACCGAAAGAAAAACTTGGGGTTTTATGCTTGTTTTCCAGATTCAAGGATCTCTTACCTTAAAAACAGAAAGAGGGCTAAGAGTAGGCCGTAAAGTGGCTGACTGGCGTCTAAAGTATGTAATGAATTGTAAATTTCTTCCGCAGTTGAGTCGGCTGGAATTGTTAATTCTTTTACCGATTTAGAAAAGAAAAGAAAAAAAAAAAACCCTTAAAGATGTTGCTAGGCTGTCAAGCCGTACAAGAAGTGGCTTGCGTCTAAAGGAATATTGAATCCTTTGTTAGCATAAATAAAAAAGGCAGTTTATATATATATATAATAATTGTACGCAATATGCAAATTTAATCAGATTTATTAATAAATTTATTTTATTTTATTTAAAAAATAAAAATACGTTATAATTTTGAGTATTATTTTTTATGAATTTTTAATTTTTTGAGAAAATAAAACTATATATATAGTAATAGTTCCACGCGATGCGTAGATTTAATTATATTTATTTTATTAAAAAAATAAAAACACATTCTAATTTTGAGCATTATTTTTTAGGAAATTTTAAATTTTTTTGACAAAATAAAACAATTTTTTTTCTTTTTTTTAAAAAAGAAAAATTTGGAAGTAGCATTTTTTTTTATTTCTTCTCATTTGAGGAAATTTTAACATAATTCTTTTTTTTTTTAAGAAAAGATAGGTAAATTTGAAAGATTTTTCATTTATGAAGAGATTTTCTTAATTTTTTTTTGGTTAACATATTTTTTCTTTTTTAAATAGGAGAATTTAAGAATATTTTTTTCTATTATTTTCTTTTATTAGAAAATTTTATAATTATAAAAATTTAATTAGAATCAAAACAGTGCCATGTGAATCAATAGAAACGTTATTAGATTACAATTACATTTATATCAATTGATTAAAAGAAATACTAATCCTCATTGTAATAAAATTTTGATAATTGTAATACATTTTAATATTTTTAATTGTAAATTTATGAGAAGTTGTCAAGTACCTAAAAGAGAAAAGTTTAAATTTTCTCTCAACTTCAGTTTTATATAGTTATATATAGATAAAAGAAGCCCAAAGGTGAAAAAAAAATAATTAAAGAGTTATTAAGACCTTAATACAAAACTGAAAAAATCTCAACAGAATATGCCAAGATATTGGGAAATGGGCGAAAAGAATAGAATTTGGACCTACTCAATTACAATTGATCATCATTTTTTTTTTCTATCTGTATTTGACAGTACAATCTGTACCCCAATGTTTCCACTAATCTCCAGTCTTCTTATTACAGTATAGCAGAAACTACAAAGCCATTTAATTAACAGAAAAAATTTAGTTTCTGTAAGAACGGTAACTTCGAATGGCTTCACAAGTGAATTCTGCAAGAAGTAACCAATGAACGAAAAAAAAAAAAAGGCTTGAATTTATAAATAAGTTATAGCTGAAAAGATAAGAATGGAAATGCACATGGGACGATCTTGAAAATATAACGTTAGTGATCTCACCTTTGTATTTGCTTGCTTTTATAATATGTTTTTTAGACCCTGGCACGTTCCCAACGGGTTTTATACTTTTCGTTTAAAAAAAAAAAAAAAAGGGTTTTATAGTTTATTGTTTTTTTAATATTAAAAAATTAATAAAATATTATTTTCATATTTTATAATAAAAAAATATGTTTTTATTTATTGTGGTGGACTCCGTTGACCGCTCGGAGTTGTCCACTTCAATTTTCCGTTTCTTTTTTAATGTGTGCTAACTGTAAACTTTTATTCAAGAAAATAATGATATTTATATTGGGGAAACAGAGCAAAAATTGTTATTTTTGTTAAACAATGAAATTGCGAGCAAAAAGAAATTAATGAGCTTAAATCCATAAAGATTTTTTTTATTATTATATAAGGTATGGTTTTTGCCCAATAAATAAAAAAACACTTAGTAAATATATATATATCCTTGATCATGAATAATGGTTGACAAGTTACCTTAACTGTCCTGAAGCTTAGCCTGAGTACAATAACAATAATTGTTTGCCATGATTTTAAAATACATATATACTATATGGGTCATGTGTAACATATGGAGTTCTTCAATATTCATAACTGTTATCTTAATAGTTTGTGTTTTACTTTGGTCGAAAATGTCGTGTAACATGCATGGTGTCCCATAAATATTTTAACAATATCGTATAGCCCTAAAATGGATTCTTGTGGTTTTATAATCTAATGGTGTTATATAGTCTAACAAACTAAGTCGTATAGCTTGCTATATAATGTCGTATAATTTTTATAATAGTGTCAACTTATTTGCTAATGGTGGCGTATATCATTGACAAAGTAACTTGTAATTTGATTTATAATTTTTTATATTTTCACGAGTGTCAAATATTATTGACAAAGTGATGTATATATAGCTTTATAATGGTGTTCTACTGTAGCAACCTTGCTCAAAGGTTATTTCTCAAAGTCATAAGTTTGAACGAGATTGAACAAAGTGATGGAACAGTAAGAAAAGACTAGCAATATGAATGATTCAAGGTGATACAGCAACAACGAAAGAAAATATGTACGTGATACAACCATGGTTGTTAGAACTGACTCGAATTGGTCGGTCTGACTGGTTCAATTAGTGACCGGTCAAAGATCCGAACCAGTTCATGCTATTTTTGGGAAAAGAACCGGACCGGTTAAAATCGATCAAAATCGGACCAATTTGACTGATTCAAAATAAATTAAATATTTATAAATTATAATTTGAACTCAGTGTTTATTTAAACTATAATTTAAATTCTAAATTTAATTAAAATTTTTAATTTAGTCCTAAATTCAATCAAACATTTCAATTTAGTCTTTAAAATTAAAAAAATTAATATTTAATCACTATTTATAAATATTATTCTTTTAATTACTTATATATGTATATATATATAATATAATATTAAATACCGGTTCAAATATCAGTTTAACTGATTCAATCGATTGAACCTTGACCCACTAATATTTCCGGTTCGATGACCGGTCCGGTTCTGAGAACCTTGGATACAACTAGTAGAAGAAGGGAAAAAAAATAGTAAAAAAAACACGAGAAGTAGCAAAATAAATGGTAGCAGCCAAAGGAATAGTAGCCACACACCTAGTCAAATATATATGCATACATTTAACACGCAAGTTGGGTCTTTAATTTTTCCTTTTAGTTAAATCCATATGTGCATGCAACAGGTGCCCTAGATCGGTTGTTCTTTTGTCCTTTAGCACATGTGTACACATTTAATTACTAAGTTGGTTGTGAATATAAACGGGCAAAGGCAAAGCAACCGAGTAGTAAGGTAGTGGGAGAAATGCAAAAGAGTTGTGAGATCATGTGAGAATGAGGTTCAACGTTATTGCCCTGACCTGCATAATGAAGTCTTCTGTTTCGTATTTATTTTTACTATACAAATAATTATTTGTTTTGCTGTATTCTTAAATTTAAAGTTATTTTTAATACACAAATAATTAAAACTTATACCCAATTTTTAGATGTCTACTAGGTCATTACATCAAATTGATATTAATGCGTCCAATTTTCTATATTCTATAGAATTGTTTAAAAAATAATAATAATAACCACCATCTGTTGCAGCAATGACATTACCAAGCATGGTCAAAGTCTCAATTAGCTCAAGCAACTATGTTGCCATGTCTTCGGTACCAAATCAACTGAATAGTCAAGATAAAAGCATGATTTCAAAACACCAAAAGAAATAACTCAAAATATTGATAGGAGAAAACTATAACAATAAGGAGAAAACTATAACAACAAATGAACACATACAACCCAATCTAAGAAAAAAAAAAGGCCTAATGGACTCCTAGTGGAAGGTCCAAGCAGAAAAATGGCCCAGTGGAGAAGTACCATTAGAACATTAATGGAAAAGCACCTAACTAGAGAAATCGAAATCTATTAACCGAAATAGAAACTTAGTGCTGGAATGTTCTGTGGCACCCTCAATAAGCTCCACCAGTAATCTAACGTGTAATGAAAGGTGAGTCCTATAAGCGTCAGTTAACGGCAAAAATGATAATGCACAAGAAATAAAATGGAAAGCGCATTTAAAATTAGGTTTCGATTTGCGTGCTTTCGATATAACCATCCAGTTCGTCAAGGGAAGTAAAAAAGTAACTTGGAGATAGAATGATCATTGAGAATAGGTACACATCTCATGTTTCAAGTAGTAAATGAGAAAATGTGGTATGCAATTTTGGGGTGGGCATTTAAATTTGTTTTCTTCTTTCGCTCTGCTTTGCCCATTCACAGCAAATAATCTGTGACTCTTGTTGGGTTCACTGGCTTAGCACAATGTCCTCAGATCAACATTTGTGTTTTCCTCGAACTAACCCTTCTATTCGTACTCCTATCAGCACGAAGTAGAGCGGCATAGGAGCAGATTTTATGTTTGCCTAGGTTTTCTCCATACACAGTGTTGCACGCCATTTTATCCCCATTTGCCACGTCTTTTCCTTTTAAAATCCTAGTTGTCACTGGACAAAATATTTTATTGTGTCCACGTTGGCTGCATAGATATCTCAGTATAACTAATGTGTGTATGAAAGATTTCTGAATGGAAAAATATCATTAGAAAACCCATACAGCCCAATAGGCTCTTATTAGAAGACTCAAATAGATAAGAGCCAAAAGAGATTGATAACATCCCAATATGATGCAAGTACAAAAAGGTCTAAAGCAGAAAGGTAAACATATTGTTTGAAATTCAGTAAAAAAGGACCACATGAGCATAAATTGTGAACAACCAAACAAAGATAAATTTCATATCAGAGGTGAAAATTTACATGATCATTTTCATCTCAACTTCTCACTCCCCATTGTTTTTCAAAAGCCTCAAACATTTGCTCAGCTTTCAAATCAACAAGATGAGACCACCAACAAGCCATTAGACTATAGACAATAGATGATCATCAAATTCTAGATAGAGACCAAAGCCACAATAGTTATGAATCCTAGAAGATGTTTTATGCAATAATAAAGAAGTCTATTCTACATCATCACAACTTGTTCAACTTAACTTATAATTGTGACGATATGGACCAATCCAGCCAAGTAATACAAGAGTTTTGGTTTTAAAATTAAAGACGTATGATAAGGAGAGCTGCTGTCTCTATAACACCTACCGCTGTCATCCTTGTTATTAATCTCACCAATACTGTTTCCCTCACGAAAGTTGCTGGTCCAAACTCTAACATTGTCATTGTTTTCCAAAACAATATCAACCAACATTACCGTCATGAAACAACGGATTATGAGCCACCAAGGACTGCTTTATTGTCATTTGGGACCATTGAGGTAAGTCAAAGATCTAACTCCTATGGGTATTTTCACTTAGTAGAGGGCTTTACTTCAGAAATAATTAGATCATTCCTCTTTTCTCATGAGATAGGAAGGGAAACTCTTCTCCTTTTTTCAGTCTATCTAGGCGATATGAATCAGACGCTTCGACATATAAGCTACAACATCATAGATTCCTTAAATATTGACTCAATTGAGTTAGAGATTTGTCTCGAGCCTTTAGACACAGTCTTTTTTGACTTTTGCAAGTGAAAAAGACAAAAAACAAAGCCAATAATCAAAAGAAGAGAAAAAAAAAATGAAGAGGAAAAGAAAGAACAAAAAAAGACATTATGACAGTTTTCTCACAACAGTCAACCATAGTGATACAAAATTAAGATTTCAAACTCCGACGATTAAGGAAAAGTGTTAAATTTTGATTTTAGATTTTGAAGTCTAGATTCATACCAGCTACTGTGTCAAAGGAAGTGTTGAACAAAGTAAAGCAACAACAAGAAAAGGCTAACAATAATATGAATAGTTTAAGGTTATATAGTAGCATTAAAGGACAATATTCACGTGGTGCAACTAGCAGAAGAAGGGGAAAAAGAAAAACAACAAACATTGGGAACAACAAAACAGAGGGTAGCTGCCAAAGGACGACACATGCAGTGGAATACATATACATACATTTAGCATGCAAGTTAGGTCTTTAATTTTGTCTTTTTGTTACATGCATGTGTGCATGCATAAGGAGCCATAGATGTTTGTTCTTTTCTCTTATAGTACAAGTGTCTATTGTTGGTCCCGGTGGCAACCCAATAGAGGGGGTGAATTGGGTTTAATCAAATTTTCAACTCTCACACTTCTCCACACTTATCCCAAGAGATCAATCTCAACTATAAAGTATATTCAACACTTTCCTAACTCAATTAATGCAAGAGATCAATTCCAACTATAACACTTAACTCAAGAGATCAATCCCAACTATAAGGTATATTCAACATTTTCTTAACTCAATTAATGCAAGTAATCACAATATTAAGCACACTCAAGCAAGCAATCACAATATCAAGCAACACTCAAGCACAAAGCATGCAAGCAATCAACTATAAGCAACTAAAAGTAAAGAAGGGCAAGGAAAAAAAAAAGTGCACAATGATTTTATAGTGCTTCGACTCAAATCTGGAGCCTACGTCCACTCCCCAATGTTCTTCCCTTAGGCGCCCACTCCCCAATGTTCTTCCCTTGGGTGTTCACTTCCACTACCTTATTTTCTTTGGAAAGGAGAAAACAACACCTTTACACAAGGTACTTTAACTTTAAATACTAACTTCCTTGAAGTTAACTAAGAACCTAACAGTTTTTCTCACAAGCTTGAGCACCAAGTACTTCTCAACCCAAGAGCACAAAGCTCACAACAACACTTAGAGCACACACCTCTTAGTAGTTTAAACACAATAGCACACTTAAATCTAAATCACTTTAATTCACACAATTACACTTTTTACTTGAGCCCTTACTCTTACAAATTTCTATTCACTTCTCTCTTTTCTCTGTTTTTATTTTTCTCTTAGATTTTTCTTTTTAGCTCTATCTCATTCAATCTCTCATTAAGGGCACCTATGAAAGAGTTAGAGAACTTTTTATAGGTAAACAGGGATGATTTAGCCGTTAGAGAGGCTCAACTAGTTGTTACTCACATTTCAGCAACTTAAATTTCAAATTCACAACGTTTCATTAACTCTGGTCGATTGATCAGAATTTTTGAAAATCTTTCATTTTGTAGTATTGCATTGTCCGGTCGACCGACCTGAATTCTCTGTAACTTTTGCACTCTGTAACTTTCAACTCTTCACTCAAATGAAATATTCCTAGCAAGCAAGCCACATGTCATCAATCAAACACATCCATGTAAGCACACACTTGTTATCAATTAAACATGTGAGACACATCAGAACACATGAACTCTTGCACATAATCCCATTTCATGCATCTCAACAATCTCCTCAAAATCCTATAATATTTTTCAATAGGTCCAACATTCTCCCCCATTTTTATGATGAAAACCATGATTGATTGATGGCAACCATAATTGGTGGATGAAGCTTTAAAATGTAATGTCATACACCAAATGCAAGAGCTCTCCCTCAATATATGCTCATCTAATCTTCCCCTTTCTTTTACACTTCATGCACATATGCTCATATTGATTAACCAATAGTACTCACTATCAATTAGAACACAAATTTATCCAACATATAGGAGCAATCATCACGGCAAACAATTTTTTAACAAATAAGCACATAATTTGAGCATAAATAATAAAACTAAGTTAATTACCTTATAAGTACAATAAAATCATATTAATACAGTAAACTACCTAGTTATTCTATGTTAATAAGTACTATCCACAGATAGTATAAAAAAGTAATACAACCTTTTGTTTACTATGATATCTTTTACTATCTTATTTCATATTATCCAGTTTATGTGTCAAATGCAATCAGAGCGTTTATTTAGATTTATTGAGCTTTTAGATATTTGTGAGCCTTTAAAATGCGATATTACATCATAATATCTCTTACCAACGATGAACCCTCACTTCGTCTCGGTTTTGAATTTTTTTACATAAGTTCAATTCATTTTGTTCAATTTGTAAGAATTAATTTTTTTTTAATGCAAATATTTATATCATCAAGTTTAACAAGTTCTAGCTTTTTAATTTGTAATTTTGGTTTCACTGTGTATGGTGTTTTTTTTACAAAGCAGACAAATCAAATATTGTTGGTTATGTATTGAAGACAACAAACTCACTTTATGTCATTTTTGAGCTTAGAAATCTACCTTTTCATCAGAGAATATCATGTTAACCCTAATTAAATTATTCTCACTTTTTTGGCAATAGATTTCTAAAAGAGAATAATGCAAGCTTGATTAGTTGATATTCTATAATATGCATTTAAAAAAAAAATTGAGAACTTTAATCTTCCTTATTATATTGGATAAGTACAGAAAACGACAAAAAAGTTAAATCTAACCTTAACTTTTAGTATCACTCAGAGGATTTAATTATACGAAATTCATGAAAATTTTTTAGACTAAGGTGTGCACTCTAGTGTAAATAATGGTAATAGCTTAATTTCTTAAAGTATAGAATGTGAGAGTAATTTATATTGAAATAAAATTGCAATGGTTCTTGTTATTATTATTCATTAATAATAATGACAGCTGTTTTGAATTTAAATAAATTTTCAATTTTGTTGTCAATGATAATCAATAATGTAAATTAAAGAGCAATATATAAAGTAATGATCAATAATATTTGATCATTTTGATATGTATAATGCGCAATAATTCTTGATTTAGAACTTAATGACCAATAATAAGAGAGAAGGGGTCAAATTTTGATATTTAGATAGTAATAACTAAATTTAAAAATAAGCAAAAATATGAGGAAATTATTGTATGATGTCTTGTGGTAGTTAGAGTTAAGAGGAAGTTTTCTTCAAACATCCCTTTTATAGTAATTCAACAGATTTGCTTTGATATAAATATTCTTAATTTATCTTTACTATAGTCACCTTAATAACGTTTCCAAGATACGTCACTTTAATACCTAACGACATTCTTTTAAGCGATGTTTATATAACATTTGTGAAAAAAGTCAATGTAAATCAACATTGACCTTTTTTTAACTTATTATAACATATAACAAACGTCACAATTAATAGACAATTTTTTGTAGTACTAGTAAACGTACATTATAAGTCAAACCATGTAATTTTATTTGTCTATTTATTCTTTTATTTTAAACTTCTCTATTTTATTGTGTCTATTTTCACGCTCCCACTACATATTTTCATAACACGTTCGTTTACATAAATGAGCAAAAATGATGCCTAAGTCAAAATTTTTCGTAATAAATCAATCAAGTCTGAACAAAGATAAGTTCAGTCTTGTAAAACTTATATATATATATATATATATATATATATATATATATATATATATTCACTAAAACATTATCTCATGTGTTATTAGAGTACGTTTTAATGGTTTCATTTTAAAATTATATAATATATATATTTATAATTATACATTAAAATTGACCACTTATTTTTTCAATTGATTAGTTTCAGTAATGTTTTTTAATTTTAATCATATGTATAGTAACGGCCCGCAGCTAAATGATACCAACAAGAGCCTCAATTTTAAGGTTTTTTTTTTTTTAAATTACACGAGTTAAAGTTAAACATGTCAAACCCTAGGAGGCTAGGCATTTTTAGCAGCTCTACTGAGTACTGACCGCGATACACTTAGACTATAATTATTTTTATTAATCAGCCACAATTGCAAAAGGGCTCAAATGGAAAATAAAGCATTATATGTTGCAAATGAGCTGATAACACAAAAATCTCAGATATTTTATCCTAAAGCCACACTAAGAAAAAGGAACAAATATTACCTAATAAAATAACTCTCATATATTTTTTCTTATTAAAATTTACAATATGATTTAGAGTTAAATCATATTTTTATTTCTTTGAGAAAAAATTAATTTTCTGAGATTTTTAATTATTTGTAAATGAGTTAGGGGAAAGATAGCAAAATAACTCTTTTAGTTTGTTTATGGGTAAATGCTCCAATGAAATGTTTTTAAAGGTAGATTTAACCCCTTTTTTTTCTACTTTTATGGTTCTGCGTCACTCCCATTATCATGAAATGCTCCAATAAAATGTGTATTTAATGTTTCCTTTGTGTTACATATCAAATAAAAATTACAAATGGTTGCATATATGCTCCTGTAAAAGGGATGTGAAAGATCGTTGACAAAATAGGCAAGACCACAATCCAGTTCGACTCTAAGGGAACTCTAAACTGGAACTGAAAAAACCCTATGCAGCTTGTTTTCAAATAGGCAGTTCTGGTTATGGTTTGGTTTAGTTCAAGGTTCAGATTTGATTACAATTTAATTTTAGTTTTCATTCGATCTGATTTAAAGCATTCGGCTCGACATGGTTTGCTATGGTTTAATCCCTTTTAAAAAAAAAAAGGTGAAATTAAAATTTTCAAATACTTACTTAAGAGAATGAGTTTTTTTTTTTTAAAACAATGGGCTGCTTGCAACTGTGGATTGCTTTTGACCAAAGATCCAAGCGCTCTCAGAAAATCGATGTGGAAGTTGGAACCAGAGCATATGGAGAACAAGGCTACCGATTCAAAACAAATTGTGCATTACAAAGACTGACATACATCTTTGAGCAGAAAATTTTGGTTTTTTTTTGTCTTGAGGAGGGTTATAATCTACAGTACATAGAAGAGAAAATAGGGACTGATACAATCTCTTTACTTTCCCACTTAGACATACTGTCCAGTAACTAGCTAAACAAAAGCTGGCTAGAAAATTTTAGGCCTTGAAGCTATGGCTTGTGTTAAAAAGCTATGGCGTGGAAAATGTTAGAAAATTCACAAGAAACTATGTCAGGATAGCTAGAATTTTAAAAGACTTGTCATGACGAACAAAAGGGTTGAGATTGTGGTGCCTATAAACTTAGCATTAGTTTGTTTCAGGGCATTACCGTTGGCGGCAACAGAGAAGGTTGTGGCCATGGCGAGTGAAGATGACAAGGAAAGTTCAGAAGTCTGCAAATGAGCTCAACAAAAAATTGTTGGAGTCAATCAATGATTTAGGGAAGTTATATATGACTCATACCATGGTTGGAGGAATTTATATTTTATGGTTCGCTATTGCTGCCACTCTTACTGATGATCGCCAGGTGATTACAGCTTGAAGGGTGATTCCAAAGCATGCAGACAACATAATTAGACAGATCTTGAAGCCGAGAATTATAAACAAAAATTAAAAAGAAAAAACAGTTCAGTGTACTGAGAAACATGAATATTCGAAGCCAAAAATTAAGTAGCAACAAAAATAAAAGGCCTCCCACTTTTGGTCTAAGGAACAATTAGAGGTCATAAAAAATGTCTCCTATATCTACACTGAAAAAAACTTTTCTTGCAATAATCTAAAGACTCTGGTGATGATGGTTTGAATTTTTAAAAAATAACATTGAAAATAAGATGTAATAATTTAAAAATAAATTAAGTTCATTTGTTTCACAGAAAAACATTAAATTTTCTTGCAATTGATACATTAAAAAAAAAACAAAAGTAGAGAGACGCGCATTGCCTGATGCAGGTAGATGTGCCTCTGATTTGGTGGCCCCTTGTATTAGGGGGCCCACCCAATAAGAAAATTTTAAGAAAAAAATTTTAAATTTTAAAAATCAAGGTTTAAAATAGCATTAAGTATATTTGAAATAACATTAAATACATTTAGAGTTTTATTTTTGAAAGAAAAAATCAAAAAATTACAAATTAAAGGACTATCAGTCTCGTAGAAAACCGCATTCTTTAAAAAAAATTATACAAATATCTGTTTTAGAAAAATTAAATTCTTTTTTGATGTTTGTTTCTAACATAAGTTTAAAGTAATTTTCCTTATCTTGTGTATAGTGTATATATATGTATACTATAGATTTTCAAATGTAACACATAAATTACCCAAATCAAAAAACGGAAAAAGGCCAACTTCTCCTCTATAAACAAAAGAATCCTGATTAAACTATGATTCCCTCGACCATTTCTTGTTCAAACGCTACAATCAATAACAGTAGTACTACAATTGGTTTGCCCAATCCAAAATACTATGTTAAATTCGACATATTTACCCAAAATCTAATATCACTTGATCCCTAGTCTTATAGGACTCATCATCAACAGTATTGCTTTAACAAAATAGAAAAAGAGAGAGAAAGAGAGAGAGAGAGAGAGAGTGAGCCAATTTCAATAAGAGGATAAACATAATTGAATATACATAGGTGTGTGAGTGCATATTGATTTGTGGTGAGATGCATATGCACCATGGAAAGCGAGCAGAGAGAAGAGAAGATATCATAAGTAGGCGCAAAATGCAGCAACATGGTAATCGATGATAATGAATTGGAATTCAATTTTGAACTGAAAGCATCATCTAATCTTATCTTCCTCTTCATCATTAAGTTTAGATTTAGAATACTTGTTGTAATCTCACCTCTCATGTATTATATATATTGCAAGACAATCAATGGATGAAAATATGCTAGAAATTTCTCCGAACATAGAACTTCTTCACATGGAGATTATTGTGGTGTTGATGTCTCCAAAAGTTGTCAAATTCAACGAGAAAAAAAGGGGTGTTTAAAATGATAAAAATTAAAAATTAAAAAAAAAAAAAGAAAAAGCTAACTTGATTATGTCCCGTAATGAGCCGGGTAAGGTGGGCCGGCAGTTGCGAGTGTGGGCCGGCGCAATGAGGGTGAGCTGACAGGGTATGCTAATGACAACGAGGGATTGGCATTCTCTGATCTCTATAGTTTTCTCTCATCTCTGCTTGTGCATTGGAAATGTGGAAAATGACATCCAAATTAAAAAATGTAATGTCATTTCTTTTTAAAAAGTTTTTATTTTCTGTTGACAAAATTTTTATAATGGAATTCGATGACACGTGACCAGGTATTGGTCTTTTTTATTTTTTATTTTTAGTTTTTGGATTTTTATTTTTCAAAAACGAAATCTGATATTGCCTTCAATATACTTTGTGTTACGGTAAACTTATTTTTTTTTTTAAATTATTTTTCTTTTTTTTTTTGACCGATTGAGCCCATATTATAAGGGGCCACCCAATCAACTAGCCACGCATATGCTGTGCATCGGGTGGTGCACGACTCTCTATTTGTATTGTTTGTAATATCGCAAACCAAATAAAAAGTAGAAAATATTTTCTATAATAATGTTTTTTTTAATACAAATGGATTCAATTTTTTTTATCGTATCACGTATTATTTTATTATTATTTTCTAAAAATTCAAACCGTTCATCGCCAGAGTATTTGGCTTAAGGCTAGAGAAGTTTATTCATTGTACATATAGGAGACATTTTTTATGACTTCTAATTCTTCATCAAACTGACAGTGGGTGACTTCTAAAATTTAGTTGTTTCACTTAAACAGTTTGAAAATAATTTAAAAATGATATGAGCCGTAAAATGATTGAATTCATAAAAAAATAAAAAACGGATAAATTGTTAGATATTGTTAATGAGCTTGTACAGATACTTTAAAATTTCCTAAATGAAACCACCTAGTGTTACTCTTACTTTTTTTTCTACTTAATTCTTGGCTTCAAATATCCACAGTTCTCATAACCCCACAAATATAAGTCGAGAGGCAGGAAGCCAAATAATTATGGGCTTAGGAGATTGCTGTCGGTGTGCTAGTGAGACTGATTTCTGTTTTTAGGAACTGATGAATTTTGAGTAAGTAGCATGTATATATGCTTTGGATATCCTTTTAAAGGATGTCATGAATAAAAAATTCATTGCCGTTTAAAAAAAAAAAAGTAGGAATATCTTTTATGTGATTAATGCTGATAAGGATGGAAGGTTAAAACATGTCTTCTAGCTGATGGTAGGTGTAAGGTAGCCTACAAAGAATTTAGCGATGTGACAACTTTCTACATAAAGCTTATTGATAGTGGCCATGTGATCATGACTTGGGAGGTGATTCAATAGCATACAAACATCATAATTTGTTTTTTAATTCTTGTCGAAAGTTATTACATCACTAAATTCTGGGCAGACTATCCTACACCTACCATCAGTTAGAAGACACGTTTTAACCTTCCTTTCTTATCAACCTTAATCACATAAAAAATATTCCTACTCTTTTTTTTTTTTAAACGGCAATGAATTTTTTATTCATGACATCCTTTAAAAGGATATCCAAAAGCATGTATACATGCTACTTACTCAAAATTCATCAGTTCCTCAAAAACAAAAATTAGTCTCACCAACACATCGTCATCAATCTCCTAAGCCCATAATTTTTTGGCTTCCCGCCTCTCAGAATCTTAACTGACTCCACTCCCTCAACAAAAGCTCCTAATCCCTCCTTCAGGCCACCGCTTAAACTTAGCTTCAACTGATTACTAGAATCCACGTTCCTTCCTTCTTTGTGGTTGTGACCCCGCTCTATGGAGTGCCTCCTATCTGTTTTGGACCCATCAAAGAGCTTCAGCTATCACTACTCTTAGTTTGCAATTTCCCAAACACTAAGAGCATTAAATCTGCATCCCCCATTGAAAGTCTAAACATTCTAAACTTTTTAATGTGATTTATTAAGTTGTTAGATAGACAACACAATCTTTCATGGCCCCCTACTTGGAAGATAACAGATTTTAAATTTTGACTAGGTCGTATACAACTAGATCATTTGATTGCAGGAGTCTCTTTGGATGGGGATCAACTACCCTGTGATGCCTTATAAACCTAGTACTTTCAGGACTCATCTCATGGTTATGGTCTAACAGAACTTTAGTAATTACCCATTTACCTCCCAACATTGTACAGCATACCCTCGCCTTACAATTTGCCTTCATAGTAGCACATGGGGATTGCAAGTGATTATCCTTCCACCAATGCTTGCGAGCTCTATTGCACGTAATTATCATCCAACGATGTTCCCCGATTATTCGTCTTTTTTCGCTACTTGTTTGCCAATTCCAAAGCCCTTTGATTTGGCATAGGCCCTGTAGAATTCAATCACTTCCTCAACCGTATTAAAACTCATGCCTCCCTTCGGCCCTTCAACATCCCTCTTCACAACTCCTTGTACCATTCTCCTTTTTGTTGCGCAAGTCATCCCCATCATTGCTTGTTGTTGTTGCTTCTTTCATATTGCTCTCCCTTAATCCACCATCATCCACCCCGCTATTAACTTGATTTTCTACCTTGTTTGTCTCCATTAAACATATAAAATGGAAGTTTAGAGAAAGTATCCCCTTAATCCTAGCTCTTATGTGGCAATTTCACAAATTTTCCCTTTAATTCTTTATAATTATCATATATTACGTTTTAATTTTAGAACAAAATATATTTAGATGGAATATAGTATTTAATGCAAAACTTGATGACCTCCTTATTGCCATTATGTGCTGCTTCTACCATTACTTTCCTTATCTCTATGATAGGAAAAAAAAAAAAACTTTAGTGCTAAAAATGCTTCAGTGTAATTAAATAGATTATTGCCGTTATGTGCGGTGGAAAAATTTCTCCGCAAAAAGGTTATTTAGGCGGTAATATTTGTCTAATAAATCATTTATTGTAATTAATATCAAATTTATTGTCTTGAACATAGACTAACTGTTACCATTCCCACACAATGATCTTTACTTCTCCACAGCAACCCATTCCCCATTGCTTCTCCTCTTCTTCTTCTTTCTTCTTTTAGTTTTCTAGCCCAAAAACAACAACAAAAGCTTCATGTGTGTAGCTCATATAATGTTCCTGTGTCTAGCCTATTCAATCAAATATAATCATCTGCTAACCCAATTTATTATGTTTCATAGCAGGTTGATTATGATCTTAACACGCTCTTTCTCTTTCAAATTCTTTTTGTTTTATATTGATTGTTTGGATCTATATATTGATGTTTGAATGTCACATAAAATTAAGAATTACTATTCTCACTCATGTATTTACTTTCCAAAAAAAATAAATATTTTAATTGTTTACAATGATTTTTTTTTTTTTGAGGGATTGAAGTTAGTGACTGAGATTCCTTAAATGACTATTCCATTTATGATTTGTCCATTCTTAGATAATGCCTCAAATATTTTGGTAGAAATGAGAGATATGGTATTGACTCTTTTTTGTTGTATTTCTTTTCAAGTTTCCTCCTTCCTACAACCATGAGGTATTGTTCATCAACAGGTTTCACAAGTTAATTTTGTGTTAGCATAGTTTCTCATTGATTTTACTTTTGAATTACAAGAAGCAACTTCCTTTTAAACACATTGCTTGAATTTTCAGCAGACCTGACACTAAGCATCTTGGTATTATATTGATGGCAAGGGCAGATTGCGCAATGAAGGTTTATTGGCTTTAGGACTATATTGATTTCTCATTAACACACTTTAAGTCTATCTTAACTTTTCTTGGCTCATGGTGCTTTGTAGTTGCATTTTTTGCAATAGTCATACTTTCAATTGCTTCTCCTAAATATATTGTTAGATAAAGATGGTAATTTTGTTTGTTCACCTATTATGAGATGGCCTCAATTTAGTTGAATTGTTGGCCTTGATACGAGAAGTGTAAGATTTAACTATACATCTAATTACCCCTCTTTTTGTTACTTGCCACAATTTCAATTTTTATGCCTTGTTTTGCACGGTCAATTGGCTTTGTCTGTATAGATGATCCTGATACGTTGGTGAACGTCTATTTGTCTGGATTCTCAACATCTATGTCAAGTATGAGCCATGTTTTTTAGGACAAGCCTTGGAAAGCTGAGATTGGACAACTCGAGTGAAGTTCCTTGTACAGCAATATGAATATTTGCAATTTCTGGGCTAAGTTAAAAGAACATGTTGTGTCTTAGCCAGGTTGATAAAGATCTGATGATAAAAATTCTTATATTTCAATTGCTGCATAAAATGGCTTTGCTGCTGCCATTGTGATGTTTCATTTATAGTCTTCTTATTTTATGTAGCATATATAGCGGTGCACAAGCTGTTTTGAGTGTTCGGCCAGAATTGCTAGATCTAGAAGTTGACATAGAGTGGCATCTGAAAAACCAACATGAACAATTCAGTTGCTTTTTACTGCCAAAAAGTTCTCAGACTCTGAGTGATTTAGTAATTCTACAAATTCTAAATGCATTTCAACAGGATATTGGTCAACACTATGGATCTTCAGTCTTCTGTTTCGCCTCTTTGATGAGCAGCATAAAATTTATCTCTTCTTGTGAAATATCTTCAATATCATTTTGTCCTGTTCTTAACTCATTCCTAGCTTCTTCAGGCAAGACAACACTTCATTCATGTGCGGTCGCTCCTCTGGGTTTGGGTTGGTGCAGAGCAAGGCTAGTTTCAACAGCTCTATGATTGTTTCTTCCCATTTGGCCTCATTTGCAGCTATCACAGGATCCAGGATTTGAAGAAGTCCGTCGGTGCCATTGGTGAGGGCTTTCTCAACAAATTGAGGCAGGCTGATTGGCAATCCATCCTCTACTGTAAGTCCTGTTGGCCTCTGATTTGTCAAAAGCTCCATCATTATGATCCCAAAGCTGAAGACGTCCACTTTAGTTGTCGCTTTCCTCATATATGCAAACTCTGAAAAGACCACCACCATGTTTTCATTTGGCCAAAAATATTGAAAAAGAGAATGGAAATTAAGAAAAGGAATTGAAGTCTGCAGGAAGCAATGAGCTATCCTTGAGAAAACCTTTAAGTAGACTTCAATGGGGAAAAAAAAACTTGCAGGACATAACACGATATCTGGTAATGAATTTGCATATGGAAATGTAAGAAATTCATGTAAGTATGAGATCTTGGAGTGCAACAAAAGGCAAACTAACAAATTCAAATGATCATAACACCATTTTGGTTGTTCTATTTGAGATCTGGTAATGCTCTTGAAACTTTCTAATACATCTATATAGTAGCTAAGCAAGTAAAACGATTGTGCGCCAATCTTGACAGGGAACAGAGTGGAAATGACCTATGAAACAAGATCTGACTAATTACCTGGAGCCATGTAGCCAATGGTGCCTTCAAAAGCTGATGATGAGGAAAGACTGCTTCCATCCTGGAGATGAACACCCAGTATTCGAGCTGTTCCAAAGTCACTCACATGGGCCACCCATTGGCTGTCTAACAAAATGTTGGAAGGCTTCATGTCACAGTGGACAATGGGGAAGTCATAGCCAGAATGCAAGTAATCCAATGCATTGGCAACCGAAATGCAAACATTTATTCTCTCAGGTAAAGTCCACCTTGTCTGATCAATCAAAGGGTCATGTATGATGGTCTCCAAGCTCCCATTTTCCATGTATTCCAGAACTAAAGCCTTTAGTTTAGTACTATCCCAGGCAAAACCAATTACCCTCACCAGATTCCTGTGCCTCAGTTGGGCCAAAGTGTTCACTTCTCTATGGAAGCACTTGTCAGATTCTTCAGAGAACTCCTGCAAATTTAGCTTCTTTACTGCTATGATCTGCCCATCATCTAGTTGACCTTTGTAAACTGTGCTCAACCTGCTTGCGCCAATTACATTTCGTTCACTGAACAAATTGGTAGCCTGTTCTAGTTCCATCTGATCAAACCTTCTGATTTCCAACGCTGAAGTGAATCCTGGCTCCATATCATGGGGTTTTTTCGCATTTTTCTTTTGAGAATATTGGAGGATTGTTATAATAACAACAATCAGAACTAGCAGTACAAAAGCTACTCCAATTGCCAGGAGGATCCAAACTGTTTTCTTGGAAAAGGCACGTGAATTCCCTCTGTGGCATGGACCAAGAAATTTGGTTCCGCAGAGAGCATGGTTTCCTGCCAAACTTGATGCCCCTATACTTTTGAATATTCCATCCCCAGGAACAGGACCTTCAAGTTGATTGAAGGATAGATTAACATATTTCAAACTCGAAAGATTACCAAAGCCTGCAGGAATTCTGCCTGTCAGTTGATTCTGAGAGAGATCCATAGTGCTCAGATGCTTCAGCTCTGCCAATGATTCAGGAATTTGACCATCTAAATCGTTCCTAGAAAGGTTTAAACTTGTAATGCTCATTTGATTAAAAGCATCAGATGGAATCGCACCAGAAAGTTTGTTCCCTGAAAGATCAAGAGAGAACAAGTTTCTGCAGCCTTTTAGGGTTCCAGGAATGGTTCCTGAGAGATTGTTGTTTGAAAGATCAATAGCTTGTACCGCTTCCAACATTCCAAGCTCATCGGGAATGTGTCCTTGCAACAAATTGTATGAAAAGTTGAGACCTATTTGCATGCTTTTCATACTTGATACCACAGATTGAGGAATTGATCCAGTCAGATGATTATGGGAGACATCAAGTGACAGTAGTCGATTGAGACGTCCCATACTTGTTGGAACTGATCCATTGAGCATGTTGCCATTAAGGTTCAAGGTAGAAAGCATTTCAAGTTTTGACACAGCATTTGGAATTGGACCCGTAAGCCCGTTGAGGCCTAGATTGAGATAAGTCAGATCTTTCAGTTCAAAAATCTCCTCAGGTATTGTACCTTCAAGAGAATTGTTATGCAGCGCAAGCCCTTGGAGGATAGAAAGCTTGGATAGCTCTGGTGGAATCTGCCCTGAAAATCTATTCGCGTGGAGATATAACTTCATCAGCTGGCTTAAATTGCCAACCTCTGGTGGGATTGGCCCCATAAGTGAATTGAAGCCAATGCTTAGTGTACGAAGGTTGGAGAGTTTGCCGATGCTAGGGCTTAACTTTCCACTGAAATCATTCTCCGGCAAACTAAAGGTACGCAGATTGGAGCAAGCATAGAGGTCATCAGGAATTTCACCCGACATTTGATTCTGCCCAAGAGAAAGCACTGTCAGATTCTGCATTTTTCCGAGGCCCCAAGGAATCTTCCCAGTTATTCCGTTGAGTGCTAGATCTATTGCCAGAAGTTTGGTGCAATTGCTGATGCTAGAAGGAATGGAGCCTTCCAGAAGGTTGTTAGGCAGGCTAAGGTTCTTAAGATTATAAAGCGCTCCAATGTTTGATGGGAGCTTCCCTGTAATGAAATTGAAGCCCATAGAAAAGTATTCTAAACTTGTCATGTTGGTTAGGGATGAAGGTATCTCCCCAGTAAGCTGATTTGAATGCAGTGTCATTACCTTCATTGACTTCAAAGATGCTATCTCAGGAGATAATGTGCCACTTAACTGATTCTCTGAAAGTCCTAAATTGGTCAACGATTTCAACTGGAATAAGGTGAGAGGAATGGTGGAGTTCAGCTTATTCTGGTACAGCCTCAAGGTTTCTAGACGGGTTAAATTTCCAAGTTCAGGAGGAATGTGTCCAGTGAATTGATTGGTGTATAGCTCAAGATTGAGAAGCTTCTTGCACGAGCCTAGTTCAGAAGGGATTTGGCCGGTGAGTGAATTTTCAAGCAAGAGAAGGGACTCTAAATTTGACAAGTTTCCAATCTCTCGAGGTATGACTCCGGACAAGTAGTTTTGGCTCAGGTCCAAAGTTTGCAAAGTTTGCAACCTTCCAATGGAAGCAGGTATTGAACCAACCAAGTTGTTTTGATATGCTAGAAAAAGTTCAAGATTGACCAAGTTGCCTATGTTTTTTGGTATAGTGCCGGTGAGATTGTTAGAAATGAGACTTAATTGTACCAAGGTGGTGCAGTTAAAAAGGCTTTCAGGAATGCTTCCATTCAAGAAATTACTGCCTACTCCTAAAGCTTGCAAATTTTCAAGGTATCCTAATTCTGCTGGAATTGGACCCGACAGAGAATTATTGTACAGATTAAGCACAACCAGCTGAGAGCAAAGTGCCAGCTGAGTTGGAATAAACCCTGTGAATAGATTTGAAGTAAAATCAATAACCTGGAGGCTTGAAAGGTTTCCAAGAAATGGGGATATCACGCCTTGGATCTGCGTCTCAAAGAGAGTGATCGAAATGACACGATTCGAGGAATCGCAGGCAATGCCGGTCCAGTTGCAGTGATGACTTGCGTCATTCCAATCTGCAAGTGCTCCTAAGGGGTCGTCAGTGACACCATTTTTGAAGGCCCTCAATGCCTCAATATCAACTTCCGGGCCTAATTGTGCAGGTAGAGAAGTAACCAGGATTGCACAAAGCATAAGTATGTGCAAACCAACTCTTGAAGAAAACATTTTCATGGGTGTGTCTGAAACTGATATGAAAAATGCAGCAGGTAAAGGGGCCTAAATATGCAGAAAAGGTTTCAATCATGGTTGACTTTTTTCACAGTTGTGTGTTCAAAAAAATTTTTCTATTTCAAGTAAATGATGAACGTACCCCATATGCACCGAACAAAAAAAAAAAAAAGGAAGAACGTACCCCATAACTTCATTTGGTCAAATTTGCAAGGATGCGTATCATTCTTTGAACCTTCCGGTGACAAACAGATTCTTTGACTTCGGGGTCACTGAATCGCGACAAAATCAAGTGGCCAATATGTGCTGATGGATAAGCCAAAGCTATATGGACGAATCCCAAGCCAATGGCCCAGCTACCAACTACAAGGCACCATTCTTTCATGCCATGTCAAATCAAGAATCATACTTTGGACCCCCGTGTGATTCAAATGGCAAAACCATTGGCGGGGGCAATCACTTAACCACGGTTTGAGTGTTCCAAGGTGCAGAATAGTTAAAGTTAAACATAGATCTTAATTTTATGCAATTTTGAAAATAGTTGATGATTCTTATTAGTTATTAAAGAGTATGATTTTTTATAAATTTAGTGTTGTGACCTAATTTACTGTGTAGTGCATTTAGAAAAATTATTTTTAGTAAGATTTGTGAGATAATTATCTCTAATTTTTTATTTTTTTTCAAAAAAGAATCATGCTTTCATAAATTTCAAAAACAAATTTCTTATTTAACTACTTAAATATAGTCCATTTAACTCAATAATAATAAGAAAAAAAATTAAGTGTAACTCAGTTAAAAAAATTTAAATTAGTTTGAATTATGTCAAACATAAAACCTGCTGCACCCAAACAAAAAAAAAAAACAGCATGCCAAATTACAAAAACATGATTATGCACTATCTAGCGCATGCCTAACTATTAAATAAAGGGTCCATTTTGTAGTGCAAGGCTAACGAATCTCTTATTTCACAAAATCATGATTATGTAACTGGGCACTAATTCAGATAAATGGGTCGACAATGTAGTCTACGCATAAAAATAATATATCATCTTGGTGCACTATCTACTTCATGCCCAAGAGGCAATATGGTCCACCCAATAGGCATATTAAATAAGTCAGTTTTGAATTGTAAGTGTGAATTCTGATGAGTAGGCATCGACAAACACTGAAATTAAAGATATCATTTACGGGAAATACGATTTTTAGGTAAGATTTAAGTGATATAAATTATTAGATGGATGAATTTAAAATAAATAAATAAATAAATTATTATATATTATTGAATATAATTTGTGATTACTTTAGTGCTATATGCGTTAGAACAATGTAGCAGTGCTCATAATTTAGATACCAACATAAGTTGCAAAAAACAGCTAGCCAATGAGTTAGCAGCTCGGTGTGAGCTGTGGACGGCGCAGAAAAAAGGAGTGGAGAAAGGATATTTCGAGGAGGCTGCCCGCCTGCCATACTACTAAGGGCAATCGGAATCGACACATCAACGACGCACAAGTTGAAAATAGACGACAAAAAACAAAGGGAATTTTTTGTCGAAAGGGACCCCAGAAAAAGAAGACTTGGAACAATGACCCGTGTGAATGTGGAAAGAATTTGTGACCATTTTTGTTGTTTTCTTTCATAGTGGTTTCCCATGCGAAAATGAAGTGGAATGAAGAAATCTGTATCCCCAAGTCTTGAACAAGTAATTATGTGAAATTACACGCCTAGGCACTTGGATTCTCACTTATCCAGTACAAGACAGTGGATTAATTATTATTAGAATAGTGCTATTCATCACGAAACGGAGATCACGAAAGTGAACAACAAAGGCAGTTGGCTCCGGCCACGACAATTACTTTCCTTCTTTCTTTTTTTTTTTTTTTTAAATTAAAACTTAATTAGTATTTTATGTTACCCTATATATATTTAATATTACCTTAAATTTGTATTCTTATAAAAAAAAATTTACCTAAACTAAACATTAAATAATACTCAATGTTACCCTAAATATATTTAATGATATCTTAAATTTTAAAAAAAAATTCAAAATTTTTAGTTTTCTTAAATAAAATATGAAGGAAAATTTTGTTTAAAAAGGAAAAAGTTGATATTGTGAAATTTTGTGAATTTTTATTGGTGAGTAAAAGCATTACTATTATTATTATTATTATTAGTTTTTAGGGGGGTCTTTGAGGAGTTCTATGCAAACTTGGGAGAAAGTATAATAAATGACAGTTGTGTGATCTGATTATGGGCCCCTTTAATAGAGGAGGACGAAGTCACTTTGCTCTATCGTGCGCCTCTTTTGTTAGAGTGCGCCGAGAAAGTAGTGTGTGTTTGTGTTGTTTCTTGCAGCTTGGTCGGCCCTTGTAGTCGTTTGTTCAAGTCTTTCCCATCGGTCTTTGGTTGGTGTTTGTGTTGTTGTGCCATTCTCATTCTCTGATTTTGGTGGTTCTTCACTTTTCTCTTCAGGTCGAGGTTGTTCTTGTGCCTCTGCTCTCCTGCCTTCGTTGGTCACTCTAGTGGTCGGTGATGGTAGGAGAGGCCCTCTTTTTTATTACTGCAGGGCAAACCATGTCCAAGTTGTGTTGGGTTTGTTGGCAGTTGTGATGGCTTCGACGATTATTGTGGTTGGTGGGGTTTGGGTTGTTGGTGTTAAATGCAAATTAGCCTCTGTTTCTCTGTCCACTTCTTCGTGCTACTCTTCCTTCTGCTAGTGGTTGTGGGCGGAGGTTTGTGTTATGGTGTAAACTTTGTGGCAGTGAATCTTCTGATAGTAGTAGAGCTCACACTAGTGTTTTGTCGATGCTAGCCCCTTCCTGCTTACTAGGGAGGGGCTGTGGAGATGTTGTGGATTTGCCCTGTGGCCTTCGAGTCGAGTTGTTGCCAGGTTTTGGGCCTAGTTTTTTAGACTTATTTGTGTTCTATACTGGTGTCCTACTTTGTGGGCTTTTAGGCTACATCTGGTGCCTCGAGCTTCTAGTGTATGTATTAGGTTGGGTTTCTTTTGGGCCTGTCTTATGCAACTATATTGGTGTTTAATGAACTACTTATTTGCTGGTTGTTCAAACAAAAAAAAAAAAATTACAAACCCCTTTAGAGTTTAGACTAAAAAAAAAAAAAGTGCAAAGCCTAAACATCGAGAATTTTAGGGCATGGCCTGTTTACTTGATTATGATATTAACCAATCGAAAAAAAGTATATTATAATGTTTCAATAAATTAATATTGCCTATTATTAATATATTGATATTTTCTCACTAAAGCACTTAGTGGAGCTACATGTATTTATGCTCTTTTAGGTTACAAACAATCCGGTAACATTTGTTGGGTAATCGAGATTTGTTTTATCAGCTATTCAATGTAGATAGCCAGCCTACCATGTGGTGCGAGCAGTACAATACTCTCTAATGGATCTATGAAGTGTCATCCCTGTTTTCCTATTTTGCTAAAAGAAAAACTTTCCTATTATTGTTAAATAATCAAATGAGTAATTAACCACTAGAGGTGGCAGCTTGTTCATTGATTCAATATGATTCTTTTCGCATTGGCTTGGATTCAAATTATCTTACTGTTGTTGCCCCTTAATATATAAGGATTTATGCTAAGAAAATGGTGTTGGGTTTTAAACTTGTTAAAATTATAACTGAGTATATGATAGGTCCACTCAAGTTCAACAATCCTCAGATGTTAGAGTCCTCTTTATGAAAAAAGTTGAATGAATATGTCAATGAAGCATCAATGGGTAACTCCAGCCTTATCACACATATATAATAATTAATATAATTGCGATACAACTTTTTTTTATTCACGAAAAAAAAATCAAATGGGTGATTAGTGAAAAAAGATTTGATTGAGATAAAGTTTGAGATATAAAGAAAAAAGGATAAATTTATCAATATAAATCAATCAGCAATCATTTGGGCTAAAAAAAAATTATATACGCACCTTTATCAGAAATTAGAGAATATACACATATTTACTAAATAGTCTCAATCATCAATCAATTGCAAGTTTTAAACCTAAACCAATCGCCCTCTAAGGCCAGTTGGTTAGACTATGGTTGCCAAGCCTGCCAATGCATTATCAATTATGTAATCAAAAATTGTTGATTTTCTTAATTAAGTTATACAATTCCAATCCCCAAATCGCTCCTGCCCAAAAATGAAAAAGCAATAAGTTCTGCCACTGTGACACATGCTAGCCACTACAAGTTCCAATCAATCTACAATATCATTTCTTCACAAAATGACTATCATGAAATAACCAGCAACATCAGAGACGTTAGTTATTTGGCAATTTCGTTTCTTTCTGCATTATATAGTTTTCAATTTTGGAAAACCAACGCTGACCCAAAAGCTAAAATTTTCCTTTTTCATTTTTGCTAAAAAAAGATAAGTAGGAATAATATCCTTAAGGTCTGTCAAGGTAGATTACCGTATGAGATAGATTGGATTATTTACACTAAACTCGTGAGGGAACAAACTTTACGAGCCCACTAAGTATCAGTATACCATTTGCGAACTTGTATCACTAAAATACATTTAACCCCACAACTTAACTTAACAAAAGCTCAAATCAGTAATCTCTCATATAAGAGCGAGCTATTTTACCATCTCAACCACATAAGTAGTGGTTGAAATTATTACAAAATCCCAAAAAAATAAAAAAGAGTAGGAACAGCAGCGTACTTATCTTACATATAATAATCGTTAAATTAAACTGTTAACCCACACAGTCAAATTATTCATATTTATAAAATATTTTCTAGATAATTTTTTATTTCAAACCTAACCACAAGACAAAGTTCGAAAAATGACAAGATAAACATCAAATTTCTCAATATGATTATAAACTTAAGATGAGACTTGGGAGGTGTTTGATTTTGTTATTGCTAATTGTTATTAAATTTAGACATTCTATTTATATTTTATCAAAATACATAATTTTTAAACTCAAGTTAATAAATCTTATTACATATTTATAAATAAAAATACATGTGACTTGAAGATCAAGAATAATTTATAATAAATATATAAAAAAACTTAATTATTATTCATATAGTGAAAATAAATATTATTAGCTAATAAAAACTTAGTTTCGGTGCACAAATTAACTTAACAAAAGCTCAAATCAGTAATCTCTCACATGAGAGCGAGCTATTTTACCATCTCAACCACATAATTAGTGGTTGAAATTATTACAAAATCCCAAAAAAATAAAAAAGAGTAGGAACAGCAGCGTACTTATCTTACATATAATAATCGTTAAATTAAACTGTTAACCCACACAGTCAAATTATTCATATTTATAAAATATTTTCTAGATAATTTTTTATTTCAAACCTAACCACAAGACAAAGTTCGAAAAATGACAAGATAAACATCAAATTTCTCAATGTGATTATAAACTTAAGATGAGACTTGGGAGGTGTTTGATTTTGTTATTGCTAATTGTTATTAAATTTAGACATTCTATTTTTATTTTATCAAAATACATAATTTTTAAACTCAAGTTAATAAATCTTATTACATATTTATAAATAAAAATACATGTGACTTGAAGATCAAGAATAATTTATAATAAATATATAAAAAAACTTAATTATTATTTATATAGTGAAAATAAATATTATTAGCTAATAAAAACTTAGTTTCGGTACACAAATTAACTTAACAAAAGCTCAAATCAGTAATCTCTCACATGAGAGCGAGCTATTTTACCATCTCAACCACATAAGTAGTGGTTGAAATTATTACAAAATCCCAAAAAAATAAAAAAGAGTAAGAACAGGAGTGTACTTATCTTACATATAATAATCGTTAAATTAAACTGTTAACCCACACAGTCAAATTATTCATATTTATAAAACATTTTCTAGATAATTTTTTATTTCAAACCTAACCACAAGACAAAGTTCGAAAAATGACAAGATAAACATCAAATTTCTCAATATGATTATAAACTTAAGATGAGACGTGGGAGGTGTTTGATTTTGTTATTGCTAATTGTTATTAAATTTAGACATTCTATTTTTATTTTATCAAAATAGATAATTTTTAAACTCAAGTTAATAGATCTTATTACATATTTATAAATAAAAATACATGTGACTTGAAGATCAAGAATAATTTATAATGAATATAAAAAAAAACTTAATTATTATTTATATAGTGAAAATAAATATTATTAGCTAATAAAAACTTAGTTTCGGTACACAAACTTAGAAAAAAAAATTCTATTTTTCTTCTTTTTTTTTTCTTTTTACTTTTTTTTTAATTTTTTTCCTTCTTTTGCTCAACCCATTGTTTTAGTGGTGGCCCCACACGTAGAGAATTAACTTGGGGTTGTGACTTGAAGCAACTGAGGACAATAAATAAATAACTATTACTGAGGCCAATATGGTAAAAACTTAAACCTATGAGCAACCAATGGTCTCCAAAAATAACTTTGGTCTACCTTTATCATCGGCAGCATATGGGAGAAAAAAAGCAATCTCAATAACAACTCAAAAATTTTTATCAAATACCAGAACTCTTATTTTTAAGAATAATAACAGCGACAACAATAGCAACTATCATCAGTAAAACCAAACACCTCCTTCATCGTTTTGGAGGTTGAAACAAGGCAACAATAACTTTTTTTTTTTTTTTGACTTTTCCCTTCAAGTTCACTTGGCTTTTTCTTAGAAGAATAACACTTATTTTTTTTAGAGACAAGAGAAGAATTTTAAGGTTATAAACATATAAAGATTCTTTGAAATTGTAACTCCAAATTTCTCGTTTTTATTTTCCTTTAACAATTTTCTTTGGAGTAATTGACTCTCCACTTACTGAGTAATAAGACCCATGTAGCATAAATATAACCGAAGCATGGCACTACCAATCTGATAAATCATCATTATTATAACAATAACTACATAAAGGCATCTGTTCTTAAACCTGTTCACTTTTCTAAATTATAATAACCTCTTTCAGTTATTAAAAAAAAAAAAAAACCTCACCATTCAGACAGAGAAATTAAAAAGAAAAAATTCAACGTTATTGAATATTGCCTTCAAATTTCAACCATCTGGTGACCCTCCAAATTCTCAATTATCATCTAAATGTAATCCATGACTATCACCCATTTAATGTTGTTTGATGTTTAGGCTTCCTTCCTTATGGTTCTCTCTGCTACAATGCTACTACATATAGTTATTTAATGGGAAAGCAAATAAATACAGAGATGAAAATTTCGAGTTTGAATCCTAGTCAGAGCCAATTTACTAAAAAAAAAAAATTGCACTAACTAAAGTATAAATGTAGACTCTACCTCCGTCTTCAATCTACGCTGCCTTTCAATTTGTTCATCATCATTATCATCAGTTGTCACAACCAAAAGCCATGGCCAAGTTGACCCTGCCCCTTCCTATTTGGTCACTTCTTCTTATGCTTTTATGCCTCAACTCTAGTATGTTTTCCCATTTTGTATAGCCTAACAAATCTTCATATGATTCATACCTTTTTCCTGTCTTCTCTTATTACTAAATTAATTTCCACCCATGTCATTATTCTTCTTATTTTTTTTTCTTTTTTTTCTTTTTTTTTTAGTTTAAAGTCCTAGTTCAACATATAATTGTCTTTGCTAGTTTGTCGTCAACAGTTATGTATAATATTAGCTAGTGGAATTATTTTTTCCTTCATTTTCTTTGATGGGATTTTGTAATAGGTCAGCCATTTAGGAAAGTCTGATCAGGTTTCACTCTAGTGTTCTTTTTCCTTTTAAAAAAAATTATATTATTATGTATGGGATTCCTGTAGACCCTCTCTTTTATGGTCCAAAAGAGCTGTAGGAGAGGGTAGGGGAAAGGGGAGATGTGAAGTCTAAGAACCGATCTCTGAATTTTGCGGTTGATAGTCACTCGGGTTATGCCCAATCCTCATCGTAAACTTTATCTATTTACTCTCATGTATTATATTTTATGGTGTTTAAAAGCAATGTTCCTATACCATGTTCTGCTTTTACATTACTTTTTATGTCTGACCATTTTTATTGTTTTTCTCCAAGGTAATGAGTCAATTGAGATTAAATCTCATGGTTCAAATCAATATTTCAATTTCTTGTTCGATTTTCACAAACTGACATTCAATTTTTCATATTCCATTTTAAAAACTCTAATTTGACCACTTTGGTTTTAATTAGTGTTGAAAAATATATGACTAGGCCTTGTGTTGCAGGGATGGCGAAGCTCATTTATGGACAGGTAAATTCAATTTACGCACCATTTCATTCAAAATCTACACTTTTACATACACAAGTGAGAAAAAGCTCTCCCTCTCTCTCTGTTTTTTTTTTTTGTTTTTGATGCAGGAAATGACATAGTGTGTTGCAAAGCCATCATCAGCTAACGATGCATTGACTGCAAACATAGCCTATGCATGTGATCATGTTGAGGACTGCCGGCTCATACAAGAAGGTGGTGGCTGCTATTTGCCCAATACCGACATCAACCATGCTTCAGTTGTTATGAATCTCTACTACCAGCATATGGGAAAAAACAATTGGAACTGTGACTTCATGGGAAGTGCACTCATTGTCAACATTGATCCAAGTAAGAAACTTTTCACCAATTTATGAATACACTCAACACTATTCATGAATAGCAATCCTCGTTGAGGCGTGAGACTTGTCCCAATGGTGTTGAGATGTGTGCCTTATTACAGTAAGAATGAGTCGAACTCCTGTCCGTTCCTCATCTATTCTTTCTCTCTTGATGTGACTATGACTACTCCTTCAAGACTGAAAAAATAGAGATTCTCATTTATGACCTTAAAGTTCCATTAGACTAACTCTACACTACTACAGGGCTTCTTCAAACAATATTGTTTAATGATGCTCATTCTATAATGTAACATGGATATATTTGCTTATCCTTTCATTACTCTTTTCTTGGTGCTAATATATATTTCTTTTTGGTGAATGTTTCAGGCTATCCGGGTTGCTACTACGAGTTTGTGGGCGAGTAATATTGCTGCATCATGATATTTGCTTCAAATATTATGTTTTATCCACTTAAATGCGTTGTTTTGTAAATTAAACTAACATAGAAGTGTACGTATGGATGATCTATCGATGTCACGCTAATCATCAAGTTTCATGAAATAAGTAGCTAATGGAAAAATCAATCTCACTAGATAGTTATTACTAATCTCCTTCGAAATAGCAAAGATTAGAAATCATGTCTTTTTTAAAAGTCTTTTAGAAAGTAAAAGAAAAAAATTGTTAATTAGACTTAGCAACGAGCTGTGAAGCCCATCCTGGCCCAATTTTCAATGTGAAGAGCTGAATATATGTGAAAATAAAGTCTTAAACATGTATGTGGGCTCGAAATCATAATTGTAAAATCATGAATCCTCAGATCCTGTTAATCATATTCCATAATAACATGTGGGTGTTGGATGTGATTGATGCTACCATTCCTCAAACCCATGACCTTAACAAGAACATGGATATATTGCCATCAGGGCTATATTCCATGTTAATATATGACTTTGTGCATAACCTAATCTTGCTTTGTCGTCCATATCTACGTTAAGATGTGAAAAAAGTTATTCATTGTTTTAAAAGTTTAATCCTGTCACCGTATATGCCTACTAGTCGAATTATATCTTACCATAATTAAAAGAGTAGGCAACAAGGAATACAGACATTATAATACTTGTCTAGAATAATAAGCTTTAAGGTTGTTGGTTCCCTATGTAAATGATCATAGTTTTCTCCAACATCTTATATCATAGTTTTCTTTTATTTCTTGTTGGCTTTGAAAATTATATATGGAATTATATCATACAAAGTAGATGCAAAATCATGTAGCAAGCATTTATGAGGTAAAATGCATACAAAGTGCAGTTCTCAACACCAAAGTTGTGTGTTTGTTATGCATTGTATTAGGAAGTGTTAGAAGTTTTTTCTTCACTAATACCAAAAGAGAGAAAGTTAGGATGACTGTGTGAAGATGAAGATTAGGATATACATGATAATTAAAATAGAATGGGGCCAAAGATAACATACGAGGACCTTTGGGATTGGTTTACACCAATGCTATCCTTCCATTTATTTTCCTCTCGTATAAACGTATAGGTCTATTAATATTAATTTCTGCATCTGAGGGAATACTCAAGCGATTAATAAATTAGACTTCTATATTTGAGGTCTTAGGTTTTAATACTAAAAATGAGTGGTTGGATTTATTAGAATTCAGAAAACTACCTCAGTGACCGACCCATGTAGTATGTGTTTGATCGAAGCGGAACACTACTGCTTTTTGATTTCCTTTCTTGCATTTTTGTTGATAGGGCGCGGATTGCCCTCCACTAAATTTGCTTGTGAGGATTTTATAACCTGTGAGACATATTTGTGAAAAGTAAGCCATAATTGTTGGAGGCAAACTGAGCTGGCCTTCTTAAATGAGTGATTATTCCTTATTGAATTATTCCATTAACTTGGCAGTTGTTTCTTCTAATGCTTTGACATCTTCCACTTCTCTACGTCCTTTGCAACTTAAAATAAGTAACTGTAGCTGATTAAATACTTTTCTTGTTGACGATAACCAATTAGTGAAGTTGAAGAGTTTGGTTAATTCAAAGGTTCATCAATAAATTTTTCATGATTCAAGAGTGCAAAAAAGCAAAAGCAAGATAAAGAAGTATGCCATGTGGCATACCCAAACCACAAGCTTTATATATATATATATATATATTATTTATATTATTCATTACATTTATGTCTATTGTAACTGTTCGATCACTGGAATTAAACTTCAATTTAAACGTAAATATGCTAGTGAATATACAATATGCTTATTGTATATATGCTGGTAAACATCCATAATACAATTCTCAATTATATTATGAACTCTTATCAGATCTATCAAAAGGAATCTGAAAAAGAAAAAAAAATTATGAAAGCAACTTTAAAAGAAAGTTAGGAGAGAAAAAATTGATAAAATAAACTTAACGAGTGGGGCAATTGAAAAAATTAAAAGGGCGATGTTTAGAATTTCTATAAGATATGTATATATTTAAATGGTGTAGCGGTGTATTGTTTCCCCTTTCCAATTTCCTTCCTAGTGTGCCTTTATATTCATCTATGGGGTATCCAATATATTTAACTCCACAAAAAATATTGGCAAATGTATTTTACATTGAAATTAACTATTTGTGTAGACATGGATGCTATATTTAAATTCATTTTGGGTTAAATGACTCATTAAATTGAAAGAAAATCACTTATTTACATAGAAATGATTGATTTGAGGCAAGTGTTGATTGAAATGGGGGGCGGAGAGTTTGCTCAGGTTTTATGTGCAGTGGGAAGTGAATTTATGATGGAAAACGACAATGTCACCTATCTGGAAACTTATTATCTATCTGCAAGCTAACTCAGTAACAAGCTCTGTTCCAAGATTTGAACACACATATTGTTCACAGCATAAAGGCAGGATTAGCAATTTTAATTATATAGAAATTCCTTCTTTTACTATGACCCCTTTAGAAATAGTTTTTTCTTTCTTCTTTTTTTTTTTTTCTGTTGTTCTTCCTAATCATACATATTTTTGTAAGAATTTTAAATGTATTTGATTAATTATTAACATAAATTGAGTAAAATACAATACATGTTTGTTCTCAATTGAATATATCAAGTTTCTGATTATAATTATTATTATAGATAACTTGAGAACTTCTAACAAAATCACATAATATGACATCTATTTTCATCACTCACATATTATAGAGAAGTCTTTTCGATCAAAAATACGAATGTATGTAATAATAATTACATATATGAAGTGGAAGTTGAGAGAAAGTTTTCAATTTTTCTCTTTTTACTACGTGGCAATTTTTCAAATTACCACATGGTAAATTTCTTTTTATTTCCCTTAATTTGAGAAATTACCACATGGTAATTTCTCAAATTAAGCGAAATAAAAACAAAAGAAAAAATTCTGCCAAATTTTCTTTTCTGTTTTCTCCACAAGAAAAAAAAGGAAAGAATATTCAAAATTTAATTCTCTTTATATTTTCCCTTTTTGAAGAGGGAAAAAATAATTCTCTATTTAAAGAACCCCTAATGTATTTGAAGAAAGTTTACATAAAACTATAGATGGGAAAATTAATATATTTTTAATCCCTAATATATTAATACTTTTTCTGTTTATATTTGGACATTAAATATTTTTTCCTATGTATCTTAATATTTTGCCTTTTATGTTTGGGCACTAAATAAATTTTTCTATGTATGTGGTTTATTTGGTTCATACAACATAAATCTTTTTTTCTCCAAATTTGAAGTATCTTTTTCTTTTTTTTAAAAAAAAACCCTAATATATGAATGTTCTATATGTAATGTTGTAAAAAAACTAAAAAAAGTAAAATAAATATTAAATCATAAAAGAACCAACGCATAACATAGGTCTATTCTTAGTATATGTAAATAAATCTGAAGTTAAAAGAAAATATCAACTTTTCTCTCTTTATTATATGAAAATTTCTCATAAATTCACAAATTAAAAATATAAAAATATTTTATAATTATCAAAATTCTATTATAATCAAGACATGATTAGGATTATATAAATCAATTAATATAAATTTGATTATAATCAAACAAGGATTCTATTGATTTATATATCACTACCTTACTCTAATTACATCTTTATAATTATAAAATTTTCTAACAACAAAAAATAATTAAAAATAACAAAAAACTATTATCAAATTTCCTTTTTAAAAAATAAAAAATATTAAGAAAATCTCTCAAATTTTTTTTTCTTTAAAAGAAAAAGAACTACTCTAAAATTTCCTCAAAAGACAACAAAGGAAAAAAAACTGCTCCCAATATTTTCTTTTTTCCTTAAAAAATTATTTTATTTTCTTAAAAAAGTTAAAATAATTTTAAAAAATAATACTCAATATTAAAATGTCTTTTTATTTTTAAATTAAATGAAGTAGATATAAATTATTAAAAATATTATTGAACACGTGTATCGTTAGAGTATATTACTAGTACAATATTATATTTTGAAAGTTGAGAGAAAATTTTCTCCCCTCACCTTCCCCACATTTATAACCAACTATTAAATGTATTGTATTTTATGTGAGAGAGAAATTTGTGAAGGACATGAGTTATAGAATTCTGAATGATAAAATAAATGACATCCTAATGTAATAGAGTTCAAAATGGTAATAATTTTGTAAAATTGATAATTATTTGTGGTTAGGAATTTAATGTGATAATTATTTAAATTATTAAAATTATTAACATACATGATTTTGTAATCTTTCTGACAAATACATCATCTTACTGTTATACTTGCCAATATTCTCTCAACTTTTCCTTAGATACAAATGATTTATGTAATGATTAATGTTTATTTATAGTCTAATATATGATTTGAAAATTTGAGTTTGTTAAAATCAAGGTATGCATTAGAAGACAAACCAATTTTCATAGCTTATATTACTAACAATGAAAAAAAAATACTAATAGTTAAATTTAAAAAGTAATAAAAATAAAATAAATAAATAATAAAATATTAATAATCTCAATTATAAAATTAAAAATTTATTAAAAATAATATTAACATTATTTAAAAAAATAATTAAAATTATGTAAAACAAATATTTAATCTACACGACTTGTCTTTTGACTCAAGCTAAACGCAAGATCGAACGTTGAGACATGACTATCTTGCTGGTTCGGCTTTGAGTACTTGCTTATCCCACAGTCACAGCATTATCCAATAAAAATACAAAACTGGTTCAGTTTGTAATTCCATTGATTTTAAATAAGTTTTATTTATAATGTCATAAATTTAAAATTAAAAAAAATATATTGCAAAAGATTTTAATTTTTTAATATAATTATACAAATAATTATTTTAAAAAAAATTTTAACTTCAAAACAGTTATTCAATTGGTCACTATTTTGCACTTTTTTTTTGGCTTATTTTATTTATTTTACACCCTTTCCCTTACCAAAAGCTGTTAGTCATCACTTCGTCACCTGTCACGTCACTTTTTTTTCAGGCATCATTTGCCACGTCACGTTGACATGACAAACTTTTTATTTTTTTTAAATCCTAGTTTTATTTCCAAAAAAAAAAAAAAAAAAAGGTAACGCCGGGTGATAGCATCACCACCGCGAGAAAGAGGGAAAGTGGAGGAACAGGAGGCGGAAAGAGGTCGGCGGATCGTTTTATGCGGCGTTAGATTTTTTATTTTTATTTTTTGTTTTTATATGCTAGAGTATAAATTTACATTAAAAAAAACACAAAATCTATTTTTTTTAAAAATGTCACGTTAGTTGATGACCTATCAAAAGAGTCATATGTAATCGTTGACTAGAAGTTATGTGACAGGAATAACGGCTGATCGACAATTGTAAGTATAAATTATAGACAAAGAAATATTGGTGGATTTTTATAAAAAAAAAAACATTGGTGGATAGATTTTTTTTTACAAAAGAAAAATGAAGCAAGTGAAAACACAGAGTCGCGTAAATATGGAAAGTGAAATTTTTTTTAATTAAAAAAAAACATATTGGGAAACTATAGTTCAGGACTTAGAAGTTATTGTGGATTCAACGTCTTCAGATAAATATAAACCATAAGTTTTAAGTTTAACAATTATCCCACCATATTAACAAAGAATTAGTAATTATCAGTTAACACATCACACAAAGATTGTATTTGTTGTATGGATATTGGATTTGATATGGATAAAAAAAAATTAACATTAATTTACTGAACAAGTTGCATGTACGATTATTACCTAAAAGAAAGGAAATTGATTTATAGATTAAAAGGAGGGCCTTTTTTTTTTTTTTTAAAGAACCTTGGATCCTTCATCTTCCCTGAACCTAATATCTCGTGGAAAAATGATAGATTTTCCTTTACTTGATGTTGGCTTTGAAACTTTTATATGGACGTTTAGGAAATGTGTAGAGATTGCATTTCTCAATGTCAAAGTTATGTGATTGTTATGCATTGTAATAGGAACTTCAAGAATTTTTTTTTTTTTTTTTCACTAACACATATAAAGAAAAAATTAGGATGACGGTGTAAAGATGAAGAAAATTAAAATACGAATGGGCCAAAAATCTTCGGAGTTGGGTTGCGTTGCAACAATGCTGAGCTTGCTTCTTTTTTTTTTTAATTTCTCCTGTAGAGCTAAAAATATTGTTTTTCAAAGACTTCACCTCTCTTCCATTCTAATATTGGAACGAGATTAGATATTTATAAAAATTGAAAGAAGTTGAGTCTATTTATAACTCACAGCTCAATGAGTCTTTTATGTTATCATCAAGCCAAACAGTCATTTGACATCAATAAATAGAGTGTACTCACGGTTCGATCGGTCTCTTATGTTATCACCGAACCAATTACTCCCCTTGACACCAGTAAACACTGGCAGTGGGCTATGAGATTGTTCACGCAACTAAAATGCCGAAAGCCAATTTATACTATGTCGTTTTTTCATGCTTCTTTGACACCAGTTTAGGTAAGGCATTCCTTATTCATGCTTGAAAACAAACGGTACTTTTGTTGCTTTGACTTGAGTTTTTATGTTGTGAACTTTGTACATTTTGCATTCTTGATAATTGTCACAATGCATAATTCTTTTGCATACTTTCTCTCATTGAAGTTTTCTCCAGGCTCAATTTACCAGATTAAGTTTTATGCACTTCTCACATTGTATGCAATAGGTTTTTTTATAATGGCCAATGGTCAGGTAATTTCCACAACAAACCATTTGCAAAAAACTTTTCATCCTGACAAGTTTCAACGTGTTTATTATTATTTTTTTTTTTTTGTTTGACATGTTACAAATTTTTTGATGAGTCTCAGAACACTTGGTGCATCGCGAACCCGTCGTCTTCCAATGCTGAGCTAAGGGCAAATCTGGACTATGCCTGCAGCCATGTGGACTGTCACCTGATACAGCAAGGAAGAAGGTGTTTCCACCCAAACACTTACGCCCACCATGCTTCATTTGCCATGAACTTGTACTACCAAAACATGGGCAGGCACACTTCGGATTGTGACTTCAGAAATTCTGGATTAATATCCTTGAGTGATCCCAGTAAGTCATTTGAATTGTGCACTAACTATGGTGCTAGTATCCTTCTTTTCAAGGCCCAATTTAAAGATGTGTGCCTTATACTGGGAGTTTAAGTTTGAACCACAATTCACTCCCTCGCCTAACCCCTACCGATGGGCTCTATATATATATATATTTTTGTCCTTCTTTTGTCCCAGAAAATAATCATACCAATTGAATGTGATTTTTTCAGGTTATGGTAGATGCACTTATGAGAGTGGTAATAATTTATGTTCATCACTTTGCTTTAATATATCATCTATTTGATAATTAGAATAATTTGAAAATTTCCCAACAATGTGACTTGGAAAAATATTGCAGGTGGGGCTTTAGAAGAAAATCAAACATCTGTAAGTCAAAATTTGTTCCAACGATCAAAACAACATAAAAAAATTGTAGCAAAATCTAATGCACATGAAAATGACCATAATCCTTGTAGGGAACTTGGTGTGTGGCAAAACCTACAACAGATGCTGACATGCTGCAGGAAATCATCAACTTTGCTTGCAGTCATGTGGATTGCAGCCCCATAAAAGAAAGTGGAGGATGCTTCAACCCAACAACTCTGATGAATCATGCCTCATTTGCCATGAATCTTTATTATCAGGCAGTAGGCAGAACCAACTCAAGCTGTAACTTCAGTGGCAATGGCCTCATTGTCTCTTTGAATCCAAGTAAATTTAAATTAACACTACCTTCAACTAAGAACTAAGAAAATTCCAAATTGAGTTATGCAAATAAAATGATGTCTTATTTGGATGCAAATTGTGTGCTCTTTGCAGGTTATGACAAGTGCATGTACTGACTGGCTGTTGGCAGCAAGCCATAATGTGCTAGAACAATCAATGTTTAAAGCAATAATAATACATGGGAGGAAAGCAATCTCCTCCTCTGCACCTCCACACCCTCACCAAAAGAATTTAGTCAATGGTTGAATTTTCTGTTGGGGTATTCGTGTTGAGAAAACTAAATTGTCCTGCCATTTTTGCTTTATTATTATTATTATTATTTAATTGGCTGTTCCTCTTTATAATCTTCGATAGCTAAAAGTGACCATGGCAAAATAAGCTTGAACTAGAATATCCACATTATACGTAATATATTTGCCAATCTTTGTTGTCAGTTGAATTTGCTCTTCTTGGTAGTGGAAGATGGTACCTAGTTGTACCTAGCTCTCCGTATTGGCCAAAATTCGAGTCTCTTTATCATCCTCTGTCTCCGAATCAAGAAGATTTGTTGTCAAGTGCACAGTATTGGATGTTTTTGACTCGTTATCATTGAGATTAAGTGTAAACAAAAACTCACTCGAACTCAATAATATTTGAGTGGTAAGTGTATGAACATTGTTGATTAAAACATTATAAAAACAGTAGAATATGTCGATCTCAGGATCTTACAGGTATTATAACCAACATATTTGTGAAGACTTATTTTTTCATACATATTATTGGAGTTGCTAGTGTACATACATATATATATATAATAAAAAAATCAATTTTTTTTTTAATTTGAATCTCAACTTGCGACCAACATGAGTGACAAAATAAAACTTAGCATGAATATTAAAAATTTATATAATTTTGATATAAATTAATATATAAAAATAAAAGATAAAAGATAAAAATATTCTAATATGTAATAAAATAAAAAATGGATGTTGCTAAGACCTTGAGTTATGAGTCTCTGTCATTTTTATGGTGCTGGTTCTTAACCTCTCTTGTCCACGTGGGATTTCGCACTTGCATACTTAACGCTTGAAAAGGTTTTCTCTGGATTTTCATCTTTTCTACTTTATCTGACCAAAGTTGACAATGAGATGATAAAAAAACCTGGTTCTATTAATATTTGAATGCTCAAAGTTGGGCCAGGTTGCCCAGAAGATACTAGTTTAGTAAGCTGGAAACTCGTGTCTATAATCTATACGGCCAAAACAACCAGCCAGGTGATTTAAATAGAGGCAGCCAGAGGAATCAGAACCAAGTTTGCAGAAAGGGATGGCATCCATGAAATTCATTAAATAGGAGCTCCAAGGTCTTGTGGAAAGATATCATTCGCGGTTCCACGGCAAACTCGGCCTCAAGGAATTTTGAAAACTGAAAATTTGTAAGGCTCCCATTTCAAATCATTGTTGTTATATCTATGTCTTTCACATCAAAAACATTGCATCAAAGACCTTACGGTTGAACCCCCTCATGCTCTGTAATTGAGGTGAGTTGCTGGCTTCCTTCGTTGTTATGAACATTTATCATTCCCGTATTCTTTACGGATTTGGAAGGCAGACTGGATCCATTTCAAAGAATCAATTATATAGGACTGCCTCTTGATATCTGCACTTAAAAAGCTGAAGTCAATGCAGTTCCCTTGTCTTTCTCCCATGAAATTATCTGACAAAGCATGTATCTAGATTTAACTCAACTAAAGAAGCATGATTTAACCATTCATAGAGGCACCAAACCAATATTTATTGACTATACCCAAGTTATGGTTTGAAGATATATTTCATGGGTGCTGTATGCTCTTTAAACTACATCCCTATTGGATTTGATGCAAAGTAGCAATCGGCTTTCTGTGTGGCTACTACTGGGGAGGATTTCTAATCAGACCAAAATGTAGAATAACAAGACCTCAATCTTCTTTATTGGCAATCCATGGCCACAGGCAGATTTAACGAAAAGGACTTGGATTACCATTGACATAAAATATTAGCATCTAAGCTGTATCTCGCATGGAGAGCAAATAGATGCAGTCCAAAAACCTGTTTTTTTGAAGGGTTTTGCTTGTCATTTTCCCCATGAGCATGGGATACGCTGGATAAGTAAAACTTCCATATTTAAGGTTAGAGTTATGTGTGAATGGGCTACAAGGTACAAACAGTCGGCAAATAACCATATCCATACCAATAAGGGGGAAAAAGAGGAAATCGCAGCATAAAAGATACGAACCTGACTCTGCGAGCTTGTTGGAGTAGTCCAGTGTTCAGGATTTTGTACAACCGCTGAGCTACCACTAAAGAAAGTTATTGTTCTGGATTCTTGATGCACGTCAGCTATAATTGGATGCGGTAATTCTCTCATAATCCATAACAAAAATGCTGACGGGATTGAAGAACCTGACAGAAATGCAGTAAAAGTAAGCCACATATTATACAAGCGACTGTTTCTTGTAACACATTCAGCCCATATAACAATGTGACTCTTAATCGCTTCCAAAGTTACATGTGACTATTTCTTGCAATTTTAACAGATTACAATTCTAAGCAGTACCATATTTTACTATTTCCAGCAATAGGGTTGGATATCATTGTCTTTAGAAAATTGAAGTGTGCTGGTCAAATTTTACCATGTTTTGAGGTGCCTGAACATACAGCAATTTATACCTCCAAGATGACAGAGATGTGTGGACTAGGATAACTCTACCTCTGAAGGTATTGTTGTCATAATTGTAAAAATAGGAAGCTATGTGAAGAACAGTTAAGAAGGAAGAACAGCTAAGAAGGAAGGGAACAGCGTGCTCACCGACCCAGGGGAAGATACTAAGGTGCCGCAAAAGGCACAAGATGAAATGAAGCACCATGGAATGAAAAGAAGGATTTTTCAGTGAGGTCTAAGATATCAATAGCAACATATCCTCCCCCCCCCCCCCCCCCCCCCCCAAACACACAAAAAACACATTGAGCCCCAAACAGAAAAGCAAAGGGGAAAAGAAAGCATATTGCAACAAAACTACAAATAGAATGCAAGCAGATTAAGGGAAACAATGCGGAAAAAGCAACGAATCACCACCATCAAAGTAAAATCATGCCAGGATCTTCTAATCAGCTTTTGTTTCCAAAAAATGCCGAGGCTTCTTACATATAAAATATTTACTTTTAATGATAAAGCTTAGCCCAAATAGCCAGATGTTTCCAATGGTAATGGCCATTGATTCTAGAAATTGTCAAATGCTTGGTAAAAGATTATAATTGCCGACAGTTGGACAGGTTGATGTTTGAGTGATCCACAAATTATGAAAGGGTTGGAAAGTCAGTACAGCACTCTCAAATTTAATCCAGCTGGCCATGATGGGAGAAATAGATCCTCTCCCCCGGCACCCAGAGGGTCAATTTTCGTCTGGAAGGTCTCTGTATCTTCCTTTATTAGCCCTATTCAAATGTGCATTGCAAGGCTTGAGGCTTCTGCATTGCAGACTCTCAGAAGGCAGATTGTGCAGCCTACATCCTTCTTTGAAAGATGTTTCCATGAATTGAAACCATGACCTCTAGCTGACAGTACTTGACTATAAAACATCATTTTCAAAACCGAACCAGACCATTCGGTCAGAACGGTTCAACTGTCAACCAGTTAGGCCACCATTTCAGTTTGATTTAAAAACCAGGCAGCACTAAAACCAGTCAAAAACCCGGAAAAACCGGTCTGATTTGCAGTCGGACCGGTTTTGACTTCAAAAATAAAAATAGTCTTCCACCTATTGTATGTGCAATGGATACGTAGGACCAGTAGACATAGAAGTTCAATATAATGACAAAAACAAATGCAGGAATGAATAAAAAACTAATCAAATAAAAAATGAGTCTGCGCAAAATCATATTAAGTGGTGTTCCTCACTTCTAGTTTCATTAGTGACTTATGATCTTTCAAGATCCGGAAAGACAATTAGGGCCTCATTTTCTAAGCTAAGATTGAAAGATTTTCACATTAAAAGTCAATCCAAGGGATAAAATCAACAGAGGGAAAAGCTGCATCAAGTACCTATAAAATAATATAGAATCAGTAAAATAGAAGTATACTTGTCAAGTTGCTGGCAGTAATAAAGGACCTGCAGTCATAATTACATGATTACTTTTGGAATTTAGAAAAAATAAATTGGAAATACAAGTGAAAAGAATATCGCAGCAGAAAAAGTACATACCGGAAAATTAGGCAAGAAAGCAACTAAAGCACTTGAAGTGAAACATATAACAGAGATAACAGCCAAACCTGCAACCTGCGCACCAAATTTCTCAAGCATGGTCATGAAGCGATTGTAATGTGACTAAAGTACCATCATAAATGGATATCCAAAAGAGGGAAGTCCCAAGGACAAAATCACAAAATCAAGATAATATGCATTGGTTTAATTCTGTAAGTAAGGATCCATCCTTTTTAGTCTGCAGTGGAGATGGTAACCCATCATTAGAGAGGGGGCAGATGAAGGAGAGGATTGGGCTTCGAACCCCAAACCCCACAGTAGAAGGCATAGGCCTTCCACCACTCCAGCTGAACCAGATCCTCTAAGGAATCCATCTTTGCTGATAAAGAAGTGGTCTAAATGATAATACCTTCCAAATTTCTGAAGCAGCTCTCTCAAATCTAACACTCCTCATTTTTAAGCATAATAGTACCCCTGACATGCAACATAGGGCAGAATATAGAGACCATTTCGATAATGGAAAGTAACAAATAATTCAGCCATGCTTTCACTATCACCCTAAGTATTGTAAAACTACCTGGCCTCAACTGTGAAACGAAAAAATAATCAACATATCAGAATAATCTTTCCTGAAAAAACAGTAACCAACCGCAGCTAAGCTTAACAGGAATTGTTTTTTTTTTTTTTAGCAGAATTCAAGAGAACCAATGGATTAACCATGATTAATAATATATCATGGCAAGTGAAAGTATTGTGAAACCACCTGGCCTCAACTGTGAAACGAAAAATAACCAACATATAATGATAATCTTGCCAGAAAAAACAGTAATAATCACAGCAAAGCTAAACAGGAATTGTTGTTTTTTAGCAGAACACAAGAAAACCAATGGATTAACCATGATTAATAATACAGCGTGGCAAAACAATAGTAGTTTCGATGCCATAATGTAATGCATAATACAACACCGGCTACATGAATCTTTACTTGCCATTTCGTTCTATTATACACTAAGTTAGGAATGAGACCTAATTGTTCTAAATCCTTCCTGACTAAAGATTCTCAAATCAGCCCAGGGCTTTCTTGCTCGCCTCACATCATCCACCTGGATTTGATAACCCCTCTTCATTGGAGCATTTGTTGGTATACATTGGACATATCCAAACCAACACAAATTCCACCCCCTCATTTATACGTTGGGCTCTACTTTGTCACAGATATCATCATTTCTTAGTTGGACCTTCCTAGAGTGACTGCACATCTATCTAAGCATTCTCATCTCTACTACACTCATTTTTTTAGCATTTTGCTTTTTCATATTACAATACACGCTACTGTAAAGTATCACTGGCCTAGTGCGTAATAAATTCATGTTAGCAAATAGTACAAAGATCAGAACTTAGTGAACTAGACAAAAGTTTGAAGAATAAAAACAGAAAATAATCACTTCTTTTGTTGTGGGTGGGAGGGTGGGGCAGGCAATGAGCAAGACAAGCATAAAATGATAGTCACTCACCATAGAATGCCAATGCTAATCCCAAAAACAGCATTGCAGCAGCAAAAATATCTATATATACCTGCATTATATTACCGCCATTACACACATCTTCACTAGTAATTCACAAAATGCACAATAGTCGACAAATTTCAATTGGCATGCTCAACCCTTGATACTCCTTTTGAAGAATTCACATTGCTAACTACAAAGAGCAATCACTTAATATGCCCTCAAGATTGGGCCACGACTGTAAAATATTTCAGGTTGACATGCGTGATTGAGGGTTTGGAGAACGTCAAGATGGTCTAAAACGCCGGACCAAGGCTCTGGTTCGCAAGGGCATGGATTCAAATCCCATCGTCCATAGGCATTTTGGAAGGGTAAGGGTGTAACATCACAAGTTCAAGTTTATGGAAACAACCTATTTGAGGAAACAAGGATAAGGTTGCATAAATTTGTTCCTTCCTCCGACCCCAAGGTGTGGTAGCCTCATGCACTGGGCACTCTTTTTGACAAGTATGATTGAGACGACTCATATGTTAAGTTTGAAAACTGATGTGGACGATGTCTCATCTGTCCATTTTGCAAAGAGGATTTTGTGTGGTGACTATAACTTCTTCAATTATAATATATACACCAGAAGCCAGATTAAATTGTTGCATATACAACTAATGTCAATGGAATATTACAATAGAATGCTCTCATACTTGATTAGATATTTGGCTTTGGCTTATACAAATAGAACGGACAAAAGAAAGTGTCAATAAGATAGGCAACACAAATATTTTCTTTTATTTTTGTTGTGTTAAGCTTTTAGTCTGTCAACAATTGATAGCACAATAATAAAGAAGCTTAAGAGACTTATATACAAATTCTGTTGTTTAATTATTTGTTTAGTTGTACAATATTGGCATTCCTATGGAAGTTTATTTGTTAGTGATTTTGGAATCCTAGTTTATGTTGGAACTGATTAGAGCTATTCTATTGCCCCTCCTTTGCCCATTTAGTGTTTCTCTTCCTTCTTTCCATTTTGTTTTTCTATTCCTTGTATGTTCTAATAATTGTTGCTCCCTTTCCTCCCTCCTCTCTTCTACTTCCTCCACATCACGTGATCAAGAGGGAGAAACGAAGGTTTTTTTCTTTTTTTTATGGGGCTCAGCATGAGGAGAGGAGAGATAGTGAAAACTTACTCCTCTGTAGTGATTCAGAAATATCCAGCGTTCGGATTTATTTTTCACCTTGAACTCTTTACGTTCAAGCAACAAAGTGCAGAAAAGGAACACTTTGCATGCAGAGGTTCTTGCCTTTCACTTCAAGGAATTGTGTGATTTAATTTCCTTGAGACATGATGGGTTGCCTGGACAAGACAGAATCTATGAACTTTTGAACGTTGTGAATCCCATTCCATGTTTATGTTGAGAAGTGGAGTAATCTTGAACTTTTGAAGGACAAAAGCTATGTCCCCTAAATGTCATATTTAGCCCACAAATAGCCAATGTTGTACGTACTTTTAGAAACCATTTTTAAGGGGAAACAAAGAAACAATTGCGGTAACTATACAAGAGCACTGATCTACAACATAATCAAAATATCATCCCACATCCATACCTTAGCTAACACTGAAGAATCAGTGGGAGTGTTTCCAATCCCAAACCAGATGAGCACAGCAAACACCATCATCAAAACAAACACTAGAGCAGTGGCCTGATGATTCCATACAAGTTATTAGTTTGTGAAGAATACATCAACTTTGCAAGTTAATTAACAAGAATATACAGATATATAAGCAGGTGAGCAATGGGGGAAAACAATAGAGGTTATTTGTCAACATTACCATACCCAAATTACTATTCTTTGACGGCTTCCAACACGGATTGATCTTAAAGGCAAACATATTCTGTGACTATTTACAAAACTTGTCTCATCTATGGTCCTTTCTAGTAGAGCTTCATGAAAGCTCAAGTCTTCCTCTTCATGATCTTCGTCATCACCCTGGTGGCAAAGATCAATCCTACGTAAAAGTACATGAGATCGATAAAGGGGCACTACTATGCTTTAGTCAAATCACTGTTGCAGCATGACAATTATCATTGGTGCAACAAGCACAAAAGCACGAGAGATTTAAAAAAAAAAAAATAGCCAAGCACTCTGAGAAACCTATATGAAGTAGAGAAACAAGAATGATTCAGCCCAAGTAATTCCATACAGCTTCAGCCAGAATTGAAGGAATCAAACATAGGTACACAAACGACAATGTCTTATTTATTCAGTGAAAAAGGCATACCAGAAAGATAAAAGTAGAAGAAATGCTGCAAAGGATAGAATTCTTGGGAAGGCTGTAGAAACAAATGCATACTGATTAAAAAGTTTTACAAAGCCAAATAATACAGAGAACTGGTAATTATCGACACCATAGCCATACCCATAAAGATAAATCCACAAGAATATGACCAGCATCTCCACTCCTTACAAGAAGCAATTACAGTTATCACAAAATATAAAAAGTAACCTGCAAAAGTCAGGAGTGAGGAATCCTGATCAAAACCAAAAATACATGTACATGATCAAATTTGTCATTCCAAGGTAACACATAGAAAGAAAAGGAATGAATGTTATGTGCTCATCATAAGTATCAGAATTCACAGAAATGGGAAATATATACACATGGCAAATGACTTGTAAACTAAAAAAAACGGAAAACAAAATAATGCAGAATGTTATAGCAAATTTGGTAAAACATGACCACTCAGGATTGGATCTTAAGCAACCCATACAAAATATCTCTCTTAATTTATCCAGTAACTCTCCTCTGACTATGTATCTGTTCAGGAATTACACACAGAGAGAGAGAGAGAGGGAGAGAGAGAGAGAGAAAGAGAGAGAAAGACCTATGCAACTACAATAGCTGCCATGTCGACTACCTAATATAAGCCCTTAACAATTGCAACAAAGAGAAAGTGAATCTGAAACTACTGCTGGTATAGGCCAGTGTAATCACAACAAATATACACGTTAGAATCCAAATTTTCCATAAATGAGATGCCAGCAATTAGAACATAGGAAAAAACAAATATAACATAAAAGCAAGGATATTGATGCTGTCCTGCAGCTCGACACTCGAGAAATGATCATAAATCCATAAAATATATTTCAGTTTCCATATAAGTCAGTTATATATACATCTTCATCTTTGGTCTTCGATCTGCTAACCTAATTGCTTCAATTTTCTGATTGTCAGGGTTGCATACGCCACACCCATGGACTAGGAGACATCTTCACATTATCATGCACGACATGATTAAAAAAAAAAAAAAAAATTTGGAAGCTCTGTTCATCTAATAAAAATGGTCAGTGCATATATACTATGCAGATTTTAGAATTTAGACTCTTTATGGAACTTTTAATCTCTAACAAATCCGAAAAAAATAAAAAAATCTTTAAGGAACTTTCAAGCTTTATTTTTTCGGGTTGGGTAAATTTTACAAGGTCAAAATTTATTAGATGGAAATTTTATTCTGGCCTCAGCTTTGAGATCAATTGTCTCTGCATTGAATTATTTTTTAGAGTAACCATGGTAAGCAGCCACTTACCTTTCCTTCTTGCTCCGACCATTCTATAAACTCAAACCACCAAGGCAGCATTTTTATTATATTTTCCCACATGCTAACTCAATACTGTCTCAGTAATCAAATGACCTCTAAAAAATCCCCTTATTTTTTCATTTATAGAAGTGACAGCTACAAGTAACATGCCACAAGCCTTTTGAGTTCCAGCCACTTAAAGGCACTTTTGCTGTTGGTCAATCATACAACTCCTTTCTCAAGTATATAACCCTAAATACCCTCTTTAGCAATCCCTTGACCAAAATAACAGGACAAGAAGAGAAATGAGATATATCATTCCCATGTCAAGAGGCTCAATACAGGAAAATTTGAAGGACATATCATCTCTTTTCAAGATAAGAGTGATCCAAAGATTATGCTTAATTGTTTATATATTGCATAGAGAAACCTGCTAAATATATCACTTGACATGCGAAAAGGTGACCAATAACTCAATGGTAAAAGGTATAAGCACCAGAATGAAAGTAAATACCAAATTTATTACTAAACCATATGAGCCCTTACAAAAGGACTTGAAAACTGAAGCTAAAATATGAAATATCAAATAGAAACACGAGATCTTACCTATATTAGAGGAGCCAATCAACATATAAAACACCTGTAAGTTTACAAGTTACTCAGAATGGGAACTAAAATATTTGGTCAAGGAAATTGCACAAATATGCATTCTGGTATAAATGTGCATGGCACATGCACCATTCACACAATGTCTGCCACCCAAAACCTACCTGCCATTTCAGTGAAATTCTGAAAGATTGATGCTCCCCTTTGTGTCTTACAAGTTTAAAACATGTTGCTTGGCTAAATTGTTCAACCTTAAGATTTTGTGTTTAACCCACATGAACTTTCTTAAGAGGCCATTTCATTGTAGTTTATTTAACAATAATGGATAACAGTTACTTGAGTCAGCAGCTGAGAAGCTGGAACGGAAAATATTTTCTTTCACTTTGAGGGATAAAATAGTGGTAGTGAACACATCATTTGAAAATTGAAACTACAAAATCATTAACAAAATAGAGGTACTGACAAAAATTAGGGCTTTCATGCTTGTGATGATCAAAGACAAGAATAATTTTATAGTTATCTCCACTGATAGGTGTAGATAACCTCATAAATAGTCGTTAATGATATACTGTAAGCATGTAAGAAGTAAGAAGTCCTTATGAGCACAGTAATTTGCTCAAGCTGTTGATTTATGCTACAGAGAATTTATTATTGATTGCTATAATGCATTTTCTATTTGCAAGTATGTAAACAAGATGAGACTCCCATTTTCAAGAGTCCAATCAAGTCAAAAGGAATCAGTATAATCCTTCAAGTTCAGATAGATTCAACAAGTTTCTGCCTTAAGTTGTCAGAAATCAAATTGAGACACAAATTCCAACTGCCTTACGATAGTGGTTTAATCTAGCTGCCAATTAATTAGCTGAATATCATCTGTGGAGTGGATCCAGTAGTAAGCAATATATCACTTACTTTTTGTCGAGTCCAGCCAAGTTGTGCATTCCTCGAGTGAATCCTTATTAACTGCAACAAATTGGCAAAAAGTTAATAGTCATTTATTATTCTTCTTTTGACAATTTAAAAGCCAATTCAAATGACATTTTTCTGAATCTCTCTCTCTCTCTCTCTCACACGCACATACAAACACAAGTACATGAGTTAGTGCCTGCAACAGGAGAACTAACACAAAAAGGTCTAAGCCGCAAAATAGGTCACAGCAGATAACATAAATTGTAAAAATGGTAGCAGTAGCCATAGTGGGAAAACTTTGCACAATGAAAATTTCTCCATAGCCAACCATTAAACATTATGAACAAATATGTTATTAGGAACTGCTTGTAATTGCCCGGTCTGGCAAATGTAAGAGTAATGCTGTCGATCACGACTCGATCTCTCGACATTTCCTGACCATCCCACGTGGAAAAAAATTTTCACAATTTTAGGAAGGAGTGAATCTACAGATAAAGGCAGAAAGGGACTCATAAATGTGTTTAGTATTTCATTGAGGATGGTCGGGAAAAGTCGGGAGCTTCAGTTGTGGTAGATATCATTATTCCATTGACAACAAGCAGTTAGGTCAACATCAGTTATTTTGTATATCATAATTATCATTTTGGAGGAACCTATGCCATGAAAGAAGACCACTTGCCATTACAAAATGTATCTCGTCATCTCATTCCACGCTTGAGTAGCAACTATATCACTCTGATGGAAGTCCATTCAACTATTAAACTCTCAATCCCACACTCCCACCCCTCAACAACCCGAATAGAAATTCATCAACACATACAAATTTGGCCTTCAAGCAGTCATCAAAATCAATAAAGAACCGCATTCCAGGCTCCAACGATACACAATGTTGCTCCTTCAATATTTCCAGCACTCCACCAAAGAAAAGGCTCCAAATAACGAAAATAAGAAAACCCCACTAAAATTCTGAAACCTACTCTGAGCTGATTCATACAGAAATTTCTCCACTTCTTGTTAACCATTATCCAAAACATAAAACAAAAGTTTCAATCTTTCAGCTATAAAAACCAATACATTGCCAAGTAAAGCTTAAAAATGAACCAACGAACCAAACCTGAGTGAATGCGAGTGCAGCAATGATGCCATCAACACAAGCAAGCCCCACATTCACACCCACCACTCCCGTTGGAAAGCAACAAGACCCTTTTACCAATTCACACATCTCTAACTTTCTCTTTCACTCTCTATCTCTTAAACGTTGTCTCGCTACAAACAAGTAGAGAGAGAGACAGAGACAGAGACAGAGAAAGAGAGGGAGGATAAAGACAGAGAAATGTTCTCTGTTAAGCTTTAAACAGAAAATGGTTACTGGGATGGATTTTTCAGTAATTTGAAGTGTACGGACAGAAAGTTAGTCAAACCTCTTTTAATCGTATCTTTCATGGAAGATCCCTTCTCGCTGATTTTAAGCTTCTGCCATTTTAGGATCTGCTGATCGAGAGAGAGAGGCGGCTTATTGTGTTGAAAGCATAGTTATTAGTTTAAAAGCATAGTTATAAAATCTAGCCCCACTTGGTCGGTGGGACTAATGACTTAATGACATGTCTATCAGATTGGATTGAGTTAGTTATAAAATTATTTGAATATTAAATTAGATAGAGTTATTTTTTAAAATAAAATTTTAAAAAAATAAAAAATTTTAATATATTTTAATGTCTTAAAAAAAAGTTTAGTATATTATAAGAATAAGAACTTATTTTTACATATAAAAAAAATTAAAAATTATTTTAAACATTAACCTAATTGGATTAATTATTGATTTATTGATTGAATCACTTATTAACTCAGTTTTCTGTTTGGATTGTTCGTCGAATCAAGTTTAACAACTTTGTTTAAAAAAAATTTGACTACGAACACGCAAAAAATACACACTTAAGTATTAAAATACAATTAATTATCAATTTTGCTCAATCACATCTATATAAAGTATCAAAATATATTTGTTTTTATTATTTTATATTTTATTAATATTAGTACACACAATTGACAACTCATTAAATTTAAGTACTGGGCAAATTGTCTAAAGAAATTATGTAGGTCCAAATCCGGCCCTAAAAGGTTTTTTATTTGAAGTTTAAAACCGGTCCAAATTCATATATCGGGTCGGTATTCCTTGCCCCGTGTCTACAACAAACAGTATCGGCTGTCTCGGTCGGAACAGATAAATCGGATGGGCAAATTTGTTTCGGGTGGGTTAATGATAATAAATGAATCAACTACCTTTAGTTCAAATAGTAAAGAATTTCGTACTTTTTAAATAAAGTTTTAAATTTAAGTTTTGTGAATGAAAAACACATTATTGACAGAACCGTTCCAATATAGGACCGATAGTACTTAAATTAGATTAATTGAGATTCAATAAAATTTTCGGATACCAGAAAAAGACAAAAAAAAAAAAAGAATAGGGTTGAGGGTGGATAAGTAATTGTACTTGTGTGAAACAAAAGGTATTTGTCAGAGTGGGTGCAGTGAGTCACATGACAAAAAAGGGAGATTCCATGTGACAATAACAACTTTTTTTTTATTTTTTTTTGTTTTGACCAAGTTGGTATCTGGCCCATTAAGGAATGGACTGTCCTTTGATTTGTAATTAATAATTCTTTTTTTGTATTTATTATGTCCAATTTGTTCTAAAGTTAGCAATTGTTTATAACTTTTGAGCTTGGCCGTTCTCTGCTTACGAATGTTATTTTTTTTTAAGTTATTGTCACATGGTGGTTCAACTTTGACTGTGGTTCCACTGTTTGTAGTTGTCATTCCATATATATAAATTGCATATTTAAGTAGTTGCTCCTTTTTAAGTATTAAAGCAATGAAAAAGATGAGAGACAGTGTGGGAAAACAAAAGAGGGAAAAAGATGACGTATGATATGTTTTAATGTGAATCTCGCATTTATTTTTTTTTAGAAAAATTAATGATGTGCACATATAATTAAGATAAATGTATATGAGTAATAATAAAAATGTGTTTACAGTTATTAAAAAAGTTATTATTTGTTTGTACAGTTATTTAAATAGTATGTAGGTATGTTCTACTTATTTATGTGCACGTGCTAAGATTTTTTAATATAAAAAGAAACATATATCATGAGAGACCCACACCTACCACCTAGTGTGTGCCCGTCCCTTGTCTATTTTCTATAGCACTATAGCTGGACTCTTAAGAAATTTTGAAAGAGTACAATTTTATTAGAGTACATGTTGATACAAAGTAATATTAATAGTTTGATTGTTGAATTCAAACAAATATCAAATATTATTAAATAAATTGTATACTTACTTATATTACTTATATTCCGTTAAAAAGTGCTCTATGTGTCAATATATATATGATCTATAATTTTTATTATGTTTTGAAAATAACAATTATTCAAATCTAAAATATTAGTATTCAATAAAAAATTTACTTTTAATACAAACTAATAAGTGTTTCGGAAAACAGTATCTGCCAAAAAAGAAAAAAGGCAAGTGGCATACGTAGTGTGTACTTGGGTTATAAATTATAATGAAAAATTATTGTTAAAAATAAATAAAATTAGAACGTGAAGACCTGCTGTCACTTATGTGTTTTGTAGCTCGCTTACATCTCTTTTGCATATGGGTGCAGTTACACGCAGATCAATTTTTTATATCTTTATATATTTTTTATCTTAATTATTTATACATTTTATTTAATAGTATATAAATCACATATCTTTTTTATAGAAAATGTGTTTATCTCACACGAGACTTACATTCTTTTCTTTCTCCCCATCTCGATCCCGTCTATCTCTCTCGTCTATTTGATTTTATCCTTTGCATTTCGCCTATTCAAAATGTTTATTCGACTCTGCTAGCAGTTTGCCAAACACATTTTCCGTTTTTTTGCATGAAAATAAACAAAGAACAAAAAATCTAAACAAAATCCGAACGGGTCGTCAGTAACTCAGTTTTTGTTTTTTTGTTTTTTAAAAATGGTTTTGTGTGAAGATTCTATGTTGGTATAATAGTGTCTTTGAAAGCTAATTTGCTTTCAATGGTAGGTAACGAAGAAGTCCTCCAAATCAATACTCAAGGAAATCGAAAATCTCATAAAATGAAGAAAGGTAAGGACATTTTTTTTTGGTTATCATGAAAATGCCCTACTATAATAAGAAGGAGACTGGTAAGAGAGAGGAATGAAGATCAAACTTTAAATTTCTTAATTAAAAGTTTTAATTATTAACCATCTCACCTAAAATAAGTCCTAAAAAAAAATACTTTGATTGTCAATCTAAATAACCAACAACAACCTCAAAATCGAAGAAAATAGTTATGAAAGAAATCAAAATGAAAAACTACGTGGACTAATAGTTAACAAAGTCATTCGTACTATAGGATCATAAGTTTAAATTCCGGCAAAACGTTTAATGGTGCCAAGCATATGTTTGCCTCCTATAGTTGTAGAAATGGTTTGATGACCATTGCTAACGTTTAAGAGTACGTTTTTCAATAATTTAGTGTCACTACTCTTACCAATTGTACGCAGTAAAACAGCACAATATTCCTTGATGAGTCTGTAAAATAGTATTATTAAATTTCCATTTATTGTTACCAAAAAAAAAAAAACAAAGCAAAATGAAAAGAGAAAGAGAGAGGAGGAAGGCGATTAGCCTATTTTTATGACTATCCTATCATTTTTTATTGTTTGGCTTGCTCTTAAAGGATATGCGAAAAGTATAACTATTTTAAGAATTGGACTCTTTAATCAATAAATTGGTTCGAGGAATGCTTGAATTGCTAATACAAATGTCTTCGTATGTGAAACTGCAAGGCAATGCTAATTGGCGAATGTTTTAGCTATAATATATAGCCCCTTTGCTGCTTGGTTATGTCATGTCATGCCAAAAGTATAGGCATGAGATTTTGATAAAAAAAAAGAGTATAGGCATGAGATGATGTTCAACCATTTTACTTTTTTTTAGAAATTCTACACAAGCTCAAAATTAATGGACTTAATTGAATTTAAAATGATTTTATACTATACATAAAATGTTTTATATTATGAAAATAACATTTCAAACAATATACATCATATTTATAGTGAAATAGTAGATTTTAGTAGTTATTTTTTTATATTATATAAAATGTTATGTGTATGGTACAAAAAATTTTGTTTTGATATTAGATTTTTTTTTAGATTATTTAAATTTTTGAGAATTTCTGGTTGTCTAATTTTTGTGTAAACAACAAAAAGAGAACTATAATGAGTTTGTTAGTCGTCTTATTGAGGCTATAGTAATTTCATTTGTATGTTTCATTCAATCCAACCTATAGGAAGGAATCTACCATCTAAATATTGTTGGATTCGAGCGAGCATCTCTAAGTCAATCATGGCAATTGTCGAATTTTGAACCAACGGAATGTAGTTAATTGTCAAATCAAACAAATTCGAAAGTCAAAACCTCTAGATGCTACTGCTGAGACTCAAACCCAAGTTGTGAATGAGATAAACACATTATATTACTACCAAACTATCACTTGGTTCTAGTCATGTAATTAATCCCTTAGTTTTACTTTCATTTTCGTCATAGAAATAAGCATGTAACTATCTTATCATGACACGTGTCTAAACTGTTATAAAGCGACATACATGGCAAGTTTACGAGATCTACCACATATTTACACACATGGTTGTTTGAAAACTGTTCAACCCAACAAAATATCACCAAATTTGAATTTCAAGCACTTAAGGTAATAGTTTGATAGGTGATTTGGTGTATTTCTCACCGTATTAACTTGAGTTCGAGTCTCAGTAGGAATGCTTTTCATGTTAGAAAATCTGTTACTTGTGTATCGTTGGTTCAAAACTTGTTAACACCAAGGTCAGGCATGTGGGGGCCCACTCGGTCTCAACAGTGGGAGAGATTGAATAAAGACATCAACAGGTAACTCCCAAACTTAGCCTATAAATACGATAACTTACATATCAATGATGTACCTTTTTTTGCTGTTAAAAAATACAAGAATTTGTAGTCACCAACTTCGCACGTTGGGAGAAACTTCAAATTTTGGTTCATTTTGGGCGATTTGGCAAGATGTATGATTTGGTGCAAATTAAAATTTATAACAACAGCCGTAAATGATTTGGATATTAAATATCCATTAAAGAATTGACGGAGGTTTTTTTAGAACTGAACCAATCATCAAACTAGTTTTTCTAAAGTTTTAAGAATTAATTCATTCAAGTAATTGAACTGGCGATTGAACCAATTGAATTGGCATTTAATGGTTAATAAATATGCTACATACATATGTATATATATTAGACAAAATATTCATGAGTAAAATTAATATTATATAACATATATGTAAATATTAAAAAAATCAAAAAATAAAAATAACCAGCAATTGGCCGACACTTTTCCATGGTTGGCCACCTGACATGACCAATCATATTTGTCCTATCCATTGCCTATACATAGGCAATGGGCCATTTGGGGATATAGAAAAGTTCTCCAAAAACAAGCATTGCAAAATATAGCAAGAAAACCTTAAAAAATTTTCCCCTCCCTTACATTTTTGTATTTTGAGCACATACTTCCTAAACACTGTGAAAGGAGATATTCTAAATATAAAACCCAAAATATTTAATATACTCATTTTCAAGTATATTTTGGGTTTATACTCTCCGGTTACCTCAAATTGAGATCTGCAAAAGTAAAAATCTAAAATATGAAAATATTAAACATTTATTTGAAATTAAAGTTCCTACGGCCCTCAACAAAGTCCAATTAGCCTATCTGAGAACAAACCTATACGGCTCTCGGTGAAATCAAGCCAATTTGATCGAGTATAAGTCTCTACGGTTTTCATCGTAGTCCAAGTATGTACCTCAGATCCAGCGTTAGTCCTTAGTAGAATCTTTATAGTTCAAGATAAAACCGTGGAATTTATTTCCGTCAAGACCAAGATTGTGCAACCCTTGATGAATTCATGAAAAAATATCAATCGGAGGATTCGTACAAAAATCGACCCCACATCAATTTTATTTTATTTTAAAATTTTTATTTGTAATTTATATTTGTATTTTCGAGTCTAACTGTTACAAGTTCAAAATTTACAACGCTTACAAATTTCTAGCATGCTTAGTGGAATATTTTTACTTTTCATCTTTTGTTCCTTAAAAAAAAAAACAGAGAAAAAGAAGTCGAGAAAAAAAAGGACAAAAAACAAAAGAGAGAAAAAAAACAAAAGAGAGAAAAAGACAAAAAGAAAAAAAAGAAAAAAAGAAAAAAGAAAAAAAAATCCAACAAAAATCCAGTATACCAATGGCGCCAAAGAAGAGGACAACTGTCATCACTAGTAAGAAGGCAACTGTTCTATTACCTATATCAACTACTCTACTCGAGTATCCAGGTCCAATAACTCGTGGAGGGACGCGATTCCTAGTAGTCCAAACAAAACAAAATATCGAAACGGAGAATCTGCAACTCACACTGCAACAAAATCTCTCCCCGACTCTCTCGTCGAATGGAGAAGTCGATCACCCACCTCGATCGAAGTTGGGGGCAATATGACAAAGTTCGCTCAGCACCAGAAGTTGACCTATTCTGCAGAAACGAGCACGGCGGAAGCAAAAGAATCCTGTGCTTTAGTCTTCTACGGAGCGCCATCTGCCAACACTAACATTGTTGCAGTCATGATGACTAATACAACTAACACAGAAGAAAGGATCGCAAAGTTAGAAAACAAAATTTCGCAAATGATCAGAGTTTTGGAGGAAAAAGATTAACAGATTGTCCACGTCATAGGGAAAGCCCTGATCCAAGTTGATCCTGAGATCTATGAGGAGCAACCGTATCCACCCGGTTTCACTCAAAAAACAATGTCAGCTGACGTCTTCACTGCAAAAAAGCAACCAGCCAGTTCTACACAACTACCACCCTCAAATTCTGTAACCTCACTATCTATCCAACAATTACAGGACATGATAACTAATGTAATCCACTTACAACAAACTGCATCGTTCCAAGGATCACAAATATACGTCAAACCATACACCAGGCATGTTGAACATCTCAGCATGCCTTTCAGCTACTAACTGTCCAAATTTCAACAATTTGATGGACGAGGTGATCCTAAACAACACGTTGCTCACTTCGTCGAGGCCTGTAATAACGCAGGAACATACAAAGATCTCTTAGTAAAGTAGTTCAGTCGTTTACTTAGGAATGCCACCTTCACCTAGTTTATAAACCTTGAACCAGAATCAATTGACAGTTGAGAATAGCTACAAAGAGAGTTCCTCAATAGATTCTTCAGCACTCGAAGAACGATAAGCATGATGGAGCTTACCACCATCAAGCAAAGAAAAGGAGAGTTTGTTGTCGAGTACATAAACCTATGGCGAGCTCTCAGTCTGGACTGCAAGGATCACCTGACGGAGACTTCTGCTGTGAAGATGTATATTCAGGGGATGCATTGGGAGTTGTTATACATCCTGCAAGGCATTAAATCTCGCACTTTCAAAGAACTGACGACCTGCTTGGACGACATCGAGATAAGCATCCAGACTTCCGGAGGTTCGGTTCTCATCCAATTGGACCAACACGAGGGCAGCAGACAAGCTAAGAAGCCTAACAACCCAGGTAAATGCAAGAAAGTGATGATCGTCAACATTGTACGAGTAAAAGTGGGAGCAAAAACGAAGATGAATCCTCATGCGCCAACAAATCGGCCAAAACAGTAGGAAAAGTGAAAGGTAATGTTGCAAAAATTGGAGCAAAAAAAATATCTATTTCCTGACTCAGACGTTCTAGATATCCTTGACCAATTTTTGGAGGTAAAGCTGATCGAACTCCTAAAGTGTATATTGCCCAATAAAAAGGATCGTGTCAACAACCTAAAATTCTACAAGTACCACCAAATAATCACATCACATGCAACTCGGCTATTTCATTCACAAATGAGGATCTTTTGTTAAGATCCAAGCCCCACAATCAACCACTTGATGTTTCGAGATACGCAAGAGAGTAGACGATTCGTCTCATCTTGATTGACGATGGCTCGGCAGTCAATATTATCTCAAAATCCACCATAACGGAGCTCAGCATTAGCATTGATGAATTATCAAAGAGTCGCTTGATGATTCATGGTTTCAATCCAGGAGGACAAAGAGCAATTAGTATAATTCACCTAGAGCTAACCATAAGTGACCTTACTTCCAGCACTTTATTCTACGTGATCGATGCATGTACCACGTACAAGATGCTGCTTGGTTGTCCGTGGATCCATGGAAATGGAGTTGTACTTTCAAGCCTACATCAGTGCTTCAAGTACTACAATGATGACGTTCAAAAAGTCAATGTCGATTTAAAGCCATTTGATGATGCTAAATCACATTTGGCGAATGTAATCTTCTACATTGACATGGACAATCTTGAGATCGTCCCATCAAAAGTTCCCTTGATAGGGAGCATCCCTAAAGAGGTTGAAGCTGTCAAAGACCATGCCGATGCTCACCCCCAAACTCCCACAGATGAAAAGTTGCAGCAGCTTGCTGAACTTTGCTCGCAGGAGACTGCATCTCCGAGCCCTACTCAAATCCTATGCTATGTCCCAAAGTCACGACGTCTAGAATGTCAACCTTCTTTTTTTTATTACAATGATCTCAAACAACAGGAAGGGAATACTGAACTTAAGACAAAAGAGTTCCACAATCTGAACGAGACTCACGCTCTACTAGTACCAAAGATTGATTCATTCTTGACCTTAAAACCACTAAAAGGATTTGTTAGACAACTCACGAGAGCAATTAAATGCGGCTCGCTTCCAGAGAAAAGGACAGACGAAGAATTTGATCTTTATGCATAGAGGCTCTTTGCTAAGGTTCGAATACGAGCGCAATTGGTACGCTGCTAACTGAATCTATGCACGGCACTCAATCATCAAAGTCCCGACCCAGTTTAGACTATCAAGAGAAATCACTTGTATAGATCACGCTAAAGAGCCGAAATTGAGCAACTGATACATGGGCCATCACTATCACCACCAAACATGAGAGGTCAATGCAGTCAAATGAATGAGAGGAATTCAAATCCCCTATGTTTCACATCACAATTAGTGAGAAACCTGAATCCGACTCATCAGACTGCGAAGTAAAGGAGGCTCCTCCAGAACTCGAAGATGGTGGCCAGGTCGCCGTTGATGAACTCAAGGAAGTCAATCTTGGATCCATAAAGGATCCTCGACCTATATTTGTGAGTGCCTTACTCACGCCAAAAGAGGAGTAGGAACATGTCAGAGTATTAAGTCAACACAATGATGTGTTTGCATAGAGTTACAAAGAAATGCCTAAACTTGACCCAAAGATCGCGGTGCATCGCCAAGCAGTAAAGAAGGTATATGTCCAGTTAAGCAAATACAACAATGGTTCTGCCCGGAGGTCAATAAGTTGATCAATGTTGGCTTCATCCGAGAGGTCACCTACCCAACCTAGATAGCAAATATAGTCCTAATGAGAAAGAAAAATGGACAGCTAAGGGTTTAGGTCGACTTCAGAGACCTTAATCAAGCCTACCCAAAAGATAACTTTCCATTACCCATAACGAAAATCACGGTCGACGCGACTACTGACCATGAAGCATTATCATTTATGAATGGTTCTTTAGGCCACAATCAAATTAGGATGGCACCCGAAGATGAAGAGTTGACAGCATTTCGTACACCAAAAGGAATATACTGTTAAAATGTTATGTCGTTTGGGCTAAAGAATTATGGCGCCACTTATCAGCATGTCATGCAAAAGATTTTCAATGATATGTTGCACAAGATCGTAGAATGCTATATTGACGACTTGGTGGTAAAGACTAGGGAGCGCAAAGATCATCTGGAGGATCTCAAGACTATGTTTGAGAGGTTTCGCAAGCATTAGCTCAAAATAAACTCTCTTAAGTCTGCATTTGGTGTCACATCAAGAAAGTTCCTTAGATTTGTGGTTCGTTATTGTGGCATCGAAGTTGATTAATCAAAGGTTGAGGCAACTCAAAAGATGTTTGAACTTAAAAACCTACACGAGTTGCAAAGTCTACAAGGAAAACTAATCTACATTTGTCGTTTCATCTTCAACTTAGCCGGAAGGTATCAACCTTTCCATCAATTAATGAAAAAAGATGTCAACTTCTAGTGGGACGAAGCCCGTAACAAAGCCTTCGAAAGTATAAAGAAGTACCTTTCTAATTCAACAATCCTGGGTGCTCCGATTCAGTAAAAGCCATTGATTCTCTACATTGCCACACAGGAAAGGTCTCTGGGAACTTTGCTTACATAAGAAAATAAGCAAGGAAAGGAAGTTGCCCTATACTACCTAAGCTAAGCATTAAACAGCCTAAAGTTGAACTCTCACATATAGAAAAAACATGTCTGACACGCTTCTTCCCCATGGATAAGCTGAAGCACTACATGCAAACTTACACAATTTGTCTCTTTGCTAGAGCTGCTGCTATCAAATATATCATACCTAGATCAATCTTATTAGGACGACTTGCTAACTGACCAGTAATACTACAAAGTTATAACATCGTCTACGTGCCTCAAAAAGCAGTCAAAGGGCAAGCTTTAGCTGATTTTCTAACAAATCGTCCTACCCCATCTGATTGGAAGTTTATAGATGATTTTCCGAATGAAGAAGTCTTTTACATCAAGACATTGCCACCATGCAAAATGTTCTTCAATGGGGCAGCAAGACGTGATGGTACTGGTGCCAGCATAGTATTTGCCACTCTCTAAAGGCAAATACTATCATATGCTATCATCCTTGGTGAGTTATGCTAAAATAATGTTGCTGAGTACCAAGCATTAATCATCGGTCTCCAAATGGCCGTTGATATGAAGATTCCAACAATAGAAGTATATGGAAATTCTCAGCTCATCATCAACCAACTTACCAGGTTATATGATGTGAAGAAAGAAGACCTTACACCTTACTATCGATGTGCTCGACAGCTAATAGAGGAATTTGAAAGCATTACCTTGGAGCATGTTCCTCGTCAAAAAAACTATCAGACAAACACGTTGACCAACCTGGCAACCTCTCTTGCAAAGTCAAAAATTCAAGCTACGGTGGTTACTGTATGTTAGAAGTGGATTGTGCCACAGAACAACGATAAAGAAAGTGAAACAGCTAGCGTCGTCTCTGTATGTCTAACCAGGGACGAGGATTGGCGCCAACCAATTATTGACTACTTTCAGCATAGAAAGCTACCTGAAGATCGTCTTCACAAGATAGAAATTCAATGAAAAGCTCCCTACTTCATATATCTCAAAGACATTTTGTATCGAAGGTATTTTGATGGAGTATTACTTTGTTGTCTGGACAGTGAGCTCTCCAATTTGCTGCATATGTATCTATCTTTATTTTATTTTATTGTTGCCTCTTAAAAAAAAATTTGCTGCATGTTTTGTCCTACATGCTCATTTGTTTCTCTGATTCCATAAACATTCATATATGTTTGGTTAAGCATTGGCCGATCTATTTTTTTTTTTAGTTGGCCGATCAATTCTCTCACATGCATTTATAAAATTTTGTTGGGTCTTATTCTCCATATTAAAAAAAAAAAAAATCAGTTTCACACTATACATTTTTTTGCCCCCCTTTTTTGGACTTTCATAATTTTTTGTCCCCCAATTTTGGACTAAAAGCTCATTTTTTTACAAATTGTATAGACTGGTATGAGTTCTATAAATAATTCCTTCATAGGTCGTTCAATCTACACTTTTGAGTACTTTTACTCTTATGTGGGAAACTCGTCTAAAATTCTTCCTGTTCAAAAATTTTCTCTTTAGGTTTACAATAATAATTCCCCATCTAGTCTGCGTTCCACCACTTTAAAGCTCCCACTCGGGTTACGAGCTTGTGCGACCAAGCTCGGCCATAATTCCTTATTAAGCCTGCCCACCACTAGCTATAAATCGTGAAATTTTGTTTGTTTTTGCACATCCTTGAGCCCTTTTGTTTATCATAATAAAGCAAAACAATTCCTTTCCTGAGCCAAGTCCCTCTACAGCCAAAAACTACCGTAAGGTAAAACCAAGCACTAAACTGCGGGCTTTAGTTCGCAAACAAGTGAACCCAACTCTACGATTCTTATTTCAGACTCAGACTCCTCTCCACAAAAAGAAACTCAAACCCCGACACATACTTCGGAGTCATCCTCTCCATCAGAAAAATGAACCTCTTTTTATGGCTTCGAAAACAACAATCCTACTAATACCCTCTCTCAACAGACGCGTAATGTTACGAATTTGCGCCTTGCCATTGAGTATTTAAGCAAAGATGTGACATTTTTTCATGAATCTATTGAAGAATTTTGTGACACCCTAAAGGAACTTTAAGATGAATTCAATTCATGGCCTTGTAGGCAAAAGGAATTAGCTTGTTATAAAGTCTTTCTTTTTTATGTCTCCAAAGGGATGATAAGAGATGATAATTAATTCTTTTTTTTTTGTATTTTTTCTAATCCTTCGTTTGTGTCTTCTTATGATTCCATCGTAGTCAATCCTTGTGGTGTTTTTTTTATCTATTTATGTGGTAGAAATTGCTCGTCCTTATTTTTTATATGCTTTTATTTAATTCATTTTCATATATGCATGGATTAAGGCAGAGATTATATTTTTTTATTGTCATCATAAAAAAAGGGGAGAGTGTTAATCATATGCTCTTAGTGTTTTGACGAAGCCAACAAAATTATTTTTATTTATTTCTATTATTATTATTGATTTTGTTGATTTATTTGCAAGGATATCTTTAATAGATCAATTCTATATAATTTCCTACTTCGGTGATCCATCTCATTGAACTGTACATTTAGCATTATATGGTAAGCTAGTGGACTCTTCGGTGCCAACCATGCAACCCAACGTGTGTGTCTTGAGGAAGCCTTGCAAATTATTGTGTCAACCAACAGAGAACATGGGTCAGCTATGCAAATATGGTGGGCCAACCATTTATAAAGTGTGCTAACTATGTACTGGAAGGTGTCAACCCATGCCAACTATAAGAACCTTCCTTGTTTACACAAGCCAACGTGGAAACTGTTTCTATAGAACTGATTTGTCTACGTCAACCATTGACAACTATGCAGTCAAATATACACGAGTACTTGATTGGGCCACCAACAGCCAATGAACTTTCCAAATCTATGAATATTTTCATATATTAGCCAAATCAATTGATTCTCTCTACCCGTGCACCCAAAATCTTGCCAGCACACATTTGATCTTCACCATAAATGCTACACCAATGGCTTACTCACCTTTACATCTATAAATAGGTGCACAATGCTCCAAGGAAATTCATCACCGAGAAAAGCTTCATTGAGAAATACTAGTGTGGTGTTCTTGGAATATTTGTTTGTGTTGTTGTTTAGTGAGAAAGAAAAGAAGTGCTTAAGTGAGTAGTTCATGTTGTGATTGTGTAAAATTATAAAAGAAAAGAAAATTAAAAGTAAGAGAGTTCCAGTCTAAAGCGTGAGCTCGTGTATGGTGTAAAAAGATCGTGAATCTTGTGGTATAATTGTTCTCCTCCTGGTTGGGGAGTTTAATAGTGGATTTGAAAAATTCTCAAGGCAAAAGGCCTTGGGAAGAGGATGTAACAACAAGAGTTTCGAATTCCTATAAATCATTGTGTTTCGCTACTCTTCTTATACCCTTTTAATTTTTTTTTTACGCACACATCACACAATTTTTTAAGGCTCTATTTTGCTCTTTATTTTCACTCTCTTATTTATTATCTATGATTATTTTATTTTATTAGTATACTAAATCTAAATTTTTATTTATCCATTGCATTATATTTTATTATTATCGTGTTTACTTTTCATGCTTGAAAATTTTAGTATCGTGTCTTTCAACTACCCAATTTACCCCCCTCTTGGGTTCCTTTTGGGACAAACATGTAGTTGATAATAAGGGCCATTTGTTATGTTTTTTTTCGTAGCTATTTTCATTTGAAATTCTTAGTCACCTTATATTCGAGGAAAAAAAAAACTTCATTCATTAGCCCCTGTGTATAAAATATAAAGATGAGGTTTTGTTGTCATTCTTCTTTAGACATGATATTGATGAAAAGAATTAATCCAAAACCAATTTAAAAAAAGACAGACAATAATGTGGAACTAAATGACAATCCAAAGGAAATAGACAGCTACCAGTGAGACAAGGGTCATTCTTTCATATAATTTTTTTTTTTTTTAATGTTCTTCATACGAACCAATTGAAGTTTATAGACTTCAAAAATCGTTGTGTGCCTGCAAATATACAAATTGCCAAGTCAAGACTTAAAATTGTTGTGCGTCTACAAAGATACAATCAACAAGTTAAAATTATTATCATTGATTTCGTTGATTTATTTGCAAGGATATTTTTAATAAATCAATTCCATATAATTTCCTACTTCGATAATCCATCCCATTAAGCTGTATAAATATCTTAATGAATATTTAGCACTTTCTTACTTCAGTGATCCATCTTATTGAGCTGTACATCTAGCAATATATGGTAAGCTGGTGGACTCTTTGATGCCAACCATACAGCCCAACGTGTGTGTCTTAAGGAAGCCTTGCTTGTGTCAACCAATGGAGAACATGAGTCGGCTATGCAAATATGGTAGACCAACCATTTATGAAGTTTGCTAACCATGTACCGAAAGGTGTCAAACCATGCCAACCATAAGAACCTTCTTTATTTGCACAAGCCAATGTGGAAACTGTCCTTATAGAACTTATTTGTCAACATCAACTGTTAACAACTATGTAGCCAAATATACACGGGCACTTGATTAGGTCACCAACAGCCAATAAACTTTCCAAATCTATGAATGTTTTCATGTGTCAGTCAAATCAATTGATTCTCTTCAGTCTTATGTCCAAAATCTTGTCAACACACATTTGATCTTCACCATAAATAAGTGTAACTATTTTGTGCACTTATTTATAGCTCCTCTTTCCACTAGTATACGCAAGTAGGCTAGACTAGAATTGAGAAAGCGACAATTGGATTGTTTTTTAGCGCAACAAATTTTAGCGTAAGAAAATCTTTTGGAGCAAAAGGAAGACAATAGCCACGAAAAGTTGCGCTACAATTTTAGGAATTTTTTTTTTTGGTTAAAAAGTCACATTGTAGAGAGTTGTTGATTTTTTTTTTAAAAAAAATCCACTTCTGCCTAGTTGATAAGTTTCGTGTTCATGCTACTTATCATTACCTTTTTTTAAAATAATTGAAAATGAGAACTTGTAAGAATGGCATCTCTATAATTTGAAAAACAAAATGTGAAATAATTGTGCACATGAATAAAACTATAAGCATATGTGACTCTCAATGTCAATTGCTATCATTTTCAACGACATACATAGGTAGCCAAAACTCACTTGATTTGACCAACTCAACTCAATGTCCAAAATCGATCAGATAAAATTCTAATTTGCAAAAACAAAAAAAAAAAGTGAAAACTCAACTAATATTGGAATAGTTAGAATTTTGAATTTCTCGAGATCAAAATAACTTTGGATTAATATATCCAACTATTTTGATGAAAAGAAATCCAAAAAAACTCTTACTTAAATTAATTTGAGTATAACCTTCTATTCCATAAGAAAGCAGCCTTTCTAAAGACACATAAATACTAATTTCATTGTAGAAATGCTATATCAAACATGCATTAGATAGAGATAAATGCCCAATACGACAAAATTTGTCTGCCAAAAAAATTCAAAAAAAATCGAACACTGCTTGAACATGTGAAGCCCACGTCGAAGACACAATAAAGACACACCTTTTTTTTCCGAAAAATTTATGTATACGAACAAGTAATTAATTATGTACATACTTCAATTCATGATCATAATTAGTAAATTAACATTTAAAACAAAATATTTTGAACGTGTTATCAAAATAGTACTTATTGGAAGCACCAATTTCACATTTCATTTGCCAAATCATGGGTAATGCCACTTGAACATATATTCGCACATAATTTAAATGTAGTGGTGCACTTATGAGCGTGACTTTTTTTCCTCTCTCTCTTTCTTTTATATTCAAAGAACCTTTGTTTACTAATTCACTTTAGCATTTACAAACTGTGAAAATTTGGCATAGATAACTTCTTGTTGCATTATGATGTAACCAATACATTAGAAGCTGAATTAGTCATTCAAAAAAAAGATATAGTATCAAAAGTTAACACGGTCAATTAAGTTAAACCAACTTTAGATTGGATACAATTGAAATTATATATCTTTATTAATTTTTATATGCAATAACATATTATAATAAAATATGTCATAAACATTGCTATTCAACGAGAGTTCTTCTCTCCAAAAGCTTTCTCCCATCATATCCACTACATCTAGTTTTCTTCATATTCTTCCTCTTCTTTCTGCCTTTAATGTACTCTTTATCATCTGTCAAAAGTTCATCATCATCCAAGTCATTTTCAGTATCACTCTAATCAATAGGATAGTAATCTGAGTCAGACGTATCCTTATCTTCACCTCTATATAACTCAACATCTAAATATGTAGCTCCATTCGGTGGCCTAGCTTATCCACTCTAAAAAGCATCTTCATGAGGCTTTCTTGCATCTTCTCTAACTTCACCATCCAACAATGTCAAGTCCCTATCAATTGCATAATTACCTGCCTCAATAGCAACGAACTGCTCAACAACTTTAGGGATATCAATTTCATGCTCAGCATATATTTGAACATTTTTTAGTCCATTCAAAGACATTGTCCCCCACATCAATAACATTACAATCACTTGTGAGGCTTAGTGGGTTCAAAACATCCATGGTCTCATTTGGAAATTTGTAGGATAAACCAACAACTTTGTACTCGTGTCTCTCCACTAAATCCCTAATGTCTAACATAAACATATGATCAATATTTATTGCTTGGTGTACTTCAGTAAACTTGCCAACATACTTTAGTATTGGACTTATTTGCCATTGACCACCATAATACATCTCCAAATTAATCAACATCCTATAAAGTTAACGAAAAAATTGAGTTACTTGCCATCGACCACCATAATGCATCTCCAAACCCAAATTAACCAATCAATATACAATAGACATAAATCTTATAATGAGTGTTGCATTCTAACAAAAAAAAAATGGCACTCCTTAACTAACAAAATTTCTAGCAATATTAAAAGCTTATTTCTCATAGGCAATGAATCAAACAACACACCTACATGGGTTTATCCTCAACCAATCCAATTACACAAACAGAGCTTATGAAGAGAAAGATAGGAAGAGAGAGCCAAGACAACTAGGTGTTCGTGGGTCTATGAGCCTTGTCCTAATTGTCTATTCCATGGTTTTGTAAATGATATGAAATTGGGGCTTGCATGGCCGCCTACAGTTTTGGATTAGTCAAATTTTAGTTTTTGTTTTTTTGGGCACTAAGAAGAGAATTTTATAGTGGAGATGGAAGCCAACAAAATCAACTAAGATTTTTAACAAACAACCACCAAAATGATAAATAAAAGTGGCGACATACCTGTGCTCCAGTGTTTTGATGTGACACTTCCAGATATGGAAATTGATAACAATACGTAGTGGATCAACACTTTAGGTTTGGGATACTTTCTCACGGGCAGCTTTTTATTTGTGGTAAATTGAACTTAAAAGTGATTTTAATTGTTTTGGTTTCTCATGGGCAGCTTTTTATTTGTGGTAAATTGAAATTGAGTTTTATTTTCTTTTTTTTTAATTGTTAATTCCATCTCAATTATATGTTGCCACTTTCATAGTGTCTACGTGGCAGTATGTGCTAGGTAAGGGCACCACATCAGCACACTAATAGAGATCGTCAATTTGATGTAACGACATGATAGATTTATACCAAATAGAAGAGTTCGTGATATATACAGAAAAAATAAAAGTTTATGGTAGATTTAGCAAAAAACGAAAAGTTTATGATTTTTTTGGGGATTAACCTTATTTTCATCTAATTATACTCGTTCTCAAATATACATTATTGATTTTTTGAATAATATCATAGCTACTTATGAATGCTTATTACAACTTAGCCAAGGAATTCCTTGAATCAACATACTATGAGACAGTGAAACATTCTCCTATGAATTACTTCAAGGTAATGAATCCTTTATTGATTACTCAACTATCTCTATACAGTTCATATTATGCTCAATGTAAGCTCTCACAAGCAATCCTTGATTAAGATAACCCAAAGGCCAGATCAAAGCATAATAATTCTTATATGAGATACCTTGGTGATCTCAAGTCTAAGAATCACTTACACGACCGTCACATGAGCAATTTCATAAACACACAAGTAATATACCATTTAGGAATTCTCATAACTGGTCAATTCAATGAACTTGTTCATCTAACAAGTACCCACATATTTGTTCAAATATCTTTATACTTCAATTTATAATATCAACTACTTTCTTCATAAGAAAGGAATATAACATGTGCTAGTCTTACGGCTCTGTTGATGTCCAAGCTTAATAGCGCAACGCTTGGGAATATTTAGTAATAATACTTTGATGCAATAAATATCTTATAATTATGATCCAATCACAATTATTTTTGCAAAGTATATTTATTTTAAAGACTTTATCTTTAGAGTTTACAGATAGTAATCTTATGTATAAAAACAAAACTAAAGATAAAGATTGTCTTTATCAATAAAATTGCATGCATGAAATGTCCAATATGTGTTCAAATAACAACCAATTTATTGGCTACTAGGGCATACAGTAACAATCTCTAACTTGCATTATGACCAATTACCTATATATATAATACCATAATATCTCATATGGCGATCACGTTTCTACTGGGACAGAGGCTTGGAAAGAGGATTTGCCTGATATATTTCAATGGATATTCTATCTTTATATCTTTCCTCTCAACAATCTCTCTGATGAGATGGAAACGTCTGAATACATGTTTAGATCATTGATAAGACCTTGGTTCCTTTACTTGTGCAATGTCTCTATCGTTGTCGTAGTACACCACCACTTCAAGTTCAGAGATGAACTTTTTGATCCAGACTACTTCCTTTGCTACCTCGAATGTATCTATGTATTTAGCTTTGGTCATAGAATTTGCAGTAATCATTTATTGGAAACTATTCTAACTAACTGCACTGCCATCAAAAGTAAATATGTATCAGACTATGGCTTACTATCATCCTTGTCAGATTAAAAGCTCGCGTCTGAATATTCCTAAACCCAGAATTCACCTCTTTTGTAGGCCAGAAAGACATCTTTAGTCCTTCTCAAGTATTTAAGGATGTTTTTGATTGCAATCCAGTGACGTTTTCCTAGTATCTACTCATTATGTTTAAAGCATAAGAAACACCTAGTCTCGTACATAGCATCACATACATGATGGATCCTATAGCTGATGCATAAGGGACCTTATCTATCTTATCTCTCTCATCTTGAGTTTTAAAGCGCACGTCCTTAGAGAAATGCACCCATGCAACATAAGTAAGAATACTTTCTTGGATCCTTCCATGTTAAACCTCTTTAGCACTTTGTCTGTATGCGTAGACTGAGATAACCCAAACTACCTTTTAGATCTAGCTCTGTAGATCTTAATTCCCATATTATAGGCTACTTTTCCCAAGTCTTTCATAGAAAAGTTCTTAGATAACCAAACTTTCACAGATTAGAGCATTGGTATATTATTTTTTTATTAATAATATGTCATCCACATATAGAACTAAGAAAACGACTGCACTCCTATTAACCTTATTGTAAACACAATGATCATCCATATTTTGAATGAAATCAAGCTCTTTGATTATCTCATCAAAACAAATGTTTCTATTCCTTGAACCCTACTTAAGTCCATAAATGGACTTTTGCAGCTTGCATACCTTATTGGAATTCTCTTTCGATACAAAACTTTCAAGTTGTGTCATATACACATTCTCGAGTAAATTCCCATTTAGGATTGCTTTTTTGACATCCATATGCCAATCTTATAGTCATGATATGCAATAATAGCTAGAAGCATCTGAATAGAGTTAAGCATAACTACAAGAGAAAAAGTTTTATCAAAGTCAGCTATTTGCCTTTTTTGTAACCTTTAACAACTAGTCTTCCTTTATAAGTTTGTATATTTCCATCCATGTCAGTTTTTCTCTTAAAGACCTGCTTATACCCAATGGGTTTAATCCCTATAGGTGGATCAACTAAGGTCCAAACTTAGTTAATGTACAGGGAATCCATTTCAGATTTTATTGCTTCCAGCCATTTAGATGAGTCAATATCAGATATTGCCTCGTCATAATAAGTAGGCTCATCCTTAATGAGTAATATATCATTTTCCTTCTCAACAAGCAACTGGTACTATTTAGGAAGTTGACGTATCCGACTAGGTTTTTGAAGTTCTTGTGTCACTTGAGCATCAACCTGTGCAGCCATTACATCATCTTTTATATCAGGTTGTGGGTTTTGAATATTTTTAAGATCTATTTTACTTTTATTACTCTTTTGGAAAACAAATTCTCTCTTAATAAGGTAGCATGCTTTGAGACAAACACCTTTTATTCGACTGGGGTTGTAAAAGTAGCATCCAACAGTTTTTTTTTTTTGTGGGATGCCCACAAATTTACATCAATTTGACTTAGATTCCAGTTAGTCAGATATAGCCCGCTTGACATAAGTATCGCATCCTCAAATCTTCAAGTATGACAAGTTTGGTCTCTTGCCAATCCATATCTCATATAGAGTCTTATCAACTGATTTGGAAGGTACTCAATTTAGAAGGTAAGCAGCAGTTTTAAAAAAGGAACATCAGTATCACTCATCGTGGAATGAATCATTTCCAATAAAGTCTGATTTCTCTTTTCTGAAACACCATTGCATTGTAAGTTTTCAAGAAGAGTCTATTGTGAGAGAATCTCATTCTCTTTTAGATAATCACAGAACTCCTAGTTTAAATATTCACCACTTCGATCTAATCAAAGTGCTTTAATAATTTTTCTAATTTGTTTCTCAGCTTCACAGCTGAATTCTTTGAACTTTCAAATGATTCAAATTTGTGTTTTATTAAATACACATTATAATATCTAGAATGGTCATTAGTAAATGCAATGAAATAAGGGAAATCACCTCTTACATGAATTATCATTGGGCCATATACATCTGAATGTATAAGTCCTAATAATTCATTGGCATGTTCTCTTTTTCCCTTAAAAAGAGACTTGGTCATTTTTCCCAATAAACAATATTCACATGTTCTACATGATTCATAATCAAATGGATCCAGGTAACCATCCTTATATAACTTGGTGACTCTTGTTTTATTAACATGACCTAATCGACAGTGCCATAGAAAAAATGCACTTTGATTATCTATTTTGAGTCTTTTATTGTCTATATTGAAAGTAAGTGTATCTAGATCAAGCACATACAAACCATTTGTATAAGATCCAGAATCATAATAAACATCATTCTTATAAAAAGGAACAACCTTTGTCCTTAAAATTGAAATTAAATCCATTTAATGCCAAGCATGAAATGGAAATGAAGTTTCTTAAAAGTATTGAAACATAATAACGATTATTAAGTTCTAATACTATGCCCGAAGGCAAAGATAAATAAGAAGTTCCAACAGCTAATGTAGCTATTCTTGTTCTATTTGCAACTTGTAAATATATTTCGCCCTTTTTCCAACGATCTACTACTTCTTAGTTCTTGCACATTTCTTCAAATGTGAGAACCACACCTGGTATCCAATATCCAAAATCAATAAGTAGAAGTAGAGAGATCGATTTCAATCATAAACATGCTCGAACTTAAAGCTTTCATAGGCTTCTCATCCTTTAGACCTGCAAAGAACTCCTTGCAGTTCCTCTTCCAATGGCCTTCCTTGCCACAATAATGGCATGTGCCCTTACTGTTGTCTTTGTTGTCACTACCTCTAGGTTTTACAGCTTTGATCAGATCTATACTTAGATCATGATCCATGACAAACCCAATTGGCCCAACTCATCTAAGTAGCCAATCATCTTCAGTACCCAAGAATTTACTAAAGATCCTTTTGTCATCTAGCAGAGGAATGATTCCTTAGAAGTCTCATACATCTCAGACCTAGATTGTACATCAAACAACTTTGTGAGATGCACAATGATGGTGTATGCGTCCATGTTCTCATGTTGTTGTTGAAGCTCAGGAGACATGCTGGCTAACATCACATATGTAGCTAGGTCATTATCATCTTCATGGTGATTGTATGTCTCTACTTCTTCCTTAACAACACCCTCAAATGGAAGATTGGGAACAGGGTCATCAAGGACATATAGTATCTTGGGTTCCTTGAGAACAATTCTCAAGTTTTTATACCAATCCAAGAAGTTGGTCCAGTAAGTTTATTTGCATGAAGTATGCTACACAGGAATAGGATATTTACTCATTTTCTAACAACCAATATAAAGAGAGCAAGTATTAGTTTTATACATACAGACTAAAATTGATTAGGTCTTTAATTATTATTTTGGTCACTCTCACTATTTTACTCAAATTAATAGCCTTCACTATTAACTCAGAAAATCTCATTAGATTTTCTTGTGGGCTAAAATCCCATTTAATTTATTTCACCTTGAGTGACTCAACAAATCAAATAAACTAAATTAGGCACAAACATAATATACAAGTCACGTCCAATGTGACACCTAGATTAGTTAGGTGACAACTACTTGTTTAAACATATCATATGTGTTTTACCGAACCATTGTCTCTAAATCTATATGATTTTGAGTGACTCATCCAAATCATATAAATTTAGTTAAGTAGGACCCATCGGTCACGATATTGAACATATTCCAATTAGAGTGATCTTAAGTGACTCAACAAATCAATCCTTAAATAGAAATCTGGTTTTATATTGTGATTATGGAAGGCAACCCATCATATTCTCAATATATACTTAATATTCAATTTGAGAAATTTTGTTAATTAATGCAAGTCTCATGCATTGGCATCACAATCATATAATATATCGCATATATAACATACAATCCTCGCATGCTAGTCTAATATGGATGATTATGAACTCTACTAAGCTAACTTCTGGAGGCCTAGAAAGAAGTTAGATGGTCAAATCCTTGGGGGTTGCAACATGGTCTTCAAAAGTCCATCTGCTTGCAACCTCCTCTTGATGTCTCTTTTGGCACCTTTGTTTTAATCTCCATGATTACAAATAATTTTTTTACCTAAATCCTGAATTCTCTAATTACATAACATTTATGTAATTGAAAGAAAAACTTCGAGTCATATTCGAGGGGAGTTTAGATGAGAAAAGAATTACAATCAAAGTTTTAGAGAAAGACAAGGAACGTAATTCCTATACACCTAAAATAAATAAATAAAAAAAACATCCATTTAACCATAAACACAATCGTATTGGTCTATTGAGTCTACAATCATCCATCATGCTACCATAATCATATTATATGCACAAAATAGATACATGTTTAATTCTAGTTATTGATCTTATATGCAATTTAAAATAATATTTTTAACAATTAAAAATATTAAATTAAATTAATTTGATGTTACTAATTACAAATATGATTCCTAATCATATTAGGGGCCATAGCTTAATTAGGATTCCTAATCCAATCAAAAGTCCCAATTAAATTAGATTTTAATTTTAACTAAGACATCTTATCCAAATAAGAGTCCTCATTAAATTAGAAAATAATTTTTTAATTTGAAAAAGAATCTACTCTGACTTAATTCCTCAATCCTAATCCAATTTGAATGTTTAGTTTTTAGTCAAACACAATTATACTTTTGAAAAATAATTTTTCTAAATTATATTTTAATTAAGACAATTTTAATACAACAACCTAATAAATTTAAGTATTTAAGTTCTAAATTAATTAGAACTCCACTATTTCGATCATAAATAATTGTAAGACTTGAACCGTATCTCACGAATACACGGAACGTTTTCCAACATATGATAACGTGTTCACAACATGCGTATGTTCTACATCATCCGTGACCACATGAAGTAGTACATTCTTTTGGCATTATCCACCCGTGCGGCAGTAAAGATAAACTTTGCTGCCCACCTGTGGGCATGGCCTTGGTAATTAAATATTACCCAAGGCACCACACGGCAGCATGGCCAATTCAGTGAACCAAGTTGTTATCACAAAAAAGAATTTTTCTTTCTTGTGGTGTCGCTTTCTCACAATAGTGGCGATGTTCTCTTACAATTTTATTTTATTTTTTTGTGTTTAATAGAAAGATAAATTGAGGAATTAGTCATAAACTTGTAATAACACCAAATCAATATATAAATCAATCAAATTGATGATCAATAACAATCAAACATGTAATTAAATTGTATTTAACAAGCAAACCTAGGCTCTGATACCACTATTAAGAATCGTAGAGAGTTTTATAAAATAAAACTGTAACAAAAACAAGCATTTTAAAATCAATTCCTAATAAAGGATTAATTGTTTGTTAAATACGATTAAGTAACTAGTCTAAGAGGAAGAGATAGGTACCTAGACATCAAGTCTTTTTTTCTCTTTCAGACCTAATCGGCGGGTTGTCGTAAACTACAAACATCCAAACGTCTGGCCTCCAATAGTATCCACATTTGAATCCTGAAAGACAACTCTTCTAAGCCTAAACTCTTTTTAGGTAGAAGAAGAGAGAAGAGGGCAAGGCTAAGGAAGAGTGCTAACTCTGAACGTTAAAAAAAACCATTTGTTAGGCAAGCCTTATCAGGTTGTATTTATAGAGACCTTTGGCTATGTAAACCCTAGTATAATTTCTCATAAGCTATAATTTAGTCCTTACAAATTTAAATATCATATATTTAACCCAAAGTTTTTTAAACTTTTCAATCTAGTTCAACTTAATCTCTTTTTATATCTTTCACTAATTTTCTTAATATGTGTAACTCATTAGGATCTCGACATGTTGGCAATTGATATAAATTATAATCCTAAAGGATTAAATAAATTAAACTATTTCTAGTTATCATCAATTCTCTAATTAACTAATATATATCTACATATCAAGATTGACATTTAGCAACGTGTCATGACTATCCAAATGTCAGGACTGTGAAAGTGGTTTGACAAATCCCTTGAGTGCATGGCCTCTTAATATAATTCAATCTTTTCATTATATAAATATTCCAATTAGATATAGAGTATGAAATTAGTGTCTACTCTTTTCTAATTATATTTATTCTCAAATATAGATCATTGATTTTTTGAATGAGATTATAACTCTTTATGAATGCTCGTTCCACCTTGGCCAAGGAATTTCTTGAAACAATATCTTATGAGAATAAAGGAATATTCTTCTATGATTACTTCGAGGTAATGAATCTTTTATTGATCACTCAACTATCTTCATATAGTTCATATTATGCTCAATACAAGCCTTCACAAGCGATCATTGATTAGGAGAACCCAAAGGCCAGATCAAAGTATAATAATTCCTATATGAGATACCTTGGTGATCTCAAGTCTAAGGATCATTTACACGACCGTCACATGAGCAATTCCATAGACACACAGGTAATGTTCCATTTGAGAATTCTAATAGTGGGTCAATTCAGCAAACTTATTCATCTAACAAGCACCCAAATATTTGTTCAAGTATCTCAATACTTTGGTTTATGAGATCAATACTTTCTTCATAAGAAAAGAACATGACAAGTGCTAGTCTGAAGGCTCTATCGATATCCAATCTTGATAGCGCATCGACTAGAAATATTTAGAAATAATATTTTGATGCAATAAATATTGGATAATTATAATCCAATCGCAGTTACCTCTACAAAGTATATTAATTTCAAAGACTTTATCTTTAGAAGTTACTAATAGTAATCTCATGCATATGAGCAAAACTAAAAATAAAGATTGTCTTTATTAATCAAAATTGCATGCATGAAGTATCCAATATGTGTTCAAATAACAACCAACTGATTAGCTACTAGGCACACAATAACATTCTTATCCTTAAATGCGACTATGATGGCATTGGGGAGCAGAGTTGGATCTTTCTCAGAAGTAAATGAAGAAAGCTTTGGTCGATGGAGGAAATTCCTTCAATTTCAGGCTCCCTTTGTAGTCTGTAATCCTTTGATTAAGGGAGCATATATCAAAAACCGAGATGGCAGACAAAATGGATTAATTTTAAGTATGAGCGCTTCCCTAATTTTTACTATTATTGTAGTTATTTAGGCCATATCAGGCAGAATTGTGAATTGCTAAAAAATGCGAATGATGAGGAGTCAATTCCCAACCTGGAAATAAGCTACATGGAATATCTAAGAGCTTTGCCAATGAAAAGAGTAGTTGTCAAGTCTGAGCTGGGAGTTAGAAGAAATGGTGGGGACTCATGGGAACATGGTCATAGTCACAGCTCCTTTCAGAGTGGCAACGTCCCCTTATATACCTAGTCTGAAAAACCATTGGTGGCTACCGATGATCAGAACTCGAATCAAAATCCTTTGGTCCAATTTTAGTTACAAGATCTTGCTGAGGTAGTCGAAGATGCTGTTTTCACATAGGTTGATCAATTGAAAATTTGGGATACGGCTCGTAGTAATATTGCTAAGGTAGAGGATATTGTCGTTACTGTTGACCATATGCAGCCAATCACGACTAGGGAGGACACAGCTCTATCAGAAGTTCAAAATTCTATGCTACCAAAAAGAATAAATGTTGGTGGGCCGGTGATTTTTGTGCCGAATTATGTGCCGAATGAAACTGGAACTGTTATTTTTGAAACTAGAACTGATATTTTTGAATCAGTTGTTATTTTTACATTTCAAAAATATCAGTCGCAGTTTCAAATAACAGCTGCGGTTTCATTCGGCACAAAATCCCGGGACAAAAGTCCCGAGATACGTAATTGCACTCTACCAAAAAATCCTCCTAAATTGAAGGCAATCATTGAGTCCAAGTCATCTTCTAATTCTCTAGTTGGTGATTAAGGTCAACAGCAGGCAGCTGCCCCAACACAAAAGTTTATGGGCCAGCCCATGTCAACAGTAGAAACAATGTAGCACAATATTGCCCTTTCTGTCGGGTCTACTATTGGTGTTGGTTCTATGTCATCTAAGGCTCCTTTGGAAGGAGAGCGAAAGGGCAATGGACTTCGACCAATATGCTTTGTTAAGTAAGAACGTGCTACATGGCTGGCTGGGAAGAGCCAAGATGGAAAACATGCTTTGCAACTGGGGAGGCATAAACATTCTATGAATGAAGCTGATCTCCAAAAAATTTTGTCAACTGTTGCAAAAAAGAACATAAACAATCCCACAATTCCCCTCTTCTTCTTCTAACTATTTTACATTGTAGCCCTGTAAACAGCCATGAGTTTGCTAAGTTGGAGCTACCGGAGGCTTGGGAACCTCCGTGCAGTTAACAGAATAAAGAAGCTTGTTTAGCTTCAAGCTTCTACCCTTGTGTTCCTCATAGAAGCAAGGATATTTGGTTCTAAGATGAATACTGTAAAACAAAAACTTAATTTTCAACATGGCATTTTTGTGGATTGTGTTGGTGTAGGATGGAGAATAGCGAGTGGGTTGGCATTATTACGAAAGGATCCTCTCTCTGTGACTTTGTAAACCTTTTTGCTCCACCACATTAATGTTTTTGTTAAGGATATCTTGCAGCCAATGAATTGGAGGCTCACGAGCATTTGTGGTTAGCCTGAAGACTGCCATGAACATATGACTTGGGCGCTAATCTGTTCTTTTAAGGCTCAATTTTCTTTACCTTGGTTTTGTTGCAGTGATTTCAATAAGATTTTATTTTCTTTTGAGAAGCAGGGAGAAGATCAAGGCTAGTAGAATATATGGGGGCCTTTAAGCAAATTGTTGAAGACTGTGGGCTCCATGATTTGGGTTTTTACGGCTTTGAATTCAAGTGGACTAATGGTCAAGTGGATTTGGACAATGTGCAAGAGTAGTTGGATAGAGTGCTTGCATCTCCAGATTTTTAGCAGATTTATTCCTCTGTTCAGGTATCTCATCTTCCTATATTTGGTTTTGACTATAATGCGCTCTTGATTATGTTGTGTCATAGCTTACTAAGAGACAACAAAAAAGCAAATTTTTTTCGTTTGAGAGAATGTGGCTTCGCGATCTTGTTTGCATTGAAACGGTTGTAGTGGCATGGGATCAGGCAGGTCTTTCTCATTCTAAAGAGAATATTGCGATGTGGCTTGAGCTCTATGCAAAGGAACTGAAAACCTAGGAACATCAAAGCTTTGGTCATGTTTATGCATCAATTTAAAGGCTTAAAAATAGACAATTGGCCTTGGAAAAACTTCCACCATGTTTAGTAACATTGCAGCATTAAAGAATCTGTAGTTAGAGATGGATGAGCTTTTGGTTAGGGAATAATCAATGTGGGTACAACATTCATAGGAATTATGGCTTCGAGACAAAGATAAAAATACCAGTTTTTTTTTCTATAGGAGGGCCTCTGCTCAGCAACAGCGAAACCAGATTCGAAAGATACAAATGGATGACGAAAAGTATCCAACTTCTCATGATCACATTGTTGCTAAGTTTCAATCTTATTATCAGGGGTTATTTTGTACACAAGGTGCAAGGAATATGGAACTGGTGCTAGATGCCATAATCCCAAAGATCACCAAAACAATAAAAACGGAGCTAGTCCGGCCTTTTACTCGATAGGAGATTTTTTAAGCACTTGAATAGATGTATGTTTTGAAGGCTCCTAGACCTGATGGGATGCCCGCTCTTTTTACCACTCGTGTTGGCAAATAGTTGGGGATGACGTGACTGCAACTGTGCTAGAGATATTGAATAATGGTGCTAACCCTTCACCTCTTAACCACACTAATATCTGTTTGATTCTGAAAATCTCATCACCAGTGTCTTGCAAAGATTTCAAGTCTATAAGCTTGTGCAACGTGATTTTTAAAATTATTACTAAGGCTTTGGGTTATAGGCTAAAACCATTTCTATCAAAGCCACAGGTAATATCAGATAACCAGAGTGCTTTTGTTCCTAATTTTCTCATAATTGATAATGCTTTGGTTGCCTTTGAGATTTTTCACAGCAGGAAGAACAAATATTGGGGAAAGAAGGCATCTATGGCTCTTAAATTGGACATAAGCAAGGCCTATAACCTTGTGGAATGGCTATTTCTTGAGAGAATCATGAGCCAAATGGGCTTTGCAGATAAGTGGATATAGTTGATCATAAGATGTGTTTCGTCAATGTCCTGTTCTGTGATCGTTAATTCAGTGCCAAGTGTCCCTTTTTATCCCACAAGAGGACTGCAAGAGGGTGATCCTCTCTCGCCGTATCTCTTTCTACTATGTGCTAAAGGTTTTTCTACTTTATTAAGCAATGCAGCTCACTTTGGCAGGATCAATAGGATTCAGTTTTGTCGTCGAACTCTAGTGGTTACACACCTTTTTTTACAAATGATAGTTTAATCTTTTCTCCAGCCACAGTACAAGAATGTCAGCACATAAAGGTTCTTCTTTCTTAGTATGAAGATGCTTCAGGCTGGAAAATCAATCTTGGGAAGACGGAGCTGTCTTTCAGCTGCAATGCTTGTGACACAGATAAAATTGCAATTAAAGGCAGTCTAAGGGCTTCGGTTGTTGAGCATCCTCACAAGTATTTGGGCCTCCCCATGGGGATGGCATATTCTAAAAAAAGACCTTTGATATGCTATTGGATTAGATTCGGAAAAGATTAACTGGATAGAATAAAAAGAGACTATCTCAAGCTAGTAAGGAAGTTCTCAATAAAGCGGTGGTTAATCAATTCCCACTTATTTTATGAGTTGCTTTCTTCTGTCAAAAAATTTTTGTGATGAGGTTGTTAGACTAGCTAATTGATTTTATTGAGAAAATCAGAGAGTAGAAATAAGATACATTGGGCTTCATGGGATCGTATGACATTGGCAAAAAGGGAAAGCGCGCTTGGTTTCAAGGATTTTTAGGCCTTCGCAAGCATGGCATTTGTTGACCTATCCAGAATCCTTACCTGCACAGGTTTACAAAGTGTGGTATTATCTTGGGACCTCCTTTTTGGATGCAGACTTAGGTTCTCAGCCTAGTTACGCATGGCGACGCATTCTCTAGGCTAGGCACTTAATTTGCCATAGATACGGATGGCGGGTGGGTAACAATCATAGCATTGACATCTGGCAGGATCCGTGGCTTCCAAGCCAAAATGGCTTTTGAGTGCTCTCACCTCAAGCACTTATTACCTTTAGTATAGTAGCAGCTTTAATAGATGAGGACACCAGAAGCTGGTGGGCAAACTTGGTTAGACATATCTTCATGCCAGATGAGCGTGAGCAAATCCATTCCATGCCTTTAAGCCTAAAAAGAGTGCATGATAAAAAGGTTTCGCATTATGACAGGCCAGGAAATTATACAGTTTGGAGCGGGTACAGAATTGCAAGTGCTGAAGCTGCAACCAACCAAGCATCAACAGGTTGTTCTTCATGTTCTTATTTAAAGGATGGAATACCGTTTGGGGGCTTGCCATCCGTAACAAAGTGAAGCATTTTCTGTGGAGGGCAGTACACGACTTCTTATCTACAGCTGTGAATCTAGCACTCGAAGGCATTATTCTTGATTCAACTTGTCAATAGTGTGGGGGAGGACACCTGAATCTAATTGGCACATTTTTGGTCCAATGTACATGGTCGAACAGGGTTTGGTTCTCAAGTCCTTTGGGCTTTCGTACCCATCTGTTGCAACATGGCAATCTACTTGATTGGCTTCTGTCTTTATCCAAGCATGGGGAAAGTGAAGTTTTGGAGATTCCTGCTATGATTGCTAGGGGTATATGGCAGTCACACAATTTTCTTGTTATTGAAGGTAAGACTCTTGATCCTGGGGACACTATAGCTATGGCGCTGAAGCTTTATGAGGATTTTAAAAAGGCAACGATTGTTCCAAAGACTCAAGAGGTGATTTCTGACCAAGCAACGTGTAAGCCTTCTCCAGCCGACAGTTCCAAAATTAATACTGATGCTGCATTGAGTGGGTGACGTGCTGGTTTGGGCATGGTTGTTCGTGATTCTATGGGTAATGTAGAGCTTATAGTTAACTTTGGATTGAGGGCTGTGACGGAACCAGAAGTAGCTGAGATCTTTGTCGTACGCTTTGCGCTTTAGAAGGGTCTCGAGTTTGGTCTGCAAAGAATTATTGTCGAATCAGGTTCTTTGTTAGCTGTGAAGGAAATCATTTCAAGCACCGTGGCTAATTCAACACTGGGGATGCTAGTAAACGACGTCTATGGTGTCTCATCGGGTTTTGCCAGCTGCTCTTTTTCAACATTTCTGTAGGCAAGCTAATGGTGTGACAGATGTCGTTGCTAAAGCTTCTCTTAATCATGAAGGTGTTTGGTTTTGTAATAGGGCCAACTCTGGCCCTGTCTTTGATGTCATTGCAAATGCTGTAAGGATTGCTAATCAATAAGATCTATGCTTCCATCTTCTCAAAAAAAAAAAAAAAAAGAACAACTATGCCATAAACATTACCTTTCAAGACCTAATTACAATTTCATAAAAGGTTTAGGAGTTAATTACAAATTTATAGAAATTTTATGTACTAAATTGCATCGAGATAAAGCCTTGAAATGGTATACTAAAACTGGTTTGACTAATTTTAAAAGGCATGTTGAGTTAAAGTTAAGTCTGTTTGCTTCTAGTATAAACTTAAATCAGAATATAGGCATTTCATGTTTAAGATTCACTGATTTACTAAGTTACGAGTATGTTGAGTTTTGGGTTTCAATTTCAAGTAAATTGGGTTTATAGTCAAATATGTTTAGTCATTTTGGGTTTGAACTTTTCAGATGTTTAGTTATTTTCAATTCCGAGTATTTTGAGCCATTGACTATCTTCACTCGAAGCTAGTTTATTACTTAAGTCTCTAAACTAGTTAATCAACCCACTGCTACCCATGACTCTAGTTTTTTGGTTAACAAGAAATAAAATTCCAATGATTTGAACCCAAAAGAACTTGAAATTTAATTAAACAAAACTCACAATCCTAAAAAAAACAGAAAAAAAAATTTAAAAGAGCTCTAATCAAAACTTAAAAGACTCAATATTTCATATATTGGAAGCCTGATGAACCTTAAACCTGATTTACCAAAAACCTAATGAATCTTAAACTTGATGTACGCAAATTTGATGAATTCAAACTATAATCTTGAGACGAAAATGCCCAAAACCAATAAACCCAAAAGGCAATGTACCTCGAACTAAAAGTAGTCAATATCCAAATTGTCTTAGGACTAAGAGAACCTAACTAGAATTAAAGCCTACTAGACAGCTTTTTCGCTTTTGGGAACCTTTCTTAAAACGAAAGCTAAGTCAAACATATTAAATGTTCGCAGAGTTATACAAAATTAGTAAGTTATTACTTAGTTTCCGAATTGATATGATTCCATAGGAAATAAATCTTATCTAGATAAATGAAAATATTACTATAATGATAGAAAAGTACCATAAAAGATATCTGAAATAGAAAAACATTGCATTTTTGGAGATAACTTCAAATTGGTTGTTGATTTTTTACATTGGATTTTTTTTTTCTGAAAAAAATCACTGGGCATAAATCACTATTTATACTCGCCCATATGCACAGCTATTCGTACCTCCCTTCTTCACCCTTGAATTCATTTTGCAAACACAATTGATATAGGGTTGACGAAAGGTTGAATTGACCATGGTAAAAGATAACAGCTCCAAACAAGTCACTCTTTCTAAGCGTCGAGCGGGGCTTTTCAAGAAAGCTAATGAGCTTGCTACCTTGTGTGCCTGCCAAATTGCACTAGTTGTTTACTCCCCAGGGGGGAAGCCATATAGCTTTGGTCACCCTGACATTGAGTCTGTTGCTGAAAGGTTTCTAAATGAGGGAAAGAAGCAAAAGGGGCCTAAAGTCCAGGACTTTATCGATCCTCAAAAAAAGGCTAGGACTAAGAATCTTAACAGTCAACTAGACCAAATCCTTAAACAGATTCAGGAAGAGAAGAAGAGAAGAGAATTCCTTGAGGAAATGATGAGGAAAGAAAAAGAGTCATCAAATTTTAAGCCGATCGAAGAGATGAATATAAATGAGTTGTTGGAGATGAAAGAAAAACTTGAGGCACTTCGAATCAGCATAAAAACACATGCGAGTGAAGCTGAGGTATCATCTTCCTTGTTGCTCTTATCACAGAAGCGTACACAAGATGTGTTAAAGGAACCTATTAATGAGAATGATAAGTAATTTACTAAAATAACTGAATATGTGAACTGTAATAATGTCATCTCTATAATTTAGAACAATAATGTAAGATGGCTGTGCACATGAATGAAACTACATGCATATGTGACTCTCAATTTTAATTGTTGTAATTTTCATCATTATATAGAGGAAGTAAAAACTCACCCAATTCGACCAGCACAACTTCACATTCAAAAATCAACTCGACAAAACTTGAATTAAAAAAAAAAAAAAAAAAGGTGAAATCTCAGAACTAATATTGGACTAGCCAAGAGCTCTTACTTGAATTAATTTGAGTATGAGCTTCTATTTCATACAAAAGTAGGCTTTCTAAGGACATTGTTGAAATAATGTATCGAACATAGACCCGTACCCAACACATGGTTGGCACCTCAAGATTTGTTTGTAGAACAAATTTTAAAACAAAACAAAAAAAAAATCAAAATTATTGCTCAAACACATCAAAAACAACTTGAAGACATGCCAAGGATACGCCTTTTTTTCCTGAAGAAATCCATTAAACATCAAAAACCTAATGAAACTCACACATCAAATGCAATACCAATTAAACACAAATTTTCACGTCATTTACATCTACAAGTACATCTATGAGCGTGATTTTTTTTTCCCTTAAATCTGTATATATTACAATATCTTCAAAGCATCTTTGTTTATCATTTCACCTTACAAACTATGAAAAATTGGTATAGATAATTTCTTGATGCATAATGATGTAATCAATATTTTGGAAGATGAATAAGTCATTGAAACAAAAGGTTAGAATATCAAAAGTTAACATGTTCAATCAAGTTAAATCGACTTTAGATTAGACCTAATTCAAATTATATATTTTTGTTAATTATCATATATAGTTGCATTTAGATTAGACCTAATTAAAATTATATATTTTTTTTAATTATCATATATATTAGCATATTATAATGAAATATGCCATAAATATTACCTTTAAGGTTACATGTTTAGAAAAATTCTATGAGTTAAATTGTAAATTTATAGAAATTTTGAATACTAAATTGCAGATTTGGGTAAAACTTAGAGCTTAAAATATAATTTTTTTAACTTTGTGGCAGTGAAGCTAGTTTGACTGATCTATATGCTTCGGTTTGTCAAGTTATTTGGAGTCTAGGCATTTCTTGATTAGGATTCATTGAGTTCAAATATACTAAGTTATGAGTATTTTGAGTTTTGGGTTTCAATTTTCAGTTAGGTTTAGAGTTGTTTTAGGATGGACCTTTTCGGATTTCAAGTTATATGAATTTTAAGTGTTTCAAGTCGATTTTTTTCACTCAAAGTAAGTTTGGTCAGTTGGCCTTCAAGCAAATTATGTCAAGTCATTGAAGTTAACGTTGTATATGATTTTTACCCTTAAGCATGACATACTCATACAATTTGGCAGGTCATTTAGTGTACAAATGTTAATGTTTGCTTGCGTTACTCAATTCTTTAGTTTAATTTATCGTAGTTTAACTTCAATTTCTCTTGCATTATTTAAATTTAAGAGACTTAGTAATAACTAAGTTGGTTAGAAGTTATTATCTGATATTGGAACCACAATCTCTCTCTCACATTTTCCAATCTCCCAACTATTGGGCTATTATTGCTAAAATACAAAAAAAAAAAAAAAAAAAAAAGGCCACCATATCCAAATTTAATGCCTTTTGATGGAGAAACATTAATGTTGAGTGCCGTAGATTTTATTTTGCCTAGCGAAAGCATAGCAAATGAAGTCTTTTTTCATGTCTTAAATAGGAAGAGAAGACAAAAAATATATATATATATTTAAAGTAAAGGAAATAACATCTGTAGCAAAAATTCGGCCCGCCCAGTCCAATATTTTCCTGCCCATATGGGCTCGGTCTCTTAGCTCACAAACTTGACTTAGCCTAACCTTGGATTAAAAATTAGACTTAACAAGGCTCATATTACCAAGCCTGGGCTCGTAATATATGTTTAACGTAGAAGACATTTAAAAAAAGATGTCTCTCTTTTACCCAAAAAAAAAAAAAAAAATGTCTCTCATAGGATACTTTCGGAAAAGTTAAACTTTTATTATTTTTGAGATTTTAGATTTTAATTTTATTGAAGAATATAAATTTTAATTAAAAGAGTTATACTCATTATATAGTTAGTGGCACAGTATGTTTGGCAAAGTTGCTTCTTTTTCTTGGAAGAAGAATCTTCAACGTGCATGTAAAAGCTTCAAATATTCTTACCAGATGGTGGAAGAGTGTTGGACATAGCATTGACAGGACAACATGATGAGGCATTAGGCTGCCAATTATAAACAAGTATCAGAGCCGTCTAACTTTTCAATAAAGCATGCCACCCCAAAAATGCATTGTTGAGTGAAAGAATGATGGTGTCCTAAGCTTTAAAGACCAAGCAAGGTAATGTGTAAAGCAAATTTAGATGATCATGGAAAGTAGAACGAGTAAAATACGACAGAATTCGCTTAGTGGGCAGAGGGCTGGCACACATTGGAGGCTCTTTCGAGCAATTTCCTGAAGCTGCTGGAAAAAGTCATTACCAACTCATCATCTGCACTTCCATTTGCTTACTTTTTTTTCACGGCAAAATTATGATTTATCAGGAAAGACCAAAAGGTTTGTTACACAAAGACAGAATTTGATGCGTCCCAAATGCAGAGAGGCAGGCATACATTATATTATTACGATGATTAGATACACATTTATGATTTTGTTGTTAATGGAGATTATATATTTAAAATACCATACATATGTTACTGATTGTCAGGAAAGTATAATATATGGGCAGTTACATGCTAATAACATGTAAAATTAAATACGTCCACATATACCGGGATAAATCCTCTAGAAGTTTCAAATTTTTTGAGATTTTTACAATTAAATTCTAAATTTTTTTAAGTTTTTAAATTAGTCAAATACCTTTAATTTTCATGACATAGGAGTCCTTTTTTTGGACAAGAAGTGCTAAAATGGTCAAATCGCTAAATGCATAATATGACTTAACGGAAGAGTATCATTACATAGACAAAAAATTAAATATAAAATAGTGACACGTGCTCACTATTTAAATTTGAACCATTAATTGTATTGGATCCTCTATTCAATCAATGATTAAGATTTAAATAGTGAGTATGTGTTATCATTTTATATTTAAATTTAGTGTCCATATATTTATTCCTTAATAAAAAAAGGATAAAGACAAGCAAATATGTCCAAAATATATCTGTGTGCGTATTTCATTAAATTTTTATGGTTTCTCCTACTTATAAAAGGTGAAAACTCTAGAAAAAATTTTCCAAATTCTCGTGAAAAAAAAATGAATGATTTTTGTGGTTTACATATGGAGAGGGAAAAAAGAAGAAATAGCGAAATATATACCTAGAAACTCAAAAAAATATTCGAGTATTTTTCATACTGTCTCCTTTAATTCAAAAGTGTCTAAGAATTTGATCAAATCCTATCTAAAAATGAACTCATATAGATTGAAACTAAAGATCTAAGATTCAACTGAAAACTCGAAAAATTTTAAAACTCAATTACGAAAATTCTCGAAGATTTAAGACATCAAGAAGGGTTATCCTTCCATATACCTTTACTCAAAGAAATAGAGATACAAAGAATTATAGAATAAATTGTGCGGTTTAGACAAACAATTCAAGGCTGTACTCGGTTGCTCTTTATGCATAAATACAATAATTTGCACATACTAAAAACTAATATCCATCTAAAGTAAAGTTCTTCATCACAAAGAAAATTACTTTTTATTTACTTGATATATAGGCATCCCAAAGAGATCCAGTCAAATGTTTCAATTCTTGACGAAAGCTTAAGGGAAAGAATCATAATTGTCTTTCCATAGCTAAGATTAGCATATTTTCCGTTTGCTTAAAACACAAGGTCGGGTCAACATTGGAACCTTCTTCCTTGAAGCTGAGTACCAAAATTTTCCTCTTTGAAAATGCTAATAATTTTTTAGCATTTGTATGTTGACGATTCAAATATTAAAATCTCAACTTCAATATTTCATGTTACAATTCAACAAAACAAAGGAAAATAGGAAAATAGTGGTAGAATAACATGAGGTAAGAAAGAAGGAAAAAAGTACGGAATTCAAATTTGTTGTGTCTGAATTATTGTCTAAATAAAATGATTGGATAATTTTTTATTAAAAATTTCAAAATTTCTTGTACTGTAAAAAGAGAAATACATATTATTATTTTATTTCATTATAAAAAGTATAACTGTAATTTTAAAAAATTATTTTTTTATAAGACAAAAATTTAAACTCAAAAATTTTAGATCTCGTAAACACTTTTAAGAAAGAAATTACTGAGTGACAAGTGAAAATCATGTTTGATATCACGTTTACGAAGAGACCGCACAAGTACTCCAAAAATAGGATTTTTTATTAAAAAATAAAAAAATTAAAAATTATATTCTAAAAATTTATTAGAAGCAATTGAAATAATTCATCATGTAAAGCAGGCAATAATCACTACACAGAAACATTGGAGGACCATATTTTTTGGATTTTTTTTTTATTGGATTCAACAACAAGAACAAAATTACTCTCATAATTATACAAAAATAAAATTATTTTTAATTTTATTAAATATTTTAAAAAAAATTAAATGCAGAACTTTACGGTAACAAGACCACGCAATGGATGTTTTTTTTTCAAGAAAGGTTGAATCAGAAGCTGAAGGAATATTTTGCCAACCCAAATCCATGGCGTACATCTGCACACAACATCTACATCATACTTTTGCTCTTTTTTTCAAGTAAAAACAAGTCAAGTCACACTCACACGGGTGCTTTCCAAATCAAATCCTTTCACAAGAACCAATGACACGCAACTGTCCCCATAATTTTGGCCTGGTAAAGAAGCACACGCCAAAGTCTATGTGAAGTCCAAGTTTCAGGCAAGGGAAAAGATACACTCATATATAATAATTATGTATAAAATTAATGTATAAAAATTTAAATTATTAAATTTAAAAATTTTATTAAATTTAAAAAAAATAGATAAATTGTTAAATTAATTATATATCTTTTATATATCATAAATTATATGGTTACGTAATAATTTTTTTTATATAAAAGAGTGATTTTATGAAGCAAGTTTTTACGTAAAAGAGTAATTTTATGAGGCAAGTTGTATCTAAATTTTTAATCGAACAGGCCAAGTCATAGTAACCAGCTGTATAGTTTATCTGTTTGATATTATTATTGTACATTATTATTAATAATTACTATACTAATTATTATTTGTTAATTGTTATTTTTTATTACTGAAAGCTGTAAAGATTAATGAAATGTTTGGTTAATTTTATTTTATTATTTTTATTGAATGATTAAATAATTAATTTAGACATTTAATTTATATTAATTATAAAATTAACAAAATTATTTTTATATTTTATAAATTTAATTTTTAGAATTTAATTTTCTCACTTAATTTTTAACTTTTTTTAAAAAAATTATTATTATTTACTAAAAAGTAAAAAAAAAATAATGTTTGAGATATTTTTTAAGAGTGTCAATATTAATGAAAATTTGAAGTGAAAAAAAATATTATTTTGAAAATTGTTGAAAAATAAAAATATTGTGTTTATATAAATATTTATGAAATAGAGTGACAACTAGATTTATGTGCAAAAAAAAAGAATGAAGTTTTATAAATATTATTTAAGAGAATTTAATCTACATAAATTATTATTAATATTAAAATATAAAAATTAGTATAAAAAAACAATAAAAAATAATTTTAAACTACTTTTTAATCAGTTATTTTTAAATAGTCATATTAAAAAATAAATAAAATTAAATAATAATATAAAAAAATTAACTAAACATTCATTTCTTTACTTTTTAAAAATAAAATATAAATAAATCCGTTTAAAAACTAATTCAAACGTCTCCTAAATTGGAAAAATTGAATTCCTAGCAGCAGCTTCTGCCCAGGGCGTGTCTCACTTCTTCCACCGGAACCAAAACAGCGGAGACACGGTAGCTTACAAGATGTGTTATTTCATATATGCGTTGGACGCAAACATTTTTTCGAGATGTAAAATATGTATTCAACAGTATAGGTGCTTTTCAAAATAACACAATTAATTAAGATAAAACTAAAATCAGTTAAATTATTATTAGTGATTTATGCTCACGGAAGGAAAAGAAACCTCTAATTAATCAAGTTTAAAGGTTCCAAGATCAAAAACTACCAAATTAATCAATTCGATTAATTACTAAGTGTTTTTCTCAGCATTTTTGTGTCAGAGAGTTGCCAACACAATGGGATTGCCACTGACCTTTGATTGTTTCGTTATATCATTATCACGTTGAAGGCGGGATAAACTATCTTTTAGGCTTAAATTTTTTTTTTATTTAATATATATACCATTTTAAGTTTTTTATTTAATATCTATACCTTTATTTTTTGTTATATTTCAGGCCTTTTCTAGTAGAATCATTAAAAACTGATAGAAATAAGATTAAATATCGAAATATTTTCTCAAAAAATATAGAAATACATATTTAAATACAAGTAAATAAAATAAAAAAATTATACATATATACTTTTTTATAGTTTTAAAAACTAAATAAATAGTGCCAAAAAAACAAAATCTCACCGTCCATTCTAAAACAAATCCATCCGTACATTTAAAACAAATCCATCTGACTTTGCCCCTCCCAAATTGAATCCAAATCCCTCGATTAGTGTAATATATTAACAATTCTATTATGATTTTGATGCCCATAATGAAACTTTCATTTTGCCTTTATTGTTTTTTGATTGAGTGTCTGGATTTTCATTACAAAATTTAAATTTTATGGAAAAGATCTAATGACATTTGAAGTTATATTTTTTTTCATTTTTTATTTAAATCTTAAAGAAAAAATTGTATATACCTTCAAACTGTATTTCTGTATTATTGAAAATATATTTTAATATTTAATTTTTTTCGTTTAATCTAACTGAAAGAGCAACAGTTCAACTTTTAAAGGACTGAAATAAAATAAAAATTAAAAATATAGGTCTCAAATAGAAAATTTAAAAGAAATAGGCCTTAAATAAAAAAAAAAGTAAAACGTTTAGATCTAAAAGATGGTTTATCCCTGTTGAAACTTTGATTTTGCCTTTATTGTTTTTTGATTGAGTGTCTGGATTTTCATTACAAAATTTAAATTTTATGGAAAAGATCTAATGACATTTGAAGTTATATTTTTTTTTCATTTTTTATTTAAATCTTAAAGAAAAAATTGTATATACCTTCAAACTGTATTTCTGTATTATTAAAAATATATTTTAATATTTAATTTTTTTCGTTTAATCTAACTGAAAGAGCAACAGTTCAACTTTTAAAGGACTGAAATAAAATAAAAATTAAAAATATAGGTCTCAAATAGAAAATTTAAAAGAAATAGGCCTTAAATAAAAAAAAAGTAAAACGTTTAGATCTAAAAGATGGTTTATCCCTGTTGAAGGCTGATAAAGGCCCTTCTTTAAGTATGTTATTATTACTACATTTTTTTTCGAACAAAATTATTACTACGTATTTTCTAAAGTAAGCTAATTTACATTTACATATACATTTGTGCCCTCTCAATTGTGTATGCCTCAAACAGAATGCGAAACGTGGAGTTGTATCGGATATGCATATTTTAAATTTTAAGTCTTTATAATTTCTTTATTTGAGTTATAAATTTTTTTAAAATTTTATTTGAGTTTTAAATTTTTTTATTTTTTATCAAATAAGTTCATCTGTTGATGAAAAGTGATTAATTTATTTAAAAATGATTTTGAACCTACAAAAAATTATTTAAAAAAAACTTAGATACATAAATTGAATTTTTTAATCAAAAAATATACATATTAACTATTTAATTCATGTATTTATTGATTAAAAAAATATTTAATATACATATTTTGTTGATGTAAAAAATGTTTGATTCATTTATTTGACCTTTTTTTTAATAATTTGAATTAGGTTAAACTCATTTATTAATAAATTTACATTTTTTTGTAAATAAAAGGATTAATTTGGTAAGAAATTAAAAAATTTAAAATTTAAACAAAATCTTAAAAAAATTTAAGAATCAAATGTAAAAAAATATAAAAATTTAAAATTTAAAATATGCGCATCCTGAATTGTATATCTGAGACCAAATTAAAGTCATTTACTCGACACCCCGGCAGGATTGGCAACCTATGTTTTCTAAGGGGCCGAAGAGATGTCGCGATGCTATATTTGCTGCTCTGTGTGTAGGACATGTGGAGATGGTGGGGTTTTTTTTTTTTTTTTTTTTTTGTAATTTGTATTTCTATGAAACATAGTTTTGGACTTTAATACTAGAAGGTAGTCAGCTTGATTTTGGTTGTTTTTAAAATTTTTAAAATCACCACTAAACCATAAAGTGTAATTTACTTAAATTCCATACTATAGCCAATTCAATTTCAATAATTTAGCTATTACAATTAGATTTTTTTGTTGGGTTGATCAAATTGGATTGATTGAGCGGTTTTGTACATACTATGGACGCACCGGTGACATGTTCGAGACATTGTTGACGAGAAAAATTAAAATCGGACAAAAAATTCCTGTTACATTTGTAAGTGACTATTTACATTGGACGTTTATATCTGCGATGGCACAATAATTTATAAGGTAAGGTAACATAAAAGTGAAAATAAATATAGGATAGTTTTTTTTTTATATAATATACACAGGTTTGTATATATGCACAGATATATATAACTGTGTCTTAGTTTTTATTCAAAATTAATGTCACAGTCTTACAATATTACTGTTACATGATATCTATATTGTTATATCTGTGTGCATGCAACCTGTACTAGATTTATTCAAATTTTTTCTTTAAAATTTCACCCAACAAGAATTAAGCAATATAGGAACAAATGTATAGGCTAAAGTTTTTAACTCATGTATTTATATTTATATATAAATATATAAAGTCGAAACTGAGAAAAAAATTTTGATTTTTTTTTTCTACTATATGGCAATTTCTTATAAATTCAAAAATTATAAATATTAAAATATTTTATAATTATCAAAATTCTATTACAATTATGATTATGATTTTATAAATTAATTAATACAAATTTAATTATAATCAAATAAAAATTCTCTTGATTTACAAAAAATGATTTGACTCTAATTAAATATTTATATTTATAAAATTTTACAATAAAAGAAAATAATAAAAACATAATAAAAAATTATTTTTGAATTTTTATTTTTAAGAAAGAAAAAATGTTGTGAAAATATCATAAATTTACGTATTAATAAAAAGAACTATGTTAAAATTTTCTCAAAAGAAAAGAAAAGAAAAAAAGAACTACTCCCCAATTTTTTTCCCCAAAAAGAAAATTAACACTCAATTTTAAAATGCCTTCAAAATAGTTTTAAAATTCCTTAAAAAAAAATACTCAACATCGAATGTCTTTTTTTTTTCCTTGAATAAAATAAAATAAAAATAATTTGCCAACAAATATCATCAAATCGACGTATTGTGTGGATCTATAAGTGTGTGTATATATATATATATATACATATAATTGTAGAAAAAGTAAAACCTAACCTGAACATAGCCATTGTATATAGAGTCCTCCGTAAGCAAGGTTTTTAAAATCGAAATCCTATTTAGCATCGATTTGAAATGTTTGAATTGATTTGTAAAATAAGATTGTAAAATCGTAAAACTTTACTAAAAATTAAAAAGAATGAACTAATATTAATTATATATAACTCATAATTAAATTTTTATATATGTTAACTCAATAAAAATAAGAAAAATTACAATAACTTTTCTATAAAAGAAAAATAACTTTATCTCTATTTATAGTCGTTAGAAAATATTTTTTTTATAAAGTGGTATTTTTTTGTATTTAATTACTTATTTACTGATATTTATATTTAAATTTCAATAAAAATTTATCATTATTTTTTATTATAAAATAAGATTAATTATAACTCAAAAACCTATGATAAAAAAAAATGAAAGTCGTAAAATTAGATCAAAATTTTATCAATTTTATAATTTATATTGAAACTTTACTAAAATATTATTTTAAAAAAATTTTACCACAATTTAAATTATTAACTTCATATAACCGTAAAATCTTATAATTTAAATCAAAATTTTAATAACGTTGTATGCAACAAGTCACGCCTACACCTTCCTTGGATTTACACTCGACCGAAACGCGGAGAAGTTGTTCGCTGGCTCCTCCAACGAAATTACCAGACTACCCTTAAAAGAAAACGAAACCCCATTTGTGTCCCCATCCCGCGTTTTCATTTAAGGGAAAGAAAAACTGAAAAGACAGAATCTTGCTTTCCACTACAACTACTTCCACATAACCCAGCACCACCAACACCACCACCCACATACAAAGACCCTTTTGGAGGAGAGAGAGAAAGGACAGTTCTAAAGAGAGAGAGAAAGATGAAAGAAGCCATGGAATTTGAAGGAGAGATGGGGGTTGTTAAGGACAGCAGCAGCAGCGGTGGTGGTGGCACTAGCGCAACCACAAGCAGCGGCGGCAGCGGCCGCGGCGGCGAAGTGAAGAAGAAGAACAGGAGGAAGTTGTGGATGTTCAGGGGGCTGAAGATCAAGGAGTCATGGAAGTGGAGGTGGAGGTTCTTGGGGTCTGCTTTTAAGTGGAAAAGGCATTCTTTGCAGTTGCAGCTGCCCCTTTTGGATGATCTTCTTTTCAAAGTTGTTTCTGTTTTGGAGGCTGTTGTCTTGGTTGCTGCCCTTTGTTTCTTCTACTTATGTTGTGGGTGCCACATTTAACCCTCTTTCTCTTTTTCAATTGTTGGGTGTACAAATTTCTGGCTTTTCTTAATTCATAAGTACCTATATGGATTTAGCTTTAAATCTTTATTATCTCTGTCTCTCTGTTTAATTATCTTGCAAGATGTAGAGAAAGAGAGGGACTTGAAAGCATTAAGATTTGTGTTTTATGGGAAAGATATGGGGGAGGATTAAGATTTTGCCCTGTTAATGGACTAATGCCAACTTGTTTCTGATGGGAAAACTGTGAGCTTGCAATCTCTCTCTCGCCCTCTTATTGAGACTAAGATTTCACATTAGGTTTTGAGGATTATAAAAGATTGAGAATCACTAATTACTAATGACTTTAGAGACCAACACCTCCCCGTTTCCCCCACAGACACAAGGCACACACATTTTGATACTGTGGATTCGTTTTGCTTCGTTATTTCCTGTATGACTAAATTTCAATGATGGGTGCTTTTCAAGACCAGTCCAGCATTTGCCCCAAATTCAGTAGTTTAGACCATCTTTGGTTTCAGATTGGTGCTTCATAGTAATTACAGGAACAATGCAGATTGCAAAGTTCCAATAGCCTGAAAGTTTTTTTCTTTTTTTTTCCTTATCTGTAGAAAAGATAATTACTTATCATTAAACAAGATATTGGTAAGAAAGACGATTAGTTTAAATTTCGGATATCTTAATTAAAAATACATACTTTTAATCACTTTAGTTAAAATATATCCTTAATTGCGTGGAGGTTTAGTTTAGCTGCTCTCCTGCTCAAGGGAATCAATACTGTTGTTGGCTCATTAATGTGTTGTCTTGGCTATTGTTTATTTGTTTTGCACTTCCTGGGAAGTGATTCTTCAATTTGAACATTATTGAATTCTCAACCCAATTGAGAAGATGATTGCTGTTTTATTTTTTTTTTCCATCCAAGTGGGAATATTATTTAATTCGGAATTCATTATATAAATACCGGTTGTTTTGACTTGAGGAAGGTGATACTAATAAAGTATTAACATGATTGTTTATTATAATTATACATCATATAATTAAGATAATATGATGTGAGAAATTCCATTATTTATTTTCGTATATTTGTTCTAAAAATCCCGTTCCTGGAACATTTTATAAGTGGTTAACACGATGCCTCGTCATTATTTCGTGTTGTTTAGGTAATTTTTGTTTTGCAAATATTCGGTAGAATTTTTTAGATAGAATTAAAATACAATTAAATCAAAAGTGATATGTGTTATAGCCGTTGATTAATTAAAATTAAAAAAATAATAAATAAATTATTAAATATTATTTAGTGAATTACGTAATTATATAATTAAGTTTCTTTTTGTTATTTTTGAATTCCTATTCCTAGTCCTACAAGACAACCAGGAAAACTCCAACCGAGCAAACAAAAGCCAAAAGCCAAAGGCTATAGAATCCTAGCTAGTCAGAGGCTTAGAATCAAACAGCAGGACATGGACATGATATATGATTTCAAAACAAATATGAGAAGTGTTCTTTTTATTAGGCCCCTTCAACCTTCATGGGTAGCTTTAATCATTATATTTACATCTCAACTGCAACTGGAACCTCCATCCATAGAGACAAGACTATCTGCCTAGTTGGCAAGTGGTATATTAGTCGGTTTCTTAAGAGGAAATTAACTGATTGATCCCCTCGGGCCGGTGCTTTGGCACCAGGGAGTTGGCACTCGGCAGGGCTACTCGACCCCCCCATGTCTTACTTCAATCGAGATTTGAGAGATTTGTCACTTTTGATGTTGTATATTTTTGTAGTGTCTGTGAATTCACTTTTTTTTTTTCTTTGTTAATATTTGATAAGTTAATTATTAATTATTTTTTTGTTAAAAAAAAAAACTAGTTGTGAATCTTTTAAGTTTGATTTAGACAATTTGTTTTAAATGGAGAATTTTCTTATTCGTGTGATATAATTTTTTTTAGTCAAATCTTCTCAAAGTTGACTTTTTCTTGACTTCGAATTTTAATATTTCTATAAACAAAATCTTAGCTGATTTAACTTTAAAAAAAAATACATACTTGTATAATAATATAGATCGTTAAATTATTAAACATTTAAAAAAAAAAAAGGGCTGCATGTCCCGGCATGCCTTTGAAATGGAGGTGTAACGTGGCCAGCTAAATCTAACCACTAGTTACTAACGAAGGCTGTTGAATCCAATTGGCTCGTGCCTGTAATGCCCCCAAAATGTCTGTCCACGTCTAATGAAAGTTCAATATTCCTAAATTTCCTAATAATAAAGTGCAAGAAAGAAACTTCTTTTTGGACGCCTACAATTGGCTGGCTTCTGTCGCAAATTAATTTTGACGCCATTTTGATTGTGACTTAATGATTAAATTCGGTAATGCTATTTACTTTACTCCTTTTTTCGCGTTTATCAAAATTAAGTCACTCTCACGCATATATTTTATTTATTATGATATTTACTCGACTATAAACTTTATAGGAGTAACTCTTTTCTTTGTATTTTATTCTAAATACTAAAATTTAAAAATAAAAATTTTAATTTTAATCAATGAAATGTCTTTTCTAAAAGATTCTCTCAAATAAATTTTAAATGTATAATATTCTATATTAATTTGTTGCGTTTTGTAATTTTTTTCCTGAAATATTTCCGACAAGTATCTTCAAGGATTTTTTTTATCATCTCATTTATAGATTATGCTAAGTTCCACGGAGAACAAATTCGATTTCTCTGAAACTAAACCATAAAACAAATAGGAAATGTGGGAGTTAAGAATTATTCTTGCCATTTTTTAGTCTACCCGTAAAGGATTCGTTGTCATAAAAAAGAATTTGTTTTTTCCCACTTGTAAAATTACACTTTATGTTACGAAAAATGTACTAATGGATAATAAAAATTATTTTTTTTTAATTTTAAGTTCTTCATTAACAAATATTTGATTCGTAATAAAGATGATATAATGTGTAATAGATACATAATGTGTAACGAACCTAATATTCACTTTTTCATAATTAGTTGCGCATACTGTCTAATTTGTTTTATATTCTGTTATTTTTGTTACATATTAAGTAATGTTAATGAAAAATATAATTTTTTTTTAAAAAAAAAATATTAATCACGATACAGGAGCTTTCTTTGTCCCTGTACTCAAGCTCGTTTTATTATGACAGCTTGCTAAACAATATTTTCAACGACTTTACGTCTACGGTTCAAAACGTGACAGCATTTTGATCGTTCCACTAACCACCAATAACATCAGAAGCTATCTGGATATATTGCTAAAAGTGGCTGTCATAGGAGAAAATATATCGAGCCATAGAGGAAAATATTTAGTTGATATAATTTAGATAGAATTAAAGTGTAATTCAAGTGATATAAATTATTTAACAATTAAATTTATAAAAAAAAATTCATTAAATATATTTATATTTTTTAAATTTTTATTCACATAATGATGCTCATATACATAATTATAAGTAAAGGTAAAGAGACTTTTGTTTTTTGATAAAAAAAAATCTCCATTTGTCCCTTTCCTTAATTTGCATATGTTTAGTGGGCAAAGAGTTGGCTAATCGATCTGACACGTCAATGAGCTGTTGCAGTTTTAATTGATTTCTGTCTTTCTGGTCGTTGGGACCTTTACGGCTGCTGATTTTTTTTTTTTTTGAACAAGTTGATTAAATAATTGCTAATAAAAATAAATGTCTTTTTAAATTGATTCTCGCTCAGGAGAGGGAAGGGGCGGGAAGGACAGGCTAACATTTTCTTTTTTTTTTTTGTGGGGTACGAGGTGGGCTTACAATAGGAAAATGGGAGGAAAGAATCGGCGAGAAAAGAAAACACATTGAAAAAATAAAGTTATTTTAAAATGAGTCTAATGTAGTACAGCTTCTTTCTAATTCTCATTTCTCTTACAGTGTTTTTAAATTATGAGATTTTAATGAGAAATAAAATTGTGAAAAAAAATTATTAAAAAAGAAAGTTGTGAGAAAGAAAAGTGTAAAAATACGTTATTTGCAAAGATGAGAAAATGTGATAAAAATATAATTAGAAAATAAATTATATATTTAGATTGTATTACAAAATAGTGAGAAAGAAAATTATATAATTAAACTTATAAAATTATCTCTACTTGTTTAGTGGTTCAAATACATACAAAAGATAAACAAAAAAAAAAAATAATAAATAATTGACGAGATTGGGTTATTTTTGTAATTCTACTTTCAATTTTTTTGTTTTTTTCCTTTTTTTTTTGGTCCAAAATGAGATTTGACAATGACAAAACACTGTACAGTCTTGCTTTTTGTACACTACACTAATTTTCTCACTGATTTTCTTAAATTTTGCCAAACAAAAAAGGTTTACTGAAATTTAAAATCTTCTTTCTCATAAGTTGTAATGCTAAAACAAACAGAGGTTAAGGAAATTCACATATAAAAATACAATTCTTTGAAAGTGCACAATAATTAGCTTTGGTTCTCTAATCATATTTGTTTTAGTTTTTCCGCTGTTTTTGTTTCTTTTATTGATTGATTCTAACGGAGACTTCAACTCAGGACTGAAAACACTCAATCTATAAAAGTCAACCCTAAGATTTGTATTTTGATAGGTGAATATCCTTTCTTAGAGTTGAGAATTTGAAAGAACTTATAATATGTTAGACTCAATTTAAGAGGTGAGAATTTGAAAGAAGCTAATCGTTATCTGTTGCACAAAGAAAAAGGATAAAAGGTTAATTTACCAAATATGAGTTTGACTTTTGATATCAAAGCAATGAGCATCTAATCAATCTCCCTAATAATGCATTTTAAAGTAAATAAATTAAGCGTTTGTGTTCTAGGCCACCAACTAATAGAAAGAAGGAGCTTTAAGTAACGGTCTAGATTATTGGTCATTTTCACTGCCCACAAGAATATTCATGTATGCATATTGAAAGAATAATAATGCACATTAAACAATATACTTTACAAATTAAACACCTAACCACATGCATCTTATTTGAAAATGATCCAAATTCAACATGTATATATATAGGTCTAGTTGGAGGAAGGGAAAGAACTTTAACTCAAGGTGGAGTGAATTTAGAGTTCAAATTCTAAATCTTACTCCAAGTTATCAACTTTGTAGTCACTAAGCTATACACTAGTGGTTATTGTAGAATAAATATTGCATATATTAAATGATATAACATTTTTTTTTAGGCACAAATGATATAATGTTTACATGAAATAGATGATTATACTCATTTTTTTTAGCATTGGTCTTTATATTATTGTTAGTTACAAAAACCATACACAAATAATCTCTTTGATACAAACATCGGTGTCCAATAAACTTGATATTCCTTTAATGCATATATCAATATTTTTGTTTCAAATTGATGAATAGCTTACTTACCTCTAATTTTATCTAACAAAAAATATTATGATTCAATAAATTACGTCCGAGAATTGCTATCATAGGTTAAGAGAATACCATTAAGAATAATTAGCATGTTTATAATTGTAGTCATTTCAAAACCTTGGTGCCAAGGACACACATTTTTTAATGAGTTTCATTACACATCTTAATTTTAGTTAACAATAAAATAATCACGCATTTTATCTAACGATATTTTATAACTTATCTGATCTTTTTTAAGTTATAATTATTAAATAATTTGTATCAATTTATTATTACTAAATATTGTTGTCTAACATTTTTTTTTTTTTAAGAAAACGAGAATTTTAAATTTAACTGGTTTAAGTGACCTCAATTTGCGATCTGATCGCGTGTCAACTGTCAACGAGGCTCTTGGAAGACCAATAAACAGATAAAGAGACCGAAAGGGAAGAAAAATCAAAAGGGATAATTTATTTCCTTTTTTTTTTTTTTGGGTTAACAGACACTAAATTTAAACATGAACTTAAAACTAAGAATTTAGTTAACTCTATCTCTAAACTTGTAGCGGTGAAACCACTTATAGATGAGGAAGAAATTTTAAAGAACTAAGATTTCAAATGAAAATTTCGATATTATCATGTTAAAAATTGTCTTTGTCCCCACTGAAAAATGACTTTAACCCCTAATGAAAATTAATTTTTATTCCACTTAATTTACAAATATAGATAAAAAAAATTTGTACTAGATGAAAATTTAGGAGGTACAAAAATTTTATAAACTCAATTTTTAATCTCTTCTTTATAAATATTTATATTTTGTTTGCTATGTCTTTTATTCTTAAACTATATCTTTTATCTTCCTATTAAACATTAAAAATAAACTATGTATTCATAAAACTGTGATTTATTTTTGTCCAATTGTATAAACAAGTGACACTCAAATATAATTTTAAAACTTATTTATGAATTCAACTTAATTAAATACAAGTTTGACTAGTTTAGACTAGTAAATGATTTGTTCAAAGGTCATTTATAATTTATTAAGAATTTTACTTAGTGTATTAGGTAGGTTTGATCATCTCATTTTCAACTTATAGTTCTATATTTATAATTATATACTAAAAGTAAACACTTTTACATTTTAACAATTTAGTTTTATTAAGATTGACAATTTTTTGCCATTTTAAATCTATTTATGATAATATGTTTTAAAATTTAATATTATAAATTCAAACATGCTTTTACATTTGGTTCGATAAAAGTATTGAATCTTTATAATTTGTTTAATCTTAATTTAAAGCAATTATGTTTGGCTCAGCTTTATTTTCTATTCAACGTTGCTGATATCAAATTCGAATTTAACCTAATTTATAAACATTTTGGAATTAAATATATTGAAACTATAATATTTACTTGTTTGTAATTATATATATAATTGTCATCGTTGAGTTGTTGAGTAAAATTATGGATCCGCCATTGGCGGGTGGCCCATCTAGCCCAATCTTCACACATCTAATTACAAGAGCAACAACTAAATCAACACCCGTTAGTTTAAATGATAATAAATTTGATTTTTTTAAATTAAAGTCTCAGATTTGAGTCTTGTATATAAAAAAAATAAGTACTAAAAAAATTTTACCCTTTTTAATAGGTCCACCCAGTTCGAACCAAATTAATCAGGATCTAATAAATTTCTAAATATCAGAGTTTCAGGAAAAAAAAAAAAAAACAAGAGTAATAGCCAAGTTGGTTTAGCGCCTCTCTATATTGTTCTTCCCTAAAATCAGACAACCAAATTTTATGTAATTTTCTTTTTTCAGGAGTGCATTCAGATTAGATCGAAACTCTTTCTCGTGCAACATATTACCTGTAACTCAATTGACTTTGAAAAGAATAGAATTCACGTAGCGTTACGTACTTAGTCTCAATTGTTTAATCTCACAAGTCCGTGCAACGAAGCTTTTGAAACCAGATAATACATAGCTACGTAAAAACTCAAATAAAATGTCTATATATAAGGAATAATAATAAATATCTTGAAATAAACATCATGACTATTAATTGTGTGATTAACTCTTTTTCTTGTCAATTGTTCAATACAAAAAATAAAAAATCAAAAAAAAGTAATTATTATTGTTGATCACAAATCTATTAATGTCTAATGTTAATTAAATTAATTGACTCATTCCATAATACTAGTAGTCATATGTTTCATAATACATATGTAATGATCCATGTTATTACTTATGTAGAAATCTTTCGAAAATTTTTCAGCAATATGCCATGCAAATAACCTCAAATAATTAGCCAATCAATGCCTTGCTATTACAACAAGGAGACTTGATGCTCCTGAGTTTCTGATTAAACAAACAAAACAACAATGATCAGTTTGATCACCAAATATACATTTTACCTTTGTTTATAGCATTAAATTATGGAGTCCATCTAAAAAACCAAAAAAAAAAGAAAAAGGGACAGCCCAAGAGAGAGCAGAACAATGTCATCAGTCAGCTTGGCAGGCATTATGGACATGGCACTGATCATTCATTAATGATTAACAATGCCATCCTGCTTCTCTCTGCGCCAGGCAAATGGCTCCATCTCAAGATCAAGCTCACTCCCATGATGACCATCTTCAGGATGATGGTCCCAGGCCCCGAAACCATGCCTTTCGGACTGGGAACCACGCTGCGAGGCGGACGCCAGGGATGGAACATCACTTACATCAGAAGAATCAGAATACTGCCTCACCACAAGAACAGACCCTTTTGCAAACGAAGATGTTACCAGTAAATCTCCCAGAGCGCCCAGTTCATGATAATCACACCAATCCACTAACCCCTTTGTCAGAGGTGAAACTATCCCATCACCTTTCCCCACCACATAGAGATCAAATCCTTGGTCCATTTCTTTGATTGCTAAGACCAACTCCTCGTCATTGTTGACTGTTCTCTCTACGTAACTGATGTTCTCTTCTCCGGCCGTCTTTAGCCTGAACTCGTTCACGTACTCGTCGTCCTTTCTCTGCTGTTTGTTAACGTAGGAAGGTGCAGTCAGCAATCGAAGTTGCTGGTTAGTTGGAAGCTCAGGCGAACTAATTTCTTCAACTTCATCTCCAGGGAAAAATCTTACAACTTTCAGATTCACCCACCGGCTCCCTGCCATTCGCCTGGCGTAGGCTAGCGCCTCGCGATCATCGGGGCCGCCAATGAAGAACATGGCTACTTGGCGCGCGGTGAGGTTGGATTGTCCTTCTGCAACGTTGCCAAATCCCCTGTCTACGAAAATTCCAACCGTGCACGGGGCATCGGCCAACACGTTTATATTCACACCCCTGAAGGGAGCGCTACCCTCGTCCTCCAATTTCCCATCCTGTATTGGCAGCCGGTGGAATGGTAATATTAAGAAGGCTGTTTGCTTGTCCTCGGCTAGAGCACAGATATCTTCGTGCATTGTGGAAAATGGGGACATCACAGTAATCGGTTGGAAGGCAACAAGGCCTGTCGCACTGGCATAACCTTCGAGTGCACTAAGAATTTCCTGCGACTGGTTGTTTTTGCTGCGTTTATCAGATTTACCAAGGCTGTGCACGATAAGCATGGCAGAGGCACGTCCGGTGAGCTCGACCAGGTGAAGAGCCACGACGGTGAGAGGGGATTGTTTCGTTGGATTGGAGGAGTCTAAGAGGTTGAGCAAGCCGAACACATTCCTCGAGTCCTGCAGGCAAGCCAGGATTCGGAGTCCATTGTCTTGTTTTCTTTTTTGTATTGTTCTTTCCTTGTGCTGAGATAAGCGTTTGGCGGAGCAGTACATGTAGAAGAGAATCGGCGAAACCACCCCTGTCATTATCACAACTGAAAGCACCATTGTTGAATAATCTTGATGGCTCAGAATCTGTGAGGCATTATAATGCGAAATTCACAAATGTTAGAAGTGATCACAAAGCAGAGTTATGAAGTCAAAGTTGCTACATTGGAGTTGGCATTTCTTGCTGGGTTTCACTATTTCAAATTTAAGGCACTAGCAAAAATAAGACTATTTCACACACACACACACACACACATATATATGTATATATGTACTTTTGCTAATCATTTAAGCGTAAATCGGCTTTACGTGATATGTAAATGATTGAAAGTGAGTGAGAACCCGCCATAGAGAGGATGGTTGGGAACTGAGGCTTTCAATTGAGGGATCTGGAATTCGATTCTCAATTCTCCCCTCATCAGTAAGATAAAAAAACGTGATTGAAATCGAGTAACTGTACTAGTGTATACCTACAAACAAGAAACAAATAAAACAAAGAGAAGAGAGTACCCCTCTGTCATAGCCCAGGTTAAGGATGACTAATGCCACGAGGCTTTTGGTATTCAAAATGATCCCAAGAGCAAAGCAATCTGTGGTAGTCACATTGGAGTTGTAATGAGCAACGAAAGTGCTCACGACTTTAAGTGAAGCAGAAGCTATTAAGACGACAGATAATCTTCCCCATGCGACCACTTTCCAAAAGTCTATTCTGATCCCACAAATAACAAAAAACAGCGGCAGCATGTACCCTGAAATGAAGTCCTCAAATTTCTCAATAATCAACCCAGCCAGTGCTTTATCCGGAAAAATCAGCCCGAAGATGAAAGCTCCAGCAATTGAATGCACACCGAAGGCTTCGGTTATGAAGGCAAACACCGAAACGCTGGCAAGAACACTGCAAAAAAAGTACTCACTGAAGTTGTTGTTGCCTCCGCGAGCAGAGCGCTTGATTATGAATTTCAAAGCAGGGCGGACTGCGTAGAAGCAGAAAATACCAAAAGCTGTTGTGCAAAGCAATGCATAAATTGCTTCCGTGACGCTGAGCTGCAGTGGTATCATAATTGCTAGAAGAATCCATGTGGCTAAATCAGTGACAAAAGCAATGTGGGCGGCCAATCTTCCAACATCCGTGTGGAGGATCCTGAGATCGGACAAAGATCGCGCTACAATGGAGTATCCGGTGACCGCGAGAGCAGTACCCCAGAAAAAGCAACCACTTTTGTTGTAGGTGTCACTGCCCACGTTCATGAAGAAAAATAGGCCAATGCCTCCGGTAAATGGGACGATAATTCCGGCAGCCGCGAGCACCATTTCCCTCTTGCCAATTTGAAAGAGCAAGGAAACGTCCATTTCGAGACCAACCAAGAACATATGGCAACTCAACGCCCAATAGGCCAATGTTTCTACCATATTCACACTCCTTAAAGGGAACAGACCAGAAATAAGCTCGAGTTGGTACAAGGCAGTTGGCCCCATCAATATACCACCCTGCAATTGCAATCAAATTCCGATCCTCAACCACATTCATTTGACGATTGCATGAACTCTCACAATAAACATTTCAAAATCTGACCAAGAATGAGTTAAAAAAAAAAAAAAAACAACATATATACACGCATTTATGTGTTTTATTTTTTTTCACGCCACCTTTTGTTTTTAATGTATGAATATATTTGTTCCCGTACCAAGATCAGGAGCGCTTACAAATCACGAAAATTTTACATTAAAACATAGCAGAGAGACTCGAATAACAACAAGTGCAATTCGAATTCGAGACAAAACGCGTCAAGAGCGTAATCCTTAATCTTTGATTTCAAATTGCAGGATAATTGCAGGGTAATTTGACAATGAAATGACGTTCGTGTAGCGTTTGCGGATGACTTACCAGAATGTCCACAACGATTCTCGGGATAAGAAGAGGCCTGAGGAGGTAGTAGACAGTGCGGGTGAAAAAGATGGCGACGGCAAGCTGTGCGGCCAAGAGCGGGAGAGCTTGAGTCAAAGGGTTGTCGGCTTGCCAAATGCCATGGGTGGCCGTGATATTCACGACGTAGCATGGTTGCAGCTTGTCATTTGGATCACGGTACAAATTTGTCAAGGCGTTGAGATCCATCTCATTATTTTTCTCTGTCACCCCCCCTCTTCTTCAAACACTAACTGACTTGTTTTTTTTTCTTTCTGTATATATCTTTGTCTTTTGCCTCTCTTTAGTTTCTCTCCTCCTCCGTCTCCTCCTCCAACGTGGGTATCGACCGCCGCCGGGGAAAGGGGGTGCTTTGGTGATTGAGGCTTTCAGGTGGGAAGAAGATACAATTGAAAGAAAGAAGATGGATAAAAAGGACAGTTCTTGACAACGTAGCCATAACTGCCGTTGAATTGGTTGCCCGTTCCTGTCTTGGGGTGGCAAAATTTTGTTTTTCGGTTCTGTTTTCAGTTTCTGGATTGATAAGGACAGAGATTGTAGTTTTTGTTTTTTCCGTTTGTGTGGTAATTCGGTTGGAATAACGGAAGATCGACCCCGCCAAGCCAGACAAAGGCACTAAACCAAAGTTTTTTTTTTTGGGCACCATTAGTTGTCTAAATGCAAACGGCGAAACAGCATCTAAATGACGTTTGATTTATGCAACAAAATTTATATTTTATATAACTACAATTATAAGATATGAATTATAAAAAATAATAATATTATTTTTTATTATTATAATTACATAAAATATATCATTAGTTACACAAAAACGTCAATTTAAAAATTATTTTGCCACAACTTGGTATGGCCATGTATATTTTCCGTTTTTTTTTTTTTATGGTTGGAGGAATGATCTCAATCACGATATTGAGATTTGAATTTCAGATATGTTCTTCATTCTTTTCCTTTTTTTTTTTTTTGTTTTTTTGAGTGCTTGACTTCAATGAATTAAAAAAAAAGCAAGCATACATATTTTGAGTAAATTTATCTCAAATTTTGTCTCAATTAAAATTATAAGTAATATTTTTGAAATAAAAATTGATCTTTTTGAAACACTTATTATTTTTATATTTTAAAAATATCAATCACAATTTCAATTGAAATAAAAATCGGGACAAATTTATTGAGATACCAACTTTTTTTCTTTAGAAAAAAAAAAGGAAAAAAAACTCAAGTAGGCCACAAATTCTTATGGGACACACCGGTCTTGTTCTGAGTTCTTGTCCCCTACCGAACCAGATAAAATAGTAACCATCTTAAATTAAATTCATACATCTCACCAAAGAATTTAATTTTGCCCTGAAATTATTATATTCAAAAGTTTGATTGATTTTTTAAGATGGTATTAAGAGAGTGTTTGAGTTAACTTTTAAAAGGATACATTTACATTTTATTTTCAAAACGTAAAGAAATGAGTGTTTGATTAATTTTTTTATCTGTTATTTGATTTTACTTATTTTCTTATGTGACATTCTAAAAACAGCTGGTTGAAAAATAACTCAAAATTACTTTTTACTACTTTTTAAGTTACTTTTCAATTTTTTTAATATTAAGAATAATTTATATAGACTAAAATACCATCAAATAATATTTATATAAATTTATAATTTTTTTATTTACCGCTTGAATATAATTTATTAATAGTTATTAAATTTCATCAATATTTATATAAATGTAATACTTTTATTTTTTAATAATTTTTAAATATTTTTTTACTTCAAATTTTTATTAATATTGATATTTAAAAAATATTTCAAAAATTATATTTTTTATTTTCTAGTAAACATTAATATTTTTTTAAAAAAATTAAAAATTAAATGAGAAAATTCTTAATATTATTTATAAAATATTTATTCTAAAAATAAAAATTATAAAATATAAAGATAATTTTGTTAATAGAATATATTAATATAAATTAAATGTCCAAATCAATCATTTAATTATTTAACAATAACAGCAAATACAAAGTTAACTAAACACTTCATTAGTTTTTTTAATAATCACTAACAGATAACAGTAATCAGCAATTAGTTATCAGTATTAACAATCAATAATAATAGTTAGTAACAATAATATTAAACAAGTAAGCGAAATAAATCTAAATCTTTTATAATCCAAAAGCTTTAGTTTCTTTGCGTTTTGGGACCGTACTTTGTTCACCTTTTTGATCTAATAAGATTAGGAGTAAATAAGTGTACTAGAATTTAACGTATAATTTATTATTGATCTCAGCTTACCATCTAATCTTTTCGATTGTTATGGGGTAAAGAAAATCTCTACATGTTCATTTAATTTACATATAACATTTATTAGTATTTACTAATTTTACTATTTTTTTAATAAATAAAATTTACTCATAATTTAATATTATATAATTTAATTTTTTTATCTTTTTATTTTAAATAAATCTTACTTATTATATGATATAAGATAATAAATAAATTATACTCACAAAAAAATATGAGTTAAATTAAATTTTTTTTTTTTTTTTTAAGATTATGAAGGTTGCAAAATATTCCAATGAAAAATGAAATTGAAAATTTTTCCACAGATACGGTAAGCACTATAAAATTGTTCAAGCGAGGCAATAAAATGGCACAACCCTTGAATCATGCAGTGATGGATCCCATTTGGGCTTTCTGCGATATATGAAAGAAGTCGAAAAGAGCAGTGAAGTTTAGTTATAATGCAAATCAGCTTACCAAGTTCAATCCCCATAGCGGCTAAGATTTCTATACAGATAGTACAGCGGCCATTCATCTCAACGAGGATAACCATACAGAACAATTACAGAACCTGCAAATTGTAACAGAAAGATGATTCATTAAGTTCTGGACAAAACCTGCAAAAAACAAGCCAACATTACAAGAACAAAAGGTGGGGTTCTTTGTTCCTCATCCTGAGCTATCATACTTGGACTGCTACTGCCAGTAAAACAGACCAAGGTGCCAAAACAGCAGCTGGCCATGTACAGCGGTCAGTTGCATCGCCTGTATCATGACGTGTCCCGATTAACTCTAAAGCCCAAAGAATATGTACGCATTAGACGACTTGTGATTGTGAACACGGCAGACTCTAGATGGTTAATGAATCGTATCAACTTGTTCAAAATATATACACAGGAGCTAAGCCTACAGAACAATGACATCAGATACAACAATCCTAGAAGCCTGGCGTTATTCATCGTACTCAGAATTGTCCTCAGATTCCTCATAGTCACCACTCTCCTGCAACAACAGTGTTCATGAAAGATAAGCGACCATATTAAATTGTGTTATCAAAAGATGCACGGCAGGCTTACCTTTCTTTTGATATATTCTGCCATTGATCTATCAAACTCAGCTCTTTTCTCAGTGGCAATGTCATAATATTTGACTTTTTCCTGGTACAGCCAAAAGGAGAGGATGGAAGATTATTACGATGAAACCAGACGTGTTTAGGGCCGACCCTGAAGGGAGCCACAGAAAATATCTAAAAGTACAAAGAAAACAAATCGAGTATGAAAATTGAAGAGCAAGAAAATGGGATAAAGGGGACGGTGCCCAGCTAAAAGCTTGTTAACTAAAAATCGTGGCTATTTTTCAACCTTTACCGAAATGAGAGTCCCACAACCCTTCACCGAATCAAGCACTCTAAGTTCCAATGTGAACTCTAATAAGCAAACCATCAGTGCCGTCATCACTGCCATTATTGAATTTCTTTCAACTTTCAGATTGCTAATTAGCATTATTGAGAGCACTGACATATAGCTCTCATAAATTGGAACATTGTACGTTTTGCTAATTTGTTACTATTGTTAATTACTAATTAATAAAAAAACTAATAAAATGCTTGGTTAAGTTTACACTTATTATTTTTGTTGAATAATGAAATAACTTATATAAACATTTAGTTTGTATGAAATAATCATACTACTAAATTTTTGGTTATCTTTTATAATTTAAATTTTTAGAATAAAAATGGTAGTAGTAATATGGAGACTTTTTTCTTACTTAGTTACAAACTTAAAATTAAAAAAAATTAAAAAATTAAAAAATAAAAAACAAGCAAAGTTCATGAGATAGTGAAATATATATATATATATATATATATATATATATATATATATGATGTTTGACTTTTTTTTTTTTAAAAAAAGTGGTAATGTTAATGAACATATTTAGTAAATACGTTATAATTTAAAGTTGTTTAAAAAAATTGTATGGTGCTTATACATTTAAATGTGAAATAGAGACATGGAGTCCACATGGCAAATGAAAAATAATAATAAATCAGTATAAACATCTTCTTTAAGAGCAATTTAGTATATAAGTTTTTAAAATACTAAAAGTGAAACGTAGTCCAAAAGTACCTATTGGTTCAATTAGAGCTATTGGGGAGTCGAATAAGGAAACTAGAAAATGTTAACAGCATCATCAAAAAAATAACCAAATACTTTTAGTGCTGTAATTGATAGCTTATCCGCAAACAACAACACCTAAAGTTAAACCAAACACCCTCCAAAACAAAAGATATCTTATCCTTAAAAATCAATCCATCTCACAATCAATGATAAACAAAAAGCCGTAAAGGCACTGCTCAATTGCCAAACCTGCACTGTGAGCAGCCCCATAGGTAACACCAAAATTTCGCATTATCTAGCTCCCAGCCAAACCAGTTATGAATAAAAGCAAGGGAGGTGGACCTGGATTCAGAAGCCAAATTTTCAGCCCTAGGTTCTACATGCCTATAAGATTCATCTACAATTTCTCCCTCTCGTTATCTCAATCTGATATAATGTTTAACCAGATAACAGACATCCTACCATACCAACTACTAAGGAAGTTCAGTGATGAATTTGCGAACCTCGTAGGTCATTGTTTTCCATTTCTCTCCACATGCCTTGCCAATCTAAAACAGACAAGAGAAAACAATTAATTTACAAAAGAGAAAGGTTAAATAAAACCTAAGAGTTACCAAGTACACTTACATCACGCATTGACTTGACATCTGGATTTTGAACTTGGAATTCCTTACGAAAATCTTCCCTTCAAAAACAAAACAAATCAAATTGGCTGGCGAAATCAAACGTTAGGACATTCCATGGTTGTGTGCATATATCAGAGACATACCTATGCAGGGCTCACATAGACAATTTCAACAAGACAATATTGAAATGCAACTAATGATGGATGATGACGCATGAAGACATACAAAATTCACAAATGAAAGCAGATGACAGGCCACACTTAAGGATACTGAACTGTCGCACAGCTTGAGCCGGAATGAACTAAGAGGGAAAGGAAAAATACCCAAACCAAGGACCTTGTCATATGGTTTTGGATCCTTTTTCACAGGGATCCGAAAACTCACAATTGAGGAGGTTGAATTAAAAAAATAACAATAACAATAATAATAATTATTATTATTATAATGTGAGCTCTAAATCCAATGCTAAATGCATGTAATTAAGGATTGATAAGAAGGCCATTTATGTTTGAACCTACCTCACAACCTGGTATTTGGTTACAGATTTTTTGTTTTTTCTCTTACATTCTGTGTCTCGGGTCAAAAAAGATCTATCGTGAAAGCTATTATGTAGCTTCCATGGGAAGAAGTACTTTCCAACAGACAATAATATATTAATATCTGTATTCAGTGGACAAGAGGAAAGTTCAACATAAAAACATTCCCCTTCCCTGATACTCTGTTTCAATTCATACTTCATCCCTTTGATTCTTACCCATTTTATCTGCATAAAAAACACAAGCATGGGTAACCCACCAGCCGATGGGCCATAAAGGTGGGGTGGCAGCATTGATAGGGTTATACTCATGGTTTTGGGTTCCAAACAACAATCCTTGTCCTGTATTGCTCCTGCCAGGCTATCCATGTTATTACAAGCCAATGATCTCTATGGTTAAAAATAAAAAATAAAAGAGCATCCCAGTGCACAATGATTCCACACTGTTGGGTTTGGTAGATGCACGTAGCCTTACTATTGGTTTTTAATGAAGACACTGTTTTTGCAATTTGGAATTGTGACCTATGCTCCAAAGGAAGAAAAAATAAAACAGGTACAGCACAAATATTTCACAAAGGAAACTTTGCACCATATGGCAGCACATAAAAGAAAATGGAAAAAAAAAAATTTTAATTCCAAACAAAACGACCACATGAGTACCATCTTTCATACTTCACCCCGCCAATGCCTTTTTTTCTGCTAACCCAATGCAGAAATTGCTACTTTAAAAAGCAAAATTCCAGTCAATGTGACCATGAATGAAAGGTACATCTGACCTTTTGCCACCCAGTTGAGAATTTTGGGCACAGGGACGTTTCTTTTTTGGCCACATGAAAATATTATACCATTACATACACAATCATCAAATACACTAAGCACCAAAAGTTCCCATCCCACTAATGAATAAATTATTTACTGGAAAATTGGTCAGCAGCTGACAACTAAACACGAACAGTTAATCAGTGAATAAGACCACAAAAAAGCTGACAAAAAAAATGATTTAGAAGATCATTTATAACAAAAGAAAAAGTCACATACAGGAAGAAGAAGAAAGCAGTTGGAGGCTTCTTGGGCATTTTAGGATCCAATTTCACATTTTTCTTCTTCAACTTCGCTTTTTGCTTCATTCCTGAACTGGGCTTCCTCTCTTTCTCACTTCTAACAACACTCTGCCGAACAGACCTTCTCAAGCCCTCATTGCTCTTCATCCTCAACACCATTTTCCTTAAAAATAAAAAATAAAAAATAATAATTCCAACAAATAACAATCTTTATTTATCAATGTTATCAAGCAAGTCCAGCTGAGAAATCAAAAGGAAAGTCAAAACATCCACATACACAATTTCACCAGCAAGAAACCCCAACACCACAAAATTACTTAAAAACCCAAAACAAAAACCTTATTATCCAAATGGGAATTACACTGCAGAAAATAGATACATAAATAAAAGTAGCCAAATTTTATCGTTGTTTCACCTTATTATCCAAATTCATTTCTGGGTTTTACTCCAACCAAACCAAAAAAGACAAGTAAGTTAAAAAAATAGGAAAACTGCCATACAAAAAAAAAAAAAAAAAAAAACGAAAAGGGGCAAAAATTCAGGAAAATAAGCACAGTGAAGACTCACGAGGAGGGTGTGAAAGTGGCACACAAAGGAAAAAAAAAAAAAAAAGGAAGAGAAAGAGAGACAAGTGGGTTTCACCGGCTAGAGACAGTTGCCGTGGCCTTAGAAGAAGCGGCGGCAGAAGCGGAGGAAGAAGAGCCTGATTTCTTGGTTTTTTGAGCTTTTTTTGCCATTTTTATGTGTTTTTTTATTTTTATTTTTTTTTCAGGTCCTTTCTTTTATTTGGTTTGGCCGTGGCGTCGACCTTCACACAGCACCTAAATTTTGACCAGAGAGGCAAGTAACATGAAAACGTCGCCGTCTAGATGAAACGTAAGCGCTTTTTTTTTTTTTTATCAAAAAAAAAATGCTCAATTAGCCCTTCATATTTTGATACTTTTTAATTTATGTTCGCAATAGTTTTTTCTTTCAAATTAGTCCCTCATAATTTTTTTCGCCAATTGTTATATTCACTTTTTATTAGTTTGCATTAATGGACTGATTAGAAATTTTTCAAAAGAAAAGAAGAGAAAAGAAAAAATTAAAATTTTTTATTTATTTTTTATCAATATAAATAATTATTTTTTATTTTTTCTCTCACAAATTACTATTTATTTTTTTTATAACTTTCTAATTATTATTTTTTATCAACTATAATTTTATCGTTACTATATTATTTTTTATTTTTTTTATCTAACCACTTTCTAACTAAAATCTTATTGTCCATAAACGTGCCTCGGGGTGAGTCACGTCAGCTCTTTTGTGCTGACCCGGATGTTCTGTCAACTTCTTCGTGCTAACATGGGAATCTTTTCATAAACATTCTGAAAATTTAATAAAATTTGAAAAGATTATGATAATTCCTTAAAAATTCAAAATTAAATTCAAAAAAATCCAGAAATCACAATCTAGAATGTTCAAATTCAAAAATATCTAAAAATATTTTGAAATAAATATAAAATATTTAACGACTAGGTTTCAAAGCCACATAATTTTGAAGTAGAAAACTTTTGGGGGCCTTTGTCTGGAAGCGTTGTGGTCCTCGAATTAGATTTTTAGGGCGTTATAATTCAACTTGAATCAAGGAAGATAGTGAGTCGATCCATCAGAAAAAACTTGCATAAGTTAATGACCTGCAAAAACCCTATTTAGTCGTTCTTCAATATTTCCATTGTCTGCTCTTCCATTCAACCATGCAAAGACAAAGCAACGGAAACTAACATTTAGATGGATTAATATATAAAAAAAATCACTCATTTTATATGAATTAATAAATAAATCACGATTTTAAAAAGTTAACAATTTGAGTTCTCTATAATATTTTGATAACAAATATAACACAATATAACACAACGTTAAGTTTATCAGACGGAAATCATTAAGACAGGTGATGTGGTGTGATGATAAATAAAAATGATGATATATGGATAAAATAAAACGTCTAATAAAATCTACGGAGATGAAAAGTTTGTTGGACAATGAACTTCAAGTCCAATCTATTTAATTTTCTTCAATTAAAACTATAAAAATTAATTATCAAAGTTTAAAAAATGAATTTTACTTAACGTAACAAAGAAAACTAAGAATGGTTAAAAGTGAATTCAAAATGAAAGGCAAAGCAGATCGGTTGGTTGACCACCACTTCCTCCATCGCCGACCAATCAGTCCCTCTTTATCTCTCTCCCTCCCATTTTGATCTATCAATTTTTGTCTCTTCAGAGAAGTCATAATTGGTTGGAGGAGAGATGGAATTGAGCATGAGGAAGGTGGAGTTATGCTGAAGATCAAGGATAATCAATGTGGTGATGGCGGATGACGAAAAGGTGGTGCTTGTGGACAAGCTGAAGGAGATTTGTGAGCTCTTGAGCTCATGTCACTTTACTATCGTCAAGAAAGTTTCCGATTTTATACTCAAGCGCCTCTATCATAAGAGCTCCGTTCTTAAACACAGTGTCTCTTTCGCTCTCTCTCTCCTTAGCTCTCTCTCTCTCTATCTTCATCTTGCTATTTCTTTTTACTTTTCTTGCTCTAAAAATGTGGGTGTGCGAGCCACTTTGGCAAGAAATCGTTGCCACTTTCCTAACCTCCGTTGAAGAACTTGGGCATAATGCAATTGTCGTCGTAGTTTTGGATGGAGGTAGCGGCAGTGGCAGTGGCTTTCCAATTTGCTTCATTTTTGCAATTTTAGTTTTATTTTTTAGTTTAATTAAAATTCATTTTTAAATTTTGATAATTATTTTCTTATAATTTTAATTTAAAAAAATTAAGTGAATTGGGCCACGGTCAATTTGACCTAATAAACTTTTTATCTGATATAAATCTTAATAAAAATTGTATTTTACGTACATGTCATCATTTTTATTCCGTCAGCATAACACATCATTTGTACTAATAGTTTCCATCTATTAAATTTAATATCATGATAGATTTGTCACTAAAAATTTTTACAAAATCTAAATTGTTAAATTTTTAAGATTACAATATATTTGTTAATTCACAAAAATTTAATAATTTTTTTAAATATTAACTCTATTTAGAGATTCCAAAAATTAAAGACATGTTAAAATCAGCATGTCTTGACCCTACTATTCTGAAGCAAACATAATTTCACTCTTCATAATTTCACTAAATCACCACAAAGGCATTGATAAAATTAGCATGTCTTTACAATTTTGGTCTCCATAGCTGTTTTTGGGTTTTCACACTTACCACGTTGTATTCAAGAAAACCTTGGCATTGAAAGACTTCTCCATCTAAAGGCTTCCGGGAAGACAAGTCCCAGCGATCAAGTCAAAACCCATATCATTCCCGTCTGGCTCAAGTTCAATCACATTATGCTCTACTTTATTGTGGAGGTTTCAAATTTCCATTATGAAATTAAAAAAAAAAGAAAAAAAAACTTTAATTATTAGATTTAAAAAAAAAAACTCTATAAACAAACGAGGGGGCTTGCAAAGAAGCAAGAGGGAGAAGCTTTCGCAAGACTGGGTCTTGGGGATAGGGGGTGTCCCACAATTAATATCAAATTTATGGTTGAGACATCTAGTAAGTATTCTATTTAATCATTTTTTTTTCCTTGTTAATTATGTACCCCAATTTCTTTAAAGACATTTTGATGTCATCTAGATAATTCATTTTTATTATTTTATTTATCTTATTTGTTGCATCCATACGATTAAAATAATAACAAGCATCAAATATGTTATTTAGAAAAAAAAATATCCATGCGACACAATGACAAAACCCTAATAATATCATAAAAATCAATTTATGATTATTAAAGAGATTGAGTTCTTAGCTAACAATTGAGTATTAAGTTTAAATCCCACGATTTATTTCATTTTGCATTTTGATGTTACAAATTAGGTTTTACAGCTTCTTTAACATCAAGTTTTTGATAGAATTTAATTCAATTCTAAAAATAAAATTCTATCCATTTAATTTGGTAACTAAATTATAGTTTTAGTTTATTGTTTACTTTAGATTATTAAATCAGATGTTAATATACAAAAGTATTTTAATCTATAAATGTAACATGACTTTTTAAAATTAACGAAAAAATACTCCATAAAATTTATTAATCCCAAATTTAATCAACCGTCACATCCAGCCAATAGATTCTACTAAAACGCATCACGTGCTGACCTCAAATTTAATGCCAAATTCATCCAATTTTGCTACGTTAGATTGCTTCCATTACTCGTTTCGACAGTTCAGTCAGACTAAGCATGTCAAATAGACTGTTAGATTGCTTCCATTACTCGTTTCGACAGTTCAGTAAGACTAAACATGTCAAATAGACTGTATCGTGTCAGATATAGTTCAATCTTTTTAAAATTTACTAAAAATTTACTTATTTTATGTTGTGACTTGACATGATTTATTTATCTTTTGTCTTGTGTTATGCCGTATTTAAAAATTTAGATAATAAATTTGACATGACTCATAATCCCAAGCAATATAGGCTTGTGTCTCACCGTACTTAAATCATTCACTGTACTGTGCCTGGACCACTCACTGTACAGTAATTGGGTCACTCACCTTATTGCACCTAGGTCATTAATCATGTATAAACTATGATGTGCCTCAGTTATTAATCGTATTTAAATCGAATTACGTTTATATCATTTATTGTTATTAAATAATGTCAAGCATTTTTATAAATAAATAAATATAAAATTTAAGTGGAAAATAAAAAATATTAATTTTTATTATTAAATATTTAAATTTAAAATAACCAATTACAAAAGCGTAATATTAAATTTTAACCAAAAACTACAAATAAAATATTATATCAAATATAATTTTTTGTTGAAATATAAATAAGTATATCATATAAATATTATTTCTAACATTCGTAATTTATAATTTAAGAAAAACAATTAATAAAAAGCCCTTATAAAAGTTCAGGTCGTGCCTTAGCTTAAACCCATCATAGGTTGTTCCTGACCCGGCCCATGCCAGGCTGGGCCGGGCTAGCCCATGGGCCGCCTACCCTAATTGACATGTATAAGTAAGACATGATGATAGACTATGCTTGATACTGAAAAATTCTACAATATATTTTTTTGTTATTTTTTAAAAATTAGACTAGTTTGTTAAAATTTTTAATGATTAAAATATAAATAAATAAACTAACTTGAAGTCTGTCATTTTATAGCAATACTTGAATTCTACCAAATTCTCAGATAATTTGCCGAAAATTATTAATTTTGGTACATTGATTAATCTTTTAACTGTGAAAATTGAATCAAATTCTTATACTTTAAAAGTTTAGAATGTTAAATTGAGGAACTTAAAGAATCTAAACTAAATTAAATTTTTTTTAACACATGAAATAATTAGTAGTTAGCATGTCATGTATTTGTAAGAAGGGGGTGTTGTGCCCATAAGTGTCCAACTCCCGATAAAAGTCAAGCTCCTAAATCTCACATTAACATTTGCTCAAATTTGCGTCCCCCGTCATTACCTGACTCTTAATAAATTGAGATTTATACTAAAAATAAGGTTTTTGATTTCAATATCTTTAATACTTTGATTGGATGTACAAGAGATCCATTCAGAGTTAAAAATGAATAAAGACGTGAACAGATGATTCTTAATATTTAATTTACAAGTGTAATAACTAATATAATTATAATGTATATTTTTAAGATAAAATAAAAAAAATAGTACAAAATTGATGAAATTTAGCAAGCTATTAATGGATTTGGAATAATGCACGAGAAGATAGAAATTAAGTTCACCAACTTTCAATGATGTCGATCTAGATCAAACCCTGAAAAACAGATTCAATGTGTAGTTTATTTTTTTTTTTTTAAGCAAGAGGTTTTAATTTTTGTTTAGATAATAAACTAGTATAAGAGAAAACAAGGGGCAACAAATTAAAAAAAAAAAAAAAAAAGGAATGAAAATTTCTTATCTCTCAAGTTTGAGAAAAGGTAGTATAAGAATAAAAAATTAAAAGTTTTTATTTAGAAAAATTAGAATCTGATAGAATTGAAAATAATATTTGTTTCACTGAAATTTCATCTTTATATTAAAATTGATGAGTGTTGATAAAAAAATTTAATACAAATAAATTTTGAATTTATTATTTTATAAATCAAGAGAATCAATAAATTTCGTCAATTTTAATAGGACTGAATTTACTGAGCCGCGTAAAAAAAAAAAAAAACTTATCACCTCATTCCCATCTTCCTCGTTGAATTTTTGAAACGCAAATTTTATTCTTTTTTTTTTTTTTTTTGTCTCTTTATTCTTCTCTTTTCTCTCATTTTTTCGTACTCCTAGAAACAGCGGTCTTTTTTAATTTTTTATTTTTGACTGAAACAGATTCGTTATATTAATATTTAGTGCATTTGTACATAAAGCAGAGGTGAAAACGTTGAAAATATCTGATTAAAATAGGAAAGTGAAACAATATAAAAGGCCTACATAATATATAGTTAAACTGATCATTAATCATATAGACATAAAGTTCGAGACAACGGTCACTAAATATTCACATAATTTATTATGTTATCAATACTCATATAATATACTATATACTATGTTTTTTTAACTTGTATAATTATTATTATTGTAAGTTTTTGTATTTATATATTCAACATAATTGAAATTAAATCACGAAAACTGAACTCAAACCGCAACGGTAAAAAATCACAATCAATTGTGTTTGTTTTTTACGTTAATGTATTAGCAACAAGACAACTATACTAGTTTAACTAAATTTAACCAACTAGTCTAAGACTAGTTGGCCAAAGGCCTTTTTTTTTTTTTTTTTTTTTTTTTTCATTCTTCTTTCTTTTTTAGAAAAGTTGAAAGTTCAACTAACTAAGTTTGAATGCAAACTGTAAAGTACTTTATATAATATCTTCAGATCTGTCATTTTTTTTATGTTAACATTTAATAGATTAATTATTAATTATTATAAATGTTTAAAAAAATTGTTTAACTAAATTTAGACATTAATTTTTTATTTAGTAGTAAAATTATTCATAATATAATATTAAAAATCTAGAGTTTGATTTTTCATTTAGAAAAAAGTTATACTTTTAGAAGAAAAACTGTCTGAACTATTACACAGATGTAATTAATTGTATTTAATGTACAACCAAGTAAATTTTATTTATAAAATAATAATAATAATTTTTTTAGTTACATTTAAAATTAAGATAATTATAAATTAAATACAATTAATTATATTTGATAATATTTTAAATAATTTTTTATTAAAAAAAATGCAATAGTACTCTTAAATTTGGTAGCCGACTAACTAAGAAAAGTACGCGGAGCCGTTTCAATGGTGGCCGACTTAATAAAAAGTTGGAACTTTTTTCTACTGTAGCTCACTTACCAAATAAGAGCCATCGGTCTCATCGCCAAAAATCACCCTCTCCCTCCCTCTCTCTCTCTCTCTCTCTCTCTCTCCGCCAGCTGCTCCGCCGGCAACAGCCATGCAAGTCCTCCAATCCTCATCTCTCCGGGCATCCCCTCTAACCCCACTCCGCAAAAAACCCATTAACAACAATGCAACCAAATCTCCGCCCAGAAGGGCCTCGTTCATCGCGGCCTCCGCCACCACCACCACCACCACCGCTAATAACTCCACCATTGCCGCTCCCAAACGCGAGAAAGACCCCAAAAAGCGCGTCGTCATCACGGGTATGGGACTGGTATCCGTGTTTGGGAACGACGTCGATGCTTATTACGACAAATTGCTTGCTGGGGAGAGTGGAATTGGACCCATCGACAGGTTCGATGCGTCCAAGTTCCCGACCCGCTTCGGCGGCCAGATCCGAGGGTTTAGCTCACAAGGGTATATTGATGGGAAGAACGATAGGAGGCTCGATGATTGCTTGAGGTATTGCATTGTTGCGGGCAAGAAGGCCCTGGAAGATGCGGATCTTGGTGGGGATAATTTGTCCAAGGTTTGTTCATGTTTGAATTTTTGGGATTCTTGATTTGCTGATGGTTTTCTCAATGTTTTCGATCGATTCGGATGGTTTCTTTGTTGGTTGTTTGATTTTGGGTGATGGGGTTCTGGCATTCTGAAGGACCAAAAGCTCCAAGTTTGGCTGACTGAGTTTTCATGTCATTATAATTGAGTGTGCATGTCATTCATTGTTTGGTAATTGCCTGTCGTTGATTTTTGGATGATAAATAATCATACTTTTGTTTCAAATTGATCAACTTCCGCCTAATTTCTGACTCAATCAATGATCCAACGTAGTTCCCTGAGGTGGGAACCATCTAAATATTGGCACTAAATTAGTTGTTGGTTAGGCTAATGTGTTCGTCTTTGATATTTGGTTCGTCAGCCATTTGCAGGCCCTTGTGCTGGATGCCTCTTGCCGGTATAGAACAGTGGTTTTGAGTTTGTTTCTGTGCCGTCCAATTATTATCTTCCACTGGGGAATTTGTTGAAGTAGAAAGTCTTATTGGTTTGATGCCTCTGTTGTTATCAGCTTTCTCTGAGAAATGTTTGTAAGATGGTCAGGAAACAATTGTCCTCATATATTTTCTGTAATTTGGTTTAGAAATGATAAGGGACTTGAATCTTGGCTGTTCTCCTTGTTCTGTTTCGATCATCGAGCTCTGATGTGGCCTATGCAAAAATTTTAGCCTTGGAATTACTATTGTTCATGTCCCTTGTAACCTGAAAGTGATTACATGCATCCACATACTGCTGTGGGAAAGGGCTTTTCCTTCGAGGTGGAATGTCTAACTAATACTGCATTATTGATGGCAATTTCGAGGCATGAGAACTAGTCCTAGTAAAGTAGCTTGATAAATATCAGCATTGTCATCGGTCAGCGCAGATTTGAAGCTTATTTCCATGATAAACAGTACTCGAAGTTTCAGTTACTAATTCATTGTTTAAATTAGATTTTAGGTAGCTTAGGACGGACTCATGTTGCATGTGAAGGCCTCGAAACGAATCTGGATTTCTGGTTCAAGCTGACTTTGGGACAATTTCAAATTGGTGCTGATGATTGTTGGCTAAGAGATTATTACATGTCTGCAACGCCATGTGTTTTTCTTCTTTCATATCTGAACAAAGCAGCATTCCTGCTCCTTTATTTTGTTTTGGCAGTAACAAGTTTCAAAATGTATTTCTCTGCATGTGCAAAATTTTTTTCACAGATATTAACAAAATGCATTCTTTTAAAGTAATTTTCTCTATTTCTGTTGAATAAAAGTATTTGTCTGTATGCATTTAAGCCTTGCCTCAAATATGTAGGTTGTGCTGAATTAAATCTTTTTACCTGCTATGTCTCTCTCTGCGACCCATTGTACTTTAATTCTCTAAGTTGGTTATTCAAAATGTATTACAGATTGATAAAGAGCGGTGTGGTGTGCTCGTTGGAACAGGGATGGGTGGCCTCACAGTCTTCTCTGATGGTGTTCAGGCTCTAATTGAGAGAGGACACAGAAAGATTACCCCATTCTTCATTCCCTATGCCATAACAAACATGGGTTCTGCCTTGCTTGCCATTGAACTTGGTTTTATGGGTCCAAATTATTCAATTTCAACTGCTTGTGCGACATCCAATTATTGTTTCTATGCTGCCGCCAATCACGTTCGCCGGGGAGAGGCAGATTTGATGGTTGCTGGAGGAACTGAAGCTCCGCTCATTCCTATTGGTTTGGGAGGTTTTGTAGCATGTAGGGCCTTGTCTCAGAGAAATGATGATCCACAAACTGCTTCAAGGCCATGGGACAAAGATCGAGATGGCTTTGTTATGGGTGAAGGTGCAGGAGTGTTGGTAAGCTTGTATAAATATGTTTTGCTGAGCATGTTATGTTCAAGTTTAAAGCATCATTTTGTCTTTCCCTTTTCCTTTTTCTCCCCACCAAACAATTCTCTGTTGACTTCCATCTTCCACGATAAACAGTGGAACAAGGTTCTGCTGGAACTGTAATGTCGTAATCTGACCTGGTACTATGAAGTGAAATGTGAAAGTTACTTCTAAGCAGTTTGTGTTGTTTGTGGCAGGTGATGGAGAGCTTGGAACATGCAATGAAACGAGGCGCACCAATTATTGCTGAGTACTTAGGAGGTGCTGTTAATTGTGATGCTTATCACATGACTGACCCAAGAGCTGATGGACTTGGTGTCTCTTCATGCATTGAGAGAAGTCTTGAAGATGCTGGTGTATCACCTGAGGAGGTAACTCTTCTTTTTGGTTTACTTGAAAGTTCCTTTTTTGTGGCAGTGCTACTTTGGTTTTTCCTTGACACCCCAGTTCTTTTACATTCTACCAGTATGATTTCTTGCTTGATCACACAATATTTTCATTCATGTCTTGTGCATGCGTATGTGCCTATATACCTGTTTATGCTTTGCATTTATTCAATTATCACCAGAAGATCTCATCTTAATATCTGAGCTTTTCACAGGCATATGTTGGGCAGATTGGTTAATTTCTTAAGTTATGAGAAGCTAAGTTCCTTAGAATTGCTTTTCATGTTATCCTCGTTCCTGATGGCCACATGTTATCCAATCACTTGTTAGGTTAACTATATAAATGCACATGCAACTTCCACCCTTGCTGGTGACCTTGCAGAGATAAATGCAATAAAGAAGGTATTTAAGAACACTGCGGATGTCAAAATCAATGCAACAAAGGTACTCTCTCTCTCTCTCTCTCTCTCTCTGAGGATCAAGTTTGAAATTTGAGTAGGCTAGAACATTGATCTTTGTCATTGAAATTGATATTTCGCCCTTGTTCCAGTCAATGATAGGGCATTGCCTTGGCGCTGCTGGAGGTTTGGAAGCAATTGCCACCGTGAAGGCCATAACCACAGGATGGCTACATCCTACTATTAATCAATTTGTATGTATTACATTATTTTCTTTCAGTTTTCAATCAGCAAAATTTGTATTTCACGGCTTCCCTTTTCCATCAATTAACTGCAGTGTTTGACATTTGTATTTTTAATAACTGCAGAATCCAGAGCCTTCGGTTGAGTTTGACACTGTTGCGAACAAAAAACAGCAGCATGAAGTCAATGTTGGTAAGATTGTGAATGCCTTTATTGACCATGAAATGCCGTTGCGTATTCTTTGACCCTTGAGCTGAAAACATGCATTGTAACTGTTCATATCATCTTTTCAGCTATTTCGAATTCTTTTGGTTTTGGTGGACACAACTCTGTCGTGGTCTTCTCTGCATTTAAGCCCTGAGCATATTTATTTTGCTGCGTCAAAAGCTGTCCGCCTGCAGTGAGTTCCTCTTCGGAAATTGGTAACTAGTCATTGAGACTGCTTCATCTCCATAATTTAGAGCTGCGGCAAATAAATTTTCATCCAGCCATTTCCAGTTGCTACTTGTCTAAGAATCTTAGTTTCCAAGCGGTAGCTTTAAGGTCTATCATCTTTCTAGTTTTTGCCTTCATTTTGACTTCCGTTGGAGCTCTTTGAACCTGTAGACTTGTACTGTATGCGATTTTGTTTTTGCTTAAATTTTGTAGCTGATCAGTTGAACGTGCTTGAAGGGTCTCTTCGCTTTAGCAAGCTTGTGGACTTGTTCAACCTGTTTTGTGGCTCATGTCGTCTTGTTCTTCCCACAAACCACTGAACCAGGCATGAATTGTGGTTGCCTGCACTGTTTTCGTGAACATGCTATCCGAAAAAAGAGTCAATTTGCTATTATATCTGAAACTCCCGTGCGTTTTTAGCACGATTTTTAAAAAATAAGGAAGTTTTTTCCTAAAGCCTTTTTGTTACATTGTTATAAATGTTTAAGATTCAGTGACGTGAATATATGTTCAAAATTGATAAAGCAAAAAATCTACTTAATTTTGTTTTGTTTAAAACTGTCCAGTATTCAGTCCAATGGGTTGACTAATTTAGACCGACCCGAACAAAATCTTGAAGGGCGACAAAAATCTCCCAGTAAGTATTTAACGCAATTACATTTTTAAGGATTCGAACTCGAGACCTCTGGTTAAATGGTAATGAATGCCTGTCATTTGTACCAATGAGTGCTCATTGGTATTTACTTAATTTTCTAGTGATATAGTTACTTTATTTTTCAGTTTACAACAGCATTTTAGGAGTTAAAATCAGACTGAAACTGAATTGGGTCAAATCTAATAATTCAAAGGGGAGAAAAGGCGGGACTCACGCTGAGTTGGCAAAATTGTCCGACTCGATGTGTCCACGTCAGCAGTTATTACTGACTAGGAGAGATGTAAGCAGCTCTTAGTCATCATGTGGCGCTATGTAGAGACGTAACGGCCCGATTGATGGAAATGAATCAATTTTGCGAGTTTTGTTACCATGGTGAGCAAACCTCTATGGACACGTAACGGCGTAATTGATATAAATAAATCAATTTTGCATGATTTGTAACGGTGGTGGCTTGATTTGCTCCATTTTGTAGTTATGGACCAGCATTTGTTAAATTGGATAATTGTTTAGTTGTTGACTCTAATTGGTATTTACTCCCTACATTAGTATTCCTCCAAAGACGCATCTTTAAAAAAATTTTATCCGCCACAGAAAAGTAAATTTTACTGTGTCTTTGGACAAAGTCGCTAGTTAATATCTTTAGGAAAAAGATAGGTAGATAATATCTTTAAGAAAAAGATAGGTGGACGGATAATAGACGCGAAATTTGTTTGTGTAATTAGATAGTTTATTTGTGTAATGAGACATTGAATTATTATAACAAATTTTAAAATATTTTTTTATCTATTTTTTCATTATAAAAATAAAGCGCATGATTGTACAAATAAATTACCTAATTACAAAAAAAAATTTCAATTTATTTTCCGTGCACTTAATTTTATCACTTGAACTCATATTTTTAACTACTAAATAGCATAGGCCAAATCAAACTTCAAAGTTGGCTACATGCGAACAATTTTTTTTTTTTTTTGTGGTCCCTTACGTATCAATCATTGGAAAATTTTTGTTTTTTACTAATTGGATAAATGTTGACAAGGTGTGCTTATTACCAATTACCAAATAGTCACCGGACTTTTAGCTACCAGCAAAAATGAACTTGACACACTACAACAAATGGTAGGATGCACGACTATTTTTTTTGCGACTAATTATTAATTAGTCGTTAAATCATAATATTGCACGACTAATTGAGAAAATAGTCGCCTAATGCCACGCAATTTTCGGCGCCATTTTTTCGTTTGTTCCCGGCAATAAATTTAACTTTTTTGGGACTAATTATAGACAATAGTCGAAAAAAATTAAACTTTTTTGGGACTAATTACTATTAGACGCGGAATATTTCAGCTTCATGCGACTAATTGAGAAATTAATCGATAAAAAGTGAACGTTTTGCGACTAAATAAAATTTGGACAAAAAATAGTTTATTTTTTGCGACTAATAATTTTAGTAGTCGATAAAAATTGAGAAATTTTGCGACTAAACAGAAATTAGACGCAAAATATATTAAATTTATCGACTAAATTGAAAAAGTAGTCGGAAATTATTTGTCATTTAACGACTAATTTGTAAATAGTCGCAAATGAGAATCCCAAAATTAAAAAAAAAAAAAAAGAATGCAACATAATCCACGCCCCATCACTTTCACTCCGACTTCGTCCGTAGTTGTGTCGCAAGCCAAACCCACCCTCGGATAGAGACAAAGCTCCGACCAACAATCCACTGCCTTTTTTTGCCCCTTTTGATCAAGCAAAGCTATCTTGAAAAATAAATCCTTTGTACACCAAATCATATATCAATTTTACCTGTCTCCCTTCCTCAGGTATCCTTATCGTCTTCTTCTTCGCCTCGCCCCACACGATAATCTTTTTTTTTTTTCCTTTTTTTCCCCCTTAATCATATATGAGTATTGAGAATAAAATTATACTACGGTATAGTAGATGATGATTTTATTGGTGGGTTTTTGTGTTTTTGTTTGGATTGAAATTTTCACATCTACTTGGGTCAATTGGGTCCTTTTCCCTTCACCTTTATCTGTTGAATTTTGGGATTCTATCTAGTTATCATTATTTGTTATGATATAGAGTGCCAGTGATATAATTTATTTGTTGTTGATCATGTTAATTAGATAAAAGCAAGATTAGATTTCATGTATCGTCATCTGGCTTGTAGTTTCAAACTTTCAATTGATTTTTTTTTTTTTGGGTCTAGAACAATCTCCAAGTTACTTCTTTTTCCATATTTCGCGAAGCTCTATCTGTTTTGCCATGTGATTGTAACAGTAGTACATGTGAAATTTCTCCTATTTACAATTTCTAAAAATTATAATAAAATGGGTTTAACCATCATATGTGCTTTCACTGTCAAAATTACAAAAGATGTGGGTTGCTCATTGTTAGCTTGGCATATGTTAATTATATTGCTACACATGTGTCCAAAATTTTTTGTTTACCTTTATTTTAAATATAAACCTGACTATTTGCAATTTTTACTTATTTGTTTCAGGCTTGTCTACCAAATCCTTCTGAAGTTTTTTTTTCCCAGGTACTGACTGCATCATTCAACTATTGGCAACTATCAACCAAATTTTAGTAAATCTCTAACCTTCAAAACTTCTTATTATTTCAGCATGGATAAAAGTTGGATGAGTGCTAGAAAGTGGTCTAAAGAATATGTGGAAGGTGTTTTCTCTTTTATAAAATTCGTTGAGCTTAATCTTGGCAATGAATGTAAAATCAGATGCCCTTGTGTTGATTGTTTAAACACAAAATTTGATAGTCAGAGTACGGTTATTGATCATTTATTCATTCGAGGAATAGAAGCAACTTATACTACTTGGATTTATCATGGAGAAACTATGACAAATGTGTTCCCTATTCATGGCAATACCAACGTACTCCACAATAATGACTCCCATGGGTTAGAGAATGAAAAGGAAGATGAAGATGGCTTAAGTGAGTTGTTAGGTGAATTGGAAAAGTCTGGGCAAAATCAGTTTTCAAATTCAAGTGGTACATGTGAATATTTAGACAAGCTAATGAGGGAGAGTAAGCAAGAATTATATCCTGGTTGTGAAAAATTCTCAACTTTATCTTTCTTAGTAAGATTGCTTCATTTAAAAGTGTACAATAAGTGGAGCAATAAGTCTTTTAATATGTTACTAGAATTATTCAAAGAAGCATTGCCTAGTGGTGAGACACTTCCAAAATCTCACTATGATGCCAAAAATGTCTTACGAGAGCTTGGACTAGGCTATGTTTCCATCCATGCATGCAAGTATGATTGTGCTTTGTTTTATGATGATTATGTCAGCTATGATTATTGTCCTGTGTGTGGTACTTCTAGATGGAAAGTTGATGATGGAAAAGGAAAAAAAGTACCCCACAAAGTTCTACGGTACTTTCCTTTGAAGCCGCGGCTTCAAAGGTTATTTATGTCAAGTAAAACTGCTAGGGACATGAGATGGCATAAGGATAAGCGCAATGATGATGGGAATTCAATTAGACATCCTGCAGATGGTATGGCTTGGAAGGAATTTGATAATGAATTTCCTTGGTTTGCCGAAGATGCCCGTAATGTTAGGCTTGGTCTAGCAACTGATGGGTTTAATCCTTTTGGCAATATGAGCAATTCTTATAGTATGTGGCCTGTCATTCTATTTCCTTATAACTTCCCACCTTGGATTTGTATGAAGGAATCAACATTCTTCTTGTCACTTCTTATTCCAGGAGAGAAATCACCTGGAAAAGATTTTGATGTGTACATGCAACCATTGGTAAATGAATTGAAAGAGTTGTGGGTAAAAGGTGTCCAAACTTATGATGCATTTTCTGGTCAGCTATTTGAAATGCATGCTGCAGTTTTGTGGACAGTAAATGACTTTCCTGCTTATGCTTCTATGTCTGGTTGGAGTACTAAGGGTTACATGGCATGTCCTGTGTGCAATTATCAGACATGCTCTTATAGGTTAACTAGTAAATTAGCCTACATGGGTCATCGTAAGTACTTACCTGTCAACCACAAGTGGCGTAGGAGTAAAAAGTTTAATGGTAAGGTAGAATATGGTTTAGCACCAAAGGAACTTTCTGGTGAAGATTTGGTGAGAAAATTGAGTTCTATTACAAATTCTACACCTGGAAAGCATCCGCAGAATAGAAAAAGGAAACGCAATCCAGAAATGTTGAATTGGACAAAACGAAGCATTCTTTTTGAGTTGCCTTATTGGCATAAGGTCAAATTAAGGCATAATCTGGATGTCATGCACATTGAAAAAAATATTTGTGATAACATTGTAGGAACCTTATTGAATTTGGAAGGAAAAAGCAAGGACACAATCAAAGCAAGATTAGATTTGCAAAATATGAACATTAGAAAAGAATTGCACTTACAAAAGAGGACTGATGGTTCATACCTTATGCCTTATGCATGTTACACATTGAGTAAAGATGAGAAAAGGAGATTTCTGGAATTTTTGAAAGGAGTCAAATTTCCTGATTCATTTGCTGCCAACATCTCCAAATGTGTGAATGTTGATGAAGGAAAGATAACTGGATTGAAAAGTCATGATTGTCATGTGCTGATACAAAGGTTGCTTCCTATTGCTATACGAGGATGCCTGCATAAAGATGTTTCTACTCCATTAATGGAGTTAGGAGACTTCTTTCGGAGATTGTGTGCTAAGAATTTACATGTGGAAGAAGTTAAAAAATTGCAGCAGGATATTGTTCTTATACTTTGTAAACTGGAAATGATCTTTCCACCAGCTTTTTTTGATATCATGATCCATTTAGCTGTTCATTTACCACACGAAATTTTACTTGGTGGACCAGTCCAGTTTCGATGGATGTATTCAACAGAGAGGTATGTTATGGTTGATTTTATTAGTAAATTAGTTTAATAGTCAAACTTGATTACTTCAAAAGATATATTAGTTATTTTTGAGGTACTTTGTTAGGTTCTTAAAGTCTCTAAAGGATTTTGTTCGAAATAAAGCTCGTCCCGAAGGGTCAATAGCAGAGGCATATATTGTGAAAGAGTGTTTGACCTTTTGTTCCATGTATCTTCATGGAATTGAAACTCGTTTCAATCGAGAGGAGCGAAATTCAGATATACCCCTCAATGGTGGCTTGTCTGTCTTTTCTTTCAAATGTCGTCCTCTTGGAGCATCAAAATACGGAGAATTGGCAATAGAAGAGCTTAAAAAGGCACATTGGTATGTGCTAAATAATTGTGAGGAAGTCCACCCATTTTTTGAGTAAGTAAACTGCCCTTTATGTTTAGTGGCCTTAATTACTAGGCATGATAATCTCACTATCTGAGATTCTTTCATTATTTTCCTTTTAGAAAGCATAAACAAGAGCTTCAAAGAGAGAGCCCCTTGTTGTTGAACCAAACTCAAGAAATCCTCTTTCCATCATGGTTTAAAACTCATGTAAGTTCAAGGACAATTTAACAATTCTTGTTCAATCTATTGCATATTTATTAAGTCCTTTTGATATATCCTTGTCTTTTGCTTTGCGTGTAGATGATTAATCTTCGCAATCAGCTTGCGTCTGAAGCATCTGAAGATTTATTTGCATTGGCTTGTGGTCCTCATTTTTGTGTGCGGAAATACACGGGCTGCATAGTTAATGGCATTAGATTTCACAATAAAGACCGTGATAGTCGTCGTAGGAGTCAAAATAGTGGTGTTGCTGTTGAAGGAGTCCATGAATCAGAAGATATTGAATTTTATGGTGTGCTAAATGATATTATTGTGTTAGAGTATTTTAAAGGAAAACAAGTTATTCTTTTTAAGTGTGATTGGTTTGATTTAAGTAAGAAACGGTCAAGTATTCAATTTGATGGTAATGTAACAAGTATAAATATAAGTCGGACATGGTATAAGAGTGACCCTTTTGTCTTGGCATCTCAAGCAAAACAAGTTTTTTATGTGGATGATATGAAATTGGGGAAAAATTGGAGAGTAGTGCAACATTTTCAACATAGGCATTTATTTTATGTGGATGAGATAGTTCGAGATGCCAATGAAGCAAATGATCCTAGAGCTATTATGGATGAGATTTATCAAGAAAGTGAGTCCTTGGAAAATATGGCACCAATTATTGTTGAGGATCCCAACCTTAGCACCTTGGACAGAGTGGATGTTGAGGAAAATGTAGTCGAGGCAACCACCATTCATGCAAGTAACGAAATAGAAACAAATGGTGACTTCATTTGTGATATATCAGATGATGAAGATGACACGCTGGCTGATTATTATAGTACTGAAGAGGACAATTTAACTGTCGAATGTGACAGTGATTAGATGGTACAAGATGTGATCTTCTAAAACTTCTTGTTCTTTATGCTTTTAATAATCGCTTTGGGCTGTATATGTGATTTAATATTTGTTTTTTTGCACTTTTAGACTTCAATGTGCTGTTCTAATTGTCAATTGTTTATTATTAGCATGTCTAAATTTTGTGCATTATTTATTTGTTTATACATCAGGTTGGCACAAGTTCAAATGGCCCCCGGACAAATCCGTCGCCTTGGGAATAATTTAAACCTGCAGAAGCAATCTAATGAGGATCAGGCCGTCCATCCTTCATTGCCTGAACAACCTTTAGAGTCATCTTCATCATCTCAACCAGCTGTCCCACCAACTGAAATGCATCAAAGTCTTCCTCTAGGGACTTCTGCTCAAAGTAAATGTAGTCAAAGTGAAGAAAACTTTTGTTTTTTCATATGAATTTGTTGATCTAAATAATTTTGTCCTCGTTAATTGTAGGAAAGAGAGGTCGTGGTGCCACAAAGGGAAAAGATTTGACGAAAATTAACCAGGCTATTGGGGCTAGATTGACTGTACACATCTCTGAAAAACATAACAGACCAACAGATAGAATCCAATCAGCTAAATTGTCCAGCGAGCTTGGGGTGACTGTGAGAAAGTTCATTTCTGTGCCATTGCCAAATAAAAAGTTGCCAGATGGAGAATTGGAGGTAGCATATAATCGTTTAGGAGTAAGTATTATTATTTTCAAGTTTCCATATTTTTCATTTCAACATTATTATTCAAATATGCTTCAGGTTGATGAAAGAAGGAAAAAAGGAATTTTCTTTTCTATATTATCATTATAACATAACTAACTCAAGTAATTTTGTACAGATGAGGTTAGATATTGTTGACGTGGATAAAGAGCACACACAAAAATTCATCAATTCTTCATTGAAGCGTCGTACAAAAGATTTCAGATATAAGCTGAAAAAGGAATTTTTGCAATATGGCTCTATTGAGGAGGCAAAAGAGCACGTGCCTCAAGACCTCACTAAAGAAAATTGGTGCAACCTGTGTGACTATTGGATGCAAGAAGACACAAAGGTATTATTTAATCTATAGAAATAAGTTTATTTCTTGTTCTCATCCTCTTCTTAGGCATTTTGTCATGCTTTAATTTCTAAGGCTTTTGCTTTTGTAAATGAGGGGACTGACAGTATAATGATGTTTTTATTTTTGTACCGGCTACAATCTATTATAGTTGAAGGCTGCTACGTATGTCAACAATCGAAAGCAAAATAAAATGTTGCATAACCAAGGATCCAAAGCTTTTGTCGTATCAGCTGAGGAGATGGTTAGTTCTATAATTACAATTTTCATCGCATATTTATATAGTTGCATGACAGTAACTTCTTAATTTTTTTTAGTTAATTATATGTTGTAATCAAATTATCAGAGACAGAAAAATCAACTTACTGAAGGTGAGTTCAATAGAAAAGATTTTTTCAAATATACTCGCTACACAGAAGGAAAAGGATGGGTAACTGCAGAAGCTGAGCAAGCCTATGTGAGTCTCTGACTTGTGAATAATTGTGCTGCTCTTTAATAGTTTTTTTAATTTATTAGTATCTTCATTTTTGTTGTATGTAGAATAAGATGGAACAAGATATAAATAATACCATGGCAAAAGGATTGCCCGTTGATGTGGAGGAGGTGTATGACATTGTACGTGGCACAACATCGGGGTATGTTAAAGGCCTTGGATATGGTCCAAAGCCAACTATGTCCTCTTCCAAAATCAAGCAATTGCAAGAAGCTTTAACTAAATCTGAACAAGCTTTGACAAAATCAGACACAGCACTGACACAATCGCAAGAAGCATTTGCAAAGTCTCAAGAAGCACTCAAGCATACACATGAAGCCTTAGTCCGCACAGAAGAAGCTTTACAGAAGTCACAAGCAGAATGTGTTTCTTTGCATGAGGCTTATGATGATGTTCAGTCTAGATTGGCACGTATTGAAGAGTATATGATGAGACGTCCATAGGCACTACCAAGTTCCATATGCAGCTGACAAATTGCTTTGTTTAGGAGGTGGGATTCTTATACATATAGTTGTGTTTTTGGATGATATATTATACATTTTAATATGTGATGAATGCAACTAATGACTAATTTTAATTATTTCGCCAAGTTTGGATGACTCGAAGCACTTTTGAATGGTTGTTGATGAGTGCTTTCCTTTTTCTTTTGTAAAATGACATTGTTTCCTATGTTTTTAATGTTTTTACCTTTGCAAATTGAGTCTTTTAATTTCCTATGTTTCCCGTAACAACAAGCCAAAAAAAAAAAGCGAGAAAAAAAAGAAATGAAAAAGAAAAAATCCATATTTTCTGTGACTATCTACGATTTTAGTCGCAAAATACATTTTTTTAGTGACTAAATTTTATATCAGTCACACAAAGTACATAATTTAGCGACTAATTCGTCTACATAGTCGCGTATATTTAAACATTTGGCGCCCATTCTTATAATTGGTCACAAATACATCTTTCAGTGACAACAATTACCAGACTTATCATTTAGATTTTTAGAGACTATTTATATTTAGTCGCTAAATATCCTATATTATTGGCGACTAATTATATTTTAGTCGAAAAATGGTTTCACATTTTTTGCGACTAAGTATTTGTTAGTCACAAAAAAAACCAATCTATATACGACTCTTTAGACATTAGTCGCCAAACAGTTATTATATGCGACCACTCTTAATTTTAGTCGCCAAATAAATCTACGACTGCGATAAGGCGACTGCACTGGTGACTATTTTTTTTAGTCTCTAATTTGTTTGACGACTAAAAAATGACTTTCAGCGACTATTGTTTTAGTCGCTAATGGCCTTTTTTTTTGTAGTGACATTGCTAAATTCCATTACAAATTTCCCTCCTTATATTTCTACTCTATTATGTTAAACTTTGACTAACACTATACTATAGACAAAATCATTTATGTAATATATTTTACTTGGCTCACTCGATAAATTACAATGTATTACGTAGATTACACCCACTACATTTAATTTATGAATCTGGTTGCCGCTTCGTTGGAGCTAGCAATACCTTGGGTGCAAAAGAGAAAAAACCAAAAAAAAAAAGAAAAAGAAAATATATCGGTCAACTTACTAGTTAGTAGAAAATTATGAATAAAAGTGTTTGCATTAATTAATTATTTAAATGGAATTACTTGTTATCCTCTCTCTTATGCATTTGCATTATTTGGAATGAAAAAACAACACAAATAAAAAGTAATTTGAGCAGTAATAATATAACAGCAGTTGTTATGTGCATGCAAAAAGTACTCTATAGGTGTGTTTGTTTGAGAGGACAACCAATTCCTAGAATTGATTTGCACCATTTTCTCATGTTTGGGGGCCAGAAAATAATAAGTCAAAGGAAAATCAAGTTATGGTCAATTAAAAAAGAAGCGTACCTTTGCGGAAAGCGTCGTCCGCTTTTTTTGAGCGGACGTCGTTTTTCTTAGAGAATAACGCGTGATTAACAAAAAAAGAAGAAGAAGAAGAAGAAGAAAAACGCGAGCAGAGAAGCAACGACGAGCTCCAAAAGTACGCAGTGGAAGAGAGAACGAAGTAGAGCCAGAGCAGAAGGTACGCTCTTCCAAATGCCCAAATCCCTCATTCAATTTTTTTCTTTCAATTTACTCCTCCTGTAACCCAGTGTTCTTCCAGATTGTTGTATATCCTTCTTCCTCTTATCTCTTTTTAGGTTTCAATTCTCCTTCAAAATTTGACAAATCCCAACCCTGAATCTAATTTTTTTCCACAATTAATCTTTCTTATTGGTTGGGTTTTCTCAATTTCTTTTGGTTCCTCCTTTACATCTATTTTTTCTTTTGGTCTGCGGTGGTGAGCTTACATTTTTTTTTTCATTTTTTTTATGCTGTTGTTGGGAATTTATGTTTGATCTGGAGTTGATTTCGAATCTTCTTTCTTATAGGAGCTGTGAAATTTGTTTGAGTACATGTGTGGAGTCTATAGAAGGGTGGAAGGTTAGAAATATTAAAGAACAACTAGCTGTTTGATAAAACAAAAAAAAAAAAGAAAAAGAAAAAGAAGAACTAGCTGGATTGAAATTATATAACCTTATATGCCTCCAATTTTGAGGTTTGCTGGATTTCTTTTGAAACCTACCATTTTGACCTTTTTTTTTCTTTCCTTTGCTTTACTTGTCTTTATCACTTTTTTTTTTTTTTTTTTACAGCAAAGGTGTTCTCTAGATCATCAGTAGTGAATTTTAATTTTCTTTTCTTGGCTGATATTTTGTTTTTCTTCTTTAGATCTATACCAATTCATTTTCTACTTTGTTGTTATATAAATTTGATATGGCTTGAACTAAATGACCTGCTGATATGTTAAAGAATCAACATAGTTTCACAGATCTGTATTGATTTTAATTTTTACTCAATTGGATGTTTGTGGGTTGTTTTTAATACATATTGCATTGTATATTTATTATTTTGGGACTTTTAATTGATATCATAGTCCTGTTGTTTTGGTTATGGCATAGATCTGGTTTATCTGAAACTTCTGCTAAGGCATCATAGACAACTCCTTGAGTGAGCAAAGTAAGCAAGGGAGTGGCTAAATCAGAGAGTTGTTCGCCTCGTCATTGCAAAGTTCTTGTCTTTCAGTTGATTGGTCTACACGATCAATTCACTCAAAACCCCCAACTACGCGTAAATCAGTGAAGGTAACTACTCTACCTAAAGTAAGGTATGAGAACAATTGGGACCTTATGGCTCAAAATTTCCCAACCAAGAATAAACTTGATTGTATTTGTAAGTTGATTGAATTACCGTTTGAGGACAATTTATTGAGTCTTGTTGTTGGAAGAGGCAATTCCAATGGATTGTGTGGAAGTATGAATGGGTTGAAAGAAGTACCATTATCTGCTGTTGAGTATCACATTGTGAAGAGTGAGGATCAAATACATGAGCAGACAAATGTGCATCTGCAGAATAGAGATCCAATGACTGAGAGTTTTCATTGAAAAGACATCAAATTGCTTCTCTTGTGAATGTTGGTGGCTCGATGATGAATTAACCATTTCATTTGTGCTAGCAGCTAAGCATGAAGCAATGATGGCCATACTATGTGTTCGATGATTAGATAATATACGCTAGATTAGATGTCTTAATATAATAGAATTACATGGTGAACATTCTCACGTTCTACCACCTTTTTGTATTTGTGTAAACTTTTGTCATTGACCGTTGTTTATGTTGACTTTAAGAGATGGTGAATTTATGAATTGTACAACTTAAAGCAAATGTAAAAACTTCAGATTATTGATAGTCATTTTATTTAAATGACAAATTGTCCTATGTGTTAGGAGATTATACTTTGTGGATTAATTTGTTTTGTATAAATAAAATTTGAGTTGTGTTTTGTTTTGGGACATCAATTCTTCAATTGTTGTCTCAAGAATGTAAGTATAACTTTGTGCTAACTTGGCTATTTATACAACGTTATAAACCCATATGGAGAGAGATTGCTAAATTAAAAAAAAAAAAGTTGAAGAAGAGACTAAGACAGAGAGAGAGAGAGAGAGAATTATGGGGGAGAAAGAGAGAGAAAAAGAGAGAAAAATGATAGGGAGAGATAAAAAAAAGAGGAAAAGAAAATTTTGTCAAAACTCAAATTTTCAGTATTTCATTTTACAATATTTTACCAAACATAGAATGACATTTTCAGTACCACAACCAAACACTGGAACAGAAAATGAAATTTCAGAATTTTATTGTCCTCAGTAAATGATATTCCAAAATTTCATTTTCCTCAACAAACAAATGGATCCTACGTGCACACTATAAAATATTATGGGCCCCACATTTATTTTGTATGGTGCTTATATAGGGCTTGTTGATGCGTGTAAATAATAATTATTTTATATAATTATTGAAATAAATAGCTTGTAATGCACAACACAAGATGGCACAAATGAAAACAAAAAAGAAAAGTCTCATTAGTATTAGAATTAGCTTTAAAATTGAAATTCAAAAATTAAAAGTGTCGAATTTAAATATTAATCAAAGCTATTAAAACAATCCAATCTACAATCCGATCCAAAAGAGGAAAGAAGTTATTGAAGAACCCAAAACGACATCGTCGCACATCAATTCACCCCATGCTTCCCGCCAAGACCATGTTCTCTTCCCGCCAAAATGCCGCAATCTACTTTCTTACTTCCCTCTCATCTTAGGGCTACCAAGCATTGCCAGCAACACTCGCCTCTCTCTCTCTCTCTCTGTGTGGGTGGGAATAGCGGCTGAATCGGTGACTTAGAAGATGGCGAATATCGATGACAGGAACAGCCACAAGCGCGCATTTCTTGATTTCTTGGATCAAAACGTACTCTTCCTCCTCCTTCCCCTCTACCTCTACGTATATATGTGTATGTATGTGATTGATGAAATATGTGTGGGTGGATGGGTGGGATCAGGTGTACAAGGACGAAATAAAGGCGATGATAAACCACAAGCGCCGCCGCCTCATCGTCAATATGGCCGATCTTCACTCTTTTCAGGACTTTGGTCCCAGGTTTCTCACTAATCATGCTTCTGATTATGATGATGATGATGATGGGCTTGTTTTAAATTTTCTTTGTTTTTTTTTTTTAATAATTTCATTCAATTGTAAAACTTATTGTTATTGTTTTTTAAATTTTAATAAAACCCTGAAGGATTCTGAAGAATCCGGTTGAGTATATTCAGCCATTCTGCGACGCCGTAACGGACATGGCTCGGAGCATTGATCCAAAGTACTTGAAGGAAGGAGACCAAGTTCTTGTGGGTTTTGAAGGCCCCTTCGTTTCTCGCCGCGTCACTCCTCGGGAGCTTCTCTCCGAATTCATTGGCTCCATGGTTTGCGTTGAGGGCATTGTCACCAAATGTAAACTCTTCCCCCCTTTTCCATTTTTCTGCTTCTATCTTATCTGACTAATTCATTTTGTCCTTGTCCAAATTTGCAGAATTGGTATAGAAATTTGAGTAATTTTTCTCAATGGGCTACTTGGCTATGGTTACTGTTATTGTGAAGTGTTTGTGGTGAAATTGATATTTTTGATAATAAGGGGTTGTAAGTCTTTTTAGTTGTATTTAATCAGTCTTGCTGCTACTGACAGTAAAGATAGTTCATTGAGGAGATATCATTTTGATAGTGTCGTGTCATTTGTTTGGTCGATGCTTTTTTAGCTGTTTCACATTTCTGAAACCACTTGCTGGGCGAAACCGTGATTTGTTGTTCGTGGAGAGATAGATCTTCTGTTCTCATATGCTCTGCTATTGATGCTGCTGGGAGTTGTGGCTTCTTTTCCGATTACTCTTGATTGCAGGGCATTGAATTCTATGAATAATGTAGTTTTTCTGCTCACATTTAGCATTAGGTTTTCATAGAGAAGGCAGAGTGTTACCAATGTAGCTGTTTTATTGCAAGTTATCGGCCGATAGCACATGCTCAATTCACATAGAGCCCCTAGTATTCTCTTCCATTGGAAGCTGAACTGGATTTTTGCTTATAACTATTTGCCATAAAGTCATCTCCTTTTAGTGTAATTATAGATGTCCATGGCTGATGTTGTGATTTTATATTTTAGGTTCTCTAGTGAGGCCAAAGGTCGTCAAAAGTGTCCACTTCTGTCCTACAACTGAGAAATTCACAACTCGTGAATATCGAGACATTACATCCAACGTGGGTTTGCCCACAGGTTCTGTGTATCCTACAAGGGTATATTTCAAGTCCTTAGCTTTTAATCCATCTATTTATTATTGATAAAAAGAAATCTCATGCAAATTCACTATTTCAGGATGAACACGGTAACTTATTGGTGACTGAGTATGGGATGTGCAAGTATAAGGATCATCAAACCTTGTCTATGCAAGAAATGCCTGAAAATTCTGCTCCTGGTCAGCTTCCTCGAACTGTTGATATCATAGTTGAGGACGACCTGGTGGACTCATGTAAGCCTGGAGATCGCGTGGCTATTGTTGGGATATATAAAGCAATTCCTGGAAAAACCAAGGGCAGTGTGAATGGGGTATTCAGGTAGTTCCACTACTGAGATATATTTACCAATTAAACCTTTCACATTTTGTCTTTATAACATCATGGTAACTTTGTGGGTAGGACTGTCCTCATAGCCAACAATGTCTCGCTACTCAACAAAGAGTCAAATGCACCAATTTACAGCCCTGAAGATTTAAAGAACATTAAAAAGATAGCTGAAAGAGATGATGCATTTGACCTGCTTGGTAATTCACTTGCACCTTCGATATATGGGCATTCTTGGATAAAGAAAGCAGTGATTCTATTGATGCTTAGTGGGGTGGAAAAGAACTTAAAGAATGGCACTCACTTACGAGGGTGAGTCTTAAACTTGTTTTTTCCCTTCTTGATTGAAAAGTTATGTAATCAATCTATCCTAAGTTCATGTTACTGCATGCTCAGCTTGGGCCATCCCATTCTATCTCCACCTTGTTTGATTCCCATTAAAAGATTTTACACTGGATCTAAATAATAAAATGTCTTGTGCTTTTAGTGACATTAACATGATGATGGTTGGTGATCCATCCGTTGCAAAATCCCAGCTTTTACGAGCTATTATGAATATTGCTCCCTTGGCCATATCAACTACGGGTCGTGGTTCTTCTGGCGTGGGACTGACAGCTGCTGTCACTTCTGATCAAGAAACAGGTAGGAAAATTTTTGTGCTTCAGCATATTAGTATGTCAGTCAAGCCTTTTTGGGAATAAATAACCAATGCAATTGGTAACAGGAGAAAGAAGGCTGGAAGCTGGAGCAATGGTTCTTGCTGATAGAGGTGTTGTCTGCATAGATGAATTTGACAAGATGAATGATCAAGATCGTGTTGCCATACATGAAGTTATGGAACAGCAGACTGTTACCATTGCTAAAGCTGGTATTCATGCATCTTTGAATGCTCGATGTAGTGTGGTGGCTGCCGCAAATCCTATATATGGAACTGTAAGTTTGATGTCTGTTGCTAATTTCTTTTTCTTTTAGATAGTATCTGTGTTCTTGAGCATTGAATTGCTATTGAAATTGCTGCTGTTAACTGAATGGAAATGCAGTATGATCGCTCATTGACACCGACCAAAAATATTGGACTTCCAGACTCTTTGCTTTCTCGCTTTGACTTGCTGTTCATAGTGCTGGATCAAATGGATCCAGATATTGACCGTCAAATTTCAGAGCATGTCTTACGCATGCACCATTACAGATCTGCAGTTGATGGAGGTATATGAATTTTCTCTTGCATTACATCAAGGCTACTTGGACTAACATTCAACTGAAGACCCTTAATAAATGTAGGTGATGCAACACTTGATGGAAACTCGAGATATGGAAGAGAAGATGAAGTAGATGCAGACACATCTGTCTTTGTGAAGTACAACCGGATTCTTCATGGAAAGAAAACAGATAGGGGTCGAAAACGTGATACCCTAACAATAAAGTTTCTTAAAAAGTACATCCATTATGCAAAACATAGGATTCAACCTGAGCTGACTGATGAGGTCATTATGCTTCTGTATTTTTCTGTTTTGTGATCTATCATCTGCCTTTCTTTTGCATTTTAGTCTGCTATTTGTTTCCTACAACTTAAAGCAGTACAAATTTTTTCCTAAAAATTTACTACAGTTATATTTTTTTGCCCCTAAACCACCTAACTATAGTGTGCTATTGCTGGTATAATTTTTTTTTTCCCTCCAACAGGCATCGGAACACATTGCAACAGCATATGCTGAGCTCAGAGGTGCCAGTTCAACAGCAAAGGTTTGTACTTTAAACATGTGCCACTGCATGATTATTCCTATCTTGACGGCTGACCTGGTGCTTGGCTTTTTAGACTGGAGGAACGCTACCAATCACTGCCAGAACCTTAGAAACCATTATACGCCTCTCCACTGCTCATGCCAAATTAAAATTGAGCAGAAAGGTATTTGGTCTCTGTTGCTGTTTTAGAATTGCCTTCTCACCTAATTGATGATGCTATGTGATCCTTTTCTCCACGTCAATTCTAGTTCCACAATCACTGTCAGTGGTCTTATCTGGGAGATTAGATGCCTTTCTTCCTGTTAATTGGAGCACATGGTACACTTTGCTTTGCAGGTTTCTAAGTCGGATGTTGAAGCTGCTCTGAAAGTTTTAAATTTTGCCATATATCATAAAGAATTAACGGAGATGGAGGAACGTGAACAAGAAAGAGAGAGAGAATTAGAGAGAAAACGTAGAGCTGAGCTTCGTTCTGCTAGGAGGAATAGGGATGACCACCCTAGTGCCGGTGAAGAAGGGTAAGATATTGAATGAACAAAATAGTTCTACTTTTTTCTTGGTTACCAATATGTTTGTGCTTGAAGAATGAAAGTGAACATATAATAGATGGTGCCACAACACTTACACACATGCATGCACCCATGCATAAGCACCTGCATGTTTAGGTACACCAGTGAATGTGCAAAGATGCCTGAATGCAGACAACGTTGGTTGAAAGTAGGAACCTTTCACGCCAAGTTGTTGCTGTTATTGCCCATCATAGTTGACTACTGTTGAGTAGCTGCAGTTGATGAGTGTTCTCTATTTTTGTGGGAAAAATGGGAGTGGACTACCACCGCTGGTTTCTTGTATGCTGCAGAAGAATTGGATTTTGACGAGTCAATAACATCCTAGGATTTGCCTTTTCCTATGAGGTCCTTTCTTATTCATCCTTATTTCTCGTTCTCTGTTTTTATGCTAGTTCAACAATGGATGCCATGGAAGTAGACGATCCCCCTCCAGAACAAACCACTACTCACTTAACTTCAGAAAGGTCTGACACCGGATAACTTACCTCCATTTCCTACACTGTAGGTTAGCAATTATAGTTTGAATCCCTGTTCTAATCCGGCTCTCGGTTTGCAGGATTGAAGCATTTAACTCAGCATTTCGTGAACATATGCGCTACTTGGACAGCATAACTATTGACGACCTGGAGAAGGTTGTGAATTCAGGGGTTGCCCATTACACAAGGGAAGAGATAATGCTTCTGTTACAGGTAAAGGGGATTGTTGAGGGTTCATTGGAAGGGACAAGTCATATGGGAATTTGGGACACTTTCTCTTTGCAGATATCCAATAAATGGGTTGTGATTCTTCTGTGATGCGAATATGTTTTGACATATGCACTATCACCGGTTTTGAGTATGTTGAATCCCCTGCTATACAAACAATAGGCGTTAACAAAATTCTCTTCATGATTGTTCAGAAGCTACATGATGAAAATAAAGTGATGATAGCCGATGGGAAGGTTCATATGGTGATATCTTGAGCTGAAAGGGCGGCAACTGTGGCAAATTTTTGGCAAGTCTACCATTTTGTACTTGTCATCCAAGCTAGAATGTCTACTTGCTAAGGACCCACCTCGAAGGGAAAGCGAATGTCTGAGCATAGCATGACAGGCCACATACATGCTCCAGTTCTACGCTGTATATCCGTTTAATCTTTTTCTGGAATTGGAGCTTCTGTTCTGTGTGCTACTAGAAATTGCGGGAAAATTATGCGCATTCCTCTATTTCGTTACGCTTTAGCCATAATTACTTTCTTGTTCATGTCTTCGGTTATTTATCGGGGTTGTTGACTTATGACTAAAAAGGTTGTCCTAGTTTTTGTCCCTATGGTTAGCTTAGGATTAAGAACAAACTTGAAATTATATGGATTAGGTATACTATTGTCTCGAGTTCGAATTAGTTTAGGTGTATTTCACAAGAATGGGAATTCTTTGCCTGTCCAAAATCTGGATTAACCTAATGATTCATGGATTCATTATCCAACTTAATCCGGCATTCCGTGCATTTTTCTTTGCAATTGTTTTGAGATTGTTTCTCTATTAGAATATTTGCATAGATGGTGTATTCATATGAGTTTAATCATTACATTAATTTCCTTTCACTGAAGGCAATACGTTTTTCAGTGTGTAAAACCTTTAATCATTGTCATTGTTGTTGGGATTACATCAGAATATGTCTCAAACCTAAAATTAGGGTTGTTTGGCAGGTAAATAGAAAGTAGTGTACATATATTTGACTGACATATAGCTAATGATTTTGAAAGTATTATTCTGATAATAAGAAAAAAAAAACTTACTAAAAATATTTCTAATTAACAATGACTAGTATAAACACATATAATGCACGTGAAAAAACCTTATCCAAGTATGGAAAGTTTTTAGACGAAAAGCGGGATAATTTACCAAATTTAGAATGTATGGATTTGGAAATATATACGAGCAAAAAATATATATGAATCCAATAGATAATATTTCACCTGTGTAAGCAGAGTAAAAAATTTATGTGTTCCTATGTAGTAGAGCATTTTTTGTCATTAAAACATTCCTTCACGCATTTGAAAGATTTGAGAAATTTTTTATTTATGGATGCTAAAACTCTATCCTTTTAACCGAGTTTTGTTTTGTTTTGTTTTTTTTGTGAATAAAAAAAAAATTACCTCATAAGTAGGATGGCCATTCCATCTTTGAGTCGCTTTTTTATTGTTGACGTCTTTATTCAATTTTTCTATAAAAAGAACGCATTATCAAAGTATTATTAGATTTGAAATGAGTTTATTCCAAATTTAACTACAGCGTTAAAGAATTTAAAATTCATTGTCACGTTATAATTTTTAGTCACTTTAGCCGTCATCCAACTATTTGTCAGGGGAGAGCGCGAATCCGAAAACTTGAATCCGAGTTAATGTTGAGAGAAACATGTTAAAATACTATTAAATTACCGCTTCCAATAATAACCGAGTTTTATTCTTTTGCTTTTGCATAGAAATTTTCTATGTCAAAGAAATTAAATAGGAAAATGATGAATCTAAAATGTAATGTATTTAACAACGAATTTGTAATTGCTCATTGCACCTACATCTAATAAAGAGAAAGGACTGTGCCGCAATTAATTGTAACACTTGGTTGAAATCTTCTAATTTTATAGTTGAGTTATAATGATTCTGTTCTCAATTTGTTTTTTCTCGTTTTGTCTTCTCTTATAACTAAAAATATAAAAGGGAAAGGATTGAACAAATCAGTGAGCATCAATATTTTCTTATCCTGTCATTGAAACCGTATAAAGTATTCGGAAAATGATGCCGAGGATAAATCTATTTCTGTTCAAATCTTTACTCAGTAACATTGATTAACAGAAAGAAAAGTGTTGAATTGCACAAAGGATATCAATATTTTTAATCCTAAACTTTTAAGAATTTTTATGTTTGAATGTTAAACCTTTTTAATATTTCATTTGAATCTTAAATCTTTTGATTTTATTTTATATCAGTCCTTTAAGTTACAAAAAGTAGTCAATTGATTAATAAATAAGTTTAAATTAATAAAAATTATTAAAAAAATGTTAAATATATGAATTAAATATTTTTTCATAAATAAAATATGTACATTAAATATTTTTTTAATCAAAAAATATACAAATTAAATAAATAACATGGATATTTTTTTGTAAAAAAATACATTCAATTCATATATTTAATCTTTTTTTAAATAATTTTTTGTAAAGTTAAAATTATTTTTTAATAGATTGATCACTTTTAGTAAATAGAGTAACTGATTTGATAAAAAATCAAAAATTTTAGAAATCAAATGAAATATCAAAAATGTTTAAAACTCAAATGTGAAAAAGATTAAAAGTTTAGAATTCAAATGAAATGTTTAAAATATTTAAAATTTAAATGTGAAAAAATTTAAAAATTTAGAATTAAAAATATTGATACCTCATTACACGAACGCCTTATTTTATCTTATTATCACTATTTACCATACATGTGTAATTTCAGTCGTTAATTTTAATCATTATAAAAAAAAAACTATAAATTTGTAGCCAAACAATAACAATCAAAAAAAGTGACCGTTAGATATATCCTAGTTAGTCAAGATTTAATGTTTCATCCTCGTCTGTTTTTTTTTTATTGTTGGACTTTCAGCTCGGACGAAAAAAATCAAAAGAAGTGACTTTTAATTTTTTTTTTTTGTTCTGTGAGTCCTGTCGGAGACACGTCTGTATCAACGTAAAATTTCTAAGGAAAAAAATCTTTATATAACTAATTTGCCAGTATTTTTGTCTTTTGGCGAGTAGTTAATGGGAAATACGCCACCACGTGGCAAGGCATCAGCTTCAGGAGATAAGCCCGAAGATTACCTAGACAGTTTGTGTGGCTGGCGAGAATGGCAATTTTTTTTTTAACAATTAAAAAGATTTATAATAAATATATAGATTATCAAATTTATGAGTTAGAATAGAAATAACTCTCATTTAATATACTCTATTCAACTAAATTTATAAAAAAATTTTTTTATCTAAATATTATTTAATTCAAGTGAATTTTCTATGTACTTGACTATAATATTAACGAATTTTAAATCTATAATTTCGCACCTTAACGGGATATTCGCAATTAAGGGAGAGGACATTAGCACTGAACTGAAAGAAGAAAATACTCGAATTAATATTAAATTATCAATTCAAGTGATAAAAATAACTAATTCAAAAAAAAATTTATTATATAATTTAATTTTATATAACAATAAAATAACAACATAATTAAATTATTTATTATTTTATTTAATAGTCTATATTATTATTTATAAGTTGCCTTTACGGTAAAATAAGTTTTTATATTCAAATTTTTTGTAAAGTTTTCTTAAATTAGCTCGGTAATTTTAGTATTACGAGTAAAAATTAAGCATACACATAAAATGTGTAAAAATAAGAAAATAAAGAACAAGTTGTTATTCAGTATTTCTTAAAGAAAATTTAAAATTCATATATTTAAAAAATAAATTTTATTGTAACGAGGGAATCATAGCCACAAATTCAAAATTGGAAATAGCCTTTTGCTAAAAAAAGACAAAGGTGCGTAATTTTTTTTCAGAAAAAAGAAAAGAAAAGAAAAAGGCATCATTTTCGTTTCATTTTCATGGCCACTGCTGTGCTCCTCAGGAGCGGCCTTCTCTTATCCATACAATCACTAAAGCACCCCAGAAGCTCACATTCTCAACCCTTTTTGGCTCTTTCCCTCTCCACCACATCCAAGCAGCCAACCTCTCTTTCCCTCAATTCCATCAAGGTAATAAAATCACCAGAATTTATGTTGCATACATTTTGTGAATAGTTTTATTTTGTTGGAAGTTGAGAAATTCTTTTTTCATATATTCAACTTTTATTTGTTGCAACCCACAAACAGTCATTTACCATTTCTAGTTTAGTCAGATAGGCACCACATAGGTAGTTAGGCACACAGAGTTTGTTGTTACTGGATTGGATGCTCTGTTTTTCTGCTTTTATTTAAAAGAAAAATACTAAATAATAACATTTAGCGAGTAAAAAAGTGATATTGACTATTAGATAATTAAAATTTAAAATGAAAAAAAAAAGATAAACAGTTAGATGCTGTTGGATTAATGCGTTGTTACTTAAAGTTAAGCTGCATGGTAAAATTCAATATAAAACTGGCTCCTTTGTGTTTTTGTGCGTGTATTGTTAGATGGAGGGAAGTGAGATTACAGAAGAAGCAGAAGGAATGGTAGATGCAGTGAAGAAGAAGAAGATATTTGTGGCTGGAGCGACAGGGAGCACTGGTAAAAGGATTGTAGAGCAGCTTCTGGCAAAGGGTTTTGAGGTCAAGGCTGGGGTTAGAGATTTGGAAAAGGCTAAATCTGCACTTCCCAAAGATAACCCATCTCTTCGAATTGTTAGTATTTTTGGATTTTCAAGTGTAAATTTGGTTTTGTGTGTGTGTGTGTGTGTGTGTGTGTGTGTTCTTGAAATGGTATAAAGGCCTTGTTTTTTGGAGGTTTTGTAATGGGAGTATTGGATTTTCAGGTCAAAGCAGATGTTACGGAGGGTTCTGTGAAGTTGGCAGAAGTTATTGGTGATGATTCTGAGGCTGTTATATGTGCCACTGGATTTCGGCCTGGCTGGGATTTGTTTGCTCCCTGGAAGGTCAGTTGCTTTAGGTTCTGTTATTTCAAATTTCAGTTGCTAAAATTGCAGAAATGCTTAGGTCTCTTTGACATGAAGTGCATTTGCTCTGTTTGTTAATATCTTTCCTTAGGCATTGTAGTTAAACTGTTGCATTTTGTCAGCATAATGTGTCGTGTGATGGTTTTAGGTTGCAATGTAAGTCCTTCTATGATGATATAACTATCAACAATTTGATGTCTTTAGAAAGTTCTTGGATGATGGATAAGTGCACTATTTGTGTTCTTATTGGTGGTGGCAATGGGATGTCCTTGGTTTCAATACATCATCAACATTATTTGAAAACACCATTGATGAGATGGAGACAATGGATGCTGTTGACTGCAAAAAGGCATCCTTACAGTAGAGAAAACTCTGGCTAACATGTTTTACTCAGATATCACTTTGTCTTTTAGTTTTTGGTTGTGGAGCTCTGTGACTGAAAGATCATAAGCAACATTGCTTGTTTTATATAGCAGATCAGCACTGAAGGGAAGATTCAATGCCTTGTGTATAGCTTGTTGTCTGGACACTTTCTCTGGGTAGTTGTGTCCTGTACTAAGAAATTGGAACTGCACAGTGAATCAATATCTTAGTAAGGAAAGGGATGGGTAGGAACATATTATGAGACTTAAATAGTGAGCACATCACTTACACATATATGTATATATATTAGGATAACAGAGAACGAAAATGTTCCACAATTGCCTCTCATTATCTTATCGTTAAATTGATTGTTACCAAGTGCATTTGTTTTGTACTAGTCTATAATGAACATTTTTTAATCCATCACTCTGCCTCATGATTTTGCTGTACATTTTCGGGACTTGACACGAGTTATTTTTTTGAACAACCTGACATTCCTCATTATCTGTCTCTAAATGCATGAATTATAATGATAAAGCTCTAGTTTGTCAAACTCTTTCAGTGGATGGTAAATAATTCTCCTCTAGAAGTAGATAAAGACACAAGGCCTCAATGAAGCATTTCATCCTCTTAATTGGCTCTCGTCTGTACATTCCCTCTTGGATCTTTATTAGATTTATAGTAGCATTTTTGTTTCTTATTATGTACTTTAAATTTGTGATTCAGGAAAGAGCACAATCTGTTTCTTCTACGCAATCTTTCAGGTTTCAGCTTTTTGGTGTTTATTGACATCGTCCTTTGTTAAATATCATCTGTTGATCATATTCATCGGCTGACAGAGACCAATAATATAACCTTTGGCTCTAGTTTTTTCGTAGCAAATTGGTGTGCAAACAAATCTTCAGTCTGATTATTGTGTTAAAAGAATTGTATATGCCACTTATATTTTCTGAATCAAGTCCAAGGTATCGTGCTATATTTTTGTCCTCACATAGCATGCTTTTGTTCACGTGAGACCAAGTGGATATGCTGATCAAGTTGAGCATTGTTTGATAATGGTCATTGCCTTGTTTTGTATCGTTTGGTAAGATGCATATTTCAGAATCTTCCACTTGATGCTGAATTGGTACTCGTTATCTCTTCTAAAATTAGATTCCCGAGCAATTCTCTGACGTTCATTTTCTTATTTGATTCATACATATTGCTGACTGTCCTAACTAAAATTCTAGGGCTAGGAAATTGTAAAGCTGTCAGAATATCACATTTATTATAATCCAAAATTTGCCTTCTTTTTTTGTTGTTTGTTCTTGAATTTTTTGATGTGCAATTGAAAGGCGATAGCTTGGTGTTACAGGTCCACAAGTTACATTTAGCATTGCTTAATACCATTATATGTGTGGATTATGTCACTGCAGGTTGACTATTACGGCACCATAAACCTTGTTGAAGCTTGTCGCAAGATAGGTGTGAATAGGTTCATCCTTATCAGCTCTATTTTAGTCAATGGAGCAGCAATGGGACAGATTCTTAATCCAGCTTACATTTTTCTCAATGTTTTTGGACTGACCTTAATTGCGAAGCTTCAGGCAGAGCAATATATCAGGAAATCTGGTATAAACTACACGATAATCAGGCCTGGTGGGTTGAGAAATGATCCCCCATCAGGTAATCTTGTCATGAAACCAGAGGTATTGCCTCCCCATCTAAATCTTTTAGAAACTTTTCATGCTTTTTCTATGCACAACTCATTATATTGAGTATTTCTTGTTCACTCCATAGGATACTCTATATGAAGGTAGTATATCCAGAGACCTGGTTGCGGAAGTTGCTGTTGAGGCATTATCTCATCCTGAATCATCTTACAAAGTAGTCGAAATAATATCAAGTGCCGATGCTCCCAAGCGTACATATGGGGATCTTTTTGGTTCCATTAAACAACGGTGACTGAAGCCTGGAATTTTCTTTTGCTAGAATGTGATAACACGCACGTATTTTCATGATGGTATAGGCTTCATTTTTCTTTGCAAACAATGATTAGAGTACTGAAAAATTGGGTTGTTATCTATAACGAGTTGTCAGTCTCGTAGTGAAGGATGAAAGCGTTGAAGCCTTGGAAACTCTTATTGGAAAGCCATTCTTAAGTGTTGCTTTTTGCGAGGAAATACGCGAAAGTAGCTGGAAAAGCAAGCGATGTCATCAGGTGAGAGTTTTTTGTGGTATGGCCAAATAGATCCTTTTTTAGCCAAGTAGTGGAGAGCTAATTTTATCTAGAGTTCATAAATACTTATTAACATTTCAGCCCAACTATTGGTAAGACAGCATAGCAAAAGGCATGTTTGTCCCAAGAGATTTATTGTTCTATCCCCAATATGGAGATTCTAGTAATGAAGAACTTCAAACGTTTGAATGGGAGTTTCAAGTTACAATCCAACAAGATTGAGGAATGTATAGCGGTTGGGGAGGAAGGACTACTATTGCATAGCTACCGAACCACAGGGAAATAAGAGAGATTCACTGCACCACTATTTGTGTGGTTCGCCTGGTAATGGATTTGAATTCTGTAATTGAAGTCACGGGTTTGAATCACCGAGTCAAATGGTGGGGTTAAGTTTAAGGTTCATCGCTTGAGACGAGGTATATCGTAATTATCCAATCTCTTTACATCCTTCTAGGCATAGAGTTCACAATGCTCTTTCCCAGAACTGTCGAGCACTACCCTTGTTTCATCGTGTTGTACAAAAAAAAAAAAAAAAATTGTAGTGTTCAAGGAAGTAGCTCATAGTAAAACCAAAGCTGCCAAATGAAACAAACATTTAGAATACCTAGACTCATTTCATGGCTCTCCATCCTGGATGGGGCAGTTTTGCCCAAATCTACGGCAGGACTCTGCATTCGAGGTTCCAAGGAGTACAAAAGCCGAAAGAACCATAATGTAGAAGGTGAAAGCGATTCTTTATTGTCATCTTAGGACCCTACATTTCTGGGAAAGCTCTAAAGATGACCAGAAGCGACTTACCACGATGCACCAATGGAGAATCTGTGTTTCTTAGGGTTGTGAACAAAGCTCTAAATATCTATTTAGCTTGTGCCTTTGTTTTGTTATTCGCTGACATAGGCATAGGTTGCAAAATCTTACAGCACAAACTACCTGTAACCAATCCTCAACCAAAGCGTCATTTTGGTCGGTTTAGGGAGGCTTGTGGTTTGTTTCCTGATTAACATTTAAAATAACTATTATAGGTGATTGAGATGTAAAATAGGCTTTGAAAATCGTCCAATCCTATCCTGCGAACACCCTTCGTGGTTGCATAGGTGTGTGGTGGCAGTTAATCAAAGAAATGCCAGGTAAATTATAGGTTGCAACTTGTTTAGCCACCACAAGTGAGATGATTAATGGACTGCAGCCTGTCCGTGTGATTATACGTCAGTCCAGTAAACACTGCTCCAGATTGACTTACTATGAAATGGCGCTTCAAACCTTCCATGCAATTGGGTAATTGTCTTGTCCATTCTAATCTTCTAATCAATTTTTCTTTTTATTTTTTTGATCATGAGAATAAATGTTGTAAGGCTTTTTAACCCCAATTATACCTTTAAACTACAATTTTTTTCATTTTTTTTAAGGCTGAAGCTTCAGGATTGAATAGAGTTTTAAACAACAACTAATCAGAGTAGAGATAATTCTACCAAATCTTGTTGAGCCTGCAGCATCTCTTCAGTTGGAGGATCATGGAAGACATGTAAACCCCATGACAATGTGTAAGCACGATTTGCCATAAAAACTCCAATTATTATACGAAGCGTTCTTGTCGACTTGCACCTGCTGCTATCAAAACCCAAGGGAAACAATGCTGGAATGGCCACCAAATATTTCACTCTCATTTCAATGAATGAAGATTATCCCAGTATCCTCCTCATGATATCTTGGTAAAAATATAATTTTAAAAATTTGAATTCCAGTCATAGTTGACAAAAAAAAAAAAAAGTTTGGCGTCTATGAAAACAAAACATGAATAAATCGGACAATAAGTATGGTTAATTATAAAATTGTTAAGTATATAAATTTTTTGACATGTAATCACGAGTTATATGTTGATAGAATACATAACTTATAATTCTTGAAATAATATTTTGATAATAAATTTAAATATATAATCAATAATAATAATAATTCATAACTAATAAGTTATAACTCTCCGTATTTAATACTGAAAGTTTATTATATCACTAATAAATATCCACGTACAAAAATAGATACACATACACATACTTTTTGACAAGAAAAGAGTAAATTCTATTGAACATGAAATGATGAAATTACTAGAATAAAAATGCAGCGAAAACAAAAAAATATATATCTAATTGATAATAAATTATTTTATTAATAATGTTAAAAAAGAATAAAATTACGTTAAATACACTTATTGAAATAAGTAAAATGTAGAATATGAGTTACCTTTATCCTTCAATTAATTATAAAGATAATTATAAGGAGCTCCATTAATTAATGTCATTTATTAACGGTCCTCTTTTTTTTTTTTTCAATAATGTTATAATACTGTAAGAAATTATACTTGATAATCTTACTCGATATAATTGTCGTCTAAATTTTTACAACAACGCCTTTATTTTTTACAACTCAAAAATGCTTTTATATGTTTTTATTTTTTGTTACAAAAAATATAGGCATAATTGTAAACTTTAGTAACAGTTGCATTAGATATAATTTTTTTAGTTCTGTAACGATGTTTTTTTTTTGGACTTTTTTTTTTTTTTTTTGGGTATCAAAAATCAACTCAAAGCCCGAAACTCAGTCACTTGAGGACATTCCTCAAAACTAGACTACATCTGGACCATCTCTTGTCTCGGCCCCGCAAATGAGCCACGCCACCACGCACCACCACCACCACAACCGCAAGAACCACTCACCGAACACTCAACTCCGAGAAATAGAAGCCTAATCATCTCAGCCGAGAACCTCAAGAACGTGAAGAACGTGACAAAAATGAAGCCCTACGCCGCCGCATACCGTATACGTGGAGAAGGCCCACATGGGGAAGACCCACGTCGACGACCACGATGGGACTGATCCCACGTGGAACGAGATAGTGAAAGTGAAGTTCCCGGAGCACCTGATGACTGAGAGCGACGTCACGGCGGCGTTGAACGTGGACATATACGCTCATGGCCGCGTGAGGGAGAAGCCGGTGGGGAGCGCAAAGGGTTTTGCTGTGCGACGTGTTGAAATGAGGGGAGCCCGACGAGCCGGCGGACAATCATGTACAGTGCATGACGGTCCAGGTTTGGAGGCCTTCTGGCTGCCCCGGGAACTACTCAACTTGTGGGTTCTTCCAACTGGGCGGTTCTTGATAAGCAAGAAGTACTCTTTTCCTTTCAATGTTAATATTGATGGTCTTGATGAGAAGAAGAAGGCAGCCATGGCGGTGAAGACGGCAGTACCTAGCGGTGGCGGTGGCGGTGGCGGTGGCGGTGATTTTAATTAATAATTAGTTTAGCTGCATTGACGACACTTGTATAACGCAGAATGCTCAAAGAATGTGTATTCTTATGCACGAAAAATGGTCCATATGCATCTAAAAATGTCTTTTGGTAATTTTTAGTCTTAAGATATATTTTATGTAATATTGTCTTTCGTTGACAAGAGACTCCATGGCCCAATGGATAAGGCGCTGGTCTACGGAACCAGAGATTCTGGGTTCGATCCCCAGTGGAGTCGCTTTTAATTTATCCCTAGTGGAGTCGCTTTTAATTTTCTTCGAATTTAGAGTATGCTTGTATCAAATTTCTAAATTAATGTTAAATAATATTAAATTAAATTAAATAATTATAAATAATAATGATAGTAAGTATATAATCCTAAATTCTTTTACCGTTTATACAAAGAAATTACATTTATTGAATTTTTTTTTATAGAATTGAAATCTTAATTACATTAGACTTTTAAATTAATATGAAATACTGCACGACTAAATTGAATAATTAAAAATGACAACAATAAGCAATATTAAATTCTTTTATGTTTGATATTTTTATTTCATTATGCAATATTAGTTTTCAATAACTATTGATTACGTAAATAGAATTCTACTTAATTGAGTTTTTTTTTGTTGAATATTAGTATCTCAAAATTAGCATATTTGCTTGAGCCGGAGTGATTAAATAAAATTAAAATCAAAATTAATTGTTGATATGAATTTGTATTTTTAGTTATGATTGTTGTCAAATTCTATTATGTCTTATGTACCTTATTTTATTATGCAAAATTTCCAAAAATGAATGATTGACTGGATAGAATTCTAATCGTTTAAAATTTTTTGAACTATATTATTTGAAATATTAGTGTTAGTTAGCATTGTTAAATTGGAGTGATTAATTGAAATTGAATATTGGATTGAATTTGAGTTTTTATGATTGTTACTTGGGTTTATATTCGTAGAATAAAAAAAAATAAAAATTCATCATGTAAACAGTACAGAAGTCTTCTAATATACTTAAAATTGAAAAAGCATTGCTGTATAATCTATTTTACCATCAAAATTTAAGAATCATCCTCTTTGGCAATATTAATGTACCTAAATAGATATTAGCTTGTAGGAGTGTAGATCCATCTAAGCAAACCCTGATTTGCTTAAACGCACACAAACAAATGCTCACAATACAAAGAGGTTGAGCATTTTGTATCTCAACTAGTAGGTGGGGATTTCAAATCTTACCAAACTTTTCTTTTCTCTCTCTCAATACTCAATAAGACTCCTTATAAGACAAAAAAAAAAAAAAAAACTCACAACACACACGCGCACGTTCGGAGAGTGAAGTACGAGCAATCCCAATGTTTTTTTTTTGCTTTTTGACCTGTCCACTCTTTATATTCTCTTATAAAATTTAAAGGAACCTCAATATTGACGACATAGTTTAATTAACAGCCAAAATTTGATCGTTATTGCTAACCTTTGCCAAACTCCACTAGAATTTGAGTAATAAAACATTTCATGATGAAAGAAACTCATCAGACAATATACAGATAAAAAAATTCACAAGATTACAATGCAGGAAACAAAATCAAATTTTACTAATGATTTATAACTTGATTGATATTCAAGTTCAAATTCTAATTAACCGAAAAAAATAACACTTTTATTTCATTGAATCAAACAACACTTTTGTTCCATTAAATCGAAGCCCCGCCACGAAATTTAAATCTTTTAACTAACACGAGCCACCTGAACACCATCCAATATTTCTGGGAATATCACCACCTTCAAGCATTAAAAAATGGGTAAATCTCATATCTAACGTTGCAACTCCCACCAACAACCCTGCCTCCTTCTTTGCCATCACAGCAACTCGGAAGTTCACCTATGAGGCCATCGAGACAGGTCCTACAATCTGCACTAGAAAGATCCCCCGTGCATTGAGACAACCCGTAAAGTTTAACTGATCCATTGAGCTGCAAGTATCCTGCAGCATACATTTTATTGGTGGAATTGGAAGAAGCTGCATCATCAGCTAGTTGGCCGAGCAGTTGCTTCACATTTTGATTGAATGTCACGGGATCTGTTGCGTTCTGCGCGTTCAACATTGAGAACTTGTTCTGATTGTCAATTTGGCCAAAAAACTCCCCATTTGAGTACTTCAGGAAACAATTGTCATACCATATAATGACTCCTTTGTTGTGTGGGCAGCGCTTTTGAATCTCTCTACTTGCATTAACAACACAGACTCTGCAATCCAATGGAAAGACATCTCCTCTACAAAGGGCTAGTCCATACGGCCGGTCTCGGTCCACACCCAATGTTCCAAGTGCAAAACCACTGGTTGGAGCTTGATAGTAGAAGAACCCCATGAGCCTTTTCAATCCTGTTTCATATGGATCGTTGGAAGTGAAGTTTTCATTGCTTGTGCAGATATGAAAAAGAGGGTCAACCCCAAAAGCAGAATGGAGAAGCAGAGTGGAGGTTAGCAAATAGAAAGAGCAGGCAAATCTTGGGAAGGCCATTGTTAGAGGCTAACACGATATCTGAAGTTTGATCTTTAAGTTGGAGCTTAATTTGGATTTGGGAGTATTTATAGATTAGTGACAACTTACAAGCTGCCATGTTAATTAAAAAAATTGTAGTTAGAAGAAGGGCTGACCCTTTCATTTCTTCTAAACTTTTCATTTGAAATTGCCTAATCGCTTGCCAAGGCTACCAAGAAGTGTTCAAACAATATGGGCTGCTTTTTTCTTTCGGCATTGTTGTTTGCTTTCGTTTCCCTCCAGGCTGTAATAGTAGAGTGCGGTTCCATTGGAAGGGAAAATGAATAGAAGAGTCAGAGATAAGCTGTTAAGTCGACTTTACACGTTAAAAAATATTTTTTCTTGAATTTTCAATTTTTTTTTACTATAAAATATACTGAGTTAAAATAATAATAATAATAGTAATTATCTTTTCTTTTATAAATCTCACGTTTATGTATTCTCTTTTAGTAGAATTTCTCTACTTACTAACTTTTTTAAATCACTAACCAATAAATTAGTTTGAAGATCTCTCAAAAGTTGATCCAACTTTTAACATTTGAAAATCTTTCTGGAGTATATCTTACTTGACCTTGTAAACTCCTAGTCAGAGATTTGCTCAATATAAATAACCATTGACTTTGTCTTTCACTCAACATGCAGAAATATTGATTTTCTGAACAAATTCTGATCATTCTATCAAATGTAAGATTAATGTATTGTAGGGTTGTTGGATACTTACGAACATAAGTTTAATCTAATTGCCTAGTCTTTTGCTTTGCTTTTCTTTTTGGTTATGTCAACACGTCTATTTAGTGTCATTTTTTTTATTAATAGGCTTTATTAGTTTTTTTATTTTTTTATGAAGAAGTTCATTAACTTATAAGCCATATAATTAAAATTATTTTTTTATTTTTATAAATCTCGTGCCCACTTTACAACATTAGAATTTAAGATCATTAAAATAAAATTTTTAATTTTTAATTAATAAGGTGCCTCTTAAAGAGCATCAGATTTTGAGTTAAAAAAAAAACTATTTCACGCCATTTTGCCATTTTGCTGATATTTTGATACCATTATATATATATATATATATATATATATATATATATATAATTTTTTTTTTTTTAGGTAAGACCATAATAATATTTTATGCCATACCAGATTCACGTATTCGCAGCCGCCCATTGCACAGCTACTGGACATGCTCTAAGAGAATACCCCATGGACCAAAGGCCGAGGAATAGCAACAGTGGTGCCCGTTGGGCTCCATTTAATTAAAGTGATGAATAAAAAAAGGTAATATGTTAGAAAAAAAAAAAAGGTGATATGGTAACGGACGCGAATAAGTGGCTGTGTTTTAAAAATTATTAGGTAATTATTATATACGATGTGATAAAAAAAATTATATTATATGATAAAAAATTATAAAAAAATTATATGACAGATAGTAAATTAATAAAAATTTAAAATTTTTTAATATCTAATTATATGGTTGTATAATTTTTTTTTAATATGTTGTATAATTTTTTTATCACATTGTATAATGATAGCCGCTTATAGCTTTCTAAAATAACAGTAAAATAGGTTTTTTCTATGGTAATATGGTAGCAGATTAGATGGTGGGTTTTGCTCTGTAACTGGGATGGAGATCTCATATTTTTCATGATCCTCCAGTGTCACGTCTTTTGGCAAGATGCAGCTGTAGTTCAGTGTCCAAGATATGGGAAGTTTTAGCATAATTTTTAGCATAGTTCCCAGTAGTTTTTTTTTTTTTTCACTGGGTGTATAGCCTTCTATATTTGCGCGCCCCCCCCCCCCCCCCCAAAAAAAAAAAACAAAGCAAAAACTTTTGAATTATTCTCAAATATAAGATGATTTTTTTTTTATAATTTAAATCTAGCATTTGCTTTTGATTCTAAATCTAATGCATGGTCAAGACAGAGTAGTATCATCCAATAATTTACCAACATGACGATCCTACCCGCTTCAAGGTGTTACGTAGGCAGACCATGCGTCCACTTAATTTGCTGAGTTGGACTTTAGAGAAAGAGAGAAAAAATTGTTCCAATTCTAAATCATGTAATTGGCAATCATTATATGAGAGGAAGATCAAAAGCTAGATTAAAATTCTTCAAATTTTAATTCATATAATTGGCATTCACTATAAGAGAGCAAGAACAAAAGCTAAGGAAAAAGCAAAAACAATAAAAAAGGCTTAAAAGAATAGAGAAACATGCCACTTGATATCCTAAAGTCATAGTTTTAGTAGCACTAGTACTGTATCTGCACGATGCATGAGTTTATTATAACATTTGATATGCTTAGATTTTAAGTAATTTTTCTTTTTCAAGAAAAAATAAAATTTGAAAATAATTTTTTTCTTCTCTAATAGGAATTCATAAGTATTTTTCAGAATTTTTTTTTTTAATTTTTCTTAATCATATGTATTTGGGTTGGGCGGCCTTAATTGAACTAAATTAAATAATTAAAAAAAATAAAAATACAATCTCAATTTTTTCATATTTATTTCATATTAGAAAATTTTAAAAAATTATTAATCAGTTAAAGTTCTACTTGATTAAGAATTTCTTTTTCAAATCCTACTCCTATTCAAATACTAAGAAAGATTGCAAACCAACTTTTAAGTTAATGCCTAATACTAAAAATTATAGGGTCCACTAAGAAAATTATAAAATTAATCGGATGTCGCCACTTGACAAAAGGAGAATAGTTAAGTTTTTCTCCCAACTTCGTCATTATATACTTATAATATAGATATAAAGATAGATAATAATGAACTAAACTAAACAATTAGAATTAATAATAATATACAATGAAAGTATTTTACAGTTTATAATAAAAAATTAACAATTATTAATTTTTCATAAAATTTAAATCTTAATTTCATTAAACTCCTAAATTATTGTAAAATACTATCGAACTAAACTGAAAAATAATTAAAAATAAGAACAATATACGATGTTAAATTCTTTAACAGTTGATGTTTTTGTTTCATTATGCAATATAAATTTCCGATTATGATTAATTAGCTAAGTTTTTTTATTGAATATTAGTGTTTTAAAATTAGCATACTTTCTTGAGTTGGAGTGGTTAAATAGAATTAAATTAAGTAGTGATCTGAAGTTGTATTTTTGTTATGACTATTGTTAAATCCTTTTTTTTTTATGCGTTTTATTTCATTATGCAAAATTTTCAATAACCAATAAGGAAAAAAATTTTTGATTTCACAAGAGTGACTTCAAAATATTATCAAAGCGATATGAGTCATTAATTGTTTGATTTCATTAAAAATATATATATAATTTGTTAGATGTCGTAAGACACGACTGTATTGTTACTTCTTTCTACTTTACTGTGCTATTTAGAATATTAGGGTTGTTTAGCACTATTGAATTGGAGTAATTAAATAAAACTGAAATTGAATAGTATATTGAGTTTAGGTTTTTATGATTGTTACTTGAGTTAATATTCCTAATATTAAAGAAGAGATCATATAGTTAATATGACTCTTTTAATATACCTAAAACTAAGCAAGCGTCGCTACGCAGTGTATTTTGTCTTCAAAAATTGTCCTGAATCAGAATTTTTGTTTGTCCATCTGAATCAGAACTATTAATATACATAAAAGAAAAAAAGATATCAGCCTACAAGAGTCTAGATCCATCTAAGCTAACCCTACAATTTACTGGGTTTCTTATAGGCCTGACTGTGAGGGATGAACAATGTCAGATTTGCACACACACACACACACACACAAACGCATGCTCACACAATACAAACACGTTGAGAGGGTGAAATATGAGTAATCCCAATCTTTAAATTCTCTTCCACAATTTAAAGGAACTTGTATATTGACGACCTTAATTTAATTAACACCCTAAATTAGATGGCTAACATTTGCCAAATTCAACTAGAATCGAGTAATAAGACATCTCATGGTAAAACTCATTACATAACGTACAAATTTAAAAATTCACAAGCTTATGATACATAAAAATAAATTAACATTTTATTGACAAATTATAGTTTGATTGATATAAAGTTTTAAGTTTGAGTTTCAATTAAAGTTAATTACCTAAAATAAAATAAAAAAAAATTCAATAACTATCTCTTTTATTTCATTAAATTAAAACAACACTTTTGATCCATTTAATCAAAGCACCGCCACCAAGTTTAAGTCTTTTGACTGACACGAGCCGCCTGAACACCATCCAACATGTATGGGAATATCATCAGCTTTCAAGCATTAAAAAATGGGTAAATCTCATATCTAACATTGCAACTCCCACCAACAACCCTGCCTCCTTCTTTGCCATCACAGCAACTCGGAAGTTCACCTATAAGGCCATCAAGGCACGTCCTACAATCCGCGCTAGAAAGATCCCCGGTGCATTGAGCCAAACCGTAAAGTTTGTCTGATCCATTGAGCTGCAGATATCCTGCGGCATACATTTTAGTAGTGGAATTTGAAGATGCTGCATCATCAGCTAGTTGGCCGAGCAGTTGCTTCACATTTTGATTGAATGTCACGGGATCTGTTGCGTTTTGCGCGTTCAACATGGAGAACTTGTTCTCTTTGTCAACTTGGCCGAAAAACTCCTCATTTGAGTACTTCAGGAGACAATTGTCATACCATATAATGGCTTCTTTGTTACGTGGGAAGCGCTTTTGAATTTCCCCACTTGCATTAACAACACAGACTCTGCAATCCAAGGGAGAGACATCTCCTCTACAAAGGGCTAGTCCATACGGCCGGTCTCGGTCCACACCCAATGTTCCAAGTGCAAAACCACTGGTTGGAGCTTGATAGTAGAAGAACCCCATGAGCCTTTTCAATCCTGTTTCATATGGATCGTTGGAAGTGAAGTTTTCATTGCTTGTGCAGATATGAAAAGAGGGTTAACCCCGATGACAGAATGGAGAAGCACAGCGGAGGTTAGCAAATAGAAAGAGCAGGCAAATCTTGGGAAGGCCATTGTTATAGGCTTGCACGATATCTGGAGTTTGATCTTTGAGTTGGAGCTTAATTTGGATTTGGGAGTATTTATAGATTATTGTCAACCGACAAGCTTCAACGTTCATTAAAAAAATTATAGTTAAAAGAAGGGCTGACCCTTCCATTTCTTCTAACCTTCTCTTTTGAAATTGCCTAATCACTTGCCAAGTCTGCCAAGAAGTGTTCAAACAATTGGGCTGCTTTTCATCTTTCCGCATTGAGGTTGCTTGCGTTTCACTTTAGGCTGTAATAATAGGGTGCTGTAAGATACAAGCTGACCAGTGTACTCCTCACGTTAAAAATTAATTTTTTTTAATGTTGAACTTTATTGCCACAAAATACATTGACTTTTAGAAAAATAATGATAACAATTTTTATTCTATAATTTTCGCTCGTCAATCCGTTCTGACTATTTTCTAACAGAATTTGTCCACCTACCAACTATTTCCTAAAATAGTAAATCGCTAACCAATAAGTTTTTTGAAGATCTCTCAAAACCTGATCAAACTTTTAATATTTTAAAATCTTTCTGGAACAAATCTTACTTGACCTTGTAAATTCCTTATCATACATTTGTTCAATATGAATCACCATTGACTCTGTCTTTCACTCAACACGCAGAAAATATACATTGATTATCTGAACAAGTTCTGTCTAATTCTATCAAATATAGGATTAATTAATATATTGGAGCGGTTTGTTGGATACTTAGAGGATAAGTTTAATTTAATGACCTAGTCTGCTTTTTTTTTTTTTTAAGATTTGCAATTCGACTCACTTTTTTTTAATAAATATAACTTATTCATAATTTTACACTATATAATAAATAAGGTTTACTTGAAATACAAAAATAAAAAAATAAATTTATATAATTTAAGATCATAAATAAATTACATTAAAAAAATTAATAAAATTAGTAAACACATTTTTGTTATCACTTCCATTTGTGGTCTTTTTTTCTGTTTGGAAAAAAAAGAAAAAGAAAACACGGTTTAGTAAAATTACTAAACACATTTTTTGTTATCACTTCCCATTTGGGGTATTTTTTTCGTTAAAAAAAAGAAAAAAAAAAAAAGAAAACACGGTTAAGTTGGATATGTGCTCAATTTCCCTTCTCTTACCACACCATCATGGTCTGCCTACACGGCACCTCGCGTAGGGTAGGATCGTCATGTTGGCAAATTAATGGATTGAGCTTCACTATACGATAACGAAAGAAAATAAAGGTGAAAGGTGCAAAATTTATCAAACAACACCTATTAATTTATTTATTTTTTTAAATTTGATATATTATTTATAATTTGATCGTCTGTATCACTTCGTGTCTACTATACACCTCTTCATTGGTGTGGCTGGCGCAGCAACCAGTAAGACTGGTGGCAGCGCTGGCTTCCTTTCAATCTCTTTTTCTTTTCTCTTTTTATTTTTTTTAAAAATAAAACTATCAAAAAAAAAAAATAAAGCTAGAATTTTTCTTAAAAAAAATTAAAACTGTCATGTTGATGTGGTAAAAACTGCGACATGGCAGGTGACAAGGTGTCCCGCAGCAAAGATAACGACAATTTAATGGAGATGAATATAAATCAACTACAAAAAATATTGTGATGGTGGATACTTAAAAAAAAAAAGGGGAAAAAATCGAAGAATGTGAAAACGTGGAAGATGTTGTTGTTGTCATTGGTGATACCAGCCATTGAACTTATGACCTCAAGCATGGACAATGCAATGCCAACGAGGCAACAAGGGGTAGGAGAATAATTTTTAGTAATTAATGTTTTTTTTTTTTGGTAGGAGAATAATTTTTTTTTTTATTCATCACTTTAATTAAACGGAGCTCAACGGGCACCAATGTGGCTGTTCCTCTGCTTTTGGTCCAAGGGGTACTCTCGGCCCATGTCCAGTCTGCAATTATGTCAATCTGGTATGGCTCATTTTACATCTCTAGGCCTAGGATCTTGTTAATCTCTCGAGTCTCAATTAACCAAAAACATATTTTAAAGAATTGACCAAAAAAAAAAAAAAAAGAATTCATGGATTGAGAGAAAGATAGAAATATAGTCGTAGAGGTGGGTCTCATTTCAAAATATTATAAAAAGTATTTTTTTAGAAAAAAAATTGAATTTCCCACTTAAAATCGCTTGATTTGCATTAAAGACCATATAAATTGCAACAAATAAAAACTCCTATTGCAATGAGAGAAAAACACTTTTTTAGCTATCCCGTTGTAAAATACTACCACTTTTATTATAAACTTATATTATATTTATTACAAAAACATGTATGTTTTAGTGGGAAAATTTAAAAAAAAAAAAAAAAAACATCTACACCTGGGATCTACCTGGCCACATCACCTATGTCCACCTTATGTCCAAAATTTGTTGTCCGTCTATGTTTGCCCTATATTAAAATAAGACATAAATATGTAACTCAAAATCTGATAAAGCGTACTAATTTAACCAAAAAATAAAATGGACTGTTGACTGAACCCAAGAAAAAAAAAAACAAAACAAAAACAAAACAGAACAGAAGACTAGGTAAACAGATTAAACTTATACTCCAAGCATCCAACAAACCCTAAGATATATTAATCTTATGTTTGATAGAATTGATCAGAACCTATTCCAAAAATCAATATACAATTCTGCGTGTTGAGTGAAAGACAGAGTCAGTGGTGATTTATGTGGAGCAAATTTTTGATTGAGTTTTGATACAAAGACATGGGGGAATTGGAGAGGGGTAGCCACATTAATTTCACATTTTTTTTTAAATCATGGGAATTATCTATCAAAATTAGATTTGTTACCTATTAACTTTAATTTTATACATATAATATTTATTGTATATCAACTTTAACCTATATACATATGAGTTTAATAAATGTTTGTACTTAATTCTTTTGTACATTCATATTAATTATTATAAACTTTGAAAATTTTTATTTTAACTCTTTTTTTTAAGTGAGTATAACTTACTCATTATTTTACACTATATAAAAGATGAGATCCACTTAAATAAAAAAATTAAAAATAATATTTAAATGGTGATAGATCATAAGTTAGTTTTACTTAAAAAAAAAAAAAAAATAACAAACACCTATAACTCTAATTTTAAAAAAAAATTAAAAGATTAACAGGACTCATAGTAAATTCAACCGACTCTCTCCTATTTCCTCTCTCTCTTTCTCCCTCCCCTGTAAACTCCCATCCCGCCCTCCCTATCCTAACAATTTCGTTTCCGATTAGGAGTTTACAAGGTCAAGCACAATATGTAACAGAAAGAGTTTTAAATGTTAAAAGTTTGATCAAGTTTTGAGAGATCTTTTAATAACTTACTGGTTAGTGATTTATTATTACAGGAAAAATCTAGTGAATAGAGAAATTTTGTCCGAAGAGAGTTAGAGGAAGTTAGTGAGTGAGGCTAAAAAAAATTATTATTATTATTTTTTAAAAAAATCAGTGTATTTTTTTGTCCATTAAGAGAACTAATTAGTTGTGATTTACATAATAGGTCAGTTCTCTCATAATTTTTATAAATATGATATCCTTTCCTAAAATTGAAATTTAAGACCTTCAAAATGAAATTTTGAGTTCTTAACTATTGAGGTATTTTTTAAAAAAATGTCAGTATATTTTTAGACCAAAAAGTTTAATATTAAAAAAAATTGTTTTTAAACCTATGAGATCGACTTATCAACTCATCTAGCTCACCACGGGTCCATTTTCTTTGCCCAGCGGTTTATCATTACAGCCTAAAGTGAAACAAAAACAAACTACAATGCTGAAAGACTAAAAGCAGCCCATATTTTTTGAACACTTCCTGGCAGGCTTGGCAAGCGATTAGGCAATTTCAAAAGAAAAGGTTAGAAGAAATGAAATGGTCAGCCCTTCTTCTAACTATAATTTTTAATTAACATGGAAGCTTGTCAGTTGACACTAATCTATAAATACCCACAACTCCAAATTAAGCTGCAACTCAAAGATCAAACTTCAGATATTGTGTAAGCCTACAACAATGGCCTTCCCAAGATTTGCATGCTCTTTCTATTTGCTAACCTCAACTCTACTTCTCCATTGTGCTTTTGGGGTTGACCCACTTTTTCACATCTGCACAAGCAATGAAAATTTCACTGCCAATGATCCATACGAAACAGGTTTGAAAAGGCTCATGGGGTTCCTCTACTATCAAGCTCCAGCCAGTGGTTTTGCGTTCGGAACATTGGGTGTGGACCGAGACCGGCCATATGGACTGGCCCTCTGCAGAGGAGATGTCTCTCCCTTGGATTGCAGAGTCTGTGTTGTTAATGCAAGTAGGGAGATTCAACAACGCTGCCCACTTAACAAAGGAGCGATTATATGGTATGACAATTGTCTCCTGAAGTACTCAAATGAGGAGTTTTTTGGCCAAATTGACCATCAGAACAAGTTTGCCATGTTGAACGTGCAAAACGCAACAGATCCCGTGACATTCAATCAAAATGTGAAGCAACTGCTCGGCCAACTAGCTGATGATGCAGCTTCTTCAAATTCTACTACTAAAATGTATGCAGCCGGATATTTGCAGCTCAACGGATCAGTTAAACTTTATGGGTTGGCTCAATGCACCGGAGATCTTTCCGGCGTCGATTGTCGGACATGTCTTGATGGCCTTATAGGTCAACTTCCAAGTTGCTGTGATGGCAAAGAAGGAGGCAGGGTTGTTGGTGGGAGCTGCAATGTTAGATATGAGATTTACCCATTTTTTAATGCTTGAAGCTGATATTCCCAAAAGGTGGTGTTTTGATTTAAATTTCGTGGTGCTTTGATTTAATGGAATAAAAGTGAGATATTATTTTCATGTATCATGGTCCTGTCAAGTTTTAATGGAATAAAAGTGAGATATTATTTTCATGTATCATGGTCCTGTCAAGTTTTATATTTGTATGTTATGTGATTTGTTTCACCATCAGATATTTTATTATGCAAGTCGAGTTTACCAAACGTTAGCAAAAGCGATCTAATCTGGCTGTTATTTAAATTGCGGTCGTCAATATTGCTTTTCCTTTCAATTGTATTTTTTTTTTTTTAACATGTAAGAGAATTCATTAACTTCTAACGTCTAATCTAATACAACAAAATTATTTGGTGATAAAGGGAGGAAAAGAGACCCAATTTGGCAGGGAGGATCGAGTTCTACACTGCTTTGCTGCCTAATCTACTAATGTGTTGGCTTTCTTATTAATATCAATGTTATTAGAACTGAATCGGATTGGTTGGTTCAACTAAAAAAATTGAAAATTGATCTATGGTTCGATTTGGTTCATGGTCAGAAACCAGATTATTTGAGAACCTGCTAAGAACCTGCTAAGAACTGGACCAGTTTAACTAGAAACTGGTGAATTAGTCTCAATTCATCTAATTTGGTTAGTGAGTTTATGAGATAGAACATCCATTACTTGCTGAAAAATCTAAAAAGAAATGAAAGTTTAGAGGATCAAACCTTAAACTTCAAGATTCATTAAAGAAGTAGTAAACTATTACTCACACCGATTGGTCTTAACACATATTAGGTAAATATAATATATATCGTAATCTTTTTTCTTTTTGTTTTTTCAACAATTTTGTTAAGGAAAATAAATAACTTTTTGACTTAAAAAAATGAAAATAATTTTATTTAATTCTAAACATTTTCTTAAAATAAAATATTTTTTTCTCCTTTCACACAAAAGGTATTTTAAAATAAAAACATATAATTGTAATATACTTTATAATTAATTTTTTAATATTATTATATATTAAATTATAAATTAGATGTGATTAAATCTCTTAAATATAATGTTGTAGTATGTATAATACTTATATTTTATATATCATCATATTTTACATTAAATTATATATATATATATAAAATAACAGTTTTATTAATTCAACCGTAATTGAACCGATTGAATTTTAAACCTCTTAACTTTTTAGTTCAATAACCGGTCAATTCTTAAAATCTTGATTAATACACTTAAAACTAACTCCTTGGAACTTTATGAAAACTCTCTTGACATCTCTAATGATAGGTGCAATCTCCCATGGGATGTCCTGCCTACTGTTTTGGATGGCATTAACCAACACTTCCGAGTAGGATTCAATGATTATTCCTGGTCTTCCCGCAAACTTTGCCAAGGATACTGCCTCCCTTGCTGCATGGGCTTCAGCCACCAACGCTGAGCTTAATTGGATTGTTTGGATTTGACCCTTCACCACTGTACCACGATCATTCTGCATACAACAGCAATGCCTGAAGGTTGGTGTTGCTCTATGAAGGAAGCATCGCAGTTAAGCTTAAGCAGCCTCGTTATGGGTGGATACTATCTAGTTTCCCGAGTCTTGCTAGTTAAACATGTAGGAGCTGCACTTGTTTTTCCATTGTACATCTCAGCGAGAGCGTTCTCTAAGGTGATTAAGGTTCCTTGGGGATCTGCAGGGACTTACTCAAAATAGGCCTTGTTTTGCACTTTCCAAATGATCCAACAGGCAGTAGAATTTTCAGCTAGAGTTCCATTCTTCCCTTCCTTGTCAAGTCCCAGTGCCAATCTATCCCACCAAACTTGAGAAGATGGAAGCCTTCCCCCAGCCAAAAATGAGCCCGAAAGATGAGGCAAACAAGGTGGCTCATGAATTTTGTAAATAGGCCTCGTTTTATCAAATTTTGTATACATAAATAATCAAAAAAATGTATACAACCATTCGTTACATGAATAAAATAATTAAATTACTTCATTTATTACTAATAAGTAATAAAAAAAATTTATAATAATATTATGTACGATATATATATAAAAAGATTTTGTATGAGATTTTGTATGAGTATCTACTATATTATTATAAAACTTCTTTATATTATATAAAATATTATCCATCTCACTTTAATACAAAAAAGTTTACATGCATGTGATAAAATTGTTTTTGAGGCCATTTATATTCACGAAATTTGTGTCTACCGAGGCTTTCCTTAAAAACAAAAAGAAAAAAAAAAAAAAAAAAGCAAAACGAGAACATGCAATGGGAGGATGTTATGTTTTTGTTTGGTTCTTGGGGCTAAAACGATAGAAATTCACTACAGTTAATGAGGGTTTAAACGACCAACTGAAAGTTCAAGTTCTAAGTCATTTTTTTTTTTGGATTTGGTCCACAAGTTACATAATCATATATAAATCTTGTATTTTTTTCAAAATTTCAATATCAAACATCCAAAATATATATGTAGATTCTTTAGGGTTGTTCATTGAGATAAAGCTCTAAATCACTAGTGCCTTCTAATTTTTTTTTTTCTTTTAAAGAGATTTATACTAGATTTGAAATTTTTTTTGAAAATTAGAGCTATTTTAGCGATTAACCCCGCCAAAAAAAAAAAAAGAAAAAAAAAACCCAGTCTATACCTTAACAGGTCCAAGGGATTGGGCCGAGCAACTCACAGTCAGGCCGAATGGACCCAGAGAAAAAATAATGAGAAAAGAAAGATTATTAGTGAACTGGTCACAAGGCTGAACCACAACAATTGGTATTCGTACAACGCTGAAATGTGACAGGAAGTGGCAAACCGACTAACTTTTATGCTGTCCGCGAACCTGGAACTAATTGATTCATATTCAAGTATTCAAGCCTCCGCGAAAATGATCCCAAGTTTATTGCTCAAAACAGCTTAAAATAGGAAAACAATCCACATCAGTAGAGTAACTGAAATGAGATAGGAATGCATGCCGATGCAACTTCCAGGCACAAATCATGAGTGGCGCTTCTTCCCGGTTGCAACCTCCCAAGCTTGTAAAACGTGGTTCACAATTTCCTCAACACCGACCCCGTGTTTCACCTGCACGTGTATCACACGGACAAAGAAGATTAGGACGTTTTTCAAAAGAGGATTGTTAAAGGGCACACCCATGTTTTAGTTCGGACAATATTGGTAAACTTGCCAAGCAGTGAACTTAAAAGAAGAAAGAAGTAGATGATGATCGTGATGACAATGAAACAGTTCAAAACATAGCGTGCTTGAGTGCGAATGCTGTAAAATAACTTATTGTTTAACTGCCTATAATTTGCAATGGTCTTGCTTGTGAGTCCTACGAAGAAAATTAGTGCAATCTGTTGTGAGCGTCAGCAGTTTTATCACATTCGGGAAGATTAATTGGAAAGAATGAAGAGTTCCGCCAACACACTTCTTGAGGAAATAAGATGTACGATCCGAAAAGGGTAGAAACCGAGTCATTTTTAGAGACATTGGGAATTATTTTCCATTTTCTGTTTCATCTGTGAGTCTCTTTTTTGTTTAAAATTTTTGGTTCTTTATACCAGCATGATGGCAAGTTTTGACTTCCCAAGGTAATTCCGCTGAGTAACTAACATTATTTAAGAACATAAATTACAAGATTGTAGACCTTGCGATGAACAAATGCCACAACGACAACAAGGAATGCATCAACCTGACCTGAGCAAAAACAAATGGCCCTCCATCGCGCATTCTAAGTGCATCACGCTCCATGACAGCCAAATCAGCCCCGACTGCAGGTGCAAGGTCAGTCTTGTTTATAACCTAGAATCAGAGAAAAACTCAGTCTCTAACTAAATTTATTTTTTCATATTGTTCAATAATTTATTTCAGAAAAATTTGGTAAAGGCTGCTTTAATAGAAGTAACTTTTTGTAAGTAACATCAAATCACTTACAAGAAGATCAGCTTGGGTGATGCCTGGGCCACCCTTCCGAGGAATTTTATCTCCACCAGATACATCTATTATGTATATGATATAGTCAGCCAGTTCCCGACTGAAGTTAGCAGCCAAATTATCTGCACCAAACATAGCTCAAGCAGTTGATGAATCCTATTCCTGTGTGAACCAAGACTCAAAGTTGATGTAATAGACCATTAAGCACAGCATTGATAAAGTTCATTTTCAGCCATGTACATGATATAACAACCAAATTTCTTTACCCTTGATGTGTGGTTAGATCCTGATAACCAAAAGGAGTGGCATTTACTGGAAAATTACCTCCCCCAGATTCACAAAGAAGTAGGTCTGCCTTGAACAAATTAGAAAGCTCCTCAAGCGGGCCAAGATTAATGCTGATATCTTCACGAATTGCAGCATGTGGGCAGCCTCCAGTTTCCACAGCGCGTATCCTTTCCTCAGGAAGTGCTCCATTCTTAATGAGGAACTCACCATCTTCTTTGGTGAATATGTCATTTGTCACCTGAAAGCATGTCATGGTCCTTGAAATTCTTGAAATCGATATTTTCAGTCTACTTAATTTTTCATTTACAGCAATTGATTATAAAGGAAGCCAACTCTTATGTGCACAAGAATAAAGCAGTCTGATTATAAGTTGTGGGAATTTTGGGGGTTGAGGGGAACAGAAACAGGATGGTGATTGATTTTACAAGCATAATTTACTCCACGCTAAATACTCAATGAGTTAACTAAGTGAACCCTCAATCCCACATTGGCAATACTATGTCTGCCCTTACGGTGCTATCAGTTTGAAGTGCTCAGCATCAAGTGTGGAACATAAAGATCAGTCTTTGAGAAGAGTGCTTTGCACCCACTGGTGGTACAACAAGAAGCATCACGAAGAGAAGTGATCCATCTGCCTCATGGGGCAACATGAGTCATGAATTCATTGATCAACATTAAAAAACAATATCCTAAAGCAGCAAGAGTGGTGGCTTTTGGAGGTCCTTCAGCAGTGTAGTTTTGGATGTTTGATGTTTGATGTTACTTCCTCTGTCAATTCAACTCGTTGACAAGTTCTAAGAATGAAGATCAAGTTCTTCTGAACTTTGCACTGAATTACATTATGGTCAACGCATAAAGACTAAGCTTACTGGGAGCACTACAATTCATAACTTGCATTAAGCTCTTCCCGTGATGGAAAATGTTTACAACTGACCATTGAGATTCTACAAGCATGCATGAAGTTTGGTAAAAGGAGTAACAGGAACCGCATACAATATACTTACTGCAGCAAGACTGTAGTTATCCCGCAAGAGCTTACATAAAGCCAACATTAAGGCTGTTTTCCTACAAAGAGGAGAAATGGCATTTCATCAGCACACATAATTGAGCTTTGATCAGCATAGCAGAACAGATGACGACACAAGCAAAGTGAACCCAAAAAGAAATAGTAGAGTTAAAAACAAAAGAAAACAACAATTATCTAGGATCACCTCCCGAGAAAACTCTGGTCTGGATAGCATAAATGACGTAGTCTCAATGTCACCATCACGTTTATCTAGGATCACCTCCCGAGAAAGTTAACAGTTTTTTATTGTTTCCGGCAATAAACTATGCAAATCAAATTCTAGCTTATCCTGACATTTCAATGGGAGCTTGAAATCAACATACTCATCCACGTTGTAGTGAATGAATAGCCAGTGTAGGCACCACAGTTGAACTCCTTCTAACAAAGCACTTCTATCACCTCTCATTGCAGTGTCAAGATCTAAGTCAAGAGCTCCTAATAAAGGCCTAGTAATTGACTCTAACTGAAAAAATAAAATAAAATAGAATAGTGACAACTTAATGCAACAAAGATCACAAGCATGAACTACATGAAAACAAAGTATTGGAATCTAGAGGAGCTGCTTGATTAAACAGCAATAATGTCATCTATTTCTTTTCTGAACAATTATAGAAGGAACCCCAACACAGAAAAAAAAGAGAACAAAAAATGGAGGCAGAAGGGGTGGGAGGAGTAGATACCCAGTACCAACAGGGCCACCAATACCAACAGTGAAAGCCCTTTCATTGAAATCCCTGTTAACAAGAGGAGGAGCTCTTCGGGTGAAGAAGCCAGGAGAGTAAATCGGTTCGTGAGAGTGTGGTGCCAGCCCATCATGGCTATGGTAAACCTTCCCATCCGGCCCTACCCATGACGATGACGATATTGTTTTCCTGTTTCCAAATCAATTAGCAGCAAAGTTTCCAACTTTATAGTAACCCATAAATAATTAGCAAGCAAGCAGGCAGCTAAAAGCATGATGAAGAAGAAGCAATATTGGGTATTAGAGGCAGATTGATTACTCACTCATCATGGGTGTGGTCATGGTGGTGATCATGGTCATGGTCGTGATGGTCGTGACCATGGTCGTGATGGTCGTGACCATGGTCGTGATGGTCGTGGTGGTGAGTGTGGCTGTGTGAAGCCATCCGATTGCAGCTTTGTTTAATTGGTGTTTATCTTTTGATACAGACCCCTGCAGGCGTTCAGTGGCTAGATATAGACAGTCAGTGGGGCAGGGAATATAAACTTGGTCTCTTGGTCTTTTTTGATCGGTGAAATCAGTGTTTCGTTTTTTTTTTTTTTTTTCTTTCAAACATTAATAATTAGATTGTATAAAATCATCTCTCATAGTTATTTTTTTATACGTCCACTTAACGGGACTCATGTAGAATTCTCTTGAACGGACACTAGCTTTGCTAACGAATGCCGAGAGAGATCTTGCTACCGTCGGGGGCCTTATGGGCTTGTTGGTTGGTTTTGTCGACCATCTTGGCCGTGTGGTGCCCTTCCGTAGGCTTGGTGCTGTGTACTCTTTGGTTGCTATGGAGTTTCCTTTTCGTTGATCATTCTATTTTTGTGCTCTTCTGCTGTGAAATTTGTGAAACATTAGCTATATTTATTGTGGATGTTGAATCATCAAAAAATCTAGAACTTAAAGATCTAGGAATTCTATCAAATTTAAGAGTGACATTGTCATCACTAAATTGGTTAATCTGAACCAAATTAGGGTTTATTTTAGGAGGAGGCAATGCTGCTGGTGCAGCAGCTCCTTGCAAAATCCATTCTTCAAGAAAAGTGATGTCTTTCAATTGAATGGGTTTAGGAATTTGAACATTAAATCTTGTGAGATCTGTTTGTATCAAAAGCGTTTCTCCTTTTACAGATTGTTGTAAGTGTTTAGTGGGGGTGAATGTAGATGTCATGAGTTTATAATGAATGCGAAAAATAAGGGCAACTGGAATGGATTCAGGAAGCATGTGATAATTATGCGTTTTAATTTGCAAAACAACACATTTTAAAATATGTTTATCTTTAAGAGAAATGGTCAAGTTAGGATAGCAATCAAAAGAGATTGGTCCTGTATTTAAAGTGGATTCAACTGTACCAAGAAGAGAGTCCTAAAACTTTTGATGTCTAGCATCTCTAAGGATAGTAAGAATAGAGGTGTCAAGTCCTTATCGAGTGAGAGGTCTAAAGGCAATTTGAATAAGTCCAAGATGGATATACTAGAAGCCTTTGGTTTTATGTTGGTTTAAAGATTCGGGAGTCAAAAGAGTGATTTCTTTTAAGTCATCAGAAAGAGGAATGTCTCTCTATTCTGTTTTAATATGGAGATCAGTTTTAAATGGGAGTTTAGAAAAGATAGATTTAGACAGATGATATATCTGACTTGGTTTAATACGGGGTATTTCCCAATTATCAATATTTTTAAAATTTTCAAAAGTCATTTCTTCACGGTTTACTACTCTACGGATCTCAGAAGTATCTGAGGTAGAAGAGTTTGAGAAAGAAGTAGATCTACAAAAATTTGGATCCATATTTAATAATAATAATAACAGTGTCTGTAATAGATTACTCCGGTTATACCTTTACAGCACACAGACTTATAGCCCTGTACGTCGGGACTTACTGCTGTTATCTTCTGTCCTAGGTTCAGTTGGAATCTAGTCTAACTTACAACCACTATCGAGACTATTATCAAATAGAATAAACTTATACAGATCTACAACGTTCCTCGGCTCTGATACCACAAACGGCCCTAAGATCTGGGGAGGAGTAGATTAGACTAAAAATCCAATCTCTTATAATGAATTTTCCAAAAACTTGATTTTAAATCAAATTTGGAGAATATGAATGCAGAATGCAACTTATTTAACAAATCTCTCTTATTGGGGATTGTACTTCTAATCCATTTTAAAGCTGTGTTTAAGGCATAGTTATTAAACCCGACCCAGCCCGGCCGGTCGGACTGGTGGCCCAGTGACTCGGGCAGTAGGCCGGGTCGGGTAGAGTAAATAGTAACCGGGTCGGGTAGAGTAAATAGTAACTGGGTCATGCACACTTGCCATTGTTTCTATTAATAGCTTTTAATCAAACAAAGCTACATCTTGCATGTTAGCCCAGTTGGTTGGACTATGGGGCTTCCTTCCCCTAGCCTCAAGTTTGATGCTCCCAAGGCGCTTTTATGTTTTTTTTTTTTTAAATACTTTTTTTTTTTGGTAAAACTTCTTTACATTTCTTTTTTTCTCTTTTTAAGTTTCAAGTTTTTTTTTTTTAAGCCAAATGCTTCTTTTCTTTTTCTTTTTTCTCTTTTTGAGTTCTAAAATTTTGTAATTGAACTTTTTAAAGAGTGAGACTTGTACACTTAATTATTTTTTAATTTAACTTCATTTATTTTTAAAAGTATTTGAATAAAATTTTCTTATTCTTATACATTTTTATTTAGTATGCAAAAGAATTATTTTTTCTATACTCACAAAAATTCTATAGTTTAATCACATGAGAGATAAATTATTAAATGATTGAATTATCATTTATAAAAAAAAATACATTTAATTACATACAAAAAAATAAAAAAAATAGTTTTAAAGTATTAAGTTTTACGAGATATAATTATAATATTCATTATGTAAAATAATTAATAATATTTTTTATTTTTCATCGCATAAATTTTTATTATTGTTATAAATATAAATATAAAATTTGTTCCCCTAAAATTTTTTTTAGTTTCGTCCCTGACAACAATTTATCATTGTTCATATATTAGATAACATGTTGCAACTGACACCTAAAAAAGAGCTCTTTAAGAATTTTTATTAAAATTTTATTTGGCATAAACTATTTTTTAATTTTTAGAAGTACAATTATTGTGTTACATTGTACGAAAAATTTATATATCTATTTGATATATTTCTCTTATTAAGATATAATTAATAATATGGTTTCTTACTATATAATAATAAATATTATTATAGACATTGACCCGACTGGGTCAACCAATGACCCACTGGTTTAACCAATGACCCATTGACCCAGTCTTCTCTCCGAGTCAACGTCCGGATCGGTTTTCATAACTATGGTTTAAGGGTTTATAATTAACAACTAGGCGCGGAACACCACGTTCAATTTCAGAATTCTGGTTAACATAGAATGCTGTACATGACCATGGTGATCGTGATTTCCTAATTAGCTTCTTATTAAGCAAATCAGAAATTTCTTGTTTACAGTGAGATGAGAGTTTAGCATTCATCTGAACTGGTCGAGCTTTAGTAGGAATTTAATGCTGTTTACATTCCCAAAATGCTGTTGGCAAATCAGAACACAATTGTGTTTCAAAAAATTTTGTAAATCAGAAATCTTCTTTTTCACAAAATCAGTTGAAAGTTGTTTTTCAATTTGTTTCAAAGAAACAGAAGATTTAAAAACCAAAAGATCTGTCTATTTGGTTTTAATTAAATTGTTTATTTCATATGATAAATGCTATGAGCCTTTATCAAATGTAAATTCTTTGTTTTAGGTTTTTCAATAAAAATGAGTTTATGTTTTTGAGAGGATTTATTATTTTGAAAACAAATACCATGATAATCAACCTCGTAAAGAGTTATCATGCTGATAAATGGAGTACCCAAAATGACTGTATGATGGATATCATTTACCAGTAAGAAAGAGGTTAAAATTTTAATGTCTTGATTAACAATATAGGAATCAACATTAGCGTTGATTGTTAATCGAGAAGCATTAGCAGTTGAAAGTCTCTCAGAAGTTGTTTGATGTAAGTGTTTAGGTACTAAACTCTTTTTGATACAATTCAGATTTGCACCTGTGTCAAACAGAGCAATAGTATCTATAGAAAAATCATTTGAAAAAACGATTTTGATTTTTAATCAAATATTTTTGAGATGTGATTTCTCTCAAAACATTTAAAAAATCAGGTTCCTTAGAAACCTGCATTTGAACCTCTGGTTCAGTGTCATCATTTTCAATGAAGTCTTTTTGAAGCAATTGTTGCAACAAAAGAGAATCAGTGTTTTGTTTATCACGTAAAGTTTTTAGTTCTAACTTAATGGTTGTAATTTCAACTTGCAATTCTTATATGAAAAGATTGGAGGATTTAGGTTTTCGAGGCTTATTTAAAATGACAGTCAAATTATATGGGTTTGACTTGGAGTTTAAAGCAGATGTTGTTGAAGGAGATTCAAGAGATTCTTGAAGCTGTTCTAAGTACTGCTTTTGAATCTCAGGATTGTCAATACTCTTGATGACCTAGAGTATAAACTCTTGGGCTTTTGTAAGAACATTAAGATGTTTATTAGAATCAGATCTAGTCTTACTACTAGTGTCAACTAATTCATCAATCTCAAGAGAGTAATCTGATGAACTCGCTTCTGACTCAGAAAGTTCAAGAATTTCCATATTTTGAATGGCCAACTGATATTTTATCCAAACCCAATAATTCATTTTTTAAAACCATAAACCTAGTTTCTAAACAAAAAACACTTATGGTTTGGGAAGTTGAGGGAAAACAGATCCAGTCTGAACACCCTCTTCCACGGAAATGTTCTTTTAAACAAAAAGAAACTCAGATTGATGCTTCTCCTTATAAAATCCCCACAAACTCTGAAGATAAGAATCTAAAGAGTTTAATTGAACAAAACAATTTTTCAAATGTTAATTTACATACTATTGGAAATCAGTTAAATAGGATAGAAAATCATATCCATAAAACTGATTTTTCAACAGTCAAGATTAACAAAAACCCTATTTTTAAACCTTTTGAAGTTTCATCTTCCAGTACACAACAATTTCAAAATGATAAAAACCAGTTTTCTGGATCAGATTAAACAACAATTACATTCTTTAGGATCGGCAGAATCCTCTAATTTTAAAGTTGTCATTGACATTCCAGTCTAAACTCATTCAATGGAAAGACATCACTTTTCCTTAAGAATGGATTTTGCAAGGAGCTGCTGCACCAGCAGCATTGCCTCCTCCTGAAATAAACCCTAATTCGGTTCAGACTAAGAATTTACAAATAATTATTTGGAGCTGCAAATCAAACGAAAGGAAGTGCTTGAAACGAGAAAATGGAGTCCACATGCTTATATGTTGAATGCATTTGTTTTGAAATTTAGGTTACCTCTTATATGTTTTTTTTGGTTTTGTTTTAATTGATTCCAACTGGGACTAGACATGAAACTTTTAGTCTTAGAAATAATTTTGATACCAATTTTTTTTTTTATCTATCCCTTAGATTCATATTGGGTCCAGTCAATCATTTGATTATATTGTAAAATTTAAAAGAATTTTATAATTATTTAATGCATTCTAAAAAACAAGAAAAAAAAAGCTATAATAACTTTTTTTAGTTTATTAGGCGTTAGTAAGGAGTGGAGGAATGAGTTAAAAAATACAACAGGAAGTGCACGACGCTTTAGAGGACAATGACCTAAACCATGATATTTGAGAATGTTAGTAGTCAAATCTGCAACCTTCCCAACCACAAAGGTCAGATGGATGACAGCGGAAATGGTTAGCTATTATAACCTTCAAATTAAGGTTTAAATGTATTTTATACAGAAACAAATAACCATATAGCAGACAGTTCTAGTTATATCAAGATTAACTAACTAGGCTAGTCTAGTTGTCCAAAGAGAACAAAGTTTTAGAAGGAAGGTGTGAGTTTAAATCTCCACTCCTACAAATTCTTGAAAAATATGAATTTTAACATAGAGAACAATATACAGTAGACTTGTCAATGAGGGGAAAAAAAGTAGTAACGATAGGCATATAATAGCACAGCCACTAAAATCCCTGCAATCCACACCACCCATGACCCCCATCCTATGCCTCTTCTTGTACGCCATGGTTATGGTATGCACCACACTTACATTAACCGAAGCTTAATCTTAGTCAAGTTCGATTGGATCAAATTTTTCATCGGCCTCTAGTTGGCACTGAGAATCATTTGTTGAAGCATGTAAAAAGAGTTTAGTCAATTGTACCTTAGCCTTGAACACTAAAAAAAGGGGGAAAGAACGAGGAAAATGATTGGGACATATGCGATACCTATCAACAAAGACGTGAAATTTCACACCCAAAAGAGAAAATTGAGACAAAGATTAATTGTAGAAAAGATTAGACATATGCGACACCTATCCACAGAGACGTGAAATTCGTTCACATTTTGACCATTGCAAGTCGCACACACAACAACTAGTGCCGCTAATACTACCCACCTTACATCAAATATTATTTTTTTTATTTTTTTTGGCGACAAAGAGCCCTATCAAAGCTGACAATGTTTGCACCTTATGCTTGAGAAGCTGAAAATGTTTTATATGAAAAGCCAGATACAAAGTTGTCTCCAATATCCATTAATCCATCATGGCCTCATTAATTAGTGGTACATGATGCTATCTAATACAACCTGGGCAAGGGAAGCCGAAGATAATCGACAATTAAAAATATTATGGATAACATATAAAAATATCATTAATTTTATGTAAAATAACAAATTTAGTGCTAATTTTAAAAAGTAATAATTTACATATCTTTAATTTTTTTTGTAATAAATCTAACAAACTGTGAAATTTTTTGAACAAAATTTATTTCTTTCGATGATGTGACAATTATACATGTTATCAGATACTAATATATCAGACATATTCTTATAATTTTGTCATCAAAACTGACAAATTCTATTCATATGAAATTATTATATGCTAGATTTGCTGTAAAAAATATTTAAAGATAGATAAATTGTTATTTTTTAAAATTAGTACTGTATTTATTACTTTACATAAAATTAATGATATTTTTGTATTTTAATTCAAAATATTATCATGTGCTATTACACTTGCACTTTTTTTTATTTCTGATAAAAAAATAGAAAAAAATAAGAAAGTTGATGTAATATCTTGACAATCCTGTCAGAGAGAATTGTGTTTGTCTCAAGAAAGATACAAAATTTTTAGATAACTCAAATTTAAGATCTAAAAATCTGCATGTTCGGTGCTTTCCACGACTCTACTTTTGGATGCTCATACTCCACTACTGTGACCTTTCTCCAACTTATTCAACCCTCTGCAAATTTAAAGGCAAGCATCAGAAAATAACACAAAACGAGCCACCCATAGTTTACTTTAAAAAAAAAAAAATAGGGGTGAAAAACGAGACAATTCCTAATCCCTGTTAGCTAGCATATTAAGTTTTAAGTGCATTCCAACTTGGCAGATGAAGGAAATGTTGTAGTTTGGCACATAGTTGTAGCACCAACACCTTTTGATTGTCACGTTCAATGATCACTTGATTGGTGGTGGTGTTGATGGGTGTGGTTGATACAAGATTGCCTCATGTCACTCCTTTCTTTGGAATATATATTTCCACTTGAAAAGGTAGAAGAAAGCCATGAAAGACATTTGGGTGTGATCAATTTGCATATACTAATCAAACCATTTATGTGTACGGATGAGTGCATAGTCATCTGTAAAGCAATGACTATAAAATATGGCTTGCATCATTCAATTATCATTGGACAAAATTCTTGATGGTTCGGTACAGTAGCCGGCTGCCCCACCTTATAATGTGCCTAACACAATCTTCTTTAGTAAGTTCTTTAGTGAGTTCGCGAGATATTAACCTTACTTTTTTTTTATTAAAAAAATTTTAACTACTTTATAAACGGGGAAGCTCTATGACCTAACCATAAAGTGTTGGACCTATTCTCTGAGGTCGCGAGATGACAAGCTGGTGCATCCGATAATTGCAAACTAGAGAGAGGGCCAATTGTGCCGAAGGAGAAGTCCGACATTATGCTTTAATCAAAAAAGCAAAGTATAGGAGCAAATCTAAAAAATCAAATTGCATATAATCTAAAAGAGGTTAGAAAAATTCTTCCCTACTAAAAATATTTTCTTGCCTCCACTTAAAATTGAAATTACAGAATAACTGATATAAACAACTTGAAATAGGTGATATTTTTGTGATCATTCTCAATTTTTTATATTTTCCAATGAGTAATATTTGAAACATATATTTACATAAATTTAGGTAATTGGCAATTACTAATATAATTTGAGTTGTAAACAATCTAAATAAATTTGTTCACCTCTTTTAGTTTGAAATGAATGAAGTAGTTAATATGTCATGTTTAAAAATTACATAACTCTTTAAAAAAGTAATTTGGTAATAGAACAAAAATTCTTGGTACAAATACAATAATCTCAAAAAGCGCATATGAACTAAACAAGAATTTCTAGTTAATATATAAAACGAAAGAAAAAAAGTTTTACACTGCATTTGACAAATATAAAAATCCTAACAATAAATTATCTTCTTAATCCTCACAAAAGTATTGCATATTAAGAGGCGCACATACATTAATGTGACAGCATTGCAGTGGCGATGAATAATGCAGACAGTGTTGGGATAATTTATCATTAGATTGGTAACTATTAAAAAGTCTAATTAAGTCTGAAGTTGGAACACAGATTTCACTCGTATAAAATGCCCCTCTTGGAGGAGATAAAATGAGCATGTAACTAATTAAGTCATTTTTGACAAATATTTTCGCCCCAAAGCACTCAACTCTATAGGCTACAGCTATTATAAAGAGCACCAACCCATGAAGCACAACTATTCCAAAAAATAATCACCAGCCTTCACAAACAACTATTAAATGGCAACAAAATGGACTTGTGATCAGTTTAATAGAAGTCAACTAGAAAAGGCTAGAAATTTGACCTTAACAATATTCAAACCTGCGGTGATGAAGATTAAAGCATCAAATTGTACTCCATAGCAACAGGTAATTGATAAATGTATTCAACAGCAACTTCAAAATTTAACAAAAGAAGCTGGGATTTTAAACCCAAAATATCTAACGCCGATCCTTCTAGCAGACGATGAGAATTGCAAAGAAAACAACATCCAATAAAAGCAAAAATGAACAGAAGTCTTCTACCAACGCAAAATAAAGAAGTGCTACATTCACCTCCCATGGTGCTTTGTTCATCAGAGGATTACGATTACATAAACAAGTTGGGCCTTGATGCCTTGTATGTTGTCTTCAGCTTCCTGGAAGGAGGCCTAACCTTCCTGAATACCAATGGGAACTTGATCTTGGAGTTGTGAAATTGCTTGGTGCTTTCTCTCTTGCAAAGCTTAGCAGGGATGGTGGCAGTCTTGATAATCTGGATGCATGGAAACCTGACTCTGTGGCGAGAAGCCATCTCATTGTACATCTGCTCAACAGCTCCATTGAGAGTTGTATCACGGTATTCCTTGTACATGTTGTGATATCCCGTTCGGCTTTGGTAACGCAGCCAGATACCGTAGTTCTTGATCTTAGTTGGATTTTTCTCGAAGATCTGCAAGCAATTACAACCAAAAATCCATATAAATAACAACAGAGCACGTTGCTAACTTCAAATAAACCAAGCAGCACAAAGAAATATCAATCATCATCTGGAAAGTAAACACAAAGAAGTGCGATCATGTGGATGGCAGATGCTGCTTAATGAATGCAAAACCATAGTGCAGTCATAAAAATTATGTGACCAAAAAATCAATTGTGCAGGCATCAAGATCAATGAACAAAACAATTAGATATTTGTGCATAGATTTGGGTGTTGGGGGGGGGGGGGGGGAGTGGGGGGAGCAAATTTCACCTAACACATTGGGGATCAGCATTGTTTCAAAATTAGATGAGCAACTAACATAGTCTTTGAAGGAGAAAAAAATATGGCATTGTTTTCTAGTTCTGTAGTAGAAGCTACAATCCACTTTTCTCCACAACTCAACATGAAACACTTCATTTCTAGCCAGATTAACTAACTAAGCTGAAAGACACACCCGTGGAAACAGTGTGAACTGAAATAATAGAAATATAGTTGCTCCAGTGTTCCCCCAAGGCAACATTAAGGAGCATCAAGGGGGAGATATGAAAAAAGCAACACAAGTAATGTTGCTTCAAGGGAACGAGTTAAGTGGGAATCAGCAAATCCACACTGACCAGATAATGAAGCATTCCAAACTATTTTCAGATGTAACTTCTCAAGAACTACATTTTCATATGTATAGTGGTAAAAGAAGTGAAAGATAAACTTAGTCTCTAAGAAGCATTTACTATGAAACCACAAAATGCTAAGCAGACCAGATATTGGTGCACTACTCCTTGAGTTTGGCTTGCAGGTTAAAGATGAATGAAGTGTCATCAGATAAAGAGACGAGAAGAAGAAATGTACAAAACAACTATACATAAAACAACAATGAAGTTACTACTTGAAGTTAAACAATCTATCTGTGAGACTGCATTTGATCATTCAACCATCAAATTCAAGAATCAGCTAACGTCAAACATCATACACAATTAAAACAATGCACCACAATAAGCAGGCAATAGAATTATATTTAACACGCCGAACACAAACTACGCATCCAAAAAAATTGAGCAAAAAATCAACCCTCCTCTCTAAGGAAGAACCAAAACCGGCATAATCTACCAGCAATATGCAGCTTGACAAATTAGATTATGAAAATTAGTACCTCATTGATGGCAAGAACTTGGCCATTGCTCTTCTTAACCTTCTTCAATTTTCTAAGGAAATACCTAATCCAGACCCGCGACAAACAAGGCACCCAATGTCATAACTCAATCGGATACGGACATCTATGCAGCAATCCAACAGCATTTGTCCAACAACGACAACAACTCACCAGAACTTGGACTTGGCCCGAACCTCGTTGGTGGCCCACAGCTTCATTCGGTAAATCTTGGGATGCTCATCACTCTCTGTCGGCAGAGCCCTCCCAACAACCTGGTACTGGTGAAACTGCGTCCCAACATAAACAAACAAATAAAATTACCCAAAGATTGAGCAAATCAAACAAAAAAAAAAAGCAAAAAAAAATTGCCCATCTCATATCTCAATTAGTTCCAAAACCCCTATGTCTGAAGTAACCAAAAATCAAAGCTGCAAAATCTCACGTTTTAAGTAGTCTTAAATCATCACCCAAAACGGTCACAAACAAATAAAAATAAAAGGAAAATTAAAATATCCATTGAATGATCGTCTTCCTTCAAAATGCGATTAATTTTAATTTTCACTCAAAACCTATATTCACTCACAAGAGCCAAAAAAAAAAAAAAAAACACACACACACACACACATAATTGAAAACCGAAACTTACATCAAAAAAGGGAAAACGCAAAAAAAAAAAAAAAAAAAAAAAACGAAAAACAGAAGCAAGAATATATATATTAAAGCTGAGAGGATACGAGAAGCGAATTGAAGGCTATGTTAATTGAAAAAAAAAGAAATTACCCTAAAAGAAACCATTTTGCCGGTAGAATGGGAGAGAGATCTGAGAAAGGTTTCTTCTCTCCCTCGCAGCTCGCAGCTGAAGAAATGCGCTAGGGTTTTTCAATAGGCTTTATATTATTTTATTATTTATATGATATATGAAGCGAGAGTGCTAAACCCAAACAACACCTATGGGCTACGGCAAAGAGGTGTAAAATGGGCGGGCTGTCGGCCCGTAACGAACAGAAACCTGTTATTTTTGGGCAAAGTTTGAACTCCTGGTCCGTTATAAGGCTCAGACACCGCCTGGGTCTATTTCTTTTTTGTTTTCCTTAAAGTTTAGGGGAAAAAAAAAATTGAGGTTGAGTATTTACTCTAGTGGTTGAACGGAGTGCCTCTCGACTACGAGGTAGAGGGTTCAACTTTCATCAATCTCATTTTCTCATCCCCTTATATGCCTAGTAGGATGCCTTGTAAACCAAAAAAAAAAAAAAAAAAAAGAAAACTTTGTCAAATTAAAATTCTTTGTGTAGTTTTAAAATCGGAAAAAAGTGCACATCCGCACATTCTTGCTCAACTTAGTGTTTGATTAAAATATTAAAATGTAAAGAATTTTTAATTTTATGTAATTGTATTGATATTTTATATAATAACAAAATAAAATAGTAAATTGTAATTCTTTTGTTGTTTCATATTTTGTTGTTTCATATTTTATTAATGAAGTTGCAAAAGATTTTAAATTTTTTATATTATAGACATTTTTTTTAAACAAATTTCTCTGGACATGTACTCTGAGCCTTTTTAAAATTCTTTGTGGGCAACCAATGAGGTTCAGGTAGCTGCTGCAGCCTGCGTTGTTTGGGGTATCGTCGGACTGAACCCAAGAAGCTCAAAACTTTGTCTAGGAATCTTTGTCTATGGATGACAAGTGATGAAAAACACTCAAAACTTTTCTGGGTTTCTAATCTCTTTACTTGATGGTGTATGTCAGTATTCTTCTCTGCTCAATTCTGACGGTGTTATCGTGCGCGGTGTGTGGGGCATGTCGGACGTGGCACTATTGTCGTGTCCTTGTATCCAATTTTTTTTCATTCTAATTTTTTTTTTTTTTGACATCAATGCAGACATTGTATTAATTAGGAAAGTCCCCCTATAAAGTAGGTTACATAATTCCACTAGGGAGTTATATGGCCAGTCCAAAAAACAATAACCAATTTTAGATTAGTGTGCAACTCAATCAGCAACATAGCATATTTTTAATGACGTTACAAGTACAATGCTGCGTAGAATTCAAGAGGCAGAGGATGTCATAAAGAACAGGTTCTGCATCCCAAGGCGATGTTTCTTTGTTGCTATGGATAGCCTTGAAAACTAATTGAGAATCACTTTCCAAGTCTACACGCTGACCATTAAAAGAGGCCGCCAGTTACAACCCAGCACGCACGGCAACAGCCTCTGCCATGGAAGCTGAATGTGAGAACATAGTAAAACTCCTTCCAGCAATAATCTGCCCAGCATTCTAATTTTTTTTAACAGATATGTTTTACTGTATCGAACATATATTTGAAGTGTGTTGGCAACATATCCGTGTCGAACACATATCTGACACAACATTTGACTCTTGTTTCCTATGACGATGCAATATAGTTTATATTTTTTTTTTACCTTTATTTGGTGGTCAAGTGGGACAACTATTTGAGAAATTAAATTACCATAAAATTTCTCTCTGGTTAATAAGTGTCTTCTCGGAATTTTGAACCTATACACATTGACAGGTGAATTTGCCTGGGGTTAATTTACTGACTAACTTAGCCAACACTTGTTGATCCAATATAGTTCATATTTGATTTTAATTTCATCGCGCTGTCAAGACAAACTAACATATTGCGATACCATTAGTCTGCATATGCGGCCAACTTGACACGAGGTATATGCAAGTTGCAAACGTACATTCTTATAAAAACTAACTTACATAAAGGAGAAGAGAAATAAAGTCGTGTTAGCTCACTAAATTTTCACTGAAATTAAAAGTCCAACTACTCTATTACCAAAACCCATCTATTGCACATTAATGTCCCTTTGTGATTTTTAGAAAGTCAGTTGCATTTTTATGGATTGCATATAATTAATTTTTAAGCTCATAAAAAAAAAGTGAATAAAAATAACAAATGCTTTCACATAAACTAACTCCCAACTGAATTATGCATAAGAACAAGTAAAAGGAGGAGAAAGAAATCCAACTTTTGACAATTTCATCACAATTCTTTGTCCAAGATGCAAGTTTTTTTCCATTGTATATATAATAAGATTAGACTAGTGTATCCTATATTATCACATCGTGTTCCATATACGAAAGGCACTCTCATGGAATTGTCTAATCCAATGTGAAGAAAAGTTCAAATTAACTCTTAGGTGTGCCGAGTTGTCCTCAATTTTTTGCTCTCGAGGCTTGAAATTTAAGTTTTTGGTAAGGCAAAAAGGAAGCACCTTCAATGCATTATGCACGTATCTATGGGAACATGCACAAAAGATATGGGGGTCGATTGTCACTAGCAATTGCCCATGTGCAGCTGTCCTGATGATGATTAACCAGGGCCACAGCCATCCAATTTGCTTTTTCTGCACAATTTTTTTATCGAAGATTGCAGCAGATAAAGGTAGCTGTATAAATATAATTTAGTTACGTTCCTTTTTGTTCTGCTTTGTAGTTTATATACATGGGACCACAGAAATTAATATGCTAGCAAATGAGTTTACATATATTCAAAGTTTACAGAAAGTGACCCATATAACAAAAATACGTCTGAAAATCAATAAGGATTTTGAGTCTGCTAAAATATGACAATGAGCAATGTAAATGCATCTCACCAGCTATCTTGGCAGCCTCTCATCGCCGGACGAATATAAATTAATACTGATGCCTCAATGTGCCAAAACAAAGGTGGTTTAGGGTTGACTTTCCAGGTGTTCTTGCTTTCAAGTTTGATCTTTTTTCTATTAATAATGTGAGGAGACAACTAAATGAAGTTGCTTGTGACCCTGCCAAGATTGCTTTGACTTATACAAGTGAGGTGACTTGGCCAAGGAATAACGTTCCGGCTATTTCCTGTCTCATCATTCCTAATGTTGTTTGCATTTTTAAAATAATGAATTATCTATTTCAACTCAAAAAAAATAAAATAAAATGTAAATCTTCTAAGTCTCTAAGATCTTTCTTCTCATAAGATTTGACTATAGACTCCGAAGGATATATATTGAGGCATTATTTTATTATTTTTTTCCCATAAAAAAAAACTAAAACTTAGGTTTAAATGAGTATTTCCCTATAATGTAAGCCTTGAATTTTTCTTTTTATTGTTTTTCCCAGCTATGCTTGTTGTGTTCTATGCATGGAGCTTTTCATTCTTCTTCATTTAAGGAAGGAAAACTTTTATACTTGAAGATCCTCAAGTCTTAACTTCCTCTATGTTGGAGGAGTGTCGAGCCTAATTTTTTCGTTGCATGTTGTGTCTTTTGGGGAAATTTCCACATACCATTCAAGGAGACTATTTTTTTTTCCCCCAAAATTATCTCTATGTAAAATTGTCCCCCCATGTGTAAAAAAGGATAATTGACTTTGTAAATCGCAGAATTTCTAATTTAATTCATATTTTTTAGTGAGTATAACTTAATTATAATTTTACACTACATAATAAGTGAGGTTCACTTAAAATAAAAAAATAAAAAAATAGATTTTGTGGTATTAGATTATAAGTAAATTTTACTTACCTAAAAAAAGAATAAAATTAATAACCACCTGCAATCATAATTTCAAAAAATAAAATCATTTTAAGAATTTCGTTTCCTTTTTTTTTTTTTAGTAAATAATTTCATTTCCAAATCACGCAAATTTCTTGTATGTAATGGACATGGTCAATTTGTCCTTATGTACAACTTGGTTGCCCAGGCCCAAGCACCACAGGACAATCTAGCCTAGCTACATAAATATCATATCCTATTGGCTAATCTATCAGTATCCAATAATATGAATACCTAGAAAAGACATTTCTTGGGATCTATTTGGTTTAGTTAATGTTCCTTATTGATTGTTATTGTTGATTATTTTTGATATTAATAATTACTTTTATCGATAAATAAAAAAGAAGTTTGATATTTAGTTAAATTAATATTAATTATTGTTGTTAAAATTGTAGAAATGACTATTCAGTACTTTATTTTATTATAATAAATAATTTTTTATAGTATCATAAACTCTTGTTATGTCTCTTATAAAAAAAAATCTTTCGAAATAATTAGCCACCAAAATAAAATATATTAATTAAATCTAAATAAAAAATAAGGATAGTGTTTGGTGTTTTTTGAGTTGGTTTTTTTGTCCACTAATCTTAATCTTCGTGGGGTTGAAGGGAATGATTTGCATGGTTCATATTTTTGTGCATGCAATTTTTTTTTTTGTGGGTTTTCTTAAAATAAAAAATACAGTTTTGATTTATCCAAATATTAAATGAATAATAAAGGTAAATTGGAAATTAGTTTTATCATTGCCCAACATATACATTTGTGGGGGCCTAAAAAAATAGTTATCACTTGCTTTTACTATCAGCTACGACCTTCCTAGCTATCAGCAAACTGCAACTTTAAAAAAAATTTATCGAACACTTCTGCATCTAAGTTTAAAGAACTGAAACACAACAACGTGCTTGAAAAGTTAAAACAAGCACCCACTCAACATCTCATCAGCATTCGGCACATGAGATAGTCCTAATGGCATCCATGCAGTCAATGCCACGAGGGTTCAAGGTCCTATCCCCATTTTCCTTTATGGGCTTCTGCCTCTATTGACGACCGAAAAAAAAAAAAAGGAAAACTCTCAATCTTATAAATATAAAAATCACCCGGAGCTAAAAAATATGTAAAAAACCTCCAATTTGACCAAGGAATTGCATTTTACACCTTAACTTATAGGAATAATTGAATTCGACATCGTGCATTTTTAGAAATTACTAAAAATTTACTATGAATAAGAGAATATATATATATATATATATATTATTTACAGATTATAACTTTAACGCTGCCCTCATTCTCTAATTCTCTCTTTAAACCTTACATCTTTCACCTTGCCAAATCCCTATCTATCGCCAAATCCATCATTGTCGAGCTTAAAATTGCAGGTAAAATGATGTTTGGGCCTCCATTATCAGTGACTACATGCGTTTTGAGTTATTTTTTTTTCTTTTTTGTTTCCTTTTAAGGTTTTCTTCTTAGGTTTTTTAAAAATTTCGATGCTTTGTCTCTGGGATCACATCAAATACACTTAATTTAAGTTTTTTTTTTTATTCAGTTTCTCAAAGATTTGCTCGTTTGTGGAATCTGGGGACCACATCAAAGTGATTTCTAGGGTTTATAATCGATGGTGCATTATGGGTGTGGTTGATTCTAGAGTTTTTTTGAAGTCTGATGCTTTTTTATTTGAGTTTTTGGGACCACCATGAATGCAAGAATTGACAGAAGAATGATGATCCATTTTCCATCAAATAAAAGGATTAACGAAGCAAAGAAGATGAAGCAATTGGACATAAGAGATTAGTAAAGTAGGAGATAAAAGACTCACAAGCTACAAAGGCAAAAATCGAGCTCCACCGATGACGACAAGCCGAACTCCGCCACACCCAAACGATTTTGGAGAGCACCAACGAGCAGAGTGTTAGCAACAATATAGTGAAACAATAGAAAATGGATACAAATAAAAAACAAAAAATGATATAAAATATCTTTAAGGATAGTTTTTACTTTCATAATCGATTTAATACAATGCAACAGGTCGCAATAACTATTCTCTTAAAATATAACAGACTTTTTTATTAATGTACACTTCAAATAGTGAGATAACCGAAACAACGCTAATCTGACTAATCAAACAATTTTCAGTAAGTTTTTCAGTAAGTGATAGTAAAGAGAAGAAGAAGAAAATGTAAAACTGTATGTTCAAGAAGAAGAAGTTATATTTATACTGGTTTTGATTTTATAATTCATAAAAAAAAAATAATGGACATGGTAGGTGAATAATAGGCAGAATAATTGTGATTAATAGCTAAAATGGCTAGCTCTTGAAATAGTAAAAAATGGCTAATTTGACCACATTTTTTTTGGACCTATTTTGTTTAGGAAAATTGTTATCATGTAAAATAGATGGCTTATAATCAGCATATGACATTAATTTTGGCACTTCCCATATGATATAAAATGATGAAATTAGGCTGAAAAAAAAAAGAATTAATGCTGTTTTGTTAAATAACGGTTGGTTCTATATTTAATGGTAATGTCACAGGTGCGCGATGCACGGGTTTATTTTGTTGCAAAATGCTAATATGATTTATGTTAAATGTTTAGATAGACTCTAATTATTTCAATATTTGAAAATTTCTAAAAAAAATTGAAACATTCAATATTAAGTAAGAGAATTTTCAAAGATTTCAATTTTTGGGATTCTAAGATTTTTTTTTTCATTTTCCATATTTTTTGAACGATTCATTGCATAAAAAATTCATGTTCAATTTGAATTTTAAAATTTTTAAAAAATTTTTAGATTTTCTTGAATCTTTTTCATTTTTTTAACAAAAATGTTGCGTCGTCCATTAATTTTTTGGCCTTTCTAAAATTGGTAACCCAATGATAGGAATAAGGGAGAATAAGGGAAAGATCTAAAGTTCGAATCTCATATCTCTTAATTAGAAGTTATTGCCTTTAAGAATGTGAGAGAAAAGAACGTATTCCAACTCTTATATTTGAGAGAGTGTAATATAAAAAAAAGAATGTTAATAAATATTTTGTTTGAAAATATGTGAAAAGTAAAAGAAAAGAAAATAATATATATTATACTATTAATTTTATCTAAAAAAAAACAAAAGAACTAAATAAGGGTATAAAAGTAATTTTCCTTAAAAACAAAAATTAAAAAAACAAAAAACAAAAAGAAAAGTCCGCCGTCCCATGGACAGCCGACTTCTCCCCCCTCCCCCTCCAAGTGGGGAACATGTTTTTGTGGGGCCAGAAAAAGGAGACACTGGCTCCACCTTTTTATTCCCTCTTCCTATTCCTTTCAAACAAAGTGAACTTTCTAAATTATTTATAAGTATTTAACTACCTCAATTACTATTATATTTTTTTTCTAATCAATCATGGGTATCGTGATATATGATGTCTCTATTGATATCTGTATGAATCAACACCTATTAGTTTAAGTAATTAGAGCTTAATTCTTTTTAAATAAAATTTTAAGTTTAAATTTTATATATTAAAAAAATAAGCGTTAAAAAATCTTTACCTCTAATAGCTCTTTTCTAACTCAAATAAATTAATTGAAATTTAATGTAATTTGTGAATATCAAATTTTAGCACCAAAAAAAATCTTTATAACGGATAAGTATATGTCACGTGGCTTAAATTAACAAAAAAACAGAGTTCGAATTGTGTTACGTGTATACTTGCGGAATTATCAATTTTTTGACATAAAAGAAAAATGAAGCGTCTATAACTTAAAAAAACAAAAGTAAACATAATAAGTAGAAAAGTGATTTATAGCAATATAATTAAAGAAAACAATATTGTACTACTCTACGTAATAGTCTAATAATAAATATTGTACGTGTTGATCACGATAATTTTTGGGTCATAAATGATTTAGATTTACATTGGACCTGTGATACTTATTTTTTTATATATTTAGTGTATACTAATCTAATCTACTTAAAATAAATTAAATTATACAATTTTCTCAAAAAAATTTACCGTATATCACTCCTCTCATCTATTATTTTCACAAAAAAAAAACAAAAAGAAAAAAAAGAAAGCAACATTGTCGACGGCGATCCGAAGTCAACTTGTTAATCAAACCCCTATTTCACCAGTACGTAATCGTCAAATTTGACAGGCTTCAGCACGAGAATTGTAAGAAGAAAGCGGCGTTGCCCATATTTCCTATCAAACATTCTTCTTTATCTGATAAACAACTTTCAAAGTGTAGGCATCTGACAAGACATCACTCAAATGTTGCAATCATTTAATGGGACATATCTAACTTCATTTGTTTGACAACCAATGCAAATAAGCCAGCCACCATTCGCTTCGTGATGAATTTATTGGAACAGATGGAAGCCGTGACGATTGCGTAGGAAAGAGACAATTAAATATCACTAAAATAATTTCATTAGCACTTGAAGCAGTGCTGAGAGTAGGTTAATAACCTGCAGCGGGAGGCACTTTACCTAATAAGATAAATATTTCAAATCCTATTTAGACCAAACGTGGATATTGTCCGTAAATAAAAGTACGTAAGATCTTTAGATCACTTTCCCTTTTTTTTCCTGTTTGTTTATTTGACATTGTTACATGAACATATAAATTTATTAAATAATTCAGTTATATTGTAATAATATATATTTTTTTACACTAAAATACATAATTTTTGTAATAAACAAATAACGTGTAAATTTGTGTTGTAAAAATATTAAAGTTGTTACAAAAATTATAAATATTGTTGTAATATGATTAAATTGTTTGGCCAAAAATGTTTGTCCATTAAATTTTTTTTCCTTTTTGGTTACAATTTGCCAATGTCCTAAGCTATTTCACTATTCCTCTAGATTGTATAAACTTTGTTGTCTATTTGTGTATATTTGTGAATTAGTCCTCCTGCTATTTTAGTTTAGGTTCAAATTTCTGGAACAATGGCCCATCCAAAACCTTTTGTTAGTAAGAACCAAATTCATATGCAGTTACATCATTGTTAATCAAGCCAATTAATTTTGTTTAGTCCTAGAACCTAACAGCAAAATAGTCATTGCATGAGAGCAAAGAAAAAAAGTAAGAAGAGATATCATATAAATCTTAGTGGGACAATAACACAAAGGTTAACTATATATATATATATATATATATATATATATATATATAGACTCACGCGATGCACAAGTTTTATAATATTTATTAAAAAGTTTTATTTTATTGAAAAGAAAAATAAAAAAGACATTCTAATATTGATTATTAATTTTTAAGAAAATTTTTAACTATTATTCAAAAATAAAATGAATTTTTTTTCTCTTTAAGGACAAAAATTGGGAGATGTTTTTTCTTTTCCTTTAAGCAAATTTTGCGGCAGTACTTTTTTTTTCTTTTTAAGAATAATTAGGTAAAATTGAGAGATTTTTTTAATCTTTTTTATTTTTTAAAAAGGAGAATCATAATATTTTTTTTATTTTTTTTAATTTTATTTTGTTATAAATAAAATTGTATAATTAAAAAGATTTAATTAGAGTTAAAGTAATAATGTATAAATCAATAAAATCTTTTTTTACAATTAAATTTATATTAACTAATTTATAGAATCAAAATCCTGATTGTAATAGAAATTTGATAATTATAAAATATTTTAATATTTTTAATTTACTAATTTATGAGAAATCGTCACATAGTAGAAAGAGGAAAGCTGAGATTTTCTCTCATCAATTTTATATAATTACATATAGATATATATATATTTTTTCTCTCCCAGCCCTTGACCTAAAGCCACACTCGCTCCTTCTTTCGGGGGTTACCCTTCCTTAAAATAAAATAGAATCAATAAGCGTGTGTGTTAATGGACTTCAAATTCAATACGTTGCAGTTAAGAGTGGGAGGCTTGCTTGGCCCCATTATCTTGAGGGTGTAAGTCTCTGTATAAGGAATGGTTAAATCAAGATGGTAACAGGGTAACTATCAATCTAAATCTACAGAAACAATGACTAACGTTCTTACAATATTATTTTTTTGTGAAAAAAAAAGTAAGCCAACCCAAATCCTATATAGTATGGAATGCAAAAATTGAGGGCAAGTTTGGTATTGTTTTTGTTTTCTATTTTTCATTTATTTTTTGCCAAAAAACTAGAAAACATGTTTGGTAATTTGCTTTTATTTTTTATTTTTGTTGAAAAGTTGAAAGCATTTTTCAAAGAAAAAAAAATTAGGAAAATAATAATATGATATTTTACTAATTTGTTGTTCATTTTCTTTTCTGTACTTTCTCTCATAATTTTTTTTCTCTCTATCCACTCATTAACCTTTTCTCTCTCTACTCATTGCCTCTCTATCCCTCTATCTTTTTTCTTGCTACCTTCTCTCTGTATCATCTCTCTCTCCACCCTTTCTCTTTATTCATTCTCTCTCTACCAGTTCTCTCTATTCATTCTCTTTCTATTATTCTCTCTCTCCTCTCTCTACCCATTCTCATAATCTGCTCCATCTTTCTCTCTCTACTATCTTCTTTACTATTTCTCTCTATCTTCTCTCTCTACCCGTGTTTGCTCTATCCTCTCTCTACCCATCTCTCTTTCTCTTTCCTTTTTCTCTCTCCACCAATTCTCTATCCGTTCTCACTCTAACCACTCTCTACTCTTTTTCTCTACTCATTCTCTATCTACCCACTCTCTCTCTCTCTCTCATTATTCTCTCTCTAACTTCTCTACCTGCCCACTCTCTCTACCCATTCTTTCTTTATATTTTTTCTCTAATCTTTCTATATATTCTCTTTTTACCCACTTTCTTTGCTCATTCTCTCTACTCATTCTCTCTCATTTTCTCTATCAACTCTTTCTTTCTCTACCCTTTCTCTCTTTCTCCCCCTTTCTCTCTCTATGTATTTTTTATCCTTTCTCTCTCTAACCATTCTTTCTACTTTTCATCACTCTATCAACCATTGATCTCTATATTTTTCTCTCTGTACTCGTTCTCTCTCTACTCATACTCTATTTACTTATTTTATCACTATCCTTTCTCTCTCCTCTTTTTTATTCTTATTAAAAAAAACAAAAGTTGACAGCAAAAAATATAAAGATTCAGTAAACAGCAAACAAATAAAAATAAAAAACAAAAAACAACAGAAAAAAATGACAACGTTACTAAATGAGCCCTAAATGTATTCTATTTCCAACAATATACAACGCTTTCTAAAAATATACTACATTATTGAATATAACATATTGCATTCGGTTGAAAATGCACATTCCTTTAGGTGGAAAAAAAAGAAAAAAAACACGTTGCGCAATAACTGTAGCCGTCCCATATGTTCACAATATGCAAGAAGTTGTCTCTCAGAGGACGCTCTAGTGATTAGAGTTCAAAACTTCTATTTTAATGATCTCGAGTTTAAATCCTGGAAAAAGAAGAATGAGATTTATGAGAGGAGAGAGCTGCCTCATCGTATAGCTTACGGCCTAATGGGCTTCTAATGAAAAAAAAAAAAAACAATATGCAAGAAGTTCAAAATTGAAAATATACGTATATGTGTGCGTACAAGCGCGCTCACATATGATTCTGCATTTGTGCTTCATGTAAAAAACCCTTTGATGACTTGGTTCTGCAAGTTCAAGGTTACTATTTTTTTTTTCTTTTTTTCGGTCAATAAAATAAGAAAACAAGAATGTGTGTGTAGTGTGCACGAGCGCGGTCACATATGATTCTGCATTTGTGCTTCATGTAAAAAGCCCTTTGATGACTTGGCTCAGCTAGTTCAAGGTTACTATTTTCTTTTTTCTTTTTTTCGGTCAATAAAATAAGAAAACAAGAGTGACACTTCACAAACTAACCTAGTATAATTGCCTTACATTAAAACATTTCATTGAGGGCCTAGACTCAGAGTTTCACGTTAAATTTATTCGCGACATTGACGCTAGGCTTCAGAAGTATTATCTTTCATACATATACGTATTTTGAAGTACGCAGTGTGTGCACCAGACCAAACAGATCACCTAAACTATCGAACAAAATTTTAAAAAAAAAAAAAATCATTCTCTTGATCAAAGGAATGTCATGTTTACTTTATAGTTAGCTTGATGAACAATAAGTAAATGTTCCAAATTATTGTCAAAGAAATTCAAAACTATTCGTCCTCCGTAACCATAAACTATCCTCATTAAATTAAAATCGTCAATTATTTTAATTGGTACGCAATTAGATACAAGTCTGTTAAGTGAACTGCAAAGAAGAATATTTTCATATGTGAAAAGCTTCAATGATTGATGAAAAAATAACGAGAGTTTATAAAAGGAAAATTCAACGACACAGGAAATTACATAAACTTTAACAAAGGAAGTAAAATAGCAATTTTAAATCAATACTTTCGAGAAACAGGTAGTCCTAATATGGAACCAATCAAGCGACATATTTCCCTTCTCTTATTTTTAGAAGAACAAAAAAAAAAAAAAAAACCGAGAGAGGAAAAGGACAAAGAAAAAGCTCACATTTAATTGTCTTTAATTGATATTCAAACTCGAGACCCTTAATTCTAGAGCCGTAAGCCACTTTCGACATGAAAAAATCGTGTAGTTTATAGAATTTAGATATTTTCATTTGAAAATCAACTATAGCCACTCATTTATTTGCCCCGTCTATTTTTCTCCTACTTAATATGAAAAACGATATAATGTTTCTTAAGAATCAAGAGAGAAGAGTTCCCCATGTTTTTGTAAGCTTTAATACTATGATTTTGGTTGAATTATCTCGATTCTTGTTCATTTCGAGTGCGCATGGTTCCAAATCGAGAAAGACCCGAAACGCTTCCTCTTCGTGCAGTGGGGATTCGAGTCTGGGGACTAGAAATGAAGTGGAATAAAAATATGTTTGGATAAAAAAATTAGGAAGAGCGGAAAGTAAAAGAGAAGATTATTGAAAGAAAAAAAAAGAGAAAAAACAAATAAAATGTATTCAAATATTAATTTCACCTTTTATAATAAAAAATAATTTTATATAATATCAAAAGTGCCTTAATAAATAAGGGTAAAATTATAATTTGAAAAAAATAAAGATAATAGGGTTACTTACTAAACACACTAAGGGGATTAATAACTTTTTCCTCAATTTAGAGAAAATAGTTTTAGTAAATTAAAAAAAATTAAAAAATTTCTTCTCTTTTATCTTTAAAATATTTTCTAAACACAAACATCGTCCTTTCCTCTCATTTCTCTCTCTCTCTCTCTCTCTCTTTTTCCCTCCCTCAAAATATAGTGTTAAGCTTTTTTGGGTTTTCATTTACTTTTAAAATTGAATCTTTCATCTCCTTTTTGATGGGATCTATTATTGTACTTATCCGCCCGATTCCGACGGTGTCGTTGTGCAGCGTGATCGGGGACTGTGTTCCTTTCCCGTAATAATTACGCGTATTTAATTTTTTTGACATATACATTTTACAATAATGCTACAGCATTAAAAAAATTATATTCAATAATTTTCTCTAATATAATAGCTACCTAAGTTTTCGCAATAATATCTTTATTTTTTATAACTTAAAAATATTTTTATGTATTTTTATTTTTTATTATAAAAAATATAGATATCGTTATAAAATTTTAGACCATAATTACATTAGTTAAAATTTTTAAGTAATATTTACCTGGTGTGTTCTCTTTTTGACCTTTTTACTGCAGCTACCACGTCTTCAAAGCATGTCAGCGGTGTGTATCGCATGTCTGCGTTGGACACGTGTGCAACTGAGCATATGCCTATCTTTTGCCGTTTCCGTGCATTATAGCTCAATGCCAATTCAGTGAAATATACTATTGGTTAATTGTACGAGGAAAAATATTTGTACCCTTTTTATTTTTTCAAAAAGATGGGCAGTTAGAGATAGAGATAGAAGAAGAGTTAATAATATAATAATAAAAATATTTTTACAATGATATTAATTTTTTTAATAAAAAATAATGTAATAATTTATTATATTATATTTTATTAATATTATTATAAAAATAATTAAAATTATTATATTATTAATAATTTTTCTGACCACTTTCCACCTAAATCCATTTTTTTTCACTAATAGGCCCCAGTTAGCGAAAAGTTTCCACTCATCCTGCAAGTGGATCCTCTTTGTCCAAATCAACGCTGAATGGCCGAATGGGTCATAGGCGGAGACAACATCTCCGACTTGGAAGAACCATCATTTTTAAATTAGAAATATTAGGTAACAATATTTAAGTGATAATATAAATTATTAAATAATTAAAATTTAAAATATATATATATATTATTAAATAAATTATATAATTATTTTATTATTGTTTAAAATCAAGTTGTGTAATAAATCTCTTTCCAATGCATAATGATCTGTTTTTTAATAAAAACGAGTGGAGCACACACATTAGTATTTGGTTAAGATTCAACATTTACAACCAGGATACCGATGCTTTCGAGGGAATCTTTTAAGCACTACGGACAACTCAGAAATAAACTATTATTATGAAAGTTATACATGGAATATGGTTCCTTTCTCCCTATTGGACAGCTCTTAGTCTTTTGATCACTTCTTATGTTGGAGTTGGTGATACCTTATCTTAATATTTAGTATGGGACTTTGTGCAGTTGATTATTTTTTGAAGTAAAGTGAAAATTAAAAAGTTTTGATGCAAGCGCAGACTTACATGTGAGTCCCAAGATAGATTAAAGTATGGGCTAAACAGAGGATGTTGAGTTACATATTCATAAGCCTCCATTAACTAGAGGACTTGAGCCAAGACGCCCAAATATAAGGTTGAGTGTTGACTAAGTTTGTATAGTACTACATGATATCAAAGTCTCCATGATATGTGAAATGTGGGAACGTGCGAATGATGTTCTATCTTGTTAACTAAGTATCAGGATAATGCTCATCAAATCATGACATGGCTAAAGATTGAGGGTAGATAAGAGTTATGAAGATCAAATGATGAATGATCATGGGAGATAAAATTTACCAAGATCGAGTTGTAGGTGAGATCCTGGGAAGACGAGGATTATAATGTCATGATAGTGATCATAAGGAGATAATGGTTATCTCTGAGTCCTAACAAGTTAGAAATGTCAACTATCAATCCTATAAATAGACCCTTTAGATTGTTATTTATCCTTAGTGAAAGAGGAATTACTCAAAGAAAAAGAGTGGAACACTCATTTAGCTGTTCTTTTGCATATTTTGCGATAAAGTAATAAAAGTTAGAAAATGTTTTCGTATGCTCTTGTGTCTATTGTGAGCATGTGAGTTGTGTACTCGTTTATTAAAGTTCTATTATATAATCCTATATATACAATTTAACTAAAACTAAGTATGATTTAGTGTCATCACAAGGTAAAAATTTAAATGAGAGATCTAACCCCATAACAACAACCCTATTGGGCTTGAATTTCGGATGAGCACATAATTTCGAAGTAATTTGCAGATAATTGAATTTTGTCTCGAGAATTCACATTGATTAAACACTTCAATTTTGTTGGGGTTTTGCATTCTAATCATGAAAAGAATGTAAAATTTATAAGAATGAGAAAGTTACTCATTTATATAACTAACAACTTAACAAGTATCGTAATTTATTTAAAAAGACGCATTGATTGCTGTATATGGCGCATTGTGTTAGTGAAGAATCTAATAGACATGTTTTGTTAGTTTATACATAAAAAAAACCATAAAGTATAGTCATCTTTGCATAAATTATTAGGGAGTATACATATGTTTTTGTTGCAGGCAAATTTTGATATTGATGGTGCGGTGCCATCAAGAGACTTGAAAAAAAAACAAAAAGAAAAAGAAAAACTAACTAATTGACATCGGCGGCATTTTGCATATTTATATCAAAGTAGCTAGGAATCTTGCCGTCCCCCACCCACCAAAAGGAAACAAAAAAGATTTCCAAACTTATCCTTCTAGTTGGCTGTGACCACCGCATCCGGCCAAGTGTACGATAACTTTCTTGAATTTAATCTCTTAAAAAAAAGTTAGAAAATAAAGTCTAATATTTCAACCATTACCGTGCTCTCTCATGGACTCTAGAATGCATTAAGTTGACAAGTGTTATGTTGTCCCGACATAATTTTCTTTTTCTTGGATAAACAAATGAAATGGCTTTGCACAACATAAAGTTTCTACTTATTCTATTTTCCTCTTCGAGTAAAACATATTTTAGAAGACACACTCATTTGGAGGGGACAATTAAGACAAGAAAACCGTGGCCGTGGCTAGACATGCGCAAGTAGAAGACATAAGTAGCGACAATACTTCGACAGTTGGCCAATGGTATTGGTAGGTCACTTTCATAATCAATTTTTTGATAAAAAGGTGCCCAAAAGGTCCCTATCTCCCGGTCAATAATCCAAAACAAGATTTTGAAGTAGACCGGTAATCCCAGGACCACAGGCGAATCATAATGTCTTGTTTTCTGATAAGACTATTTATCGAGTTCCATTGATATATTCAAATTTTTAAGAGTTTTATTATATAATTATATTTTAAATAATAATAAAATAAATGTATAATCTATTTAATAATATAATTATTTTTTAAATAAAGTCATTTAATTACCTATATTATTTTATTTAAAGAATTTTACTAAATATTTTTTTTAAATATATATGTTTGAAGATTTAATTATTTCATAAGTTATAGAGATTTTGGGAGGACTTTGTTTTTCGATTTTACTAATAGATAATCCGCACGCATGGATTTGTTGAAAATTTTATTTTCATTTGTATTTTATTTAAAATAAAAAATTAAAAAAGAAATTTAGTTAAATATTATTTGTGTTTTTCAAGTCCGATATGAACTAAGTTTAATTTTATAATTAATTTAGATCTGTAAAAATAGATAATTAAATTAGACTGATTTTAGGATAATTTTATGATAAAACAGTAGGATTTGGGAGACGTTTTTTTTTTTCCCTTTTGATAAAACAATTATTTTTTTAAGTAAAAATAAGTGAATTTGAGATAGTATTTTATTATTAATAATACAAGTAAATGATACTTCATTTTTATAGTGTGAATAATCCTAAAATCCATCAAAATTACAATTGTAATTTTAATAGAATATTAAGAAAGACTACTATTATTAAAATTATAATTCTATTAGTAAAGTATATTAAGAAAGATTAAAATTTTGGAGAATTTATTAAATTAAAAAATTAAAAAATCTGAGAATTGAGATTTTATAAATCCAACACTAGAAGCTGCTAGTAAACATGTGAATATTCTCTCTACTTCTGTTATTATATTATACTAGTATTAGACCTGCGCAATGTGTAGATTTGTCAAATTTATTGAGAATTTTATTTTGGTTTGTATTTTATTTTCTAAATCTAATTTAAATTAAAATTTCTTTTTTATAGTTAATTTAGATTCACAAAAAACAAATGGTTAAATTAAAATGATTTTAAGATAAAAAAAAAGGAGAATTTATGAGTACTTCTTTTTTTTCTTAAAAAAATAAAAATAATTATAATAAAAAATAAAAATAATTAAATAACTATTATCAAGACATAGACCTAATCTGAAAAACCAAAAAAAAAAAAACAGAGAGAGAAATTGATTGGTCGGCCACCGATGTATATGAAAAGAAAAAATTTATAACTAATTATCTGATTGAAATCAAATAGAGACCCGTCAACTAATTTATCTGATTTATATGTTTTTGCTTGCAACGACAAACATGAAGCACGACAATGAATTTATGCTTTAATGTTTGTGAAATCACGAAATTCACGAAAATTTGTTGTGGTTGCGAATTTATGCTATTAAATTTTTATGCTTAGTTAATTTGATAATACACGGTTGAATTTATATCTTGCAACAGCGCTTTATTTAAAAACAGCCATAAAAAATCTACCACAATGTTCTACAATGATATAGAGGTTGCAATTTGAACTCAAGGAGTGTGAGCTTGTATGTGACGAGGAATAAGGAAAGAAAATTTTTATTATTTAAGAATTTACTTATATCTTATATTAATAATTATATTTTATGTTTTAATAGATTAGATATTATATTATTTAAAATATTTTCTAATTAGAATCCTATTTAAAATTATTTTCCTACGTAGATTTATATTCTAGTTAAAATTCTAGTCTTATTTAATTTCATTACTCTAAGTTTATATATAGGAACTAATGTTAGTTTTATTATTAAGTTTGTTTATGAAAATTGATTATTGATTTCAGAATATTTTTTTGAGTGGATTTTCGTATTTTGCGAGTGGATTCCTGCATTTATTATGGATGGATTCCCGTAGTTTTTTTATTTTCGGGTGGATTCCTGTTAGTTTTCTATTTTTCGGTTGGATTTCTGAATTGTTCTTTGTTTCCGTTTTTCGTCCTACATTAGTTTAGTATCAGAGCAAATCTCGACTCAAACCCGTTTTCAATTCTCAGTCACAACTCATTTTCGATCCTTAATCACACACAAAAAAGTTCTCAAACTTGTTTCCAATCTTCATTGAATCCACGATTCGTAGAAAATACCTTCGAAATTCTCAACAACCTAGCAAAAACCACACAGAGCTGGACCCTTCACCGGATCGCCATCGGGCCACCGCGGATGATCATCGGAGATACCTGAAATTACCTCCCTGAACTCACTGATCCACAAGCTCCACATCCTTGCTGTTCACGCGCCTGAAATCCACCAGGAACAGCTCAAAAAGACGATAGAAGTTTCTATTTTCAAAACCTGCGTTGCCGCCATCCATAGTTCAATCCGCCTTCACCGTCATGCCAAATTGGAAAAGAAACGGTCACGGACCCTCGTTCTCCACATCTCCATCGCCCGATCTGGTGTTTCGGTCTTGATAGGCCCATATTGAGTGTCCTTGACGCTGCCCGATGCCTCTCATTCGAGCGCCGCCATTCGCTCCGCGAGTTCTTCCATGGCGCACTACCACACGTGCGACGCCAGCACCCCTGACCTCCGACTGACCTCCGGTTGGTTTTCCCGACATTGCCGCAATCCGCCGTTGCAGTTGCTAGCCACCTTCTAACCTTGTGTGCCAACTAAACTATTACAGCAAGTGTGGTACAGTTCTTCGTTTAAAATTTTAGTTAATATTTAGGTTAGTTAATTATTAGATCAATTTGCTTTAAGTTACAGGAAAAAAAATACACAGAGAGAAAAAAAAAAAGTCAAAAAAAGAAAAGAAAAAAAAGGTGAGCAAAAAGAGCGATTTGTTTTTTCAGTCTAGTTCTTCGAGTCAAGAATCAATGTTTGAAGTATCATAGAGCGTTTGTGAAAAAAAAAAAAAAAAAAAGAGAGTTATTTATAGAGTTCAGTTACATGAGTGAGTGTTTAGAGTGTCTTAAAACAAAAATTAGTGTGTCTTATCAATCAAAATAATAGTTTGTTTTTAGTCAGTAAGTGTTTTATCTTTCAAAAAAAAAAAGAATGAAAAAAAATGTCTACTATTCTAGAAAGATAAATTTGGTATGCTAGACAAAAGCTACAAATTGCTCCCATTTACACTAGAGGCTTGCGATCTCTTCTACATCAAATTGAAGATTATTTGAGAAGAATGAAGCATTCAGGTACATTACCAGTTGCCTTAAATCCGTTGATGAAAGCATTTATTGGGCATCAATTCTTTCAACATTATAATGTTGATGTGAGAGTTTCAGTTGCTTCATGCCTGGTGAGATTTTGCAGATTGTTACTCCGAATTATTTTTCTTGCGATGACGTGATGAGGAATATTTTTGAGTTTATTGTATTATTGTTCGAGGATTTATGTGATGATACTAGTCCTTCTTATGGTAAGAGAATATCAATTTTTGAAACGTTTGCAAGGACACAATCTTATTACACGATGATGTATCTTGGCTATGATTCGTTGATTATTGAGATGTTTCACCACTTTATCACTGGTATAAGGGAGTATCACTCATAGAGAATTTTTATGCTAATGGAAGAAATTATGATTCGTGTGTTGGTAGACAGTGATAATATCTGTCCTAACTTACTTTTCCCACTATTATATAGTGTGGATAAGGTTCATGCTGAGATTTATCCTATGTCTTATAAGTTGGGAGAACGAGTACTTAGAAGTTGTGCTTCTAAGATTCAACCATCCTTGGTACATGCTATCAAATTTTTTGACCTATTTTTGAATCGTTACAGTAATGTTGTTGCTATAATATGCCAAGATATGTTGGAAATTGATGAACAATTTGATACTCAAGGTGATCAATGTGAAGTTGTAGCTCATGTTAATGATGGTAAAGTTGAGGATAACTTGTGTGTTCCAATCAATACGTGTGATGAGGTCATTCAACCTACAGACGAATCAGTTCATGCTAGTGTTTGGATTTGATGTCTAATGATCTTCCTCTTCCCATTGAAGATGAACCAGAAATAGTGACTTCAAACTATTCAGATGACGTTGCTTTATTAGAAGAAGTTGAACACATTATTGATCAAATGATAGCAGATGTAACTTTGCCTCTCAAGGTTGATTTGATTGTTGATGAATCTATCGCACCAATTGTCAGCAGTGACGCTACACAAGTTGAAGAAATTGATATTCCTCCAAAGTTTGTCTGCCCTGTTATGACTAAAGAGGTTGCACAAATTATGAGTAAAAATATTGCACAGAATGCGAAAGCCATTGATTTTGTCATTCCTTTAGAGTTTCACTTTCTGACTTTTCATGTCGAGTTCTCAAAGTTTGTTTCGTTGCTGCTGCCTCCTAATTTTCCTAAAGATTTTTCTTCAGCTCGAAGCTCATTCTTTTTCATTCTCCCGTATTTTAAAATTCGAGAACAAATTTTTTTCAAGCATGGGAGAATGATGGGGAATAAGGAAAGAAGATTCATATTCTTTAGGAATTTATTTATATCTTATATTAATAATTATATTTTATGTTTCATTAGATTAGATATGATATTATTTAGAATATTTTCTAGTTAGAATCCTATTTAGAATTATTTTCCTACATAGATTTATATTCTAGTTAGAATTTTAGTCTTACTTAGTTTCATCAGTCTAGCTCTATATATAGGAACTAATTTCAGTTTTATTATTAAGTTTGTTTATAAAAATTGATTATTGAATTTAGAGTATTTTTCGAGTGGATTCTTGTATTTTGCAGGAGGATTCCTGCATTTGTTACGGGTAAATTCCCGTAGTTTCTTTATTTTTTGGTGAATTCTCGTTGTTTTTCTATTTTTCGGGTGGATTCTCGAGTTGTTTGTTGGTTCCGTTTTTCATCCTACATCAGTAGGCCTAAGAGAACGAGAGACATTGTGTTCTCATAATTACTGCATATTTGTTATCACAATTGTTAAACAAAAAAAAAAAAACTGGACCACCAGTCCGAATTTGTTTTTCTTTTCTGAATCTTGAGCTACTTTTGAGCACAGTTTTTTGAAAGTAAGAAACCAACCTCAAAGGTTATATGAGAGGCTAAATGGCTAACAGAAGAAAAAGATGTGTGAAACCTAAAAAATCAAGTTAATGAACAGTTGAATTGTAACATAGAAAAAAAAAATCAAAACAACATATGAAAAGCGTGGGCAGATATTAGATAGAAAAAAAATTTATTTATGTAACAGAACAATTATAATTAAAAAAATAATCAAATAAAAAACTAAAATAAATACAATTAATTATAAGTACTATTTTTTATAAGTAATTATTTAGATAAAAAAGTTAAAATCTGAAATTAAGAAATCTAATTAAAAAAAAAAATAATAATGCAAATAAAAGATATTTGTACCTTTATAGTGTGAAAAAGAGAACTGCATATAATGATAAACCTAAAATCTATTAAAATTATAATTCTAGTTTTAATAAAATGCTAAAAAGAACTACATTGAAATCCTAATTTTGTTAAAATACTAAGAAAAATTACAATTGTTGAAATTTTATTAAATTAAAATAATCAAAAATGTAAAAATTGAGTTTTTGATAATTTCACTACCAAAAACTGTCACGTAAACATGTGAATATTTTCTATACTTCTGTTATTATATTTTATATATGATATATGAGAATTTTATTTTTACTCACTTTTTTTTATGAGTATAGCTTACTCATAATCTTACACAATATAATGAGCGAGATCCGCTTGAAATAAAAAAATAAAAAAAATAAATTTATATGGTATAAGATCATGTATAAGTTTTACTCACAAAAAAAGAGTTAAATTAACAAATACTTATAGATGGAACCGTATTATCATATTTGAAAAAATATATATATTTCTTGTCATCTTAGTTAATTAACATGTGGAAGGAAGGAAACTAATTTAGTGAAATGCGTGCATTAACGTATTTTTGTGTTTTTAGTACGTAAATAAAGATTTCTTATACAGTTTCCATTAAGCAAAATTACACATTCAATAATTTGATCAATTTATGTCTTAAAAGAGACATGTATGGAATGAAATTAAAATGTTATGACTAATTTAAAAATTGAAAAAAATAAAATTATAACTCAATTGTAAGAATTCTAGAAGTTCAGGAATTTCATAGGAGTTATCCTCTTAGAATATTCGTGTAAGTTTTTTTTTTTTTTTTATCTAAATTCGTGTAAGTTTTTCTTTACATAAGTTGTTTAACCCAATAAAATTTCACCTTTTTTCTAGATATATTCCTTATGCATTTTGTTTTCCTTCAATAAACAAATTTCATCTAATAAATATTAATATATTATTTTCTCTTAAAGTACAGAACTAGAGGCGGCAAATTGAGTTACCTTGTTGAAAAAAAAAACAAAGAAAAACTAGAGGTGACAAATGATCAAATCCAGTCAAATTATTTTGTATCTTAGATTATTGGGTCGTTAAGTTTCGAATACATCAAATTTTAAGTACATAAAATTTTGAGTTAATCAAATTTTGAATGAATAAAGTTTCAATTTGTGATTATTCGAATTTCAAGTCTGGGGTTAACAAAGTTTTGAATTATTTCAATTTTAAATATTTTGAGTTATGAGTTATTAACTGTATCAATTAACACAGGTTAATTCCAATGAAATATAATTATACAAGTACAAATAAGATCATTTTTTATCACCTCTAACAAAAATGCACCATGTAAACAAGGTCTCACGTGGCACAACTATTAAGAGCAAAGGAGACATATCATGCAATCGTCCAATTCTAAAGATTTCCAAGTTCCTGGGCACACAATGACATAGACATAGTGACACAAATAAAGATTTCACCCATTAATTTTAAATTTTTTTAAAAGAGCAATGTTTTATAGCCGGGGAAATAATCTGGAGAAACTATTTAGAATAATTTGGTGTTTAGCGAAAAAGAAATGAATTTTCATTTTTTTTAAGAAATCAAATTTAAAGTAACATTAATTACATTTAATGTAATTCTAAACACATTAAGAATTTTATTTTTTAAAATTAAAAGAAAGAAAGAAATGTCTTCGGATAAATATTCCAGCATAATCCTCATAACATGTAATCGAACTTTTTTGAGAATTACACATCATTTTTTTTTTTAAAATCTATTCTTTATATATCTACTATTAACTATTTTCACCATTTGTTGTTAGTTATCCATTAAGTCAGACACATCGCAATCTAATAAGCGATACAATTTAATATTTTTTTATTTTTTTAAATTATGATTTTCAAAATTTAAACAAAAAGTTAATTTTAAAAAAAAAAACGTAATTATTTTCAAATTTTCAACAATTTTTTTATTTTTTATTTTTCTTCTTTCTCTTGTTTCTTCTCTCTTTCTGTTCGTCGTCCACTGATGTTATCAAATCCCAGTTATTAAGGTAACCATGTTTGAAAATTGCGGTTGATGTTTGCTTGCAGAGAGCGGCTTAGCACGAGGCCGGCGGCGGAAGAAATTCTAAAACCCCAACGAGAAGATCGATCAACGAAGGCAATAACTCCAGCTGTAAGCAGCGGCGCCGCCATAAAAGGAACCACTGCGGTGCTGATTCGCCGCCATGGAAAAGTATTTGAGAAAAATTTTGACTGGCAATCAAAGGAGGATATGGTTTTTTTTTTTTTTTTATTTTGTTTAACTTTTATTAAACTTTTTGTTTTAAAATTTAAAAATTATAATTTTTTAAAAAATAATAAATTATCGTGTTACCATCTAAAACAGACATGACAAATGAATTTATTTGTGTATTTTTGATTAGACTGTCATGTGTTTGATTTAATAATTAATTAATAATAAAAAATAAAAAAATTAACGATGAATATGTGAAGAGTATATTTTAAAAAAAAATTGTGAGTGGAATTGAAGAATAAAAAATTTGAAGATGTTGGATGAAATCATGATTTTTGCCTATATACAATTGATTTGCTGCGGAAAATCCATGTGAAGTAGCCATAACTGCGGTCAATTTCCGAAATGCAAGCCAGAGTTAAGACACCCTTGGATTTCAAAAAGAGTAATGTTACGTGGACGAAATTCAGTAGATAGAGAACAAATGAGAAATTTATTTTTGTATAATTAATTAATTTATTTATGTAATAAGACGCATAATTTTTATAACGAAAAAATATATAAAATATATTTTTAAATTTTTTTATAATAATTTAACGTTTTATTGTATAAATAAACTAATTAATTGTACAAATAAATTTGTCCATCTATTCCTCATCTACCAAATCCCGTCCACCTATCTTTTCTATTTCAAAAAATGTGGATTGTCCGTATAAATATGACTTTTTTTTTTGGACAAATATAAATGTGAGTCGAGGTGTAAAGTATTTTATGTGAAATTACATTTCCTTTCTTTTCTAATGTTTAACCGAATTAATTATTAATATTATAGTGTTAAAAAAATAATAAATAATAATATTTAAATAAAAATAAAGTAATATATATTATTAAATAGTTTAATTTTTTTAAATTAATAAATTATTTTATATCTTTAAATAAATTACATAATTATTACATTATTAATTAAAATTAAATTACGTTTTTATTTTTTTTAAAAAAAATTTACTAAATATAAAGAGACGAAAATATCGAAATAGTCTTTTCTCAGCATCGTCAATGTGCCATTAAAACAGTCGTCAAGCAAGTCAGGACAGCTGCCGACCCTTCCTCTCTCTCCTCTTGTTTGTCTCTCTATCTCAACCGACGAACGCTTTTGAAGACAGACAAGCAATTACTCTTGCGCGTGTCAGTCTCGTGTCACTTAATTGATTTTTGCTCAATTATGGTCACGCTCTCCTCATAATTTGATCCTCAAATCAAGTTCACCTTTTAATTCTTGATTTCGCTCAATATCTTCCAAATTTGTGATTTTATTCCAAGAAAATAATTTCTATGGATTTTCAAAGTTGAAATTGATTCTTTATTTAATGTATATTTACGAACAAAAAATTAATTTTAAAGAACTTCTATAATATATTAATAGTAATCTACATCAAATTAAAAACTATTTGGAATGAGAATTAATTTATTTGATACTTTTAGATGTATTATGATTTCTAAAAGGAAATTTTCATTTTTAATTTCTTTACAATATATTCATCATCTGATAATATCAACGTAACATAAGGATAAAGGAGCATTTATGAGTTTAATACCTAAAACAAAGAGATCACAAACTTTGAAACTTAAGGGACAAAATCAAGAATTGAGAATATTTTCGAAACTAAATTATAAATTTGGTCTTTTTTTTTCTAATTAAAAAATAAAAGAAAGGAAGATGAAGAAGAATGTTTATATTGTATTCCATTATGGCCATAATTGAAAAAAAAGTGCAGACAAATTCGTTCACTAGAAAACAAAAAGACGCATGATATTTTATGTTACACACAAAATATTATATAAATAATATATAGGAGATAAAAAATTTTAGACATAATATAAAACGCTTTATTTTAAGGGTGTTCGCAAATCAAATTAGTCAGTTTTAAAAATATATTCGTATCTAATTCGTCATCGACGGATTAGATAATCACTCATCCACACATAATCTGTCATTCTATCCAATCTATCCAATCTAATCCACAAATTACAGATTAAATTAGATTAGTTTTAACTGATTGCATACAATAATTTTTTCATAACACATAATTTAGTTATAAACATAAACTACTTACCGCATTTAAGGATTAATTGGGATCATCCCAAGATTGGCACGCCACAATATAAGACGCAAAGTTTTCATCTTTACCGTTTACGAAATTCGAACAGAATTTATTTTTAATTGTTCATCCTTTATATTTGTTCTTTTTTCTCCCTGTTCTTTAGTTATCTTGTATTTGTTGGTTGTTTCCGGTCCTTTTGTCGGTTGTAGACAGATTAATCATTTGTTTAAGGACACTTGCTCTATCTGTTACTTCAATTATGGCCGCAATTGCGGTAAAATGTTTGACATGCTTGGGTTGGGGTTAGGATGTACGGATATAAATACCAGATATAAATGGGATACGACATAAATATAGGGATGCGAAAATTTTAAAAAAATTAAGATATGGATATGACATAAATACAGTTATAAAATATATTAAATATTATATATGTATTTATATAATTTAAATATTTTTAATAAATTTAAAACTTTTTTCTACCTATAATACATAATAATTATTATTATGATATTTTATAATGTAATATGTATTTTATTCATAATTCTTTTAAAAAATATTATATATATGTATACATAATAAAATATTTAAGTAAATAATATTTATGTATATAATATACTAATTAAAATATCAAATACACATAAAAGTATTTGACACATTTATTAAAAATATCTGATATATGAATTACAAGTGTTTGACACGCGTGTCTGAATTTTTTTTTATTTTATTTGTTTTGTTGAACACGTTTCGGAGTATCTGACACGTGTCTAATGAGTATCAGACGAGTGTCGTGTTCGACACAAACACTCACTATTTTAAAAATACCAGTGCTTCCTAGGACTGGGGTCTTTTATTGTTTGTTTTAGTACCGAGTATACAAAGCAATTTGGCGCAGAAATTTGTTCCAGAAACTCTTCTTTTACCGAGTTTTTCATGCCATGTGTTTGTTTAATGTGAAAAAGCCACGTTACATATGTAATAAAAGAGTCGGATTAAATCAGTTGAAAATAGATTTTAGAATTTTCAATTCATAGTCAATCTGTTCATGACAGATTTTAAAATTTTAAAATTATAATTAATACAGATCCTCATAATTTTGATGGATACGAATTCACGTGAATCAGATTAATTTTTTTTTAACGAATTGATCTATATTTAAATAATCATACTCTATATATTATATAAATTTATCTTATCTCTATTTATATATACAAAATTGTGTGTGTTTTCATAATGGAATATGATTTTATAAGAAGAAAATATTAAAAAAGGGCCGTGATGGCAAATTATCATTTCACGATTCTGATTTTTCTTTTGTTTTGCTTTTTTCGACGGACCGAGAAAATATTAAAAAGAAAGGTGAATATTTTATTGAAACACATCAACCCGTTGGGTTCGCCCCAAATCCAATCCAATTATCCACTAATCATCAACAATGATCCCACACGTGTCTCAAAGAAAAAACAATGACCCCACACAAAGTTTGATCCAAAGAATCTTAACCGTCTGATGTACACACCCACAGTCACAGACACATGAAAGTTGACAGGAAAATTTAATTTTTTAAAAAAAAAAAACAATTTACCGAGGGGCGTTCTCGTCATTTCGAAGAGAAGTTTGGGAACCTGGAGCAGCGCCTGGAGAGGAAAACTGTGCAGTCATCCTTGGGACAAATGGTGGGGTTATAAACGATGTCATCACAGCCGTCGGTTCGGTGCCTCTTGAAATCGATCAACGTGGTGAACATGGCGATGAACAGCACCAGGTGATTGGAGGCGTACCTCTGGCCCACGCACTGGTGGGGCCCGGCCCCGAAGGACAAAAAGTTTTTCTTGTACAGCTGGTCCTCCCGCCGCTCCTCCGAGAACCGGTCCGGGTCGAACCGGTCCGGTTCGGTGAACCCTTGGAAGCAGCTCTCGAACGTGGAGGGGAACACGATGGTGCCCTTGGGAATCGTGTAGGACTCCGTCAAGGGAAAGTCCCTCATGGCGACGTGCGGGACAAGCGTCGCCGGCGCCCTGTACCGGAGAACCTCACGCGCCACCGCCTGCGTGTACTTCATTTCCCTAATCTGCTCGGTGGTGATGAGCTCGTCGGAACCCGGCGACCAGATGCCGGAAACCTCTTCTCGAATTCTGGATAACACCTCGGGGTGCGACTCCAGCAACGCCACCGCCCAGAGGAGCGACGACGTGGAGGCGTCCTGGGCGGCGAAGAGGAAATCGAACAGGAAGCCGCCGATCTCGGCGTCGCTGGTATTCACTGGAGCCGGTTTTCCGGCGGCTTCCGCCTCGGAAATCTCCCGGACGGTTTCCTGCATCCAGAAATCCGCCAAGCACGTCGGCTCTCCGCCGCCCCGCATTGCTACCTTGCTCTGCTTCGCGCATTCCGAGAGCGTCTCGACAAGGCGGTCAACGGCGAGCCTGGCGCTTCGGAAAGCGAAGCCAGGGAGGTCTATGGGGAGTTTCATCAATCCAACGTTGAAGAAGTTGTAATCGAACTTGAACCGCTCCCGGGCTTCTTGTCCCAAATAAGGCCCGACAAAGACGGTCTGGGAAGTCTCCAGATTCATGTCTCGAACAAACAACCGAAGCGAAATGGGGATTTTCGGATTCTCCGAGGAAACTGTCTCCCAGAGCTTCAAGTGCTTGAGAATGATAATCTGCTGCAGCCTGATGTAGGTGGACAGCGCTCTGGGAGTGAAATTCGGGGCGATCCGTGCGCGAAGATCTTTGTGCTCCTGCCCAAACAAGTAGATCAAATTATGGTCCCCAAACAGCTTCTTCCCAAAAGGGTGTCCCACGAGCAAGAACCCGTCCGGCCGCACATTGGAGAAAATCTGATGGGACAGCTCGGTGTTGCGGATGAAGACGATGAAGCGGCCGATTATGTAGTTGGCGCAGAAGCCGGCGCCTTCGGAGAGAGCCGACTGGGTGTCCCAGAACTTGGTGGGGTCCTGAACCAAAGAAATCGCGTTCCCTATAAAAGGAACCACAAATGAAGGGCCCGGAGCTCCGCGTTTCTTGATTAAATAAGAGATCTGCTCAACAAGAAGAAGGAAAGCAAGAAAGGACACCAAGTATGGGGATATAGTTGAGATGGATGAGTAGAGGTTCATTCTGTTGAATTTGGTGGTTGATAACTAATTAACAACAGAGTTCCTTAATTTTGTGTATAAATTGTTGTAAGAAAACTGAATGCAAATGGGGATTGTGTGAAAATAGAGCAGAAAAATCTGGCTATCAGCGAGCTGCTGCTGCTGCTGATACTTACAGCATTGCTATTTCACTGCTATAATAATAATAATATAACTTAATTCTGCGATTGGTCTCAGCAGCCAGCCAGCCAGCCACCATTACCACGGGAGAAGGCGAGGGACCGTCGAAGGAGAGCTGGGGGCAGATAAATAGGAAGGGTGCTGCGATTCTCTGCGGAGGAGCGTACTTGTTCCTGTCCAATCAAACATTTTACAATATAATTTTATATTTCTCTAATTATTTTTCAAAAAATTAAAAAAATAATCATACTGATATTAATTATTATATTTATAATTCGAGTCAAGTTAAATTTCATTGTTGTTGATTACAGTAATTATTAAATTTAAAATTTAACTATAGACTATGTTCGTTACGCAGCGGAACGAATAACAGGAGCTTTTATCTATATTGTTTGGCTCTATGGTATTATGGATAAACTTTAAATACGTGCTATTTTGGTATCGAGGAATTTTTTTTTTTTTTTTCATAAAAAAGAATCACTATATGCAGTCGATGTTCATAAAATTATCAGGCTTTCAAACAAGGTAAGCGTCAACCTTTTACCCTTTTATATTGCCAAGGTTTTAAATGTTTAATAGAACAATCATTCATATTATAAGTTGTGTACTTGTGTAAGTATTTAAGATTTTCTTATTCTTTTTTATTTTTTTTTTTAGGGGAAGACAGCTAGGTAGATTTGGCAGAATCAATAGGACATGAGATGCCATGAAGAGTTTTTTTTTTTTTTTTTTGAACAGTAAGATTATAGGAGTATATAGGTTAAAAAAATATATGTAAACTAAAGTTGTCAGAACTGAACCGGTTATCGAATCAAAAATATTAGTGAGTTAATATTCAAGCGGTTAAACCAGTATTTGAACTGATATTGAATAATATATATATATATATATATATATATATATAAATAAGTAATTAAAAAAATAATAATTAAAGATAGTGATTAAATATTAATTTTTTTAATTTTAAAGATGAAATTGAAAAGTTTAATAAGATTTAAGATTAAATTAAATTTTTTAATTAAATTTAGTACTGAAATTATAATTTAAATAACATATGAGGTCAAATTATAATTTATAAAATTTTCAATTTCACTGAATCGATTCAACCGGTTCGGTTTTTACCGATTTTTACCAGTTCTTTGATCGATTTTTACCGGTTCAAGTTACCCATCAAAATTTGCCTAAACCGACTTACACTTCCGGCCAGTCACTGGTTCAACCAATCAGGCCGGTCGGTCCGGTCCGATTTTTACAACAACGATGTAAACAAGCAGTCCTTTTAACATCTTTGAATAATTTATTTTTTTTTTAATTTTTTAAATTCAATTATTTAATAATTTATATCATTTTGATCTCACTTAACTTATACGTAATAAATATTTCTGTTTTGTTTTAATTGAGTAACCTTTTATTATTTTGGATCAATTCTAGAATATTCAAATTAAATGGGCAAGTTGAATACCTATTATTGAATTTTCTTTGGAAGAGTACGTACTCAAATTTAAAACCTTGGCAACTAGTTTCTTTTTTTTGACCGAAAACCTTGGCGACTAGTTGTGCCTCATCTTATCTTTACCAAATAATTCAACTCAATTATGATAAGTAAAAGTCCAACTAAAAATAATGTCAACGTTTAGGCTTAAACCATAAATTTTTATTTCATAATGCATCAAAACTTTCGACTCTGTGGTATGCTACAATTTATTATTATTATTTTTTGGGTGCAAAAGAACAAGAAACTTAAAGTAAACAAAAAGAACTACGCAGGAACGCAACGCTATTTTTGTCACCGTTCAGCAATAAACTCAACCCAAAAGTGGATGGGAGAATAAAACATCCTCAAAGCAACTAGCATCATCAAGTTTCGCTAAAAAAAAAATCCGCACATAAATTACTTTCCTGAAAAACACATTGCAATAATCACTGGAACTGGGACTTTCATCCCACATCAGAGAAGCAACAACTTGAATTACTCGTCCACTTTGGTTAGAACAAACGTCTCCGTTTTTTACGCAATGCCTTTATAATGTAAAAAACTACGTACTTCCCTTGCTTCAATTAGTATCTCAACTGCTGTTAGAGATTTTGTAATTGCTTGTACTAATCTTATATGTAATTATGTAAAAAGTGATATTTAGAGTTAAAAGTATTCAAAGTTTCTATCAGCAGACCCTTACTTTATTGGTATATACTTTTGAAAAAATTAACAAGGTCTCTCTTGGATATATACTAGAATTTATTGGAGAAAAAAATATCATAGACATAATTCATAATTATATTTGAGTAATTACTATAGAATTAGGATCTGTGTTTGATACTTTAAAAGGGAGGCAATAATTGTCTGATCACCTTATGTAAATTGAAATTCTTCCATAAAAGATGTACAGATGATAATATTTCATACATAGAAGTTTTCCAATTTTCTAATGAAGATTTTATTGTATTTATTTTTTCTTCTCAAAATAAATATTTGTTATTTTAAACTAACTAACAATATATACGTGTGCCTGAATTCTGTTAAGATCTTCGTAGTATTTTTTTTTTAACCTTATTGCTCTTTTCTTTTGAGTAATTAGAGAAAATCATTTTCTTTTTTCTTCATTTTTTGAGAAAATGAGAATAGTTAATGCGCCATTGTAGGTGAACATTAACATCAATAAACAGTACGCATTTTAATTTAGGTAATTCCAATATTATTAAAACTCAATGGCTCAAAAAAAATAAAATTATTAAAACTTAAGAGCTAGTTTAGTAGTAAATTAGCATATTTCTACACTAGCGATCTAAGTTCAGTCCACACGCCTGCGCCCTCCCCTAGCAAATTGCTAGATGTCCGTCTATGGGTTCTAGATTCAGCAATTGCAGTGGTCTCCAACTGCAGAGCCTCGCTCGGCTCTCCTAATATTTGGATGGTGGGTCGGCCTTTGTGAGGGCAGTCCAATAAGGTGTTTTCATCAAGAATTACTTCGACTTCGGTCCGTAAATACGATTGCCAGCACACTATGATGCATGTTTAAAAAAAAATCCAATATCATTAAAATTGTTATTTGGCCATTTGGAAATTGGGAGACGTTCGGGGAGGAAGAAGGAAATTATGAAAGTAAACATGTCAATTGGGCCAGACGGCTTGTGGACTGGCTCGGCCTAGCTCAACATAAGCCATGTCAGGCATGACATGTATTGTACAGTATCAAGTTTGTGTTAGGCATGATCAATATTAGGAATTAAACTAAACTTATATTTTCTTACCCATGGGCAAGGCCAGACACGACCCATGATGGGCCCGGGCTCAGGGACAGCCCGAGCCCTAGTACGACGCAAGCACAACCCCTTTTAAAAATGAGTTTAAAATCAAAATAAAAAGAGTAGGCAACTGAACCATGGTTCTAGAGAATAAAAATAATAAACTCTTTCACCAAGTTAAGTGCAATGGTTTATATATTTTTTTATTTTTAATTTATATTGAATAGAACAAAATATATTACCATTTCATAAGAGTTTTTTATTTACAAAAGTTAGAGACAATATTTCTATGATATATTTATTTAAATTTCAAAAAAAAAATAGATATGATGTAATATTTTGTTTGTATTTTTTTATTAAAATTTAATATTTCACTTTTGTAATTGGTTATTTGAATCTCAAGTTTAAATATTTAATAATAAAAAAGTAGCATTTTTTTATCTTTCACTTAAAATTTTTATTTATTTATTTATAAAAATACATGATACTATTTAAGAACGATGAATGACAAATGTGCGACTTGATTTAAGTATGATTAATAATCTAAGCACATCACAATTTAGACACGATTAATGGCTTAGACACGATAAGATGAGTCCCCCAATTACGGCACGATGAATAATTTAGACATAGCACGGTGAGCGGTCTAAGTACGGTACGAAATAACATGAGCCCATAATGATTGGGGCTTATGGGCCGTGTGAGATTTATTATCTAAATTTTTAAATACGACACAGCACGACATGAAAGACAAATGAACCGTACTAAGGCACAGTATAAGATAAGTGGATTTCAAAAAAATTGGGTTGTACCTAGCAAGACAAGGCCCATTTGACATGTTTACATGAAAGGATAGAAAGAAGTAGGTGAGTGGTTAAGTGAAGGGATGGGAGATGAGGTGTGTGGCCTAAAAGTGGGGTGTGCAATGCTATATCATCAATTTAATAATGCAGTTAACTAAAAACTCAACTCGATAAACTTATTAAACTCTTTGAATTTAATTGGTCACTTCGAAAGCCACTAATTGACAAAAAAGGTTCTTACATAATTCATTTTAGATAATAATAAATTAGTTGTGCAGGTTGTTAATGACATTTGACAGTTTATTATTATTATTTTTTAAATTCAATTATATAACAACTTATATAACTTTAGTTGCCATTTTGTTACTACTTAAATGTTACTACTTAGCATTTTCTTTGACAAAATCATATAACTTACTGAATTATTTATAAACTTATACCATATTTTTTGTTTTAGCTTCTTTGCATGTATCCTAGTTTCATGATTCTTGTTCTATTTTTGTTATTTGAATGCATTTTCTATTACAGGAACTTAAATTTTTGCTGTTTCAGATTTCTTTAGGTATTTTCCGAGAGCAATCCTTATTTAAAATTTTGTTATAACATTCTTATTTAATTTTAACTATTCAGATTATTTGCCTATTATAATATATTATTTCAAGTTTTTTTTTTTATCACCAATGATGCATGGACACTCTAAATTTGGAGCCGTGCAAGTGTTTGACACGCGCTGAATACACTTTGAACGCGTGTCGGATACGCCAAGAAGTGTACAAAAAAATTTTGAAAAAAAAATTAGACACGCTTGTTAGACATGGCAAAGGGGTGTGTCAGACACGCTTAAGACATATTTAAAAATATTTTAGTATTTTTACTTTAAAAAATTCTTTAAAAAAATAGAAAAAAAAATTCAGAGACTTAATAGCGTTAACAGTCAAGTCGTCGTCCTCTTTTGCTCTTTTCCTCTTCTTCGACAACAACAAAAGTTACAGAACAGATTGGTACTCCAGTAACTCTTCATCCTTGAAATCACTTGCTCTGTTGCTTCTCCTTCTTTCTTCTAGGTATATCACTAATATTTTCCTTAATTTCTTTATTTTGTTATTTAAATTTTTAATTTCTTACTTCAATTTTAGATTTTAAAACCCTAAATTAGGAAAACACAAACCCACTCCACTATTCTTGACGATCCACTCCACTATAACATTCTCTGTGTTCTAAATTCAATTCTCGATTGTGGGTTTTGTGTTTTTTGTTGGATGTTTGAAGCGATCAACACAAGGTTTTTGAGGTGGCCATAAAATGGACCACCATTGCAATACTGGACACTGTTGCTTGAAATTGACAAAGCTATAAAGTCCACTGGTCTCAAAAAGTTGATTCTTTTCTCAGCGCCCTCTGACCATCTTGTTAGCCAGGCATGTGCTTTCACTTTTTGATTCCGTCTTGATTGTTCATGTTTGGCCTCTAATTGCTGATATACAATGATTGCGTGTGTGTGTGTGTGTGTGTGGGTATATATATATATATAGTTTATATATATAGCTTAGGTGTCTTATCTTCTATGGAGGTGTTTTAATAAATCATTTTTCATAATTATTTTTTTATTCTATCTTTTTTTTTTTTTTGATGGGGTTCTTTTTTGAAGTTAATTAGTACAGTTTGCAAGTAACTGTTAATTCATTCATATAAAAACTTGAGAGTTAGTGATTTAGTTGGTTTGACTTTTGATTCCTTGCTATATATGAATTGTCTCTAATAAAAAGAAATCATGTAATATGTCTGAATAAAACATCACTAGTTCAGTTGACTCCTTAAAGGTAGGCATTGAGTTGACTGCAAGAAAGATTTTTCTTTGTCCAGTCATCTAATATGATGTGTCGCTTTTGATGTATGTTATATATTTGGCTATATATATATATATATATATATATATATATATATATATATATATATATAGTCGTGTTCATTTCGTATCCGTATCTTTTTTTTTTTTTTGTTGAGATTTACATGTCCTCATGTCTTTGTCCACTGTGTTCATGTCCATGCAACTTAGTCTATCACATTAGTGCTAGAATTAGAAGATCCTATCTTCATATGAGACAAAGTTAATTTTAACGGAACAGCAAAGTACTGCTTTAAAGTTAAATATGTTTTAATATGAGTAATACTACGATAGCTGGTGACCTAAAAATTTGACATAGTTTGAATTAATTTGTTAATATGAGTATTTTTTTTCCTTATTTTAGAAAAATTTATTCCGGTCTTGTCTATCTTGTGTCTGTATTCTAATTTTTTTTTTTTTAGATTGACGTGTCCCCATGTCTTTGTCCGCCATGTTTGTGTCCATGCAATATAGTCTAAAACATTAGTGCCAGAATTAGAAGATCCTATCTTCATATAAGACAAAGATAATTTTAACGGAATAGTAGAGTACTACCTTAAAGTTAAATATGTTTTAACATGAGTAATACTACGATAGTTGGTGACCAAAAAATTTGACATAATTTGTTTTAATTTGTTAATATGAGTATTTTTTTTCCTTGCTTTAGAAAAATTAAATGGCAAAGTTCCATGGATTGAACCCCTTATTCTTTTTCTTTTGTAGATAACTTCTTGCTACCATGACCAGTGAAACTTGATGATAATCTTGGCCAATTTTTCCTTATAAGCTAATCCTCATTATGTAATTCATAATCTGATGAACTTGTTAATATATATATATAAGGATACATGTTGTGGATGATATATTTGACATCATGATAAAACATAATTGATTGGATGATAGATATAAATATTATAAAAGTAAAATTTAAAATAATAATGTCTTATGCTTTTAACACAACTAGTTGGATTAAAAGCATATTTTTTGCTATCTAACAACTTATATAACTTTTTGATCCAAAAGAAACCATTGTATTAAGATAATTTGTTTCCATACATAGGATTAACACGAGGGCATTAGAGAAACTTGTAGAAAGCAGGAATAACAATCAACTCAAATGGCCTACGATTGACTAAGTAATAAGAACCACAAACTAACTAGGCCCAAAGTCCAACTAGACAAATCCCTCTGACAATGAAACAAACTGAAATTGAGTTAGACCTACCTAAATCTAGGACTTCAAACAAATATAACTCGTTCGGATAAAGCCGCCTACGGTAGCACCAACTACACGTTGGCGGATCTACGACGGAAACCGATTGGGTATACCTAGTGACAATTTCCTTCAAACTTATCCTATAGACTCACACGAATTGAAAATAAACGAGATACAACTCTAGTCCCAAAAATCAACAAACAAATGCATCAGTACATCCAACCCAAAAATAACCACAGTAGCCCAACTCGGATCTAGAGGTAACGAGGGAGGACAACGGTGGGAGCTATAGTGCCATCGTCGATGGGATGAGCGATAGCATCTCTAGTGTTGGAGGCGGCGTCAGTGGCAACATCAGAGGCAGCGACTGCCGGAAACATGGGTAGCAGTGGTGCCATTTGTCCATCTGCGGCAGGTAGCACTGTCTACTCTATCTGTGATGAACAGGGGGGCAAATTTTGTGGCAACTGACCTGCAGGTGCCTCCTCTAGTGGCAGCTGGCATTTCAACTTAGTAGCTGGAAGTGATGGCTATAATGGTGAAAGCGACGTTGGACTCCAGAGGGATCTACAAACGGTGACATAAAGGCTGTGGAACACACTACTGGAGCTAGATTTGAAGAGAAACCAAACTAAAAAACCATGAATAGGGAAACTAGGTGGAGGAAAGAGAAAAACGTAGAGTGGGAAGGACAACAAATACTAGGAGGAGAAGTGGAGGAAAAAGGAAAGGGAGAGGGTTGGGGTGGCTGCCTAGCCACCTCTGTCGGTCAGTAATCCAGTAGAAATTGGGAGAGAGACTTCAGAGAAAATTTGAGAGAGAAAAGGTTACAGAGAGAAAGGATCATCTCTAAAAACACAATATAACAACTCATATAACTTTATTACTACTTTATTACTATCTAAATGTTATTACTTAATTTTTTTTTTTGATAAAATCATATAACTTTCTAAATTATTTATAAACTTATACCATATTGTTTGTTTTGACTTCTCTACATGTATCCTAGTTTTGTAAGTCCTATTCTATTTTTGTTATTTGAATACATTTTCTATTATAGGAACTTAAATTTTTGTTGTTTTAAATTTCCTTAGGTATTTTCAAAGTTTGCAATCCTTATTTAAATTTTTGTTATAACAATTTTATTTAATTTTAACTATTTGGATCGTTTACCTATTATAAAAAATTTTCATAAAAAGAAAGAAAGAAAAACACCAAATGATGGGGGAGGTTTCCGCCCGCCGTTCTGATCCATCACGCCATCATCCTCGTCAAGACCCAGAGGAAGCCGAGGAATTATAAAACCAATATAATCGATGAAATGAAATTTTTCCATGACTTCGGTTAACAAGTTGCTTCACCAATCTCTTGACATCACTGGATGGGTGCTTTCGGAACCGATTCACATGTTCGCTCGAGGATTCCATCAAGGAGCCAACCAACACAGAACACAAAACACCCGAAGAATTCCATGAATAAATTCCATAAGTAACCTTGAGGGCCTGAATAAATGGATGTTCCATATACGTTAAACTTTGAAGCAAATCAACCAGGGAGTCCTCCGACTGCAACACATCCACAAACCAAGTGAAAGAACTCAGAAAACAAAAATTCAGAAGAACGACGTGGGAGATGACGCAGTCGACGCCGGGCACGGCGTTGTCGACCTACGGGGCGAGGGAGTGGAAGCGGTGAGAGACGACGTGGCAGAGGCCGAGGCCCTCGAAATCGACGATTTTGTTGAAGATGAGGAGGAGGACGGAGACCGGCGGCCGATCGAAGTGATTGCTGGTGTCGTCCAATGAACGAGATGGGTCAGTTTGGATGATTTTTCAGGGAAAAAAAACAAAATTAAAAAGAAAAAGATTACGATCGTTCCAAACAACAAATAAAAATTGCCGCTTCATCACTACTTTGATGAGGTGGCAAATTTTGTCCAACATGGCAGATGAGGTGGTACTACGTGGCGTTAATAGTAATCTAATAGAGAATGATGTTTTTTAGTTATAGAAATAACGTTGATGGCGAATTATAAAAAAAAAAAAAAGAAGTAGATAAAAATTGAAAAATGCTGAAATATAGACAGTGTAATTTTGTTTTTTTTTACCAAACAATAAAGTATTATTGTTGGGTTACAATTTAAAATTCGTGCGATTTTTTTTTTTATTTGAGATTAAGATTTCTGTGTTTGTTAACTTTAGCAATTGAGACCCCTTTTAGAATTTCGTTAATTTCACTAAGGAGAATAAACTACAATGCCGTTGTTTTTGCCCGGGTTAATTTTAAAAAAAGAAAACTCATTTTCAATTCTAAGAAGTTCTATAAATTTAATTATCTAATATTTGCCTCATTATAATTATTTTATTTTTTTGGAATTTCTCATTATTTATAATTTATGATTTTTTGTGGGTTCAATTTTTAAATTTTTACAAGATTAATTTTTGAATTTTTTAGAATTCATAATTTTTAAATTGCTTACCAAAAAGCAGCCTAGTTCTTGTCACCCTCCGTAAGTTTATGATTTTTATGTGAAATTATCCGAATCCTTACAGAGAATATCAATTGCCGAAATTAAAAAGAGCTCCATTTTAGAGTTAAAAGAATTTACAATAGGAGGACGTCGGGAATGTAACAAATAGTTAATTTTAAATAACAAAACTTATATTTTACGTAATAAAAAATTCAAGTGTTAAATTTTTTTATGTAAAATATAAATATCGTTACTTAAAATTTATTATTTGTTGTATTCTATATATCCTCTGATCCCAAAATGTTGGCTCTTAACTTTTTTTTAATTAAAAATTACAATATTATTATTAGTGTATAAATTGAAACCTTAGGTTTCAAACCTCATGGCAATGAGATGTATAAGCAATAAACAAAAGATGAGAGCTATGACTCGGGTTTAAAATTGCGACATGGATTGAGAATTTACACAAGTAAAATCCACACATAAGAATAATGTCAACCGTATTTAGAATAATAATTTATGGGCAAGGATTGTGAACCGACCGGGGGACCGGAGAAATTGACCGGAGGGACTTAAAAAATACAACTGTTATTTTTTTTTTGTAATTATATTGAAAAATTACAAAATAAAAAATTATAAATTTAAAATTTAAAATTAAATGAGTATTATTTTAAAATTTAAAATATAAAACTTATATAGTTTATATTAAAATAAGAAAAAAAATTCGAAAAAATTTTTCCTTGAAAAATTCAACCCGATTGCATTATAAATGCACCGGGTTACATTTTTTAATAAGGATCGGTGCAGAACCTTTTTCCATAATTTATATATTCAAAATTTCTCGGAAAAAAATCACAGTATTTCACACAAAGCGCAACAAAACGGGCAAAATGCGCAATAAATGGAATTAAATGTGTAATAATACTTGAAAAAGGCAATATCATGAAATTTAATTCTTCTTGTACTATTTTTCAACTGTTGGCGCTCATATTGGTCTACGTGGTGCAAATTTTGGTTATCCTATTACCCATTAGGTGTTTTTATTCTTAGAAAACTTCAAATTTTTTAAAAATTATTATTTCAATACGATTGAAGTTTGAAGTCAGCGCATTAGGATCCCATCATGATATTCGATTTATGTAACTTAAAATAAGAGAGTGACACATAGCTCAAGGTAAAAAAAAAAAAAAAAGGCTGTGACTCAAGGATAACGTGTCTTTAGCAACACTTCAATAATTAGAATATAATTTTTATTGTAGAAATTTTATATTTTAATTTTTAAAAATTTTAAATTTAACTTATTTTTATAAATATAATTTATTTATAATTTTATATTATTTATATATAATAAAGTAGAGTCTATGTTGACAAAAAAAAAAGAGCCTATTTAAAATAAAAATAATAAAATAAATTTTTATGTTATAAGTAAAGCGTGAATTAGACTCATATAAAAAAAAAGTAAAAATAACAAACACCCTATTTTTAAGAAAAGAGTGTAAGATTTATAAGAAAAAAGAAAAAAGAAAAACTTGACTCACCTAATTCTAATACCAACTATCATAAGGTTAAATTTTGTACTCAAATTTTTACTTTGTGATGATATTAAATCGCATTTAGTTTCAACAAACTCGTATATACAGGATTACACAATGAAACTTTGTAAACAAGTACACAACTCACACATTCAATAAAAGACACGAGACGGAAACCTTTCTCAACTTTTATTATTTTATTACAAAGCATACAACAAAAACAAAGTCACTGAACTCTTTTTACTTTTTTTTTTGAGTGATTTCTCTCTCATTGAATACAAATAATAAATTCATAAAATTTATTTATAGTTGACACCTCCAATTGCTTGGGACTTAGAAATAATCATTATCTTCTCATAATCTCTATCATAATTGATAATCTTCATTATTTCATAACTTTTGCGTAAATTAACAAATGTAACATCACTTTTAAAAATTCATAATTTAGACTATGTAAAAATTTTTCCTAACAAATATACTATTATGTCCAATTCAATAGACAAAATCATTTAAAGAAAGCGACTTGTCATGATAATATTGACCAGATCCTAGCATATAATATAAAAATATAACAACTAGATTTCATGTCAGATGCAAAAAATGATCATTAAATTTGATGATGCAATAGATTTGTTAAGAAAAATTTCTACTAAACTTAAATTGTGAATTTTTAAAAATAATATTTTTTTTATTTATTTATTTAAAAATCATGATTTTTTTATATATTAATCCTTTATTTTACTTCTTTTGTTCTCTTGAAAAAAAAAAATTTAGGTCTTTAGATCACCAGTAGGTCGGGTCTGATTAACTCTAATACTTTTGGATCATTTTCAAATTCAGTCCGTTTCAGGCTGGGGTTGAGAAAATCAACTCTATGACCTTATTTTTTCATGTGAGTTCGTCTCCAGTTGTATTTTGACAGCTTTAATCTTCATTTGATCTTTTATTTAGTATGTAATCACAAACACGCGTACCAACTCAAAATAATCTGAAAATTCCATGAACTGATAAAAGGGCGTTTAGGCTGAAACCTAAACTTTTAATCGCTCTCAATCTCAAAGATGCAAGAAAATTTTGAACGGTGTCTTTCATTCTACAGTACAGGAGCAACTACTTGAATTGCTCCAAATGTTGTTTTTAAGTGTTTTTTTAGTCTAAAATTGTTCAATTCTTGCTAGCTATATGCAGTCATTACTATGTGTACTCGATCTTGTATTATACATCACTATTATATGGAACAATGAACTTAACGATAGAGTCACATGAACTGAAATTTTAAGTATACGATCCCTAATCTATATTAAAAAAAAAAGGACGAGCCTCATCATAAGTCTTTGAAATATAAGAAACCACAGAATTCCCTTTCCTTCAAGCGGCCTCTCAGCCGAGGGAAGCCCCACATTATTGAATGCAAACTGCCAATAAATAGAATTCAAATTCTAATGTAAGAAGTACTACAATTATAAAAATAATTGTAGACAAATCAAGCTTATCTCTTGAGTATAATATATTTAATTAATAAAAATACAATAAATAATTTTCTTTTTAAGAAAAAAGAGTTTGAGAGAATCTTCAACTCGCCGTTGCATTTTTTATTTGTGTCGCTTTCCAACATAATCTTTGCAAGTTTTTTTCATCCTTTAATTTTTCTAAATTTTTTTAGATTGTCTTGTTGTCTTTCATAATAATTCAAACAGCCTGGCCTCGTGGACCCTTTCTTTTTTTCTTTTTTTTTTCTTTCTAATCTTTTTTTTTTTCCCTTGGTTCCTATCCTTGGTCTCTAATAAGGAAAAATATAAATTACAACACAACTGTAAACACATAATGATCATATAATGATTTAAACTATTAAACCATAAGAGATGTGTTATATTTAAAGAAAAGAATAATAAATGAATTATTATATATTATTCAATTAATAATATATGTTATACATAACTCATTAAATATATTTATATACTCTTACTCCTCTAATAAAATAAAAAAAGAACCCATTTGGAAATTACACCGTTCCCTCTATGAGGACGTTGCAGTTCTTTATTTTTTAGAGCAAAAAAGTTTGGTATTTATACTTAATATTCATATTGTGACGAACTTATTTATTTTTATGATGAGATTTATTATTTTTTAATAAAAATATCATGTTATTTTTTATTAAAAAATAATAAATTTTATCATATAAATAAATAAACTTGTTACAATATAAATATCAAATTTGAATATTAACGTATAAACATCAAATATTAATGTATAAACATCAACTTAAACTCTTTTTTAGAGAGTCCGATCTCATTATTTAGAAAGAACTTTCAAAATAAAAGAACTACGACGTGGCTCCTTATCGTTTCTCGATGGAAAAAGTTAAAACAAAAAAAAAAATGTTCGCATTCAAATAAACAATAAGAAAGAAAAGTACAAGGATTCCTCAAGTTTGGTGGTAGATAGGACTTGGGTCCTCCGAGGCCCATTTATTTTTTTCTTAAAAAATTCGTTCCGCCGTGGCATATATAATAAGTGTAGATATTTTTATTTTTATAAATTTTATATATTTATTTTTAGAATTAAAATTTAAAATTTTTAAAATAAAAATTTTAAAATCTTACCTACTGTAATATCCTCTAAAAAACCTAGGCCCATTTATACTCCGAAAAGCCATACACAGACAGAAGGAATAGGTCCAAAATACACAAGAATGACGTCATTTAAAAAAAATTAAATCTCTTTTTAAAAAATAATTGAAATTACAAAGGACTGTTTGTATTTACAATAAAATCAATTAAATATATAATAAATTGTTATAAATCTTTTATACTGCTTTATTGTACAACCAATCAATCTTGTTACATATCCATTTAATTTCTACAAAAAAAAAAAAAAAACTTAATTTTATTAAAAAATCAATTTTTTAATATTGCTGTCATTATAGCCACCTCAATTTTTTTTTTTTTTTTTTTTTGTGTCGAGTACTCTTTATATTCATAGCATATGATTGCCAGAAACATACAGAGAGGATTGCAAAGCCTTATCCAGCCAAGCCAACTCCTTTTTCGCTATACTATGAGAATTGTTAATTCTTAAGCCACGAGGCTATGAGAAAATTTAGAAGATAAGAAAATTAAGATGGGAATGTATACATATATATGGGGAACGCAACTGCAATTTCATCAAAGATTTTGTTTTATGTATGGAAATGGGGGAAATTGAAAAAACATAGGTTGCATTATTTTGCATAAGAATAGATTGGTTTTTTTTTTTTTTTTCCCTGAAAATTGTGGTTGGTCCCTTTTAAATGGGTGTTTGTTGGTACAACCAAAGTCACCCGAACATGCAATTACCATAACTGAAAATACTAAATAATAACAAAAAAAAAAAAATATAGACTATTAGATAATTAAAATTAAAAAAATTAAATAGATAAGATATTAAATACTGTTTGATAAATTATGTGATAATTTTATTATTATTTAAAATTAAATTAAGTAGTTAAATTCTTAAAAAAAAAAAAAAAAAAAGAGGTAAATCAGAGTGGAGGGGACATCCTCTGTCATCTTTGTCTTTTTTTTTTTCAACTGCCCCCAACATCTTTGTGTTTTTCAGCATTTCGTCTTCCTTTAATTTTTGGAAGTTTTGGAATGGTGAAAACGTAAAGACTGTCATACATTTTCCTTATTTCAGAAAACCAATTTTGGCTGTCTTTCACTTTGTAGTTAATAGATATAGAGCTGCCACCCGAACTAGTAGTTTGGCAACGAGTTAGTGTATTTTTACACCCCTAATCCAAGTTTAAACTCTCATCTATCTGTATTCTTTATTGGCAAACATAAGCTAAATTGCATTGAAGTACGATGTTGGGTTTAAATTTGGTAATCTCCTGCATTGTACCTTCATGTGGTCCCACTAGTGTTTGGCTAATGGATTCAACTTATAACTAAGAGATTGTTAAATGAAAATAATAATATCTAATTTTTATTTTTAACTTATAAGTATAACGACTAACATACTTATAATATATTTTTTTTAAATAAAAAATATATAGAGCTGTCATTAAAGAAGTTCTCTTACTCAAAAAAACCTAGTCAATTATGGCCAATGTCTATCTTAATCTCTCTATGTTCTATTTTACTAACTTTTTCTCTCTTTAAATTCTTTTCCACTATTTTCCAACAAACCAAATAGTCTACTAAAACCGATTTCCTTTATCAAAAAAAAAAAAAAAAAAACACAATTTCCTTAAACAAACCAATTTGGTTAATATTTGCATTCACACTCTAGAGGCAAGCTGTGGCGGTGGAGAATTTGCATAAAAATGGATTCTTGATCATATAAAAAAAAAAAACCTTGCAAGATCAAACTGATAATGTAGTGTAAGACCGCCTATGATCTAAAAAATCAAATGGCTAGAGTCTCCAAATCGCCGCCGAGCCAGAGAATACACTTGCAAGTTGCATCAAATGACTAGTTAGGCTTGTGAATTTTAATATTTATGTTCAAAGATAAGTTTTTTTTTTTTTTTTGGGACCATGGATCAAGGACGAGTAAATTTTACACAGTTCCTGCAACACCAAGTGAGGCACATGTGACCCCAATCCAGTTACCAGCCCAAAAACAAACTAGCTTCGGCTAATTAGCCACCTCAAAAACCCTCAAGCCCCTTGGAAGCTGGGATTCCTTTAATTTCACACCCACAAACATCCAATGTCATTTTCTTTCTACGGTGGAGCACTAAACGAACAATTTTGTAGAAGTTTGAGAAGAGAGTCACGGCTTGGACCCGTGACGTCCTCCCATCCTATAATAGGGCCGTGACACCCTTAGAATGAACAACCAACCAAGATCCGTCGGTTGTTATGCCACTAATGATTCCCAATTCATGTGTGTAATTGTGTGAAGTCAAATAATCCCAATTGTATAAACTACTGATCCCTGCCTCCGAGAAAGATTTACAATATATGGGTGAAGTTTGATTTTCATCGACAGACTCGCGCTCAAGCTACCCCGGTTAAACACACCAAACAAAGAAGTGCCGCCAACTTTAAGGTTCTCAACCATTTTGCCATATCCATAAATGCAATGTTCTAGTACAAGACAGGAGACAAAAATTTCCAGGTAGCAGAAACATACTTCTTAAAACAGGTGTTAAACGTAAATTGTTTGATGGACAGGGCAAGCAACAGACACTTTAAATTAAGTTGATAAATTCTAGCTGAATTACAATAAGAAGGCATGTACCCATTGGGAATAACGAAAACAGAAGCAACTCTGACCCGACTGGGAGCCAACTTCAAAGCCTTCTCCCTCTTCTGCCACCCTTTCTACGGGTGCTATCAGTTGGAATTGGAGTAACATCCTCTGAAATTATTATATCAAATGAGAAACCCAGCATAATACGCGTGGGATTAACTTCAATACAAATAATATTGATGGAAAATTAGCACAAAAGCATCTGAAAATCCAACATAGAAATAGAAGAATCCTATAAAAGTGTAAAAATCGAAGCACCAAAGCAGTTCAAAATAATCCGAGTCATCATTGTGTTTCATCTACAATTTAATTTATGCTACAATAATAGCATCCGTCCCTAAAAATATATTTGTTCAACAAACTGCAGATACTAAACTTGATGTGTCATCCTAAATAATAATTCAGAAACTTTGAGATTTTCAAGCATGCACTAAATACTATCCTGGAATGCTCAAGTAGAAGATGTTTCCCAGATTTTCAGGAACATGCAATTTCGGGGTTAGCTCATGGGCAACAGCGAAAATTCACATATCTTTTGGGAAAAATCTTCACTAACCAACTAAAGTAGAAAACAATTACTCTAACAATGTTCATCTGGACATACGCAAGCAGCGTAAAAGAGAGAAATATAACCATATATCTAATACAGATAACCAAAATTTGTATGACAAAAACAGAATAGAGAAGCCATTATGCACATAATGATCAGCATATATAAAGCAAAAAACGAACGCTGTACCTATACGACCAATTCTCATTCCAGAACGAGCAAGAGCACGAAGAGCAGACTGAGCACCTGGACCAGGTGTTTTGGTCTTGTTGCCACCAGTAGCACGGAGCTTGATGTGAAGAGCAGTAACACCAAGTTCCTGCAACATTATAAAAGAGTTGAGTAATTTTGAATAAATTACTAAATGAGTGATGAGGCGAGTAATGTCATCTCGGTGAAAAAAAAAACAGAAAAAAAAAAATATCAATCTATCCTATCAGTTTAACATTAATGGAGTAAAGTGGCACATCTAATAGAAACAAGATATATCAAGTGAGAAAACAATAAAAGTCTAACTTAAAGAAACCAAAAATGAATTAGGGTCCTAAAGCAGTCAAAAGCAGTAGCCAGCTTGAACGTGCTAGACACCAAGGAAGGCACTTGCTAGGGTGAAGCAAGGTGCTCTCTCAAGAATAGAGTTGATTAGTTGATAAAAATGTAAGCTGCAGTCTACCACAACTAGTATCAGAGTCAATCAAGTACGAGAGCACCGCTAAATTTACTCAGGTTTGGGCAAGGCATGTGCAGGATCTAAAGCCAGAGCAGAAGACAATGACATTGCCTTGAAAGCTCAAAATACCAGAGAGTTACATTGCCTTTGCAAAGTATTAAAGCAAGGCACTATTAAAAGTCACCCAACATTGATTGCCCCAACGCAAGCTCCTTAGACCAGAATCATGAGGTTCTGATTGTAAATTTAAAATCAAAACTGTACCCAAAAAAAAAAATCTGCTTATTTATAGGGTGAAAAACCTTGCATCTCTGAGCAACATCCTGTGCTGCAAGCATGGCAGCATATGGTGAAGATTCATCTCTGTCAGCTTTCACTTTCATTCCACCTGTATCACAAAGATTTCAAGACACTGTACTTTATACACAAAATATTGACCAACTATAAGATGTCCCAGAACTTAAAGTGCATTTAGATAGCCAAATGGACAACGTGTCAGATCATAAAATAATTATAAAAGTAATTGTTAAATAATTGCAAACAATCTTTTATTTAACCAATACAAGGAGATAAAGGATGTCATGCTTACATAAACTATCGAATTTCAACATCCTAACAACTATTTCTACAAGCCAGAAATTCGCCCGGACAAAAAACAAATAAGTATGCTATATTGATACTACAACTGAACACAATAATGAGACCCAATTTCACCGATAAAACATGCGGTCTTCCTATTCAATTAGATGTATTATCTACAATCTCTCCCAAAGAAAACAGCATGATAGATTCCAAACTACTTAGAATTGAGGAATTAAAGGAAACAAGTACCTGTTATGCGAACAAGGGTTTCTCTTCCAGAAAGATCAGTCACATGCTGTGGGTAAGATAAAGCAAATGAGCTTGTAACCCCAAGTTAAGCAACAGAACCCTGCTAACGAATCATAAATGTTTTCAATACTTACAATGAAGGTGTCATTAAATGACGCGTAGATATGGGCCACTCCAAAAACGTGTTCCCCGTCCCTCACTTGGGGGCCAAGTGTCACAGTTTCTTCCTTTGGTTCCCTAACCTTTCTCCTCGACTGTAAATGTCCACCACAACAAAGCATAAAAACCCAATAAGATTAAAATTCACAAAATCTGACTGCCACCAGAACTCCACACTCACTGCATTATGTGTGGGCGTGTGACATAACAACACAAAGCAATGGTGGTGTGTACACAAACAATGGGTCACAACCAGCAGCTTCTGAAGCTCCAGCAGAATAATAATAATAATAATAATAACAAAAAAAAAGGGCACCAGTTACCCGTTCATATAACAATAAATCCAAACTCATCCAAATAATCTACAAAGTTGACAAGAAAAATCAGAGAACCTTCTAAATCATGAACCAGAAAGGGTGTCTGTTATACACTTTAAGAACCAAAATATTAATTCCCAAATTCTCATTTCCTTCCTTATTTCGGTGAAAGAATTCAAATTACAGAAATGGGTCACAAAATCTAAAACCCTTAAAAAAAAAAAAAAAAAGAAAACCCATCCGAAAAAACGCGAAGATCGAAGCCCCAAATGTTCCATAAAGAGAAAATGACAAATAGGTATTAAAGGTATTGCTCAAACAACATAAATTAGCTAATTGAAGCATCCAAATGGATTCAAACCCCCTCAATTCACTGTAAATGACCTCCACTTCACTTAGTTCATTTTCCACTGAATAGATCTATAGATGAACATATATATATATATATATAGAAAGAGAGAGAGAGAGAGAGAGAGAGAGAGAGAGGGAGTTACCATGACTGCGAGATGAAGAGACTTTGGATGGAGATGGCCGCGAAGCTGTGTGCTTTGCTAATGAAACGCCGAAAAAACCCCAACCGAGGAGAGTGAAGAGAACAATTTATTTTGGATCGGCTAGGGTTTTACCAGAGCGAGACAGTGCAAGAATTTTGGATATTTGAATTTAAGGCACGAAACTTTTTGCTTATTTATTCATACCACGAAAGTTTTGCTACTATTTCATTTGCATCCCCTGTTGGTTTTTGTTGATTTTTTTCTTTTAATTTGGATTTTGGATTGCCTAATTGATTGTTTTTTTCTTTTTTCAAAGTTTGTGCTTGCTTTTTTCCTTCCTTTTTTCCAAGTTACCAACCTTAATGTTATTCATAAGGCAACTAGCTAAATACTCATTTTCAAACATAAAAGTTTTCGATGATTAAGAATATATATAGGTTTTCTTGTACGACAGAAACAATCAAATTTTCATAATTAATTTGTTTTTTCTTTTATCACTTTTGCGCTGAAAATAGATTAACAAATGATAAGTACTACTACTAATTGTCTTAGGATTGGTCAAATCAAGAAGAACATGCAAAATACAAATTTCACTTGTGGAATGAACATAAAATTTGCAAAATTATTGCAACTATAGAATTATGGAGCGATTATAATTAGCACCTACACAAATTATAACATAATTTTGATAATGCTGAGGAAAAAAAAAAGGGGCCAATGGTACACTGCGATTAAATGGGCCAACAACAGCATCATCATCAAAGTTCTAAAGATTTTCAATGCTATTTTCTTCAGTAGTATTTGGAACAACACATTGGCTATGGAGATAAAGGAATTTGATTTGATATGGTATCATGTAATAATCAAATCCCATATGAGCTCATCAGAAAACTTCCCCCACTTGATCATTCTTTTCCACCTCCACCACTGTCACTTCCCCCAAGTTGTCCTGGCTACAATCAACACCTAGATTAAGGTTGAAATCACTTGGAGCGTGTGCTCCAATATGTATTAGATCATAACCGAATCCAAAAATCATAGATGTTTCGGATTGAGTTAAAATTTCCAATAGGATGTTGGTAAAGCAAAGAGTTTGTATTGGAAGAGGAAGCGGGCTAGGATGATATTCAGAGGTAATGTATGTATTTTCTTCATTAGGAAAATTCACTTTCGCTTTCTTGCGTGCCTCATGTTTTGCGGGCTTCTTTGCAGTAGGCTTAAGCTGCCTGGTGTTAAATGTGCCTAATTAAATGCAGATTTCTTTCCTCACAACTCTATCCATCTTCCTCATTATCATTGCTTGATTCCTCTATAAAAGTTCTTCCTCTCCTTCTTGCTAGTAACTTTTTCTCTTGCTTTTACTCGTTACATCACCTATTTTCATGGGAAAGTGTAAATAAAAAGGAAAAGAGATTAAAAGAAAAACTCATTTTAGTGATCAATTTAAAACATGCAAACCATTGGACCCATTTCAAAGTGGGCGCTTCATGATGCTGGTAGAGTAAGCCTTCATGGTACTTGAAAAGGCTATATTGTTGAATGCATTAGGCCAGAAATCACAAGAAAAAGCTGTTGAAGATATTAAAGCAAAGAGCAATAATCTTTTTTTTTTTTCTTTTGAAACTTACTGTATGAGGCAGTTCAATTTTCTTCTACTTACATCTTTCAATAGTCCACTAATTGATACTACTTTTTTTTTTTGTCTTTTACAAGTTTATAAAGTCATGAATTATATAATGATAATAGTTTCTCCTTCCATAATCTTTACACTTTTTTTTTTTTTCCAAGATTAGATATCAAGACCTCTAAATTAGAAGTTGGCCAATTAAGATAATTGTGTGATCACAATGTGATGAGAACCAATCTATTGTTCCACATTCAAAGTAGTACCGGAGAAAATTTAGCAATATTACCAAAGCAATTAACCATTATCGTTAAGAGGAATTGAATGCACTAAAGAACTGCACTTGGTCGATAAGAACCAATTGGTTCCTTCACTCTAAATTTCTAGATGATATAAATTGATCCTTCATTGGCCAAATGTCTGAATCTATTTGCCAAGAAACTTTTGACAACAATATGAATCTCATTATTTTGCATCAGATCATAAATAGTAGCTTAGTTTCATTTTATGTCTATGCACATGTTATACTTTGTACTGAAGATTAAACTTAGTTAAGAGACACTTTTTCATCCACATCAATCATGTCATGACTAATAAGTTCACCAATTTTCCTATTTTTAGCTTCCTATTATTGAGCAATTTGCACTTTTATGCTTTATTTTGTTCAGCTCATCAAGATAGTTGTGTTCTATGTCTTTAAATACAATTAATTCTCAAATAACTCTACAGTATAAGGTTGATAGTAATGGTAATCTATATATATTTACTAAGGCTATGACAAAGGATTGCCATGTGGCATGCCTCTTCATCCATTTTGGCTCATTTTAGGCATAAACCTTTTATTTTCCAATTCAATTGTACAATGAACATTACATTCATTTTTTTTAGAGAATTTGAAGAGTTCTTATTATTTTGAAAAATATCAAAAGTTTGTAGTAATTATGATTTAACATATCACTTCACTTTTTTAATTAACACTATGTGAAATTATATATTATAATTACAAATGTTATGGAAGATGAAGAGTTTTGTAATAATTATCATTGAAGTTTCCTATATATTGCTATACCTTTTTTTTATCGTTTGATGTTGGATTAATTTGCGCGTTGTTTTGTTCTTTAAGTGACGTGTGGTGGAATAGGAAAATCAAAGGCTTTCAACAAAAGACGTGTCAAAGATGTTAATGAATTTACAGAATGACCTAACTGTTATGGTGTGTGCTGTTTTCTTTTACTTCTCCTATTTCCCTAATAACATTACAGAGCAACGTGAATTCCACGCTTATTCCTTCCCTTTGCTTTTTCCTTTTTCATTAAAATTTGTCATGGCCTTTGAATAAGATAATCATTTATGTAAACAAATCATGACTGCAGTTCTTGGTTTCAGTATGTAGAGGAAAACTTATGTGCCCTATTTGTTTAGGTATTTGTCTACCAAATAATAAAGGTCTTCTTAGAAGACCCAATTTACGACAATTACTTGATAAGATGTACAATGATCGACTACTGTCTAGCTCCTAAGTAAGTCCAACTTCTTTAACATCTACTAACGTTCTTGCTAGTTATCCATGTGTTTCGGTATACTTAGGCAACCTATACTCCATAACTAACTGGGGAATGGGGGAAACTTGAGGCCTACATATCAATGATAGTTCTTTTACATCTTGACATCTTCAGGAACCTCCACAAGCTAGAGAATTTTGGAAGTGTTGCATATTTTGTTTGTAAGATTATGTCTTGTGCTTTAGCCCTACGCACATACGAGGTAATTTCAAATTTGACTTACTTTTGTTGATAAATATAACTCACACATGATCGTATATCACATAATAAGTAGAGTCTATTTAAAATAAAAACTGATAAAATAGACTTGTGTTGGTATAAAGTCATGAGAGAGTTATACTCATTAAAAAAAAAAAAAGAGTAAAAATAAGATACACCTATGATTGATCTTATCTTTCGATATGTGTATCATGTTGTTACTAAATACAAATTATTCATTTTTAATAATAATTAGAAATTAAATTTATTAAACTAAAAAACTATACTACACGTAGTGTAGAGGAATGATTAGTATATATTAATTTTTGTGTATTTTCATAAATTAGTACAACCTATGCTTTGTAAATTAATATATCCTACAGTTGATGTGTTTTCATAAATTTATGAACGACCCATATTCTGCTTGACTTTTTTATTATAATTTTAATACACTATCAACTTGTCAAATTAAATCCCTTGACGTGATATGAAAAAAAATGACTTGACAAAAAAGAAATACTGACTATGATTGGTATTAAGGGTCGGATCAATTGCAAGGATTATTTGGAATTCTAAACTGGTTTTACTGGAATGCTTATGCAATCAGTTTAATTTTGAGCATTTTTTTTTGTCTATAAGAGCTGCAATTTGAACATTTTGATATTTTTAGATGCTGCTCTTTTTATTGTATTGAGGAGTTACACTTTTGTAAGTTACATAGTTTGGGCTGACTCTGTACCTATTAATTTGAGCTACTCTTTTTTGTGTTGGCCTTTGAATAAGAGGTCTGACAGTTCTATCTTTATATATATATATATAAATTCTCTATTTGTGCTGCAAGTAAAGCACTTACAATACTTTATATATGTACTTATACTAAATTTTTTTTTCTAGTTGCGAGGTAAAATATCTCCTAATTTTATTTTGTGAAATAACACATTGGCTTTTTGACAAGTGCATTTTTAGAGTTTGAATAAATTGTGGTCACACAATTCATATCATATAATCTCTAGGCTAGGTTGGGTTATTCAATCAGGCAAATTGTACTGAAATACAATTGATCCATCTAGACGAGCTTCCATAACTCTAAATGATTTTGCTAGGGCCCATGAGAATCTTTACATATTAAGTTTTCATCATATCGATTTTTTTTTTTTTTTGAGTATAAAAAAAGATATATTGTGGATATATTGGTTATCGCACATGTGGCCCAAGATCAAAGTATCATCCATTTGAATACCTCATTTAACTACTTCAAAAAGAACAGACTCATCACCTGAGCACTGATGGGCCCAAATGAGTCTCATTCACACCCAATCAAGATGTTAACGAGTTTGAACCTAACATGCACTCTCAACATACAATTCTCATTTAAATAGAGCCAGCGCTAGTGAGGCCAACAATAGTAAGGGAACGCGAACCCAAGTCAATGAGAGGAAAAGTGCAAATGATTAGTACTAAATCATTTTTATGTATATGGCATATTAAATCCCTAACATTTACCTTAGTGAAATGGAGCATATCACTTAACAAGCTGATACTATTAACAAAAAACATTAACACCGTCAATTTCCCATAATATCTAACAGTCCACAACTAACCCTTAATCACTTCGCTACTTTTCTTTTAACTACTAAACTGCCACATTCAGTATATCAATAGAAATTCAAAATCAAACTATTTGGTTCCTAACAGATCTCGATCAACATAACCCTTCTACAAGGTCATTGTTGTTGTGTTGAAAAAACAAAATTTCAAGATTAGGACTAAGTATTGTGTGCGACGCTTTGTGAAAATTTCTTACTACAAAATCTACTACTAATCTAAAAGCTCTTTATTGAATTACAATGCACTCAAAATATCAAAGTAACACACACACAAATGTTGGGTTTCAACCCTCCCTCAGACTACGAAAAAAGATAAAAGAAAAAGAATAATTAAGATAAATCCATATAAATCTGACTTCGAGTCAGAATCTACTACATAGCCAAAACAAAGCCACCCTCAAATCTATTTAATTAGTATAGCTTTCTTAGAATTCAAGTTGCCACATGGAACAACCACACATTTTCCTTTTAAGCTTTTACTATTTTTAATTATTTTAAATTTCAATATAATATAAATATGACTTAAATACAACTACTATTTCACTATTTCCAATCATGATTTTAACAATTACAATTTAATATGATATATTAATGACATTAATATGATATTAATATTTAAAAACTCTATAGTTACAATTGGATGCCAATATTTGTAAGTTATAATTTTTTAATTACCATTGAGAGTTATTGATGACTCCAAGGCACTCCCTCCAATTATTTTACCAACTGGAGATCAATCCACGCGTTGTGTAGGTTTTAAATAGCTATTATTAATTTTTTAAAAATGATTAGATTATTAAAAGTTAATTTGTTAGTTTACTGAAGTAAATCTTTACAGCTAATAGCTTGACAATTATATGAATAAGGCATTATGGAGGCAAAAATTGATTAAAAAACACTTGAGGTAGAGAAACAAAAATAGTATATTTTATAATGAATTAATTTTAGGATATATATTTTGGTTTTTGCAATTCAATTTGTTTGAGATAGTGAGCAAAACAAATAAAAGAGAATAATTCTATCTCAATTGTTCAACAAAATTACAGAAGGAATATCCTTCAACAAAACCCATGAGCTTTTAGTTGCAATTATAACATCTAGTTATATTAGATCTCATCCATCTTTGCGTAGGTGAGTGATGCAGTTACAGTTGTTGATAAGGATTTTTTTTTCAGGAAGAAATTCCAAAAGTCTCAGTGCACGTAGGATATGATTTATTATTCAGTTATTAGATTTTATCTTATTTAGAACGTGTTAACTACGTGCTTATTTTTCAATTATTTTCATAATTATATGTTAGTAGTTATTTGTTTCTATTTAGGTTTTGTCTGTTAAGTTCTATAAATAGAGCCTATGGCACTGTTATTTTTCAAACTACTTTATGCAATTAAATATTGATTATAAATAATTTCTCATGTGGATTCTTGTTTCTTTTCGGGTAGACTTTCAAGTGATTAGTTGTCAGGTGAATTCATGACTTAGGTTGTTTTTCATACTCGTCCTACATCAGTTTGGTATCAGAGCCAGGTTTGGTCCAAATCCATACTCGTTCTACAATGACCAACATTGTACTGTTGTTAGGTGTGTTTTGTCTGCTGTTGTGGACAATGATACGTGAAAATGTACAAGTATATTCCACACATACATTAGATATGGAGATTATAATTGTAAGTTGGTCATCGATTGAAGGAGTACCATGAATGTTGTTGCGAAGTTTGCCCTTTCGAGGTTGATCCTTAAGGTAGAACCACATCTACAACCATTCTGCATAGCTTGTGAATAAAACCACCTTACTAGTTACGGAGCAATGCTTAGTGCCTATTCAACTAAGTGACTATAAGGATAAATTTTATTGTGATGTTCTGCACATTCTCATATTCTCCTAGGTCGTCCTTGGCTCTACGACCTTAATGTGACTAATCATGATCAAGAGAATACTTATGTCTTCAAGTATGAAGGCAAGAACATCATCCTGAACCCAGCTAAGCCCTTTGTTAAGAACGTGAGACTGAAACTCAAATCTCTTCCCCTTGTTTCTACCAATAAAGACTTTCACATTTTGGATCAGAAGGCGTTTGAAAATGAGTTGGAAAATAATGACTACCTAGTAGTTTTTGTTTCCAAAAAGGTTTGTTCACAGTTGAGTACACCTCGAACTGTTCTTCCTCCTACTTTTGATAAATTGCTAGAGGAATTTGTGGACGTTATATCCAATGACCTTTCTGATAAGCTCCCACTTATGCAAGACATACAACATGCCATTGATTTAGTTCCCGATTCACAGTTGCCTAATCTTCAACATTACATGATGAACCTAAAGGAACATGAAGAGTTAAATAGGCAAGTGGAAACATTGCTGTCTAAGGGTTTTGTGCGACATAGCCTTAGTCCTTGTATTGTCCCTACTTTATTAACCCCTAAGAAAGATGGGTCATAAAGGATGTGTATTGATAGTTATCAACAAGATCACTATTAAATACTACTTTCCTATTCTTAGGCTAGAGAATATGTTGGACATACTAACTGGTTCTAGTTGGTATTCTAAGATAGACCTTCGTAATAGGTATCATCAGATACGCATTCGGCTGGGAATGAGTGGAAAACTGCGTTTAAGACGCATGATGAATTATATGAGTAGCTAGTCATACCCTTTGGGTTGTTAAATACTCCTAGTACATTTATGATGGTTATGATGTCTTAAAACCATTCATAAATCAATTTCTAGTGGTCTGCTTTAATGACATCCTTACCTACAGTAAATTTGAGAAAAAACACCTATATCACTTGCAGTTAGTTTTCCTTACTCTTAGAGAAATTAAACTGTATGCTAACTTTAAAAAGTGTATATTTTTGTAGTTTGAGATGTTATTCTTAGGATTTATTTTTTCTGCCCGTAATATAGCTGTTGATCCTGAAAAAGTTGGAGTCATTCGAGAGTAGTCTGAACTCAAGTCCCTTACTGAAACACGTAACTTCCATGGTATAGCCTCATTCTATCGAAAGTTCATTAGGAGATTCAATATCATTATGACCCCTATCACTGATTACTTGAAAAGGGAAGAATTCCAATGGTCTAGTAAAACTGCTATATCTATTCAAAACATCAAAAAGTAAATCAATAAAGCTCCCATTCTGAGTCATCCCAACTTCAATAAGGTGTTTGAAGTTGCTTGTGATGATTCTGGAGTTGGCATTGGAAGAGTCCTAAGTCAGGAAGAACATCCCATTGCCTTTTTTAGTGAAAAATTTAATAAGGCAAAACAGAAGTATTCTACTTATAATAAGGAATTCTATGCTATTGTACAATCTCTTCATCATTGGAGGTACTATCTACTTCTCAAAGAGTTTTATTTTCTGACCATCAAGCATTGCATTATTTGAATTCTCAGAAGAAATTAAATGCTGAGTATGCTAAATGAGTTTTGTGATGATTCTGGAGTTGGCATTAGAAGAGTCTTAAGTCAGGAAAGACATCTCATTGTCTTTTTTAGTGAAAAATTCAATGAGGCAAAGCCGAAGTATTGTACTTATAATAAAGAATTCTATGCTATTGTACAGTCTCTTATCATTGGAGGTACTATCTACTTCTCAAAGAGTTTGTTTTGTTTTCAGACCATCAAGCATTGCATTATTTGAATTTTCAGAAGAAATTAAATGCTAAGCATGCTAAATGAGTTGCATTTCTTCATGAGTATTCTTTTCTACTTAAACATTGTTCTAATATGGAAAATAAAGCTGTTGATGCCCTGAGGAAAACTGTTTGTGTCCTTCAAAAATTGCATGCTCATGTTATATGTTTTGAGAGATTGCATGATGGGTACCCTACTTGTCCTAATTTTGGTCTTATATTTTAGTCTGTTTGTGATGAAAATCATAAAGACTATGTTGATTTTGTTATGCATGATGGATTTTTGTTTATAGCTAATAAGTTGTGCACTCCATGTACATCACTTCGTAACTTTTTGGTTTGGAAAATGCATGCTGGTGGGTTAGCTGATCACTTAAGAAGTGATAAGACCATCGCACTTGTTGATGATAGGTTTTACTAGCCTTCTTTGAAGAGAGATGTATCTAGAATTGTGTCATAGTGCCTCACTTGTCAAGTTTCTAAAGTTAAAAAGTATAGCACTAGTTTGTACACACCACTTCCTATTCCACATACACCTTAGAGTGATGTTAGTATGGATTTTGTGCTTAATTTGCCAAGGATAGCTCATGGTAATAAATGCATCCTTATGATTGTGGATAGATTTTCAAAAATGGCTCATTTCATTCTATGTAATAAGTACACTGATCCATCGCATATTACAAAGTTGTTTTTCAGAGAAGTTGTTAGATTGTACGGTTTGCCTATTTCTATTGTGTCTGATAGAGATGTTAAATTTGTTCGTTACTTTTGAAAGACAATTTGGAAATTATTTGGGACATGTTTGAAGTTTTTATCTGCATTTCATCCTCAAACGGAGTCAAACAGATGTAGTTAATCAAAGTTTGGGAGACTTACTTAGGCGTCTAGTGGGTGAAAAAAAAGGTAACTAGGACTTAATTTTACCAACAATTGAGTTTGTCTATAATAATTCTGTTAATCATTCTACTGGTAAGAGTCCAAGATTGTCCATGGTTATATCTATCGCACACCTGTTCATCTTATTCTTTTTCTTCTTGATTTTCGATCTTCTGAGCCTGCTGAAAACTTTGCTACACACATTCATAACTTGCATGTTGAGATTCAACAAAAGATTGCTTTAAGTAATTTTGATTATAAGCTTGCCGTTGATGTAGATTGTCGAGATAAATAATTTAATATGGGTGATTCTGTTATGGTTCGCATTCTTTCTGAGCGATTCTCTAAAAATAAGTCCAAAAACTTACAAGTCGGAGTCATTGGCCTATACTCTATCATTAAAAAACTTAGATCTAATGCATATTTACTTGATTTACTAGCTGACTTGAATATTAGTTTTATTTTAAATGTGAAGAATTTGACACCTCACCGAGGTACTTTCGAGCCTCTGTCTTTGCCTTCTAGTCTCTCTACAGGTACTGTTGTGCCAAAGACGCCTACTTTTGCTCCACATGCTGAGAATATCGAGATTATCCTAGATGATGAGTATGTTGCTTCTTCTCATAGAGGATTTTGACGCCTCTTTGTTCAGTAGAAAGGTCGTTCTACCTCCGATACTACTTGAGTTCCTAAGGATGATTTTAATTGATAGATCCTGAGTTGCTTGATGCTTATTTGGCGTCTTTCTCGTCAGAGTCGAGTTCTTTTCAATTGAAGGAGAATGATGTTGTTGCAATTGCTAATAAGGATTTCTTTTTCCGAAAAAAATTATGAAAGTCTCGGTCCACGTAAGATATGATTTATTATTCAGTTATTAGATTTTATCTTATTTAGGACATATTAACTACATATTTATTTTTCAATTATTTTCATAATTATATGTTAACAGTTATTTATTTCTGTTTACATTTTGTCTGTTAAGCTTTATAAATAGAGTCCATGACACTGTTATTTTTTAGACTAGTTCACGCAATTGAATATTAATTACAGACAATTTTTCACGTGGATTCTCGTTTTTTTTCGGGTGAATTCCCGAATGATTAGTTGTCGGGTGGATTCCTGACTTACATTGTTCTTCATACTCGTCCTACATCAGTTAGGCAATGACTGTTAATTCATTGATTTTGTTTATTAAATTTTTGTGATTCCTCATTTCCTCTTGAATCTTTTGCATCTTTGTTAAATTTTCAAAGACATCAACATCTTACATAATTAGGAAAAAAACGTGTTAATTGGCAGTGACAATCATTTTATATATTAATGAGATAGTCTAAGACCAAAAATACACAATTCCTCAAGTATAAACTAGAGAAAAAATAAATCTTAAATTAAAATATTATCATCGGCCAGGTTAAAAATCGTGAAAAGGATTTCACATTCATTGTATGGAAAAAAAACAGAGAAAGAGAGAGAGAATCTTAGAGAAAGAAAAAATTGTAACATATGAAAAAAAAAACAGAGAGAGAATTGCACACCATAAAAAAACATAAATCTTTATCTTGTAATTCCAAATTGCAACAATAAAGAAATAAAGACTTCACCTATGTTTATTGTCCTGTCTAAAAACAATTAATCTTAATAAATCAAGATTGTGAAATGATAAGCCAAATTGGCACCAATGTCCCTTATGAAGGGATATCTAACATAAATATTTAACTTGTTAGTTTTTGGACAATTTTGACATTAGTTATGATGAGCCTCTGGAAACTCCAATGAAATATAGAAATCAATTCTAAAAAAAAAAAAAAAAAGCAATGAAAGCAAGAGCAAAGCATCAACATGAACTTGAAATGTGATGTGATGGCATATTCAGTTTGGCAGAAGAATATCCGACTGAGGAAGTGACGATTTATAATATTAAAAAAAAATCTATACATAAAAAAACAAAGCCTCGATAATTTCAGAATACACCTATTATTATTATTTTAATTTCAAGAAACACTTAATTGTAACAAATGGTGGAAGAATGCATTTGGTTACCGCATACCTAGGTTTTAGAGAAATTGTGAAAGAAAAAATGAGGATGAAAGCAACAATCCAATAAATATTGGATAAACTCAAAGAGATGGCGCCCTCGTCCCGCAACAACAACACCACAAAATACGTACTTAATATCTGTAAATTGTGGACTGAGAATATATCTTAGTATATATTTTTATAAGAGAAATTGATAACTACAAATTTGAAAATGTCATTATTGAGAATGAAAGAACAAACGTAATTGACATATTAATCTTCACTCAATTATTGCATTTGCCTTTTTCTACGATCAAAATTGATTCATTTCAACTACCAATAGTTAATTACTATAATATTATTTGTCTCTCTCTCAAAATAGGCAATTAAAGAAAAAACAACAAATAAGTGGAAGCCCCATTCATAATATTGATGGCCATAAAAAAAAAAAAAAAAAAGACGCATTAGGTGTTATTGATCTCGCGCATTGTGCGGATTGTAAATATTTATTTGAAAATATTAACATAAATTCAATTAAATATAATATAAAATAGATTTTAAGAAATTAATAGTAATTAAAAAATCATAAATTTCAACGCCATATTGTAACTGTTTAGCATTTATATTAAATTGTAATCAGTAAAACAACTAGAAGGAGTGTAGTCATTAATAGCTTTTAATAACAATTAAAAAATCATGAATTGTAATTATTAGTACCCAATTGTCACCGTTGAGCGTTAAAAAATTTATATCATATTGATGAAATATTTATATAATATTAAATTAAAATAGTAAAATTATAATTAGAAGGAATGGAATAATAATTATATTTATGTCATATTTATATTATATTATATTATAATTTAAAATAATTTAAAAAAATAATAAAGAATTAAAAGAATAATTTTGGGCAAAAGAGACATACAAAGATAAACAAATTACTACTTTCATTTTTTATCTTTTTATGCCTCGAGTAAAAGATATATTATTAGAAATGCTTGGGTATGGCAATGTGGAATGTATGGATGATGGAGAGGCATACATCCATTAAAAATTAAATTTGTTATTAATTTTAATTAATAATTAATTAAAGAATGAGAGATAAATTCAAAAGAGAATGAAAAGGAGAAAGTAATGGAAGAAGATGGTAATTAAGGAATTAAGTATGAAAAATAATGATTAATGAGAATAAGGCAACACATTTTTATTGTTAAATTAGAAATAATGGGAAGCATTAACTATAATTCTATGTAGTAATAGAGTGTTACATATTGTAAGGGAATCATTAATTTTTTAAAAAATATATTAACACATAATTTTTTAAAAAAATAACAATAAATTTTAGCTTGGATTAAGGGATGCATTCTCTAATATACCCCTTCATAATATTGTTATTAGATTACAATTTAATGTGATATAAATATAATACTTTCCCGCAATTTTAGCTATAATGTGACACAACCACAAATTTCCTTTTCAATTTTTACCATTTTCAAAATTATTTTAATTATAGTAAAATATAAAAATGATATAAATATAATTATTATTTCACTCGCCATAATTATTAGTTAATTAATTTTAATTTAATATGATATAAATGTGATATAAGTATTTTAACGTTTTAAGATTATAATGGGGTGTTAATAATTGTAAGTCATCATTTTTCAATTACTATTCAGAGTTATTGACAACTGCAAATAAAAACATTCCCTCTAATTATTTTAATAATTATAATATAATATAATATAATATAAATATGACAAAAATATGACATAAATTTTTGAATGATCAACATTTACAATTAAATGTGAATAATCGCAATTCATAATTTTTAATTACTTGACTTATAATATATATCATATTATACCTAATTGAATTTATGTCAATGTTTTTTAATATATATTTACAAACCGTGCAACTCGTGGGATTAAATTCTAATTCTATTAAAATTTAAGATTTTAGCTTCAAAGTGCATTAGCAAAAAAAAGAAAAGAAAAAGAAAAAAAAATTACATGGAAGTTACGGGATGGTTCGTATTGTGCGATGCGTTAGCCTGGAGACATAAAACTGGTAATTTGTAACTTCGCCATGATCTCAGCAGGTTTTGATTGATATTTACAACTAAAAATCCAAATGATTAATTGTATTGTACCGTTGAGACCTCACAGAACTTCGGAGAAAGCATTCATTTCAAATACCAAATCATATTATTGAAGTGTATTTATAGTAATTAAATTAATCAATTTTAATATATAATGATTTGAAAATTTTATTCACTGATTATGCGATCATTCTAATATGATCTTTTTCTGAAAAAAAAAGCATAAATAAAATGATCATATTTCAATGAACAGCCAATTTACATTTTACGAGATGCCATGTAAAATGGTTTGCGCCTAAAAATCGCCTAAAAATTAAAGACACACACCTCTAACCAATTGAGTTACATCCAATATCCATAAAATTGTTCTCTTGAGCTGGCATTAACCTTATCGTCTCATTAAGGCCTTCACCTTGGGGCGGTTAAGAACATAATCACATAATATTTTCAATATGCATTTTCTCAACGTGGATTTCAATTTATGACTAGGTTTTTCCTTTTGCATTGTATCAATTGATATTTAATATCATTTTAACATAATCATAACTTAAAACAGTCTGTTTTGATGGACATAATTTAAACATAATCACATAAATTACTCTCTTTGTTTTTTGGTCAAGAATTACTCTCTCCTTTTAGATTTATGGGATAACATAAATTATGGCACGGATACTAGCCCAGCGGTGGCTAGCCTTTCCTTTTGCATCGTATTTTACTCATTTTTTATTTATTTTGTCCTCTTAGCGACCAAAAAAAATTAAATTCATGACTCCCAAGTGCACAAATCAATATGTCACGCAGCCGAGTTGAAATTTGTAGCAAAACCACATTTCAATAAATATACAAATCGCTACTAAGCTGTCTGCAAAACGGCCGTGACACCAAAACACCAAGCCACTACTATTTCACGCCGCATCTTCAAGCACCCCAATCAGATACTAGCAATCATAACAAAAACAGCAAGAAACATGGATATTGTACAATAAGTAGTCAGACAATTTGCTGATTTTGATTAGGCACGGGAGGCCGGCCTCGTCCCATCGTAAATCCCCTGGTTCCATCAGGCATTTTTGGGCCAGGAGGTGGCTTTGCTGGTTCTATGGCATGTGCCGAAGATGGAGCTCCGTGGCCTGGAAAAATTTAACATCAAGTTAACAACCCCACCAGGGGTATCTGGAAAAGGTAGTCAAAAAATGTAAATGGAGACCAAGCGATTTTAATACCCATCCCGTTGTGGGGACGATGTTTGCTCTTCTTTGGCCGCCTATTTCGACCTCCCTGTCCATTTTTCTCCTTAGATACATGTTCCCCCTCCTGCAACGAAATTGAAACAATTACACATAACCATAGCTCCAACCTTTCCTTCGTATAAAAACTGGGACAAAACAAAAAAAATCCTGGATATCCAATTTCTTAAATCCAATACACGACAACTATTACATTGCTTCTCCAATGTGGAAAACAACTCAAGAGCAGAAATGATTGCCTTTACCTAGCATGCACCTTTCATCATGCTCCAATCGCTTGCTACTATGAGAGAGGGGGGAGAGAGAGAATCAAACATAAAATTCAATGGAAACAGATCTCTCCACAGTGGTGTCACATGTTTGACTCAAATGCTATCACATCTTTCTCTTTCATCAAAGCTCTTATGATGCGGCATGGCAGACTTAACTCCAGTGTCTCCAACTACTTATTGGGTCAGTCAACATTATAACCTAGCCTAAATATCTACACAAGCATGCCGGTGTGTGAAACATTCTGCTATGCATCACGAAACACAAGCATAGTACTCAGCTTGCTTAGAGATTATACCATTAATTAATTTTGTTGTCATCCACAAATTGGTTAACTGTATATACTTGAACCTGTTAGTACACTTGTGACCTCCAAAGAAAATGATTGATGCAGGACGAACACATCGTCCCTCATATGATCACACGTATAAAGGCCAACTTAGCCCCACGAAACACAGATAAGATTAGTGATGGCTCCATACGTAAAGTAACACCAGTACCTCTTCATCAGGCGTGTCATGCTGGTGTTCGCTTAAGTTATGATTCTCCTCATCTACTATTTGATTTGATGCATGGTCAGTGCTACTCTTTGCAGAATCAGATTCCCTCCAAGATTGTTTTCTTTGTCCATATTTTCCCTACATCGAGAACAATTAATTAATAGATGCTAGAGTAAACGTTGAATATTTAATACAGCTACTCACAATTTGCTTAAGAAGTTTGACCCGCATGCCATTCCTCCAGTCTTGTTCATTGTTTAAAGTAGCAACCTGATCCAGTTTCAAAAATTAATGTACCTTTATTAAACTAAATCATCAAGCAGTGGAGAGAACAAAGAACTTTCATATTGAAGGCAAAACTCACAGCTCTTTCGGCAGCTTCCACAGTCTCATATTCCACCAGTGCATGCAACTACAAGCAGAAACCACAATAAAGATTAAAGAGCCAATCTCACTAAACATCATAAATGAGGATAAGTGAACAGTTTGACCCCAAAAAAAAAAAAAAAAATGAACAGCTTAACACACCAGTATATAACATTAAAAAAAAGGGAAGTTCTCCGGTTATTATCACATGAGACTCATAAAAGCAGCTTTCAAGTCACCTAAAAGCTATGCCATTGATGATCCACCTGATGGGACCAAGTTATGCATAAAGATGTTAATGGATACAAGGAAAGTGGTTTCAAGAGATAAACTTTAATTACCATAGAAAAAAAATTCTGGGATCTATGTAGATATTGTTGCGGTAGAAGAAAGTGCAACCATGCGGAAGGCAAGAGAACGTGCCGGTAAAAGCAATCTCTCAAGCAAGAGGAAATGAGGTAAAGAAGAGTGAGCAATCTAAGAGAACTCAATGTGAATTACAAGTGAATTCTGCATTAGGCAAGGAAATAAACAGTCAAATATCTTTCCAGGGAGCATTTTAGTTAGAGCCCCTCAATGCTAAAATTGGCAAAAGTGCCTAATGATAATTAAGATTGGTGTTAAGAAGTCTAAGGGAGTAATGAGATCAAGAAACTTCTAAGCATTTGTTAGAAAGTGTGTAAAATGCTGTCAATTGTCCAGCTGATCAAAGATAGGTCATACTTGAGCCAGCTAATAGAACTTAAGGGAGAGACTCCCTTGACAAATTCCCATCCCAAGGACACCAAGCCAAAACTTTTTAGATCATCTCATTACTTGATCCTTATTCTAAGATCCTACTATCAATCCCATAATGAAGGCCAAAAAACTACCATAACATGAATAGAACAAAAATAATCATCTATATTGAGCTTTCAAAACATAGGGCACGAAATATTAGGTAAAAGAAAAACAAGAACGCATAAATTACGGTATCAAATTGTGTACTGTGAATGTCCAGTATCACCCTTGACACCTGACCTCTAGGATAGATGGTACACTGACAGGTGTCTTGACCTCATTTGCCCCAGCCACCTATAAATGCCCATCTTACTTCATCGCTGGGGACTCTTGGCAATTTTTGCACTAAGAGCCTTTCTTACTAAAATTCTTTCTTTGGAAAGATACCTTAATCAGACAAGTAAGTTGCTCCTCTCTGAAGAAACATTAATGATGCCATTCCTCACCTCATACCAACTCGAATAGCCTAAGATTGGCCACTCCTCTAAATACATCTTTATGGTTCTACCTCATTTACTCTTCTTAAAAGCATTACTCTTATGTGACACAAGCTCTCCTCTTAAACCATAAATATACTTCAGAACCCTCTAACAGTAACAAAATTCACAATCTGAGTGTCAAAAGCAGTACGGAGAGTTGCACAAAAGGCATTTGCCAGCAAATGTACAATGATGGATGCAAATTTAAATAACATAGAAAATACTCCATCTATACTGTGTGGCTACCATTTGTATGAATCTTGAGTTTATATCACCCAATTGACAGACAGAGGAACTATAAATACTTTTCCCAATTACAAAAAAGAAACATTCACAAAGAAAATTCAAGCCAAAAGATGAATAAAGCCGAATTTGCATAAGATTTATGACATAGCAAAACAGCAGTCAAATGATTCTCAAAGGAAAATGGCCAATGCAGGTATTTATGTTAGGGCAGCATAGTCTTCCATACCTTGCTACTGATTAGAATATCTACTTTAATTCCTTTTTTCTTCTCTTCAATAGCATGTGGGTCTCGAATAGAAATGTTTCTAATCCTGTTTTTTTAAGGAAAAAAATACTTTAAATTTGTGAAACATACAATCCATCAAATAGACAACACTATAGAAAAGAACAGGAGAGTTTTAATACGCATACTTTCCAGCTTCACCAAATATTTTTTGCATATTCTCCATTGAGTGCTCCTCTGGAAGATTCTCTACCAGAACAGTGTAAGACTAGGGTCCACAAGTTAGATGCTGAATTTTCTGAGATGGCACAACCTAACAGTAGAAAAAAAAAATAAAGACTGTTGATCAAAGTACCTTAGGATCCTTGAACTCTTTCAATGGAAAAGGATTAAGGCGCTTCACCTTCTTTCCATCCGAACTCACCACCTATAATCAGAAGAAACGTGTTACTAGATCCAAGCTCTTTTTTGCTAATTAGGTCAAATCATAGCATCGATGTGACAAATTACTGCTGTACTGTCATAGAAGAGAAAAGCAAAAAGCTTCTTACCAGAAAGGACGACTCCCGAAGGGCAGCAACAATAACTGAATGGTCTCCAGTCAACTTCTTCATTTTCCTAAAAGATGCAATAATTGGAATTGGGACTGCAAGAAAACATGCCCACTGAATTTATAAAAGAACATAAAGACTGATACAAAGACTTACTAGTGTTTCAAAAGGAACTTGAAATCAGAGACGCGCGAAAACACAATTTACATAGGAACGGCCAAAAGATTCCATACTTTGTGTTCTCCATACAGGACAAAGACAACAAGTGCAAGCACACAAAATAATATATATATTAATTTCAGACAAGAGCATAACAATCTTCACAATTGTGAGCAGTGAAGCACCATGTCGAAAAACCAACATTGAGATAAATCTTGAATGTGCAGTGCAACCTGCAAGTTTTATCTCCAGAAGCCCTGGGGATGCTAAAATTCCTAATTTCTCAAGATATTAAAAAAAAAAAAACAAAAAAAAAAAAAAACAAAACAAAACAAAACAAAAGGGTCTGCCCTGCATTTCAACAGGATATTTAAGGCTTAAATTTTAAGCTGGATGAGAAGGCATTGATGTCCTGTTACATCCTTAAACTAGTTTTAACCATGCTTTATAAAAATCAACATAAAACAGAGCAACAAGCACACAATTAGACCACTAAAGTTAATAAATATATCTGCCAACTAGCTTACTCTCAAACGGGTCTCACACTATCCTGCTGATATGCCCTTTATCAATGGACTGAGGAAGATATACAATAAAGTTCCACATTAACCTAAATCCACAAATAAATAAACATGGCAACCTTAAAGGCTAAACAAGATAGGCAGAAACAACTGTGTTAACCTTTGATACAGGATTTGAGAAATATTGCAAGCTTACATTGCATCGCCACCTATAAATTACTAGACGAGATACCCAAAAACAACTGTTTGGCTCAATATAAAAGGCGGCATAACATAGAAATGAAACTTGATAGTTCTAATTGAATATCATCACAAAATACAAGCTTATGATCGCAAGCAGAATTTGTAATAGAGATGGAATCAGCCGATGTTAGTGGCGAAGTCATTCAGACCTACCCCTGAAGCTCGGCACAACTCAAATGAGCTACACCAGGAAAACTTCCAGGGCAGGCACCTTGTCAGAAGTACCTGTTTCATATCATCATCTTCAACATCTCTATTTATTACTCGCCAATGGTTATCAATTTGAGAAATAATTCCAACTCATTTGGCTCTTATTATCAGCAACCAAGATTCAAATCATTTTTATAGAAACAATTACATGGCTAAATATGGTGAAATTGAGATTATTCCCAGTAACAACAGCCTATCCACAAAGAGATAAATCTGACTTGTAGAGTGAATGGTGCCCAACAATCAAAGAGAGCTCCCTATACACAAAAAATGATTTTTCCTGGTTTAATTCTAAAATCTTTTGGACCCAGGTAAATTACTCTTTGCAATGGCCACTAGATCCCATTTCTTAAATAATTTCTTTAGTGTATTGACAGACAAATGAAAGATGACAAAACTGCAGGCAACAAGTGTAAGAATACGTAAACACGGGCAGAATATTCTTCCCATAATATGAAGCCAATAGTCCACATGAGATAAAGCTAGAATTCTTCAAGAGACAGAACAATTAAGGGAAAAGCTTTTACATTTCTTGCTTAAGTTGAATCGGGTGTGTATGTGACGCTCACATATATGCTTAACCAAAACCCGATAACAGGACAGGAACCAAGAATCACTTACCAAATCCTTCCTTGTGCTTCCTGATCAAATTTATCATGTGCTTGTCAGTCAGCAGGTTCTCATCGCTAAAATAATATTCCACCTTCAAGACAATTTTACAGCAATTTTAACCTATCGTTTCCCAGAATCAGGAAATAAAACTCATCAAACAAAAAAGAAAAGGGGAATTTGGGCATATAAACCGGCTCTACCCTTATAAGATGTTGTAATATATATTTAATATGGCTTCGATCAGCAAGTAAAAGCGCTTCCTTTAGAGCATTTTCTCGGAATCCAAACGCTTTAAACCAAGCTTGATAACTCCCTCATGCTATATCATACACTTTAAAAGGGAGACTTAAACAAACGAAGTTAAAAAGACCTAAACCTGTTTAATGATCTTATGCTTGAGATCCTCAGTTCGAACTGCGGGCTCCGGCGGATGGCCGTCGCAATCGGGTTCTTCATCGGGATCGTCGTCGTGGTCCTCATCAGACTGCGGAGCGCGGACCTCGTCGGTGACTGCAATCGGCGAGGATTCAGAGTGGTTCGGAGGCGGCGGAGGTGCCGCTGGTGTGGAGGCGACGGTGACACCATCTTCGCCGTCCATTTTCCTGGTACGGAGGAGCAGGAAAGGATCGGAAAATGCCCTTTGGCCCTCCGGCGCTTCCTTCTCCTGCTCTTTAGCCGCTTTCTTTCCATATGGATTTTATAGGGAAACGGGAAAGTGGAAGGGCATTTTGGTCATATCAACTGTTGAAACCTTCTGAATTTTCAAAAACTTTTTATGCCAACAAAAGGTTAAATATTTCTTTTTAAGCATTTTTAATTGAAGGAAATAAATTTTATAATATTAAAACTAAAAATAAATTTAATTAAGTTTTAATTTGTACAGAAATATATAATCAAGTTAAGAATATTTTATACAATTGAAAATGTAAAACCTATAAAGATATGATATTCATATTTTCATCTCGAACTTTATTTTACACTGCATACAAAAATTAATTTTAAAATAAGGAATATTATATATAATTGAAATTTTAAAAATAAAAAATATGATAGTCATGCTACATCAATCTTATATATATCTTTATTTGAATATTTGCCTCTTCCCCTGAATCTTAATCTTTTTCAAATTCATTCACTCTCAGACCTTTTTTGGATTTACAATATGCAATACATTTAAAAGAACGAGGGAATATTAAAAATCAAAATTTAAAATTTTACCCCCAACAAGTTGGTGTAGATATGGATCTAGGATTCAACAATACCTATTATCATTTGTAGAATTGAGCTAGGAACTAATTTGTAAACATAGATGGTGGGAGGTTGGCTAATTTTAATGGTAAGGAGAGTAATTAAATAATTAATGATAATAAATTAAATAAACTAAATGAAAATAGCTTGTAATAATAATTATTCACAAGCAATTATAGTGATCTTAAGAAAACTATAGTCTACCATTAATTTTTGTTGTTTAGTGGTAAATATCGAACGTTACCAAATTAAAGATTTTAGGTTCAAAGGCTACCAAAGGGTTTGGTGGGGCTAAATATACTCTTTCTTTTTTTAACAATGAGATATACTGTAATCATTCAGACAGTTTAAAGGTTACCTTGAGAGTAGATGTGGCAAATGGACGGGTTGGATCAGTTTCGGGTCGGGTTATTTGAATTTCGGGTTATTCGAGTCTCGGGTTTATCATATTCCGAATACATCAGGTTTCAGGTTTTTCGGATTTTGAGTCATTCGAGTCTTGGATTTATCGAATTTCAGGTTCATCGGGTCTCAGGTTTATCGGGTCTCAGATATTTCGAGTTTCGGGTTATTTCGGATTGGGTTACTTCAATTTTCGAGTTTAATTCAAACGAGTCTCGGGTAAATCCATTGTAACATTTTTTATTTTTTACCAGACTCAAAAATTATATTTTTATGTTTTACCATAATATTTAAAATAATTAATCAAAATGTGAATAATTTAAATTTTAATTATTTAAACATATCAAATGATATAATCTACCTAATAATATTTATAGGTAATATAATATAAAATTAATTAGTAGGAAAAATATTATAATTAGGTGTATAAATTGTTGAAAACATGAGTTCGGGTTAATCGGGTTACCTAGGTTTCGGGTTGTTTGGGTTTCGGGTTGCTTAGGTTTCGGGTTATTAGGTTTCGGGTTATTAGGTTTCAAGTTTCTTAGGTTACGAGCCATTTTCTTTTTTAGTCAAAATAAGTCAAGTCGAGTCGGATTTCAGTCGGGTTAAATCGTGTGATTCGAATCGGATCAACTTTTGTCACCTCTACTTGAGAGTAAGAACAATACTCCCTGATAAAATTATAGAGTAGTATCCCTATCAGGTTCAGGTTGTGAGGCACCACCTCTTTCTTTTTATTTTTTAAATTAAAAAAAAAAAAAAGAGAACTATAATCTTCCGCTACATATGCATAACCAGAAAACAAAAGAAAAGTGTGCACTTGAGGGGAATAAATGAGAAAATAAATAACCGAGTGCACACATGAGAATTTTATGCAAAGAGAATCATTACATTTTTTGAAACAAAAGAGAATCATTAATTAATGTTAATCAATCTCAATAATTAAAGAATTTCTGCAAAAATATATCAAGACACCTAAAATTAAAAAAAATCAATTATAGGACTCTATCTTTTGTTCACCGATTAGACTGATTCACTTTGACTATCCAATGCTTACCTACCTTCTGCAATTTCATAATTATAATTATCGATTATGCATGTTTATGTATACTGTACAGGTATAATGATTAATATGTTCAAAACTTATTTAATTACCAAAATTTATTAACTCAATTTTAGTCATTTATCTTTTTTTTTACGACTATTTATGATAATATATTTATTTTTCATTTACTTTTTTTTAACTTTTTAAATATAATATTATATATTAAATTAGATTGGTATATAACTCATTTGTATTATGATCGTTTCCAGTGTTGTAGTTTTTAGATTTAAATTTCAGTTAAAATTAAGTAATTAAAAAATAATAAAAGCACATTTCTTTTTCATTTAATTCTGTTGTTCTGGAAATGACACCATTTCGAACTATCCCCTCTATACGTGAATCATTTTACTTGTGCATAGAGATTTGGTCAATCCATTATTGAGATTCTAAGTGTAAGTACATGGTTAAAAGCAAGAATGCATGGTTAAACAAAAAAAAAAAAAAAAAAAATTTGGACACACAATTATGCGACCGCAATATCAGTAATTTGAATTATTAAATTATAAAAAATATATTAAATTAAAAAAATTAATTAAATATTATTGAATTAACTACATTTCTTTTGCATATTTATGTAAGTGTGGCCATGTAATTTTGCTTATATAAAAATAAAAATAAATTTAATATTTTTTTATTTTAAATATCCAAAATTTAAACCAACTGATTTGAAGAAACCGAGACAATTGAAATAGTCAAGAGCTTCCATTTTGCTGCCATTTTATTGTTGTCATCCGACGACAAACTCAATGTCATCAGAATTTGGTTTGAACTGACAATAAACTTTTGTTGTTACAAGCATTTATCTTGGAATCGGACCTAACAAACAAAACAATGGAGATGAAACGTAAGTCTACACATTTTGAGAATTGGGTACAAAATAGAATTCAATCAAGGTTTGACCTGCAAATATTTATTAATAAATAGTAATATAAAGTTTTATATGTTGAAACAAATTAAAAATCTCAATTATCGATTTGAATAGCATAAAATTTATAGTTCTTAAAAGAGAATCACAAAATACTAAAGTAATTCAACGGACTCAAGGTAAAGTCCGGTGGCCACTGAAAAAAGAAAGAAAAAACGCAAGAAAAAACGCAATCACACTGAAGAGCATTTCCATCCTAATGTTTCAAATCAAATGTTCCCTTCGAGATTCTTTTGAATCCAATTTGAACATCACTATAAGAAAAAGAATTTTTTTTTTTTTAATCAACAAAGATATATGGTTTCTTGTTTTAGTGAAAATGCTATAGATGTCTATAATTCTTCATGTTCTTCTTATTTAGACGATGCTTGCATCTTACCAAGCCTTATCCCATTAGTACAAAATTCAGGAACTTGGCAAATCCTTTGATTCTGGTTCATTTTCTTCATTATTGCCATTTATATTTGGTACCAGCTTTTATTTCTTTAGATCTCTCCTTCTCTTCTTTTTCTAGTCATTCTTGGCTTTGCTTGATTCCTTCCTTCCCTTGCACTATATTTGGATAAAATCTTAAGAGTGAGAAGAAAATGGATGAGAGAAAAGTAAAAGAGAGGATTATTGGTGGAGAGGAAAATTTTTCACCTTCTCTCGTATTTGGAAACAAGTGATAGGAGGGAGAAAAATTAAAAAATTTTTATTTGAGAAAAAGTAAAAAGTAAGGGAGAGAAAAATAATATGTATAAGAATTCTAATTTTACCTTCTAAAGAAAAATATTATATATTATATAAAAAATATTTGATTTGTAAATTATATATCAATTATTTTTTTAAATTTAGTTTAATAAGTTTATAATTTGTACAATCTTTTATTAAAAAATTTAATAAAATTTCTAAAAATATAGAGATATTTTATTTTAAATAAAATTATAGTTATTAATACATAGTAAAGATAATATAGTTTTTAATAAAAATGTAAGAAAATCAATAACTTTTTTTGATGGGTCAACAGAGAAAGTTAGTTTTCCCCTCTCCACTTTCCTCCCCTCTCAAAAACATTTCTAAGTGCTTATCCTTTTTCCTTTATTTTCATTTCCCTCCCCCTTTTTCCCCTCCCTCAAACACAATATTAATGTCCTGCTACCATGCACATTATTTTTCTCCCTCTTTCATTTTCTTAGGATTTTTTTTTTCAATTTCTTCTATTATCTTCTTCAATTTTCCTGTATTTTTTTCTATTAAATAAAATTTGCTAAAATTATATAAAACAACAAAAGAGAAGAACTTACCAGTATTGCATGAGTGCCTCCTCTACCATAAACTCCGAATTTCACCCATAACAGGATAGCACAGAGAGAGAGAGAGAGAGAGAGAGAGAGAGGTAGGGGGAGAGAGATAGTGTAGCAGAACTTGGTTGTTGAGAAGATGGAGCCTGAGAATAAATATAAAAACTAAGGTAACAGAGAGAATTACAAAATTGATGAGTATTAATGGAATTTATTATACTGAAGTAATGATTGCTAATATTGTTTATCATAATGGTAGAGGGAAATTTGTGTTATGGATATTTTACATATATTAGGAAATAAATAAAAAATAATCTAGGAAATAATGCAGAATTAATGAATATTAATTTAGTTAATTATAACAACTAAAGGGAAATTTGGAATATAGGTAATTTATAGTTATATTAGGAAATAAGAACGAGTAATTTAGGAAATAATTAATTAAAGAAGCAATTCATGACTTTTCATGGAAATTAAAAAAATTAGGGAATAATTGTAATTCAGAATAACGTTCATTTGTTATTGTGAAAGTAACATTCGCTGGTTATCATTTTTAGTTTAATCTTGCCTTTTTTTTTTTTGTGCAAATGATAATAATAAAACAAGACAAAACTAAAACAAACTATCCTTTAAGATAAGTAAAACTATGACAATCTCTATTCAGCAAAACATGCAGACCTAGTGGGAGTTGGTCTAAAAAGCGTTCACCAGGGTCACAAGAGGCCCCCTTTTGGCCAAATAATTGACGCAGGAATTGCCTTTTCGTAGTACATGCCTCATGTTCAACAGTCATTCCGTTTCCAAGAGAGAATGAATGTTTTAAATCAAGCTAGCCAGGAGATGTGATGCACTTATTTGTTTAGAGAGCAAATGAAGTGCCTCAAGAGAATTTGTCTCAGCAATTATATTTCGGTAACCCCTCTCCCACCAAATCTCAAGTCCACATCGGACACCATCAGCTCAGTAACCATATTAGTAGTGTGACTCGTTGAATCCATGAACCCCACCAGTCAAGAGCCATTAGAATCTCTTAAGAGAGCCCCAAAGGCCGCCTTCCGTAGATTTTCTTGAGCACTACCATCCGTATTAAGTTTAATACAACCTGCAGAAGGTGGCTCTCATGACACAAATCTGGCGGATGGGATAATATCAAAGTCAAGAGAAGTAAAAGTAGCAGACACATCCATGTAGAGGTAGCAGATTTGTCTTTAGTGATAGTAAAAACTCAGCGGCATCCCTTGAAATATTTCTGCATTACGTGCCAACCATAAAATCCAACAGCCACAAACAAACAATAGTCCTTAAGATACCCAGCTTTCAAGTTATTCATTAGGAAGGTAAGTAACCATTCTTCTAATTGAAGCTCAAAGAATAGCTATGGGACATCAACACCAGAAAGACCCTGCCAAACTGATTTAGCGATTCTTATAATATGTTTTATGAGGTAGATTATCTACTGTACTGAAAGAGTATAGTGATGAAAACTGAATTTTTATTCAAATGAAATAAAATATATCAAATGGATTTGAGTTTATCTTTAAAGTTGAAGTAATTGCTTGAAAGCCTAATAAATTAGATGATTTTTACTTGGTCCATCATGGATTGCAAGTTTATAGTTTTGGATATGGTTAGTATGGAGACAAATTGGCTAAAAATAAACATTTCATTATGTATTAAACCGACATTATAAATATTAATAATATGTGATAGTCAAGTCTCTAATACTCTATCAACAGTAAGTGATATAATGGAAAAGTTAAACGTATTCATTTAAAATATAAATTGTTAAAATAACTACTGAGTACGATCAAAGATAAAATTGGTTGATCCTTTGATTAAGTCACTAAGCCGAAGTTGTTTCATACATCGAGAGAAAAAGGACTAATGCCTAGAGTATGGTCAAAAGTGATAAGAATTCAACATATATGATAGAAGATCCTTTGAAGTAAGTTCATATGAGTAATAACAAGTCACTAATTGACTTTACATGCACTATCAAAATTATAAGTCATTTCCTATGATGCAGATAGAGCAAAATTTTCAATATTCGAGATTGAGTCTGTACTTTTAGTGAATTATATAGCCCTTCTGGGCGGTGTGTTATTAAAATGCACACTTAATGGGATCAACTATATGAGAGTAGAGTAGAACCACTCCTATGAGATCCTAAGTAAGATCTGTAGGTCTCTCATGAAAATAAATTAGGGGAGCGCAAGACTTAACAATGCCAACAATATAGTATTAAAGAATATAATATGATGACAAATTTACTGTTACTCATAAAGAAATTATAATTTATAAAAATTATTATTTTACCATACTTTTGAATATCAAAACTTATTCCCCTAGTTTTTGATTCATAGCCTAAAAGGCACAAAAAATGATGTGTTATATTTTCACTAATTAATCTAGCAAATTGGTCTTTTAAAATAGCGAGAGATTATTTTAAATTAGTGTATTTTTATAAAGTTAATTATCATGCTTTAATTCTAGTTGTTATATGACTGTTGTAAAACCATTAAGTACTTTTATATATTTAATTGTTACTAACCATTATAATTTATAAAAACTTTAGTTAACATAATTCATATTTATAAGTAATAAAATTATACCTATTATATAAAGGTCATGTCTTAATAGAGACCATAAGAGGTCTTTGTGGATTATTTCTAATTGTCTATTTATAAAACGTTATGATGCTAAGTTAATCTAAAAATGAAGTTGTTTCTGTGATCTCACTATTTGAAGTGTATATTAATGAGAAAGTCTGTATCTTGGAAGGATAGTCACTATAACTTGTTATATTATGACTACTTGTTTACGGGTGTGAAAGCTATTTTTAAGAACAGTACTACCCACACTTTAGACTTGATAAATTTTTTCCTTAATTTATTTTTATTACAATGTCATATAATTCATATTATGTTTTATATTGCATTAATTATTTTCCAACAATTCTATCATAACCCGCTGAAGACCTTTTATTTCATGCACATGTTAAAATTTGGAATATCCCCCAAATTTAAGCGGTAAACACAGAGGCAAGAGGATGAGTCCCACTAAGAAAATATAAAAAATAATCATAAAGTATTTATAAAAATAAGTATAATCTTTAAAAAATAATAAATTTTTTTTTTAAAATTAAAATTTAAACATATTTAATGTTATGTTAAATTTATTTAAAATTATATTAAATCTTGATTAGAGAAAAAGTTTTACTATCTATAACCACTCTAAAATTACTTTTTATATACTCTTTTTTTTTTTTTCCAAAAAGAAGGTCCGCTTGCTTTTAAGATGAACACGGTACAAGCAAAAGGAAAGTCTTCACGTTACTTCTAGGCGAAACATATCACATCCGCGCACTCTTGCTCCCCCGAGTTGCCAACTTGCCATATTGGGACACACCGCTAAATAATGTGCCATAAAACACTTGGCACGAGGAAAAATTAAAAATGGAAAGCAGAGATATATCTTTTCATGCGAATGTTTGCTTTGCCGTTTCCGTTTGCTTTGCCGTTTCCTCTGCTTAGAATATGCAAGTGCAGGGAATCACAAATCCATAAAGCTTTTTTCGGTTTTTATTTTACAAGCTAAAATTACTCTATTGTAACTCAAGTATAACTTTTTTGTAAGAGGAGGAGAAGATTTTATGAGTTGACTTCTCTCGTACTACACAATTTAAAAATCTTGTACATTAAAATTCTATGAAGTGTAACTTAATAAAAGTGACAAATTCAATTTACGAAAATAATCTCTTTATAAAAATAATCGATTAATATTATAATTATTTCACTCTTTCACATCGAATGATAGTCTCCTGTGTAAGAATATCTTGTTATTATTCTTCTTTTCCACCAATGATATGTTACTAATAATTTACTGTAACAAGTATTACGATAAAGTATTAGTAATTAGTATAATAAAATATTCGTTTTTAGGTACATTACGAACAAAGTTGAGATAAATTTCAAACTCGAAGCATGACTCTATCCCTTGTATTCAAATACAAACCTCTGGTAATTGAACCACTGCCCCGGGGGGATGTGGTTTGATCATGAAAAGCTATCGGTGGATTACAATAGGCATAAAGCATAATTTCATATATCATCTCTATGCATTATAAAAATTTTACTTATGTTGTTTTTATTTTTTAGAATCCATCTTTTATGATTTTTACATAAATTTTTTTTATTTTTTTTAATTAATCAATTCTTAAGTGTGATATATTATAGTCTAATTAAAAACTCATTATCTTATTTATAGTTTATATTGGCAACACATCATCCACCTCGTATGTCATACTAGCATTAATTGATGACGTAGCAATTTCTCTTTTTCTTTTTTTAGGAGAAATAATGAAAAACAAAAAGTAAAAAACTTATTAAAAAAAAGGAAAATCAAAACCCCTTCGTCATCGTCGTCTGATCTCAGATTTCCTTTACCCCTTCTTGTCTCAGTTCTAATAAAATACAGATAAGGAATAATCTTTTCGTATTGGTAACTGGAAGGAGATGGAAAGTAACACTAGCCGGACTGTTGAAACCGGTCGCCGGAGAATTCTCCGACCGAAGGGCAGTCTCAGTTCCCAGAAAGTTCAATTTGACGCACGCGCGCCTCGTCGAACGTACTGCTTCTCGCCTCGTTACAACTGGGATTAAGGCCGGCGACGTTGTTGCACACACCTTCCCTAACACAATCGAGGACTGGGTCGTTCGATTCTTTATTTCTTTTTATTTTATTATCTTTATTGTAATTGTTTATGTGATTGTAAACTAATAATTTTGAAAAAAAAAAAAAAATATCTTGGTTGGCAGCCGCCAACCTTGAAGTCAAGGTTGGCAGGTGCCAACCTTTAATGCCACCAACCAATTGGTTGGTGGCAGCAGGTGGGGGAGGCCTATAAATGGCCTCCCCAAATTGAAGCAAATGGCAGCAGAAGAAAAAGAAGAAAAAAAAGAGAAGCCAGCAGCGAAGCGCGCAAGAAAAAAAAAAAAGAGAAAAGAAAAAAAGAAAAAAAAAATCGAAATATTACAAATCCGGCTGGAATTAAGTCTCATACGGCCCTCAGCAAAATTCAGGCAACTCATCCGAGAACAAGTCCATTCGACCCTCGGTGAAATTAAGTCAGATCAGCTCAGATCGAGTCTCTACGATTCCTAAACGTAGTCAAAACATCCAAATCAGACACAATTTCAGTCTATCCAGTTCAAGAAAAAGCGGTGAAAATTATTTCTATCCAGATCAAGCTCGTGCAGCCCTTAACGGAGTCAAAAAAAAAAAAAGGAACACTAATCGGAGGATCTACGGAGATCGACCCCACGTAAATTTTCTTTTCTTTTACAATTTTTATTTGTAATTTATTTTGTATTTTCGAGTTTAATTGTTTTAGACTCGAAATTTATGCTTTACAAATTTTTGGCACGCTCGGTGGGACAACTTCACCTCCCATCTCTTGTTCCTAAAAAAAAAAGAGGTAAAAGGGGAGCCGAGAGAAAAAAAAAAAGTAAAAAAAAAAAAGTAAAAAAGTAAAAAGTAAAAAAAAAAAGTAAAAGTAAAAAGTAAAAAAAAAGTAAAAAAAAAAAGTAAAAAGTAAAAAAAAAAGTGAAAAAAAAAAGTAAAAAGTAAAAAGTAAAAAGTAAAAAAGTAAAAAGTAAAAAAAAAATAAAATAAAATAAAAATAAAAATTTACAGGTGTTCAGCACATCAAATGACACCGAAAAGAAGTACAACTGCTGCCACAAAAAAGAAGGCAACGGCTCCATTGCCTGCATCAACTACCCTACCTGGGTACGCAGGTCCAGAAACCCGGGGACGGACACAATTTCTTACAGTCCAAACCCGACAAAATGTCGAAATGGAGAGTCCACAGCTTGCACAACAGGATCTCTCCCCTGACTCTCTTGCCGCATGGAGGAGTCGATCACCCACCCCGATCGAAATCGGGGGCAACACGACGAAGCCTGCTCAACAAAATCCGACTCACACAGAAGAATCAGAAGAGTTTTCTCCCCCAGTCTTTCCCGGAGCCTCATCTGTTGCCGTCATGATGACCAACACAACCAGCACAGAGGAAAGAATTTCAGAATTGGAGAATAAAATTTTGCAGCTGATCAGAGTCGTGGAGGAAAAAGATCAACAGATCGCAGCTCTCAAAGGAAAAAGCCCGATCCAAGTTGATCCCGAAATCCGCGAGGAGCAACCATATCCACCCGGTTTCACTCCAGAAGCCACACCAGCCGACGTCTTCCCTGCAGAAAAGCGACCAGGTAGTTCTACACAGCTGCCACCCTCAAATTCTGTAGCTTCGCTATCTGTTCAACAATTGCAGGAAATGATAGCCAATACGATCCGACTGCAACAAGCTACATCCTTCCAAGGATCGCAGATGTACGTCAAACCGTACACCAGACGGATCGAAAGTCTCAACATGCCCTTGGGCTACCAACCGCCAAAATTTCAACAATTCGACGGACGAGGCGATCCCAAACAGCACATCGCCCACTTCGTTGAAACCTGCAACAACGCAGGGACTTATGGAGATCTCTTGGTGAAACAGTTTGTTCGTTCACTCAGGGAGACCGCTTTCACCTGGTTCATAAATCTTGAACCAGAATCGATCGACAGTTGGGAACAGCTACAACGAGAGTTCCTCAACAGATTTTTCAGCACTCGAAGGACGGTAAGTATGATGGAGCTTACCAGCACCAAACAAAGGAAAGGAGAGCCCGTTGTCGAATACATCAACAGATGGCGTGCCCTCAGCTTGGACTGCAAAGATCGCCTGACGGAGACTTCTGCCGTAGAGATGTGCATCCAGGGAATGCATTGGGAGCTGTTATACATCCTACAGGGTGTCAAACCCCGAACTTTCGAAGAACTGGCGACCCGCGCACATGATATGGAGATAAGCATCCAAACTTCCGGAGGCACGGTTCCCATCCAGTTGGACCAGCAAGGGGGCAGAAGGGAGATTAAGAAACCCAACAGCTCCGGAAAAGGGAAAGAAGTGATGACTGTTGAAGCCGCACCAGTAAAAGTGGGAGCTAAAGCCAAGGTAAATCCTCCGACCCAAATAACTCAGCCAAAACAACAGGAAAGACGGAAGGTGACATTGCGAGAGCTGGAGCAGAAGCAGTAGCCATTCCCTGACTCAGACGTCCCCGACATTCTTGAACAACTCTTGGAGGCGAAGCTGATCGAACTCCCAGAGTGCAAGCGGCCGAATGAAAAGGATCGAGTCAGCGATCCAAGATTCTGCAAATATCACCGGATAGTAAGTCATCCGACGGAGAAGTGTTTCGTCCTGAAGGAGCTAATCATGAAGCTCAAGAGCCAGAATAAAATCATTCTGGACCAGGAAGGCGTAATCTCGGCAAACCAAACCACCATCACTTCAAAACCATCAGAAGAAGTGACACACCATAAGGAGGAGCCGCTCGACTACAAAAAGTCGACAACGGAGAAGGTATATGAAGCTCTCCAAACCCTTCTCGCTAACCCTCAGCTGTTTATAGCTCTGCAATCAACAGAAGTATGGCAAAATCAAGTCAGCAATACTCTCCAGACCTCAGCTGAATCACAGTCATCAAATGATTCTAACTCAGCGGAGCAACAGACGGCCCAAAATCACGTCGGATGTTACTCTGCTATCTCATTTTCAGATGAGGATCTCTTGTTGGGGTCCAAACCCCACAATCGGCCGCTGTATGTATCAGGCTATGTGAAAGAGCAGAAAGTCCGACGTATTCTGATCGACGATGGCTCAGCAGTCAATATTATCCCAAAATCCACCATAAAGGAGCTCGGCATCGGCATTGATGAATTATCAGACAGCCGCTTGATGATTCATGGCTTTAATCAAGGAGGACAGAAAGCAATTGGGATGATTCGCTTGCAGCTAACTATCGGTAATCTCACTTTTAGCACTCTATTTCACGTGATTGATGCACGTACCACATATAAGATGTTGCTAGGACGACCATGGATTCATGGAAATGGAGTTGTGCTCTCAAGCCTGCATCAGTGCTTCAAGTACTACAATGGTGGCGTTCAAAAGGTCAATGCTGACTTAAAGCCGTTCGATGATGCTGAATCACATTTGGCGGATGCAGTCTTCTACACCGACACAGACAATCCGGAGATCATTCCATCAAAAGCTACTTGGACTGGGGGCATCCACAAAAAGGGAAAAGCTGTCGAAGAACCTGCCAATGCCCAACCCCAGGCTCCAACAAATGAAAAGCTGCCACAGCCTGCTGAACTTCGTTCGAAGGATGTTGCATCTTCAAGCTCCACTCCAGTCCTACGCTATGTGCCTAAGTCACGACGCTCAGAAGGTCAACCCCCTTTCTCTTATTGTATTGATCTTAAACAGGAGCAAGGACATAGCCAACCCAAAACAAAGGAGCTGCACAACCTGAAGGAGACTTACACCCTGCCGATACCAAAGATTGAGCCGGTTTTATCTTCAAAACCATTAAAAGGCTTCGTCAAACCATACACGGGGGCAGTCGAAGGCGGCTCACTTCCAGAAAGAAGAACACATGAAGGATTTGATCCTAATGCATACAAGCTTTTGGCAAAGGCGGGCTATGACTTTTCAAACCCGAGCACAATGGGTACGCTGCCGTCCACACATGGCGTCGCTTCTCAAACATCACAGTCCCGACCTGGCTTAGGTTATCAGGAGAAGTCACTTGTGCGGATCACGCTAAAGAGCCGAAGCCGAGCAGTTGATGCACGTGCCATCACCACCACCACCAAACAAGACAGGCTTATCCAGTCAAACAAAGAAGGTGAAGTCAGAGGTTCTGCATTTCATGTCACAATTAGCGAGGAGGTTGATTCTGACTCATCAGATGGTGAAGTGAAGGAGGCTCCCCCGGAACTTGAAGATGGTGGCCAAGCAACTGTTGATGAACTCAAGGAGGTCAATCTTGGCTCTCCGGAAGATCCTCGACCTACATTTGTAAGTGCTTTACTTACTGCAGAAGAAGAGCAAGAATATGTTCAGGTATTAAGTCAATACAGGGACGTGTTCGCATGGAGTTACAAAGAAATGCGTGGACTTGATCCGAAAATTGCGGTGCATCGTCTAGCAGTAAAGAAGGGTGTCCGTTCTGTCAAGCAGCCACAACGACGGTTCCGCCCGGAACTCATTCCACAAATCGAGGAGGAGGTGAACAAGCTGATCAATGCCGGCTTCATCCGAGAGGTCACCTACCCAACGTGGATTACCAACATTGTCCCAGTAAGAAAGAAGAATGGACAGTTGAGGGTATGTGTTGATTTTCGAGATCTTAACAAGGCCTGCCCGAAAGATGACTTTCCATTGCCCATAACGGAGATCACAGTCGATGCAACAACGGGTCACGAAGCATTGTCTTTCATGGATGGTTCTTCAGGCTATAACCAAATCAGAATGGCACCAGAGGACGAGGAGTTGACAGCATTCCGCACCCCAAAAGGTATATACTGCTACAAAGTTATGCCGTTTGGATTAAAAAATGCTGGCGCCACTTATCAACGTGCTATGCAAAAAATTTTTGATGACATGCTGCACAAGATTGTAGAATGTTATGTCGATGACTTAGTTGTAAAGACTAAGAAGCGCAAAGACCACCTCGAGGATCTCAAGACAGTGTTCGAAAGACTTCGGAGGCATCAGCTCAAAATGAACCCTCTCAAGTGTGCATTCGGTGTCACATCAGGAAAGTTTCTTGGGTTCGTGGTGCGTCATCGTGGAATCGAAGTTGATCAGTCAAAGGTTGAGGCAATTCAAAAGATGCCTGAACCTAAAAACCTGCATGAGCTGTGAAGTCTACAAGGAAAGCTGGCCTACATTCGCCGTTTCATCTCCAATTTAGCTGGGAGATGTCAACCTTTCCATCGGTTGATAAAGAAAGATGTCAACTTCGAGTGGGACGAAGTTTGCAGCAAAGCCTTTGAGAGCATAAAGAAGTACCTTTCCAATCCACCGGTCCTAGGTGCTCCAATTCAAGGAAAGTCGTTGATTCTCTACATTGCAGCGCAGGAAAAATCTTTGGGAGCCTTGCTTGCACAGGAAAACTAGCAGGGAAAGGAAGTTGCCCTGTACTACTTGAGCAGAACACTAAACGGTCCGGAGCTGAGTTATTCGCCCATTGAAAAGACATGTCTAGCACTGTTCTTTGCCATTGACAAGCTGAGGCACTACATGCAGGCTCACACGGTACGTCTCATTGCCAGAGCTGATCCTGTCAAATATATCTTATCCAGACCAATCTTGTCAGGACGACTTGCCAAGTGGGCAGTAATCCTACAAAGCTACGACATTGTCTACGTGCCTCAAAAAGCAGTGAAAGGACAAGCTCTAGCAGACTTCCTTGCAGATCACCCTGTTCCGTCCGATTGGGAGTTCACAGATGATCTTCCAGATGAAGAGGTCTTTTACATTGAGACACTGCCACCATGGACGATGTTCTTTGATGGTGCAGCAAGGCGTGATGGTGCTGGTGCCGGTATAGTGTTTGTCACTCCTCAACGACAAATACTACCATATGCTATCATTCTCTGTGAGTTATGTTCAAATAATGTTGCTGAATACCAGGCTTTGATCATTGGTCTTCAAATGGCTGTCGATATGAAGATTCCAACTATAGAAGTCCATGGAGATTCCCAGCTCGTCATCAACCAACTTACAGGATTGTATGACGTGAAGAAAGAGGACCTTGCGCCTTACCATCAACGTGCTCGACAGCTAATGGATGAATTTGAAAGCATCACCTTGGAGCATGTGCCTCGACGAGAAAACACTCAGGCAGACGCGTTGGCTAACCTGGCTACTTCTCTTGCAAAGTCAGAAATCCAGACTACAGTTGTTGCTGTATGTCAGAAATGGATAGTGCCGCAGAAGGATGATGAAGAAATTACAGCAGCCAATGCTGTATTTATACGTCTCGCGGAGGACGAAGATTGGCGCCAACCAATCATTGACTATCTACAGCATGGGAAGCTGCCCGAAGATCGTCGTCATAAAACAGAAATTCAACGACAAGCTCCCCGGTTCATATATCTCAAGGATGCTCTGTATCGAAGGTCTTTTGATGGAGTTCTACTTCGCTGCCTAGCCAATGAAGAGGCAAAACAGGCTCTCACTGAAGCACATTCTGGTGTTTGTGGCGGACATCAATCGGGGCCTAAGTTGCACTTTCAACTCAGAAGGATGGGATACTACTGGCCAACAATGGTACGTGATTCCATTGAGTTTGCTAAAACTTGTCAAGCTTGTCAATTTCATGCTAATTACATACATCAACCACCGGAGCCACTGCATCCAACTGTCTCATCATGGCCCTTTGAAGCTTGGGGTCTCGACTTAGTGGGGCCCTTGCCAAAGTCATCCCTGGGTCACCTGTACATCCTTGCAGCAACCGACTACTTTTTAAAATGGGCTGAAGCGATTCCACTTAGAGAGGTAAAGAAGGAGCATGTTGCCAATTTCATCCGGACTCAGCTGATCTATCGCTATGGAGTCCCTCGATTCATCATCACTGATAATGGGAAGCAGTTCTACAACAGCTTGATCGACAAGCTCTGCGAGAAGTTCAAGTTCAAACAATACAAGTCATCCATGTACAATGCCCCAGCAAATGGCTTGGCCGAAGCATTCAACAAGACCTTATGCAACCTGTTGCGGAAGGTAGTCTCTAAATCCAAAAGAGATTGGCATGACAGAATTCCGGAGGCATTATGGGCGTATCGTACAACTTACCGGACTCCAACACAGGCGACGCCATACTCACTTGTCTACGGTATCGAAGCAATACTGCCGTTGGAAACACAGATTCCATCCCTGCGCATGGCTGTTCTGGAAGGACTCACACAGGAGGAGAATGCTCGCCTACGTCTGGATGAGTTAGAAGCCCTTGATGAAAGGAGGCTTGAAGCACAACAACAACTTGAGTGCTACCAAGCCCGGCTCACCAACACGTTCAACCGCAGGGTCCGCCTTCGATCTTTTCAAGTTGGAGATCTTGTTCTTGCTGTGCGACGACCCATCAACATGAAGCATCGGCCTGGTGACAAGCTTACTTCCAAATGGGACGGGCCATACCTAGTGCAGGAGGCCTATACTCACAACGCTTACATGCTGTCAGACCAAGAAGGCGTCTGAATCGGCCCAATCAATGGTAAATTTCTGAAACAGTATTATGTGTAAATATGTTGAAAAAAAAAAATTCAAAAAAAAATATAGAAAAAAGAAAAGAAAAAAAATCAAAAAATCAAAAAATCAAAGAAAAAAAATCAAAAAATCAAAAAAAAAAAAAAAAAAAAGTTCGGAAGTCCCGATCTGAAAGTCCAAGCGAAAATCCAAACCCAAAAATCCAAACCCAAACACTTGAGCCCAATTCAGAAAACACAAAACTTAAGTCCAAAACCCGAACACTCAACCCAAATCCAAAAGTCCAAACCCAAACACTCGATCCAAAAACCCAAATCCAAAAGTCCAAACCCAAACACTCGATCCAAAAACCCAAATCCAAAAGTCCAAACCCAAACACTCGACCCAAATCCAATCCAAAACCCAAAACCCAAAAATTTCAAGTTCCAGATACAATCCAAAACCCAAGTTCAAAATCCAATCCAACTCCTGGCCCGCATGAGTATAAACTGTGAACGGCCCAAAAATATAAAACCGACGGAGGGTTTGATTCTGAAAGTCAGCATCAGTCTCAACCGATCTTCACCACATACCAAGACCTTTGCTCCTCTGCCGCAAGAAAGATGGAACCAGTTGCAGAACCTCAAGACAAGGGAGAAGAAAGGTCACCCCGCACAAGGTGGCAACCGACCATGACACAACTACAAATTTTGGAGGAAGTCTTCTACAACGATGGAGGTATTGTCCCTAACTCTACACAGATTCTCCAACTTGTCTCACGACTTCGCCCGCTAGGGGCAGTCGAAGGAAAAAATGTATATTTTTGGTTCCAGAATCGGAGACATAGGGAAACAGTGGCACTGAGAGATGGTATTTCCAAAGCACAGCCTGTTGTTCCTATAGTAGATCTCACCAGTACAGCTTCACCCTCAAATGAAGCCGGCCCAAGTTCTACCACTGCAATGGTCTCTCCACGGTACGTTCATCAAAGCCGTAGCCTATGGGAGCATACATACTGGTCCTGGTGGTTTCACGGAGTCAGCCAAGGGTTCATCCCTCCTAGATACTTAAGTCTAGGAGGAATTTTTCTAGCACACAGGAGTCATTCCGGCGAAATTTTGCCTCTCTTTCCAGAATATTCCGGCAGCATCAACCAGCCGGAAAGCGACGTCAACATCATCGGTCCACCAGACGAGGTCGAGCTTGACTTGGAGCTGCGCCTCGGGTCCCGCTAGGACGGCCGACAAGATAAGGTGCAACGACTTCTGCAGCACGCGGCAACGACTTCCGCAGCACACGGCAACGACTTCTGCCACACACGGTAACGACTTTCGTGACACGCGTCAGCCGCTGCCTCTTTTGTCTCTTATGCAGAAAAGGGACGTGGATGACCCTACCCGATTCTGCATACCTTTTTTGACTTTTCAAAAAAAAAAAAAAAAAAAAAAAAACTCTTTATTATTTGTATATATATACTGCATGCCCGAGTTGTAATATTCACCCCTCAGCTCTTCTTTCTCAAAAGAAAATGGCTAGTCTCTGCACTTGTCTCAGGAAGTTCTTCGATCAAGAAGTTGGAGGCGCACGAGCTAAGAAAAGAAGGAGTAGTCTTCTTCGAGGGATCCCTAAAAGCCCTCGAAACTCAGTCTCCAACGCCATCGGTGTCATGGAGTTCCAACTACTCTCCTTAGTTCACATCTACCACAGAGGGATGAGAAGCTGCAATTATCCTAATCTTTCTTTGGATGCAGCGACGTACAGGGAAGTTCCAACTACTCTCCTTACGTCGAAGCAGACTTGGAAATCATCACTACAGTCAGTCTCTCTGTGAGCCGGTCTTGAAGTTCCAAGGTCCTGGGCCTTCCTCTTGGGGAGGTTCAAGTTCTTTGTCTACCGGATCATCCTCACCAGAGCTCTGGAACTTTAAGAGATATAAAAAATCCTTTGCGGGCTATGGAAGCTCGAATGCACCTGGAGCCAAGGATCCAATTTCTATATTGGCTGGGCTGCTAACTTCTTCAAGATCATATCGGTTTCCTATTGCGATCCAACAATAGCGGACATGGTCAAAGATAGAAGACTCCAAGATTCAATGTTCATCAGGACTTTCCAAATTTCAAACTGGACTTCAAGATTCGGTTCGAATTATCTCTGTAAAAATCTTTCTTACCGACCCTTGAAGTGGGGGCATTTGTAAACTAATAATTTTGAAAAAAAAAAAAAAAAAAAATATCTTGGTTGGCAGCCGCCAACCTTGAAGTCAAGGTTGGCAGGTGCCAACCTTTAATGCCACCAACCAATTGGTTGGTGGCAGCAGGTGGGGGAGGCCTATAAATGGCCTCCCCAAATTGAAGCAAATGGCAGCAGAAGAAAAAGAAGAAAAAAAAGAGAAGCCAGCAGCGAAGCGCGCAAGAAAAAAAAAAAAAGAGAAAAGAAAAAAAGAAAAAAAAAAGAGAGATAGTAAAAAAAAAAAATCGAAATATTACAAATCCGGCTGGGATTAAGTCTCATACGGCCCTCAGCAAAATTCAGGCAACTCATCCGAGAACAAGTCCATTCGACCCTCGGTGAAATTAAGTCAGATCAGCTCAGATCGAGTCTCTACGATTTCTAAACGTAGTCAAAACATCCAAATCAGACACAGTTTCAGTCTATCCAGTTCAAGAAAAAGCGGTGAAAATTATTTCTATCCAGATCAAGCTCGTGCAGCCCTTAACGGAGTCAAAAAAAAAAAAGGAACACTAATCGGAGGATCTACGGAGATCGACCCCACGTAAATTTTCTTTTCTTTTACAATTTTTATTTGTAATTTATTTTTGTATTTTCGAGTTTAATTGTTTTAGACCCGAAATTTACGCTTTACAGTGATGAATTTTTTATTTTTTGATTTGTGGTAATTGCAGTTTGTGATAAGTTTGTGGAGGTAAGCAGCGAGATCATATGACGAGGGTTTTAATTCTCTTTTTTTTTTTTTTTTTTTTTTTTTCATCAATGAAAAAAATAGTCTCTGCAAAAGAGGAGATTGGCACGTTATCAAATTAATGTTGACATGACATATGAGGTAAATGACACGGTGATATGAATTATAAGTACAAGTAAAATAACATATTATTGATTTGATATATATATATATATTATTTAAACGATAAATTAATAAAAATTAATAAAAAAAAATTGACAGACAAAATGTAATAGATGAATTCTAAAACTTAAAAAATATTGTATGTAAAATTCTAAAAAAAACAAAAAATAGTGGATGAAATTATGCTTGTTGGCCACTACAATATGTCTTGCAAGCCAGCATTGTGGCTCATTCTCTAACAGAAGTAGCATCGTCGAATATAGGTAAGACTATTTGGTCTAAAAATGGACGAGACTACTTGGTCTGATCGTAGTTTGGACTTTGGACCACATTTTTTCACTTATTTTCTCTAGTGTCCGCTCTTCTACTTCGAATGAACTTTCAACTTTCGCCCTAAAAAAAAAAAAAACATAGGCCTTGTGAAGGTGAAGTCTCCACATAGAGAAAGGTTGAAAGGTAAATACCGCATTCCCATTTCTGGTGGCAAAACTTTAAAGCGAAGCCCAATCAACCCATACAAGATATATAATACATAGACTTTAACGGAATTTCGGTATACCAAAACTCCCCCCACCAAAACTACCATACCGACGTTGCATTAAACACCATAATTTAAATGTGCCGTCCATCTCATCCAACCCTAGAAAGGCTAAAATAAGAACACAACAAAGATCCAAAACCCGAGCGCAAGGCCCAACCTCAGCCCTCCGAACCCATTCCTGTCAGCCCGCGAAAACCACACGCGAACATCATCCACCACCGGCCCACAAAGGGAGCTCATATCATCAGTCCTGGTGTTGTAATACACACTGAAAAAGGCAATGCGTGTCCTCTCAGCCTTGGCTGTGAAGTTCAGGTTAGCAAGTTGAAACGTGGAATTGGAGTTAGGCGTGTAGTGGACATTTTGGGCCTGATCTCCAGCAAAGGCCATGACTGCCAGTGGCTCCTTGCACTTGTCCCCGGCTTGTCCCAATGAAAATGTCAGGATGTATGGCTTGTTAGGTGTTGTTTCAACCATTTGCGAAATTATGCCTTCTTTGCCAGAGAGCAATTCAATGGCACGTTTCCCTTCCGGCACAGAGAAATGGTAGGAGTCGATGTAGCGAACCGCCCGGGTTGACTCCACGGTCCAACCGGGTAATGAGGATGTGTCTTCGTCCAGGTTGGTAGGGAGCAAGACTCCTAATGAAACATTCCTGAACATCCATGGTCCTACTTCAAGGTCGCCATTGATCACTGCATTGTCTGAGAAAGAAATCATAGCAAATGTGTATTAGTCCAAAATGTACAAAATTGAAAAAAAAAAAAAAAAACCAATTAACCATTTAAGTTATATCCTGGATGTTACATTTGAACCAAAAATCCTAGGGGCTAAATTGAGCAAAACTAGATTAGTTCATACATATTCTTAGTTTGGGCTTTGCCTCCTAGCTAAAAAATAAAAAAAATTAAAAAAAAAACACAAAAGGTTGTTCACACGTATAATTTACCAGGATAAGGACCAATTTGATCGTAAATCTTTTGGGATTTTTTCAATGTAATCCTTTCATTCGAGTCCCATAACTTAAAATTCTCTCCCAATTTATTACATTTTCGATGAAAAATATGCCTTCAATTGCACATATTCCATTATGTATTTAACTTATATTGGTATTTTCTGCCCCAAAAATGCAGATTTGGGACGAAATTTCAAGCTACTGGACACGAATGAAAACGACAAACCGTTTAAAATTATATTGAAAAAATGCCAAAAAGTTTACGAGCAAATTGGTGCTTATCCCATAATTTAACTCATAAATTACTTTTGAGAAACCGAAGACCAATAGTCCGCTGTGATAAGACGCATGCATTGGATGCCCACGCTCAAGATCCTATGGTCAAAAGGCCAAAAGCACCGCACTTACCCTGGGCCCCATGCCGGAGGAATAGTCCATAGTGGGGCCACGCTTTGTAGTTTTGTTTGGGGATTGATGAAAATCGACGGGAAAGAAGAAAAGAAGAGAAAAAAATTGCGCACCTTTGGGTCTATCAGGAACTAAAAGCTTCTTGATCGCGATGTCATCGATGATGGGCCCACATGTGGGGTCGTCCTCCATGCCCGGATTCCGAAAAATCAGCGTCACCTTATCATCCTGTGCCTCAAAAGCCACCGCGTAAGGGTCCCACCCTTGCACGCTATACAAAGTCTGGAGGTCTATGGTCTGTGATGCAGGTGGCACTGACACGTTTAGTGACTCCAGCTGTGCGCACGTGCGAGCGGCGCTGAACGTCACGGAATATAGAGAGCCCTTCTCAACCGTCAGTTCCTGGCTCAGCTCAGCGTCGTTGCCCAATCTCGCTGCGTGTGTACCTTGGGGTACGATGAGGATCATCCCACCCTGTTTTTGCCCTGATGAGACTAACTCTACGGTGCCGTTTCTTTTCCAGCCTGGGATGTCAGTGGGCCCGTCTGCCGTCGCCTCGGTTGGGAAGCCGTTTGCTGGGCTCGTTTCAAAATCGCCGTTTATCACTAATCCTGCATTCCAAAAAAAAGAAAAGCAATGTTTTTAAAATTATAGTAAGAAGAATGGTAGGATATTAGCAATTTCCTAATCAGTAAATAGAGATGGACAGAAAAAAAAAAGACACGGAAAAAATGAAATTTTTTTTTTGTACAATCAGTTGAATTATTTGTGTAACGAGATACTGAATTATTACAACAAAAAATTAGTCAATTAGTTGCAAAAAAAATAATTTTTCCCGTACTCTTTGCGTCTTCTTTTCTGCATCCACGTAACCGGACTCTTTCCTAATTAGGAAAATAGCATACAGACACACTATTTGATAAACACATTGGATACAACATAATTTATACCACACGTAATAGTATTTTGGTACAACATGAATAACATTCGGCACCACATGAAGAAGCTGAATTAAAATAGACTAAAATGCTATTCATATTAAACCAAATGACAAATGCAATCTCATGCAGGATAAACCATATTGTCTATTGTGCCCACCACAACAATGTACCTACATGGTCAGACATGAAAAATCAAGATCTCAACTTGTTTTCAATTAAATGTTTTAACATTTTGTATAGAGCAGTAGGTTAGAGTATATATAAGGTCTCAAGATTTTATATTAATTTTTATCTCCGAATCTAACTAAAAGTCAAACCGTCCACAACTATCCGCCCGAAACATGATGGCCGCCTAAAGCCATTAATTCATTGGCAAGACCTTTGTCCTTAGGGAATCTCTTTGTGACCTTCGAGGACCTACAAATCCTCCTCCTTTGATTACTAAGAATTGACGTATGAAAAAGACAGCTAAGCTAAAATTAAATCATGTACAAACTACAAATTGGTTCTTCAATACTTTACTTGACAGCAGTGAATATTTAAAAATCTATTTTAAGTGTCTTATATTATAATCTTAAGAAAAAAAAAGCGTAAAATTTACGAAAATAAAAAAGTTACTTGTACTCATAAACTCATAGTTTGGTAAGCCTTTTAATGTAAAAAAAAAAAAAAAAAAAAAAGACATTTTTAAGTAAGTATCAATGACAGGGGAAAGAGAGGATATGGGAAGTGAGCACCAAATGGGGTTCTTACAGGAATGTTCAGTGGAGGGATATTTTGCGCAGATACAACTGGGATGGAGTATCGTAGATATATTTCGTTATCAGTGCGTTTTTTTCTACGCTCAGGAAACAATCTCATCTTCTTGGACCGTGCCGTAGAGGAAATTGACAAAAGAAACATGTAAACCATGTCTTGTCTTGCATTGACAGGGATGGCACATGCACCAACTTCTCTACCAAACAAGAAATCACAGTAAAAGCACAGCAGCACCCACAACAAGTACGTTAATGAACCCAGATTGGGTCCAAAATGAGTTCATCTCATTCGCCTTCCTACCCTTCCACAAACACAAATGGGGCTATGATTTTGTGCAAGCCACCATATTGTTTAGGGCATACATGAGCCATTAGATCAGACCATCATCTAATCTTTGTATACATTAATTAATGGTCAATCGAGTCTAATTCAATTTCCTAAGCATTTCATTCAATGGATTGCATATTGTAAAGCTACTCCAAAAAAAAGTACCAAAAAAAAAAAAAATCATGCATTTCGATGTTGACACGTAATATGATACATACGCATATATATCACAACTTATAGAACAAAAGGTACTTTTTTTTTTTTGAACACTAAAATAATTAATAATTACTCTGTTAACAGTTAGCAACAGTTTACAGATAATAGTCGGTCCATAAAATAGAGGTACTGAAATTCACAAAATAAGCAAACATGCGGTACAATGAGGTGCCAAAAATAGAGGGGGACAAATGAGGAAAACCTATGGATAATCTTTATCTATATTCACAGGCCTCAATTGCAAGAGAACTAATGCCAAGATAAAGAAGAGAATATCATGGCGTCAAGCAAGAAATCTAAATCGGTGCACTGCCCATTAAAGACATCTTCTTTCCAACTTTCTTTCTTTGTTTTTGGTTTTTTTTTTTTTTTATTTTATAAAAATTTTTGGTTTTGGCCTTTGGGATCTCAATAAGACTTTTTTTTTTTTTTTTTTTGGTTGTGCAAAAAAAACAAATCTCAATAGGACAAAGCAATGATGTTGATGGCATTGCACACACAGCACAAGACACAAGAATACAATTAGAGCGAAATTCCGCGTTCAGTGGATGGGCCCTACCAAACCCTTGGGGCCATTCCTTTTCTAGTGCCCTGCCCAGTGCTGCCCACTTTGACTGGAAGAGAAAAGTTTATGATTTTACCGTCCACTTTTAACTTTTTACTGACGCTCCCAGTCCCAGCTGGAGTCACCAAAAAAAAGATCGCAGCAAAATGGTTAAGATTATTTACTTTACCAAAAGCACCTTGTCGTTTTGCTAATTTACAGCAAGCAAACGACGCGGAAGGATGCGAAGATTAAAATTTTAAATTAGTATTCAATATTTGTATTAAAATTTAATTATAAGCATAATTTTTTTATAAAATAGACCTCTAACGTTTTTAGAACAAAATAATTTAATATTTTTTTATTATCTAACTGTTTAATTTATTAAAAAGTATATCATCTATTCGTCGTATCATCAGATCACATTTTAATAAGATATTATATCAATCAAAATATAATAACGTAATATTTTTTAAAAAATTTTTATTTTTTCTTATTTTTTTAAAAAATAAAATAAAATAAAATAAAATATCATAATATTATATTTTTAATAATATTGTATTTTTAATAACATTGTAGCTTATTAGAATATGATTTAACAGATGATATAATTATTAATAAATTAAACTATTAAATAATAAAAAAATATTGAATTATTTTGTAATAAAAATATTTAGATTAATTTTACAAAAAAAATATTATTTTTATAATTCAACCTTAACTCAAAAGTTAGATATCAATTTAAGATATTAGCCGTGAAAGAACTGCCAATGTTTTCAAGAAAAAATTCAATAGTTAAAGACTTAAATTTATATGCAAAACTTTTATATTTTAATTTAAAAAATAAGATATAAAATTTATGAAAATATAAATAATTATTTTATTATGTATTTTATAACTCAATCAACTTCTTTAAACCAAAAAAAAAAAAAAAAGAATACTAATTTGGCGGGAATATGGTCTATTTAGGCCATTTTCCCATTGAGTCCCGTTACATGGAATCATGGGTCATAAAGATGCTAAAGAACTAGAAAGGATCTTATTGCTAAAGTAGAGATAAGTACTACTAAGAATTGGAGCTCTTTTTTATATTATTGGCCCTCTATATTTTTTTTATTTTTGGTTAGCTTGGCCCTCTATATTTTCCAGTAAGAGAAAAAGAAAACAACCCATCATAGGCCCAACAGGCCACAAGGGTCATCATACCATTTGGGAACACTAATAAAGCAAAATAGCATTTAGCTGTAGCTTTTGGCTCCCAGAAGCCATTGAAGCAAAGAACAATCCCTTCACGGAGAGGAACCCCCAACTGAACTTATTACTTCAATTCGAGAACCGTAAGAACAAATTAACAAGGACAATGCTGAGTAATCGTAAGGATCGAACTCAATGACCAATCAACAATGCTTTCAAACCAAACCCCACATTGAATTAAAAAAAACTGTAGAGTGTCAAGATAAGTGGATTTTTAGTCGGATCTTAGAAATTGCGATGACCCACAAAAGACTAAGAAAAAAAAAAACAAGAAGAAGACAGTAAAATGGGCTGCTAAAGAAACAGAGAATGGGAAAGCAGAGAATGCATACCATCTTCTTCTCCAAGTATGACAGTGGCAGAAAGAGCAAAGAGAAGCACACACAAAGCGCAGAGTTTGCTTCTTGCTATGCTTCCACCCATCTTCCTCCCGCCTTACTCTCTCTCTCTCTCTCTGTGAGTGTATGTAGAGTGTGGGAAGGCAAGGGAAGGAGGCAGAGAGAGTTTCCTTTTTATAAAGATTCGAGTTTTATCGTCGTTACTCTTCCAACTCTTTGTTACCTTTGTGCTTTTGCCCCTTTATTTGTTTAATTCACTTTTCGTGCCTTCCTTTTTTTTCTTTTTGAATTAATTGGGCGGCCTTCTTAAAATAAGAGGAGTTGTTTTTTTTTTTTTTAATTTACTCAGTAGTTTAATAATAGTTCGGTAATTTTTTTTCTTCATTAGTTAGGGATAGAGCCTTCTCACTGTTCCACCCTCAGATAAAGAGAAATTGCCAAGGCATGATTAAATAGTTCCGTATGGAGATAAATAAATTTTGAAATTTATTAATATTATAATTAAATAAAAATATTTATTTAAATTTAAAATTATATAAATAATAAATACATTTTTTAATAAATGATTAAATAAAGACTGTATCAAATAACTTTCAGTCTCGGTACAAACTTGCGATGATTTTCCTGTTTTGTTTGAAAAAAAAAAGCGTCAACTTCTAAGGTGTGAAAATGTGAAAATGAGATGACTTCCCTGTAGAGGTGTCAAAAGCTGACCCGACCCGATGGGTTGACCCGAACCCGCTCGAAAAAATACGACCCGAACCCGACCCGAAGGATGACCTAACCCGAAATGACCCGAACCCGAATGACCCGAAAATTTTTGGGTCAAACCCGACCCAACCCTAACCCGACCCGTTGACCCGAACTTTTTTTTTTCTTAAGGGAACAAAAAAATAAAATGAAAAAATTTAGCATATTTTATATTATAAAAAGTGTAGATTATACTATTTTCAATATAAATCTTAATTATAAATTTTTTTAGAATATTTTGAGATTTTTTATACAGTTTTAAATTTTATTTTAATTTTTAAAAATATTTTAAAAGAAAAATTTTCAATTATTTTTCAATCATATAATTTTCTTTGATTTTTAAGAATTTTTAGTAAAATTTTTGAAATTTTTAAATTTTTAAAATTTTTAATAAAAAATGTCACGTCATCATTTTTGATGACGTGGCCAACCCGTGGGTTGACTCGAACCCGGCCCGAACCCGAAGTGACCCAACCCAAAATGACCCGAAGATAACTTGACCCGTAAGTAACCCGACTCGAAGTGACCCGAACCCGAAGTGACCCAACCCGAACCCAACCCGATGACCCGTTTTGACACCTATACTTCCCTGGTTTGTTTATGAGCTCTTCTGTCCACTTTCATAGGGTTTTGTATATGGCACGATCCTAGAGAAATTCATCCCCCATTTTCACAGGCACGTACACGTACACCCACAAAAAGTTATAGTGCAAACTTCCCTCAAAACGAATGACAATGATAAACAAATGTCGACATAAAAAAAAATATAATATCAACTATTTAAAACAATAATTTAGCAAACATTGAGGATGTGTTTGTTTAGAGTAAAAAATTTTGTAGGAATTTTTTTTTATTTTTTGATATTTGTTTTATATAAAATATTTTACAATAAAAAATTTTAAAAGAATTTTAAAATTTTTGAAAAAAATAATTTACGTTTATTCTGAACTGAAGTTATTTTTCAAGAAAAACAAAAAGTATGCCTTCAGTGAGTGATAAAAAAATTATTATTTTTACTATGAGTTTTTCTCCTACAAATATTTTATAGAAATAAATTATTTTTTAACAAGTAAACGGACCCTTAGTGTATTTTTTTTACATTAGCTTAAATTTGAGTATTTTTATTGACTTGTCTTTAAAGTTTATGAAAATATATAACTTGACATGGTAATAATTTTATAACTCGTTTACACGAAAATTAGGTACAGAAAGGACCCATGCGAGCACAATAATACTCAGATGGAAAGTCTTTCTTAATGATAAGGTTGAATAAAAACATTAACAAGTGATTCTTTACCCTCAACTTGTAGATGTAATAACTCGTTGACTATGCATATTTTTTTTATATTCAAAAAAATAAAAATCTTGAACTCAATCTATGATTGTGTTTTAAATAATATTTAGTAGTCATACAGTTGATTTAATAATATATAGTAAAATTTTTTCTAATTTAGTTATTTAATATTTTATACTATTTTAATATTATTTAAAAAATTTTCACTAAGAAGTGCAAATTGTAAGTTGTGGAAGTGTTAAAGTAAGGTGTGAAGGTGGGAAAATGAGATGACATGCCTGGTTATGAACTCTTTTTTCCACTTCCATTGGGTTGTGTTCATGGCACGATCCTAAATAAATTCATCCCCCCTTCTTAGGGGCACAGACACCCAGAAAAAGTTTTGGCAAGTTCTTTATAAAAAAAAAAAAAGTGTCACATCTATATATTGAATACAAAAGTTACTTATGTAGTCAGTTATGGTGTCTTAATTCGATTTTTTTTGTACGAAAGACTTGCTACTTATACATTAATTAGTTTAAGTGATGTTTTACTGTTGCCCATCCAGCAACTGTCGAACTGGTATCCACAATTCAATTCGATCCTTCAGATCTAGTATAGGACAAGAAAACCTACTACATTTTGGTTAAAAAAGAGTCACAGAATAAAAATTTAAATTTAAATAAAATATGTAAAAATAATTGATTATTAATTAAATTACCACATTGACTAGTTGGTGCAGACTTATTTTTCTCGAAATAGAGGACATGACCGTTCAATGTCTACCCAAAAAAAATGCCATTGACTGGACCGCATGAATATTACTAACCATTGTTCTTTTTTTTTTTTTTAAGAGCAAAGTTATAAAAATATGTTTAGTTAAAGTTATAAAAATATGTTTAGTTAAGTATATAAAAAATATATAATTAATTTAATAATATTTAATAATAATTTTTTTTTTAAAATTTAATAAATTTATAATAATCTAATAACTTAAATTATTACATATTTATTGTATTCTCGTTTACACAGAGCCGCAGAGCTTTTCGCAACCGAGCGAGGCTCCGGACCGCGGTTCTGGATAAAAATGCAAACGTAGGCCTTCCGTCTATTTCTGTTTTGGACATCATTACAAAAATGCAAGCGTTTTACCGCAATTATGTTGAAAATTATAAAATTAAAATTTAAAATTAGATAGATATTGATTTGAAACTTAAAATATAGATTTTATATAATATATGTTAAAATATATAAAAATATATTACACTAAATTACCAAGTTGTTACGTTTTTTTATTGAGTTAATATATAAAAATAAAAAATTTGACAATGAATCTAAAAAGTAACATTTTATCCTTTTTAAAATTTTTTTAATAAATTTAGTAGATCTTAATATCTCTTGATCATAATTTATTTTTTTTTATAACATAATAATTATATATGTCACAAAGCACTCAAGTATATAATTTTTATATTATTGAAATAGATAAATTAATATGAACATATCATCAAAACAGACGAGTTACATTCATAGATATCATAATATGCTAGATTTATTATAAAATTTTTTTAAAAAAAATAAATAATTTTTTTTAAAAATTAAATATTAAATTTATTATTTTACATTTTTTATATATTAATTTTTTTATTTATCTGAACAAATTATGCGGACAATTTATTCGGCGTACAAACTTTGTCCATGCTACAAATCGTCAACAAAAATCACAACTCAGTCTTATTCATTAACCTGTAGCATATTAAATGCATTCACGGAAAATCGCTGTCGATATTTATTTGGTAGCAAATGTACTAGTAAGAGTATTGTGTATAAGGACATGATTAATTTCGTAGAACGTAAATAGTATATAATTAATTTAATAATTTATTTATTTTATTATTTTAAATTTAATATATTTTTATAATTTAATAATATAAATTTTATATACTAATATTATGTTTATTTATCACGTGTCTACGGAACTTTTTCTTTCGTACAATTTGTTTTGTGAGTACAACTTTTCTCTTTTACGAACAATGAGTCTCATGAATCATTTTCTTGGAGAGAAAAGTTTGGTAGATATATGATAATAAATATAAAATTAATATATAGATATTTAGATTATTAAATTATAAAAAATATATTAAATTTTAAAAAATAAATTATTAAATTAATTACATATTATTTATATATTATACATTATGTGATTGTATAATAATTTTTTTTAAAAAAAAAATAGGTTTAGATGATCATTGAACTCTAAATCGTCAGATTATGATTGAGTCAATATTCAAATAGTAAATTTGGTGATTCCATGACAAGGCATCGTATGAGTCAAATCATCCTTCAAGATTTGGTGGATTAAACGAGTAAATTAGTTTTGTTATTTGCACTATGTGCCAATATTTTTATTTTATTATTTTGTTTTTTTTTTAGAAAATCTAAATATGCATGAATAAAAAAAGAGTTAGGCATACAAACAGATTTCTTCAAGGCAGAAAAATCAACTGCATATCCATCAAATTAGTTCTTCATTAAACTTACTCTTGATGTCGTTATTGGTGTTAGATTCTTTTCGTTTTTTCGATTCTCTTGTTAAAAAAAAAAAGAAAGAAAGAAATTGCTCTCTTCAAAGCACAAACAATATAAAAGAAAATAAGAGTAACGTGAAAATAACATTAGTAAAAAATATAATAATAAAATTTTTCAATTTAATCTTGCGAAAAAAGACGAGCAATTGATTCACAACTCAAAGTGAGCAATAAAATCAAAAGACAATGCATCAAGCTTTCTTTGATCCAGCAATTCAATACCTGCAATATAAATTAACCAGCTATTTTACTTGCGTTGCGCATGAATTTGTGTAATTTTCAATTTTGTTTAAAAAATAAAAATTTTAATAACCTCAAATAAAAAAGAAACAACACTACGTGCAGTTGTTACATTACAATTATTTTTTGTTATTTATTGTTTCATCTTGAAATAATTGGAAAAAAGGAAATACAGGGTGCATGTATACATGTATATACTATAACAAGTGTTATTGGATCTTTCACTTATTACAAGAAAGAATTTATATGTGCCAATTAAGGCAGGAAATAACATATATTGCGATGAAAGGAAAATTTAAAAAATTATTAATTAGAAGAAAAAGATAGCATAAAAAAATATATAAAAATAATGTATACTATGATATAGATTTGTCATAAGCTTGCAGAGAGATTTCTAATAAGAATATTTTTAAAAAATATATATATATCTCATGGATCTTTAGAGGATTAATATAGATCTCAATCAGAACTGAACAAAAATCTATTAAAAATTACCATGTACATTTGTTACCTTTATAGGCTTAGTTCGGCGATTCAACCTTGTGTATATCGATCCATCAAAACTATTTGTTTACAAAAGAAAGGTGATAAATTGAAAAAAGAAAAATGATTGGATGAATGAAGAAATGAAAAAATATCAACTATCGATGAAATGATGAACAATAAAATTAACAGTATTTACTAACAACACATTCACAAATTTTTTTTTTACTAATCTGTAGATCTAAATTAATTTAAATTCCATTTTAATCGCTTTCTTGAAATAGAAAGAGAAAATAAATGAAAAAAAGAATTGAAAGCATAGAGGAGGAAGAGAAGATGGGGTTAAATGAAAAATAAAATACCAGTAGTAAAACTTTGATATCGATTTTTCTAGCAGATTTGCCTCTTCTTTACTGATAGTAACTGCCAGCGTCTCTCAGTATAACTTGCTCAACGACATAGTTATTCATAGTTATAAGAATATCAAATAGGAGCAAAATGTTGGGAGACGCAAAATGCAACATTTTGATCGTGTCTTTCGGAGCTTGCCAAAAAATTGATATTATTTGTAGTGGAAAATGGAAGAGAGATACGTGAAAAAATATAACAATTGCCTATTAATTTCAAAATAAGCTAAAAATGGAAAAAAATTCAAAATAAGCTAAAAAGAAAGGAGAAGTGTGCCACATGGCACCAACAAACCTCAACAATAGAATGTGTGTATGTATCGGATAGATAACTATCAAATAAGATGACAATAAATATTTATTGAAAAATAGAATTATTTTGAAGTAAAAATAAACTAAATATTTATTAAAAAATGAACGGTAAAATGATGGATGGAATTGAGAGACATAATTATAAATGGAAGGGACAACATAAACCGATAAATTGAAGGCACACCGATATATAGAGAACTTCAATCATAATTAGTATCAAACTCTTTATCTTCAATAACGTTTATAATTATGGTATATAATTTCACATAAAGTTGATCAAAGAAGTGATTGATTGAGTCATAATTACTAGAACACTTTTCATCTTCTCCAAACTAATATTTGTAATTGCGATATAGTTTCACGTTAAGCAACTTAAACTATATAACTAATTAATAAGTTAACTATTCTAAAGAAGAAAACTAAAAGTTTCATGCAAAAATAGAACAAAAACTCACAAAAAGTGGCAATCGTTTGCCATAGACTTACCATATAGAGATAGAAACTTGTTTAAACTTGTTCCTTTTCATATTATTACTACATTAGTAAAAAAGTTGTTTTTGATCACCAATGTTGAATTCGACCTCTTGAGTGAGATGAATGACACATTGATAAACTCGTTAATGCAAATATATATATATATATATTTTCAACCAACCTCTCCAACATATTCTGCTATCACAGAAAATGTTTTAAATGTTCTTAAAAAAGATTTCGTTTTGGATAAAACCTTTTTAAGAAAAGATTTTTATTCTGACAAAAATAAACCAATGAGAGAATGGTTTTTCTTTCAGTTTAAACACATTCTTCCTGATTTGCAAAAGACATTTTATGCATTTTTTGAAGAACATAAAATCCATATTCCATTTTTCGATTGGTTTGAATATCATACATCCACTTCTGAAGATTGGAAAAATGAATTTCCATATTTTGAATGGCCAAATGATATTTAAAAAAAACCTTATAATTCATTTTTTAAAACCATAAATCCTATTTCTAAACAAAAAACACTTCCAGTTTGGGAAGTCGAGGGAAAACAGATTCAGTCTTAACGCCCTCTTCCACGAAAATGTTCTTTTAAACAAGGTGACGTTTCCATAGAAGCATTACCCTATAAAATCCCAACAAACTCTGAAGATAAGAATCTCAAGAGTTTGATTGAATAAAATAATTTTTCAAATATTAATTTGCATATTATTAGAAATCAGTTAACTAGAATTGAAAAGCATATTTTCAAAACTGGAATTTCAACTGAATTTTCAACAGTTTCAAAGATATATATTGTTAGATCTGCACGATGTGTAGATTTAAACATATTTTGATAAATTTATTTTTATTTTTTATTTAAATTTAAAATGAAAAAAATTAAAACTTATTTATTTACCTCTCTACATCTAAGCTAAATTAAACAAAAAGGAGAGACAAAATAATTGCAATAAAGTTAAACGCCAAAAATAAAATATAGAAAAAGTAAGAAAGGGAAAAAAAAACCTCAAGTTAGGTGTTGGGAGGGTATGAACTGGGTGTTTTTTGTTGGAGCATTGACAAATAGATGGAAAATAGTAAAAAAAAATTTATATATGAGTTAATTTATAGTGTAAAGAAATTGAGCTGGATTTGGAGAAGAATAAATTGAGTTTGAGTTGTATATGGTATAGAGTAATTATGTGAATCAAATATTGCATTATATTTCTTATTTTATGTTTAATTTTTTTCCTATCTAAAAAATAATACGAGAAATTTAAAATAATTGGCCTAATTGATTGGCTTACTTTAGGAGTTTTTTTTCCTGATTTTAAAAAAAAAATTTAAATAAAAATTTCTGCATAATTTTTTTCCTTTTTTCCTTTTTATACGTAAGATTTTTTTCCTTTTATGAATTTATTGAGAAAGAAAATATATAGTATTTTTATTTGTAAATTAATGAGAATTTACCACGTAGCAGAAAGTAAAAAAACGACAATTTTCTCCTAATTTTGGGCTTATATATACATATGTAATTCTCAACTTGATTCATGATTTTAAATTTGCATAAAATTTATGTTCTTAATAATCATGAGCATAAATAAGAAGTTCATAAGGTGCCACTCATCAAGGGTGATAAAAAGCTCACTTTATTAAATTCCTTTATCGAACAAGTCTTAATTAAACAAAGTTAGAGCTTGACTAATTAAGAACCATTTATTAGATAAATTTTAATTGAATGAGGTTATACAAGATAAAATGATACTAATCACTAGCCTCACTTTAAAAATTTTATATTAAAAAGAAAAAAAAAGAGTCTCAATATTCTAAACTGGACTTTCAATTGCTAAAAAGGCACACATAATGTCTTATTATTATTTTTTTGGCATTTAAAATTACGATACTAAAATTCAAACTCATTCACACATGCACGGAAAGACTATGAGGTCTTTTTTTTTATATTTTTTAAAACTGATAGTCCATTTGAATCACAGATATTTCAATTAAACACTGATATATTTTAAAACGAAAATCACATATATTTAAATTAAAGGGTAAATCTACCCAAAACTAAGGCCCAATGGCATTCGGTTTAAAAGTCCCTCCCTTGAGCCCAACATTTCTAAGTTAGGAGTTTGTCGGCCCATAAAACCAAAAAAACAAGAACCAAAATTAAATATGAAAAAGAGAGAAGGAAAAAGCACAGGGAGACCGGCGTGAGGAGACTTGTTTGGAAGCTGGGAGTTTGGAGCGTGGCCGCCGCCGCCGCTGTCGCCGTCGCCGTCGCCATTACTTGCCAGTACACTGCCGCACAGCTTTTTAAGTGGAAAAGATAGAGAGAAGAGATGGCATCCGCAACAACAGCTATAAGAGAATTGCAGCGCGATCTTGAAAACAAAGCCAACGATCTCAGCAAACTCCAGAAAGGCTCGTCTCTCTCTCTCTCTCTCTATATATATATATATATATAGACACACACACATATATACATGCATACATACATACTTGCTTATATATGAATACAAAATTGATGTGGCTGTGGCAGATATTGCTAAGAACCAGCAGGTTAGGAAGAAGTACACCATCCAGCTCGGCGAGAACGAACTCGTCCTCAAGGTCTCCCCGCTTCTTGTTTTTTTGGGTTTGTTTGAACGACAATGCAATAATTGAATTCGTTTATATTAAATTTGAATTAATTTTTTGTTTTCTTGTTTTTGGGTGTTGGGGGGGGGGGGGGTGTTCTGCGTGTGCAGGAGTTGGAGCTGCTGAATGAGGAGGCAAATGTGTACAAACTGATTGGTCCGGTGCTGGTGAAGCAGGACTTGGCTGAGGCCAACGCCAACGTCCGCAAGCGCATCGATTACATCTCTGCTGAATTGTATTTCTCTTTCGTTTCCTTTTTCAATTTCAGTGTTTGCAATTTTCCTATGCTGATAGATTTGTCAAAAATTTTCAGTCAAAACCAAAAAAAAAAAAATAAAAATTTTCAGTTAAATTTGCAACCGCGTTTGTGAATTGTAGGAAGCGACTTGATGGAACGCTCCAGGATTTGGAGGAGAAGCAGAATAGCAAGAGAGATGCGGTTTGTGTTTCTTTCTTTCTTTCCCTTCCCTTCCCTTTTCATGTGTTTCTGTAATTGTTCACAGTAAATATCTGCATTTTTGTTGTGAAAGTTCTGAGACTTCAACGGTGTGTGAAGTTTGTCTCATTCATTTTAGGCTTTGTTATTGGTTCCAAATGAAATTTTGGGTACGTAAATGTAGTCAAAGGGTAATTGTGCAACTGCTTTAATCGCTGGGTCTCACATGCTTAAGCTCAATTCCTGACATTGTCATTTTCTGCACTTCCTGCCCATTGCAGTCGCATTTGTGACTGAGTTCTTGTTCTTAATATTTTGTCAATCAAGCACCATGATTTTGTTTTCAAATATACTTCGTCTCCAAGACTATGATCCACCATTTTTTTTGCTCTTGGCATTCCGACAAGAGCATGTTTTCTTGATGACAGCATTGATATATTCGATCCACAGTGGAATATTACGTGCCCTGGATAATTATCTTCTTTGTTTTTTCCTCGTTTGCTTCCATGTTCTTGCTACAGAAATTAAGTAGTTAAAAATTACAATCAAACAAGGTTCTATGCATTGGAGAAAAAGGAGCTTTTTTTTTCTTTTTTAAATACTTTGCATAGTGTCTTTAATGTGTTCAGCATTAAAATTTAAGTGATTGTTACTGATATGGTGACTCATCTGAAGAACAAAATTGTTCTGGAATGTTGTGTGTTTAGTGGTGTCACACATAGGGTGTGAGGCATGCAAATTTCTAGGCTTGTTAGCCCAGGGAAGATGCAGGTTGAATAAGAAAAGGGCATAATGTTGGATGCTGTCTCAATGGTGTAATATAGGCTGCCCTCTCTTTGAACTAAAGTCCATGCTTCTAGCTCAGGTTAGAAGCTTCTGAGAGGGATGCTTCTTTATCTTCTATTGTTTTATGTCATGTTAATGTGGATGCAAAATTCTGGGTCTAATTCCTCTTAACCTTTCAATCATTATGTACTTTTATATATGAAGAAAGAAATTCCCTCTTCAAATTGTATACAAGAGAAGGTTTTTTTCTTTTTTCTCATAGTAACCTTTTGATGCTACCTACCTATAAAATCAATCAACTATATGTAATTGTTGCAAGAGTAGCAACAAAAAAAAAAAAAAGAAAAAAGAAAAAGAAAATCACTTTAGGCTGTTTTCTTCAGGACCAAAATCCTTGTGTTGGGATGTCACCTTCATGCATTTTCTTTCTTCATCTGCACAAAACTCAACCTGCTGTCCTTGACCTGTGAAAGCTTGCCATCCTACCACTAGTCAGAACCACCATTTTAAACCTTCATTAACACTGTGTATAAGTATTTCCTCATCAACAGGTCTAATCAAACTCCTTTCCTATAAATAAATAAATACACACACACACACACACACATATATACACACATATATTTCTGTTTCTTACCTGTAATCCCTGGCCAGTGGTCCTTTTCTTTTCTTTTTCTCCCATCTTTTTGAACCAGTTTTACTTTCTATGTTGAAGTTGTTGTCTGCATTGCATACTAGAGGGAGCTCACGTATAGTGGTGTGTTGTATTTTGAGGAAGATGTCTTTGTTCCTTTATTTGTGTTATGGCTTGAGGCATTTATGGAAAATTTTGCCATTGCTGAATGCTGAGCGCATGAGAATCATGGATGATGGAGTTTGAGAATCCAGATGCGCCGTCTAACTTTTTTTTATGGACCACATAGATACCTTTTCTTTTTGATGATTTGGGTGATTTTTCTTCTTTGGGTTTTGGGGGAGGGGGGGTGCGGGTTGGGGTTTCTCGGTTTTGTTACTGTTCCAAGTTGCACTCCAATCTGTCAGCCCTTTATCAGCTTATTGTGTCTTTTGCATCTCCTTATAGACTTGTGTGGTATAAATCTTTAGCTTTTGTCTGTCTGTTGTCGATCAGGTATTCTAATCACCTGTCAGTTGTTTTCAATGATTCTGTCATCTTTGCAGGTCTTGAAGATACAACAGAGAATTCAGTCCCTTCAGGCTGGAAAAGCCAAGGCATAATTTTCCTTTGTAGGTGTGCACGCTTCTCTAGTTGTAATGTTTTTAATTATAGTGTTTGATGTAGATACTTTCTGTTCCTTAATGTAACAGCATTGTGTTATATTTTTGGTCATCATGATATGTTTGACTTGCTTCAAAATTAGCTGAGTCCGAATTTGCTTCAACTGACAACCTTGCAGAGACTAATGATGTGGAGTTAAGGTTGTTGAAATTGCAATCCTGATCATAGGATCATATGACTTAAAACAATTTGTGAATGGGATCGGGTTGGGATTGCGTAGGATTGTAAGCAGGATCATGGTTTGTATACTTCAATATGTTGCCCTTTTCTTGGACATTAGTTTTAAGCCTTTAATTAATTAGAAAGCATCTCATTTATCCCAGCGAAAAAAATAAAAATCCCATTTAGTACTATTTGCCATCATAGTTAAACTGGAGTACCATTTATAGCTTTTACTAGGTCAATGGTACTAAACGATTGGTAAAATGTGGTTAACAACATTGTCAAGACAAAGAGTTCTATAATATATTTTATAACAGAAGAGAAAAGGAGTAGCGAATTAGTAGATACATATGTTTGAATGCAAATTTCATTCTACAACGTGTGATGGAATATAATAATAAGAAATGAATCAATTTTGATTAAATTTTTAACGCTTTATTCTTCCTTTTTTTGATTTTCTAATAAGTCCAATTCCAAAAAATTAGTTTTGCTTTTTCTCGAATCTTGTGTGTGTTAAATTGTATGTGATGGAGGCTTAGTTGTTGAGTGACACACTATTTGTTGTTTATTTTATGCTCGTAAAAAAATAAAAGTTTTTTTTTTTTTTTTTGTCATAAGTTGAATCATTCTCGATCCGATTCTATAAACTCATTCTTAACACCCACAATTCGATCCTAGGTGCATACGAAAAGTGATGAGTTCTGAAATGATTATAGCCTCCTGACTTAATACCTCTAAACCAACGCGCATTTGAGTGCTACAATAGCACTTAAATTAAGATTCTTAAGAGCTTACATTGGCAACAATGTTTAAGTTAAACCCTAAAAGAGAATTAAAGTTAAATACAGCCCACTAGATTAAAGGAAGTTCTTGGCTTCAGATACTTTATTGGATGCTCCAGCATTGCCTAGCCTTGGTTAAAGTTACCAAACCAATGTGCGGTGATTGAAGGCAGTTGTGGAGTTTTTATTTAAGCTTTGGATACCTTCTGTGTGATTTTGTTCGTGTGATACGTGTGGACTTTGTTGAATAAATCTGCGTAGGACCATTGATCCCAGCAAGAAATTGTGGATTTCTGAGAGTCCTTTGTGTGAATTTCAAATGTCATCTGTGCCATCAGGAGTAACTTTATCTTCACAATGATGATTTCTAGTGCATCTTCTGGCCCTGTATTTCTATATGAAAAATGTTCTTTGTAGATATGCACCTAAAATGGCCTGCACGCAATATTGTAGTCTTTTTATTAAATGTAGTGCAGCTGCTTTTTGGTCACTCTTTTCTAGTACCAGACACAGGTTTGTGGTTTGGAAACGTAACTTCATGGTTATCCCCAGAAGCCTTGGAAGAATTTCATGATCTTTGCTTTATTATTATTATTATTCTTTGTATTAGTTCTGAACCTCTGATCTATTTTCCACCCTTTGGGTAGCTTAAGAGCCAGTATAAGCTGCAAATTCCGAAACTTTGTACTACTAGAAGAACTCTAAGCAATTTTACGTTTTGTTTGTTTGACCTCTTGGTATTAGTGGGAGTGAAGAACATCGGAACTGGAATGGCATGTCAACCTTCTCATATTTTCGTTTACATGAATTTGCCTCAATATTTGTCCAGTTATAAGTATTCTTATATGAGTTGGTTGTCGAACGAGCCTCGGACTGTGGCTTTGAAGCATTTTGCGCGTTTTCAAGGACATTTTTTCCCTGCTAGATTGTTCTTGGTGAACTAAAAAATAGGAGTGCGACTCCCTTGGGAAGAAAACGATTCCGGAAGGCGAGCAACAACCAATTGGTTCTTGCGATAAATTTGCCACTAGTGAATGCTCTCCTCGTTGGAATGATCTGAAGACTCCTTTTCTTTCTGTTTTGAATTATTGTTGTTTGCCAATTAGAGAACCAGAGCTTTCAATTCCTGATGACCAAAATTGGAAAGTGAGGGTGGTGCCTCAATGATTCTTTTAGAGAGTATTGTGCCCCTCGTTAAAGCATGTGCAAAGTGTCTAACTCCACCAAACGCTTTGGAAGTGCTTGGACCCCTAACCTTCAGTTAGGCAATGGTTGAAAACTTACTATTAGACCACAATTATTGGTGGAAGAGCTTTCAATTCTTTTTTTTTTTTTTTTGGTCTATAATGAGTCTTATTAGACATTTGTAGAAAGGAAAGTGAGGTTAGGTAAAATTTGAACTCTTTATCTGTCAGTTAAGAGACACCTCCTCAATTAGGTGAGTAAATATTCAACTTCTAACTGAGGGTAATTGCCTCATTGGCTACTGTGGGCCGTTATGATATATCTCGATGATGCTCAATTGCTTACAAGAATTCTCGTTAGAACAGAAAGCGTGTGATTCTATGCCATGAAAGAAAAGATCAAGCAACCTTTCAAATTGTCCGTAGTTAATCCATGGAGTAAATATGAAATAACTGTCTATAGCTAACGACTTATGGTTAAATTAGTAATAAGGGCAAATTTGAAAATTTCTGGATTAATTGCATTGTCTCACATTTAGATTTCTAAAAATGCATCACATGAAGCAAGTGAGATGCACGACATTAAGTACCTTGTTAGAAACGGAGGATTTGGTTGAGGGAAAAGTTTAATAACCGGAGGGTGAAAAATTGTTTGGAATTGCAACCAATTGTATTTATTGTGCAACGAAAAAATAAGTAATTTTTTTTGCTTTGTTTAGTTGCGTTTATAATGAAGATAGTTGCACAATAAATTCAATCAGTTGTATTTCGGTAATTTTTCCGGTCATTTCCTCCGGTCATGTAACAGGACTTTTTGGTTAAATGGATTCCTCTTCATCCAAAAAAAAAAAAAAAAAAGAAATTGTCTATACCTAACTTGATATGGATTGAAGAACTTAATTAAAGCATTATGGAAACCAAAGAAACTCACAGAAAGAGGTTAAAGAATGCTTTGTGATGTTGCATTAATGTTGAAAATGTTGTTTCTATGGAACAAAAAAAAAACATTGTTTCTATGAGAAGATCTTTCCTGGGTTTTGATTTAGTGGTAGCGTGCGCACGTCTGCAATTCAGCCGTTTCCATCCTGTAACATTTTTCATGTGTGGCTATTTTATCACTTGTCACTTTCGTTGGTGAAAGATGACAATGATCATCCCAGAAATCCTCCACTGCACGAACAATCAACCATTTCGCTTCTGAATTCTGATGGACTGCCTCCAAAAGCCAGTCACATTCCTGAAGCTTTTATTATGCAAAATGGGTAAGCATAAGTGACATTCTATAGACACGTTATGGAATATTGTGTTGGATCGCTATACAAGATAGAATAATTATCTACATTGAACCTGTGAGGGAGCAAATACCACGTCACTTGACTTAATAGGGATTCGAACCTAAAATCTCTCCGCAAGAACAAACTTTTTTACCATCTCAACTATACAAGCAGTGGTTCACATTCCTGAAGCTGGCCACACATTCTAGCTGCTGCATCCTTCATTCAACGTACGTGAAAGATGTGGCTGCTTTGCCTGGCCCCCCACCAACGCTTATATTGTTTGACAAGACTACGCGTATTTTACGGATTTTATGGTCACGCTCGGAGGTCACTAGCCACTCACCCAACATTCAGATTAGATGGAGTCAAGTAATTTCTCCATTCCAATGCGGAATGCCAAATATCATATCATCTATGTCGCACAAATGCCTGATCTGAGGTGGGCATTGGCTGCAGCTCTTGCTATCATGGTGGTTCTTGAAGTTATATCTATACGTGAATCTAATTTATATGCAATCATGTGAAAGTATGTATATAGCTGCAAATGGACTACCACCCGATTGAGGTAGGAATCTGGATAGTGATATGCCGTGTGTTTGATGTCTTGACTTAAGTTTGAGTCTCTACCCCACACTCCTTCCTTCTACAAGTTGAAATATATATGAATGTATTCGCTTAAATATAGACTTAAAAGACTTATTGAGTATGCGTACTGAGTTCTTAATTCAATAATCGTCATAATTTGTGGTGACGAAATTTCAATCTAACCTATCAATTTTTAAAAAATAAGTCTTATCTATGAGAAAGATTTTGTAAAGAAGTTTATGACTTATTCTTGCCTTGGTTTGCCGCAATATCCCTACGACGTGTCTTTTTATATATAAAAAAAAAATGCTTTGCTTACCAAAGATTTTTGTGGACATCGAAAGTATATCCCATTTAACTAACTTTTTCGCATAATTCACATGGTTACAAAATTTTTAATATAAAATTCTACGGGAGCTATCTTCATTGACGAGTGAATGTATTTTCTAAAATATTTTTATGGACTCAAATCACAGTAAGATAGTTCTTCATAAATTATCTAATTCCGATGAGCATGATCGTCTTTACGAAACCCGGAAGCATAATCTAAAACAAAGCCAAGAAATTGACTCAAAATATTAGTTAACTACAAAATTTAAAACAATTTTTTTGTTTTGTTTTGTTTTAAGAACTTCCTTCCCATGGACCCTCATCAGTGGCATGGCCGCCAGTTGGCCACTTATTACTATATAGCTTTATGTTGAAAAGTACACTGATCACATGACTTTCAATTTAAAGTATCGTTACATAAACGTAGGTTAAGGAAATTAGGATGATATATGTGAATATATAATTTATTTAATGATATTGAGTATTTTATTTTTTTTAATTTTAATTATTTAATAATTTGTATCACTTTAATTCTACTTTAATCCCACTTAAGCTACACCAGCCTAATATTTCCCTTAGATTAATTAGTTGAGATTACGTAAGATTGCTAAGTACTGCCAATTACCCTTTTCGTTCCGTTCAACACGGTAACTCCAGAGGGAAAAAAAAAAAAAAAACAGAGAGAGCAATTTTTGTATACTAATAGAAAAATGTGTTGATTCCAATTGTTGTCTTTAAAAGTAAAATATTAAGGTTGACGGGGTTTGGATTAGTTTGTTAAATATCGAAAATTTTTGCCTTTCTAAAATATAAAAATTAGACATGACTTATAATGTCATGAACTTCTCTACATATTGGTTTAAATTTTTCAGTAAATTTGATATTTTAAGATTTTATTTGATGTAGTATAAGAAATTAAGTTTTTGAGAAAAACAATTTATCGACATAATATTAAAACTTAGTTTACCCTCTTCTAAGTCTAGGTCCTAACATTATAATCAACAATATCAGAGGATTTCTTTATCCCAATTTATGGATAATTACATAATGCCAGGGTCAAGGGGACGCAAAGCCAAACAATGAATGAAGGTTCTGGGAGCATTCTTTTAGAAGATATTTGCTAACATTGGATAGGCAACTATTCGTGGGAAACATGTGCTAATTTTTGGAATTTATAGGGGAAAATTTATTATTCTATTGCATATAAGGCTTGTGTTCCACTTCCACTAGAGAGCATAGCCATGTTATCAATTATTAATTCCTTGAGGAATTTAGCTCAAGTACAAGGCTTTCACACAAGTATAGGTGTCAAAACGGGTCATCGGATTGGGTTCGGGTTGGGTCACTTCGGGTTCGGGTCACTTCGGGTCGGGTTACTTACGGGTCAAGTTATCTTCGGGTCATTTTGAGTTGGGTCACTTCGGGTTCGGGTCGGGTTCGAGTCAACCCACGGGTTGGCCACGTCATCAAAAATGATGACGTGACATTTTTTATTAAAAATTTTAAAAATTTAAAAATTTCAAAAATTTTACTAAAAATTCTTAAAAATCAAAGAAAATTATATGATTGAAAAATAATTGAAAATTTTTCTTTTAAAATATTTTTAAAAATTAAAATAAAATTTAAAACTGTATAAAAAATCTCAAAATATTCTAAAAAAATTTATAATTAAGATTTATATTGAAAATAGTATAATCTACACTTTTTATAATATAAAATATGCTAAATTTTTTCATTTTATTTTTTTGTTCCCTTAAGAAAAAAAAAAAGTTCGGGTCAACGGGTCGGGTTAGGGTTGGGTCGGGTTTGACCCAAAAATTTTCGGGTCATTCGGGTTCGGGTCATTTCGGGTTAGGTCATCATTCGGGTCGGGTTCGAGTCGTATTTTTTCGGGCGGGTTTGGGTCAACCCATCGGGTCGGGTCAGCTTTTGACACCTCTACACACAAGTGAGAGAGAATATACATGTACTACCAAGCTAGTAGCCTAAAAGCTTTGAGGGGGGACATTTTCAAGTGGTATAGCTATCCCTCAATCTGTGGCACTCATAGATCCTATTAATTGTTTTCTCACTTTCTTTTTTTTAATAGAAAAAAAAGTATTCGCAGCTATACTAGTCATAATATTTGTAGTTTAAAATTGACATTTAAATTGTTGTGATTCCTCATTCAATCACCCTTAAATGGACAAACATACCATGCAAGTACTGTTAAATTAAAATATAACTCTTTTAAAACGATTAAGTGTTAACAAGTCCACAACTAACACCGTGCAAGTACAGACAAGCTGAGAAGTAAGGGAGAAACATTGCTTTCAAAGCACAGGCACTGAGATTCGAACTCAAGTTGGATATGAGCGAAGTATGCCGGATCACTATCAGATTACTATTTTGAATGGTTGCTTTCTCACTTTCCAATCAAACAGATAATTGCTAAACATGCCAAAAATGTCCAATTGAATTATAAAAAGATTATTATTATTAATTTAAACGTACAGTAATTAATTGTTAGTTAACGGACTATTTTCTGAGCAATGGGGTAAAAATGGGCCACAATGATTCAATTGCAAGCGAGATACTTGCAAGACCCACAAATTTTCATTTGCAGATGTCTAGCGCTTGCAGCTCAATCACCAAAAGTAAACTCAAGTACTAATCTATTAGTTTCAAAGCTCAAACATCGTAGTATATAACCTTCAGGCTCTCAAGAATCAGAAATGTTACACGAATGTAGGTTTTCTAATGCAGGACGAACAAGGGCTTACAACAAAAAAAATGTCATGTTGCAGTATTAACTGTTAAGTATACATTTGTGCTGGTTCAAAGTATGATTACAACTAACAATGAGGACCATAAGTGTGCAGCCAAAGGTCACCTTACTCACCATTGTAGAGAATCAAAATAACCCATGTCCATATAACGACGCCCTTCCCATAAATTTTTTGGAAAAATTTGGTGTACTGAGATAAGTTTTGGTACGGACATGTAATATTTTAATATTTTTTTAATTATTTTTAAAAAACTTTTAAAAAAATTTTAGCAAATTCCATCATATGTCTATACTTTAGATTTTAGTACAATATTTATCTAAATCTGAGTTTTAATTTTATTAAAAATATATATATTAAAATATTATCTTAATGCATCGCTCGATGCAAACCATGCGTGTAAGTAGTGGAGATCTAAATTTTGAGGTCCGGTTTCTGCCATTTCAATGTCGATATCTTGAAGCAGCTTTCCAAGATATGACAATCAATGGCTAGTGGTGCTTCTCGACAACAATTACTTCAACCCTATGAACTTGTCTTTGGTTGCCTCTAGTGGTGCTTCTCGACAACGAGCTGGCATGCGTTATTGATACCAAAATGAAAACAAATGTGACCATGCGGTGACATAAGAACAAATTTCTGAATCGGGATCTTTCTCGAGGGATGTTCTAATGGACCGCGACGAAAGAGTTTGGCACTCTCATTGATAATGACTACTCAACCTTCCCTGGTCCTTGGCCAAAGATATTGGATGAGGATTTGGGCTTCCTTTTTGTCTTATATTATAATCATATTTTTCATCATGCTCAAAAGCCCCATTTACAAAATGAGCAAGTATATATCTTCTAAATATTTTTACGTCAGACGGTAAAACTGTGATTGATTTTTTTGAAACAAAAATTGATATTTGGAAACAGTGTTATTTTTGCATTTCAAAAATATCAATTTTCATTTCAAAAATATTAGTTATAGTTTCAATCAAGACACCGTCTGACACAAAAATGCTCAGAATACCAACATTTTTTCTTATGAAATATATTGGGACTCCATCTAGGATAATGATTAAACCTCAGTATTAATCATGAGAACCATGCTAATATTTTGTTCAAATAAAAATATTGACAGAACATTTATCACATAATGACACATCAATGTCCATTATATAATAGGTTAGGTTTTGGTCTACAGGAGATTAGGTCATAGTTTCTTATAAAAAAAAAAAAAAAAGAAGAAAAAAGAAAACAACAACAACAAAACGTTAATCTGTAGTCGGATGCACCAAAAAAAAAAAATCCTAATTGTCTTGGGGTTTCTCTTGTAGCTACTCTTCTAATAAATACAATTTTGACTTGTAAAAAAAGGCCTTAATCTCAAATTTCTTATGAAAGAGGATATTAATTAATATCATCTCTTGCTTTTCAGTCTCAATCTACCGATTAGGTGATAAAAGGATGATATCCAGAATGCTTTCGCCGCCCCATTTGGTTAAATAACCGTCAAATTAAGCATGACTCAGCAATTTAACGTGTGCAATTCGTAGTTAGAATATCACAAAAGAAAGGTAGCTAGCCGTGCCTATTGGGGCACGTTGGCTAGAAGGACAAGTAACAAAACTGCAGCCACTTACTGAGTGTGATGTGGACCATGAAATGTCTCATCTCTCTCACTGAGATGACTGGAATGGTGCATGCAAATGCCGTACACTCTAGATTGGCACGAAATCTGTCTAGCTAGACATCCATTAATCTTATCCTAACTGTCAATGGATGCACAACCAAAAAAGGAAATTTGTTTGCCTGGGCGTCCTGTCCTGAGTCCACTTAATGCGTTCGCACTGGCTGGCCAAGTATACTTACGTGAGTTATTCATTTATTTATTTATTTATTTATTTTGTTAATTTATTAAAAGATTTGTTCGGACAATAAATTGTCCTTTTTTTTTATATAAATTTATATCACATATTAAAAATTAAAATTCAAAACTTCCAGTGAAGCCACTTTAAGACTTGCCCACTGAAATTTGTAAATGTTCACTATTTAGAATGAAAAATTTTAAGTTAGTCCATTAAAATTCTACTTTGTCCGCTTAAAAAAAAAACTTTGCCCCCACTAAAATATATATTTGCTTCCACTTAATTACAAAGTAAAAGATAAAAGAAAATTCTTTTTGTTAAATAAAAAATAGGATTAACGTACAAAAAAAAATCATCAATTTCATATACAGTAACATATCTAACACTAATTTTAAAAAATAACAGTTTACTTTTATAAATTTTTTTTGTAATAAATCTAATATGTTGTGATATGTCATGAACAGAATCTGTCAGTTTTGATAATATATTTATAAGAATCTGTCTGTCTTCATAACATGTTTATAAGAATTTATCTGTTTCGATGATATGAAAATTATATGTGTTAGTATTTGATAACACATATTATTATCATATCATCGAAATAGACAAATTCTGTTCAAGAGATTCACAATTTGTTAGATTTGTTACAAAAAAATTCAGAAGAAGTAAATTATTATTTTTTAAAATTAGTGCTAAATTTGTCACTTCACACAAAATTAATAATTTTTTTTCTATATTAATAAAGCTCAAGTTTTGAATCTTTTCTTTTATGTTTCAATATTTATACACTACTTGTGATGCTTTTATTCGTTAATGTGATATGTTCTTGTGTAGTTAAATAAACAAGTGACACTAAAGATTAATTTTAAAACTCATTTATAACTTTAACTTTAATAATGATAGGGTTCGATAGTTTAGACCCGTGAATAATAATAGATTTATATTGATACTATAAAATTAAATGAGTTATTCATGAAAAGTTCACAAATTCTGCTTCATAAAAGTTGTTAAATTTGTTAATTAAATAAATATTAATTTAAATAACTTATATTTGATTTTGTTCGATTTGTTAGTTAAATGAAATTGATACCCAACCTTAATTTTTGCTTAATTTATTAAGCAAACCAAAATTAAATATACTAAAACTTTTCTAGGCCAGCTCGTTTACAACTCATATATTATTATTCTTACTGACCATGATTTTTTGTTCTGCCACTGATCACTAGGAGGACATCCCGGTATATCCTAGTGATCACCATTTGATATGTATATTTGGATTGGCCTACACAAAACATTCACACAAGCACCAATTTGAAAATTGTAATCACACTAGGTAAACTATCCATGAAATCCATATAGTGTTAGAGACGATATTTTTGTTGAGTGATAAGGATTAGGCTCAGCGACCTCTAAGACCCCTCTTCTACCGTTCTACAGGCACTCTGCGAGCTCATTGCTCCTCAAACTGAGGTCAATTTGATTTGTATTCATCTGGCTCGAGCTCCTAATTCATTATCAATTCTTCATCAGGAAAAAGTTGGAAAGGCAGGATGGGGTGGCCGGGCGAGGGACGGGGACAGAGAAAAAAGAAGTACTTCCACATATGCGTTAAAACAAAAAAAGGTTAATGAAACCCACGTGGGCCCCAAACCCAGTCTATTTCAGAATCTCCCTGGCCCATTTTTGAGCCGTCTACATGGACCTGTCTGGGCCCTTCTACGTATTACCCCAGTAATCATGTCACCACGCAAAAACCTATGGTATGGGTTTTCTCCATTGGACTATAAATAGTGAGAACCTACCTCAAAGTAAGTTCCAGTGTGCTTTTTCTTTCGTTTACGTTTCACTTAGGGTGCGTTTGGTACACAGATTGGACAGTATGGTATAGAATAGTATAGATTAATATAGTATATGATATGTTAGATTATTAGTTTATATTATGTTTGGATATCATCAAATAGTATAAAATAGTTATCATATTTAATGTTTGGATGATATACAATAGAATAATATAATACATCAAAAATACTTTTTTACCCTTAGAAATAATTAATTTACATTTACTATTAATTTTAACCTTTTTATTAAAAATAATTAAAATTAAGTAATGAAATTAATATTTATTTTACATGTTATTATACATTATACTGTTTATAATTTTTCAATTTTGTATAAAAAATATTTTTTAAAATTAAGTATTAATTTTATTTATACAAATAAATTTTAAAATATAAAAAAAAAATAATATTTTTTTAATTTTTTGAGGAAAAATTAAATAAATTTTAAGAGATAAATTTTCAAATTTATATGAAAAAAAAAGAAAGAATGAGCACAGGAGAGAGAGAGACAGAGAGTGAGGAGAGAGAAAGGAAGGGAGGAAGGAGGGGGGAGGGGAGAGAAAGGGAAGAGAGAGAGATGAGGAGTGAGAGAGAGAGAAGAGGGAGGAGAGAGAGAGAGAGAAGGATTGAGAGAGAGAAGAGGGAGGAGAGAGAAAGGAAAGAGAGAGAGACGAGGAGTGAGAGAGGGAGGGAGGAGAGAGAAAGGAAAGAGGGAGGAGAGAGAAATGAAAGAGAGAGAAGAGGAGTGAGAGAGAGAAGGGAAGAGAGGGAAGATGAGAGAGAAATGACTTTTTTAAATTTTATGTTAATTTTTTAAAAAATATTTAAAATTTATTTTAATTAAGAGAATATTTTAATAAATATATAATTTATTAATACTAGTCCATGATGTGAGATATACTAACCCATAAGAGTTAAAGGGATTGTACTATTCCATATTTATAGGATAATAAACCCACACTAACTTATCATATACCTATCTTATTAACCAACCAAATATGAGTTAAGGTGGAATAGTTGGTAACTAGTCTATCTCATACTATTTTATCCCATAAAACAAAAACACCCTTAATTACTTAATAAAATGACTTAAGAATCAGAATACTAACATCGTGCTCTCAGTTGAACCCTTAATTGCTTGTTTGTCTCATATATACTCAGCTCGGCTTCCTAATCCGGAACTCATCTTTGAGTTCAAGTTAGAAGGAGCCAATCGGGTGGGCGAAATAGCACATGCAACGTGAAAAAGCGAACCGTACTTGGGCCAAATTGAAAATAACAGACTGAACGCTGCAAAGATTTGATCAATCGACATCATGCGCTATTGATTTTGTTTCATTTGGTACTTTACCGTTTTAAGTGGGCCAAATTATAGGCTAGACAACAACTTACAAGCCAAGATTAAATTCAAGGTTTTTGGTTTTAACTTAACTGAAATGATTAAAACAATGTGCTTCAACGCTCATCTCTTCTATTGCTTAATATACCTATCAGCTCCAAAAAAAAAAAAAAAAAAGAGTCAAGACTTCGGCTACTAGCAGAATGAAATTGGTATATGGCATCTAGGATTCTATTTTATTATTATTATTTTTTATTTTGGTCATCAGGAGATTAAGAAAATAGTGAGATGCTCAACAAAAAACAATTCTCAGTTTCTCGTGTTTTTGGATAAAATACATCGTTCATCATTAAATTTTGTATGTAATATGCAAAGTTACCATAAGAGTAGATCTATGAGTTTAGATGCAACTTTGACACTTGATGCAAGGAGCCAGGGGATTTTTCTGGTTTTTGGCACAGGTTGAAATTTTTTAAGGGATCTTCGTACATATGTTTTTTTGAGGAGTGTCTCTAGTACCTGCTATGAATAAAATGGATTTGCCTTTTTTTTTTTTTGTGCATTGAATAAATGGATTTTTTTGTTATAACAAAATGTGGCTAAAATTTTTTTTATTTATTAAAAAACTCATTAAATTATGAGTTCTATAATAAAATAATTTTTTCTTTCCATAAATTTTACTATTCCCCTCCCAATATTTAAATCTAAAATTTTTAAAATAAAAATATAAATTCTAACTATTACAATTTTATTTTTACATGAGCAGAAAAGTTAGAGGGTGAGGGTCCCTTTATTTGGGCCCCCATTGTTTTGTGGCCCGGGCTTTGGCCCCGTGTCAGTGCCTCCCTAATCAGTACTTAAACATCAATGAACTACTATTGTACCTAATCAGTATTTGCATCGATGAACTATTGTTGTAGTTGAAATGTCACCACCTTTATCACATGTTGTTAGAACCTTTTAATAAGATAATGAGGCGACATGTTCGGTGGATAATCACGTGATTCTTAATAAACTTTTTTTTTAAACAAAGAAAAATGTACTTATATTGTTTATTGCATTTATATTTTGAAATTGAAAGTTACATGTTCACGTCTTCATTTAAAATTTTTTTATAAAAAAGACCCATCACTTGAATATTATTAGACACTATGGACCTTCCTTATATCTAACTTTAATGTTAACAATTCTGAAATATAATATTATTCTTCAACATAAATCTCCTAATATTCTTAGAAACGGACAATAAAGAAAGTCAAGATTAAATTAATGTATAAAAGAACATACTAAATTACTACTTAGAGTATCACATCGAATAAGACGTGATGCTTAACAATCATGTCAACACAATGAAAAAATGTATTATTCACCATTAAACTTCCGCAGAAATTATAGATGAAATGTTTATAGTGCGTGTGACTATTTAGCATGATAACATTCCGAGCCCTATTTAGTTGTACATTTTTTTGAAATTTCAAATTTTTTATTTAAAATTACTAGATATGCAACTAAGATAGAAAAATGTTCAACTAGAATAGAATTGAAACAATGTGCAACGAAATAGTATTAGATAATTTTTATAGTTCGTAGCATATTTTATACTATTTGTTTCATATTTTGTCGTATTAATTGCATATATAGATTTTTGACAAAAAGTTTAAAATTTTACCAAAAAATTTAAAATATTATTTTTTATTAACTGAAGCCCACACCCAGACTCTTCTCAAGCCAAATCTTCTAATCATATAATAAAACTCTTGCAGTGATATGAAAAAGTCACCATCTTATTTGAATTTGCCGCTTCTCAGCACAAGAGTACTATTATGCTGAAAAATCAAGAGTACCACTATGTTAATATTCTTTCAAGGACAGAATAGTGGCTTAATATGCCAAGGACAGAATAGTGACTTAATATGCCAAGGACAGAATAGTGGCTTAATATGCCATGAGAAAAACAATATCTCACTAATATGGCTCATCCTCAAATATCGATACCTCTTTAGATCACTAATCCTTTATCAGTCGAGTCCTTTTATCCCTACATTTTTTTTATAAATTTTTACATTCTCCTCTTAAGATAAAAATTTAAGATCACTAGCTAGTCACAAGATTTTAAAAATAAAAATTTTTGAACTCGTAAATTTAAATATAAAGTTTAATTTAACTAATCACATATTTAAATTTTACGTGACAAATATATGTCCCAATGTTCTATTTTGCAAAGGGATGTTAAGTTTGCACCCGCTCAATGAAAGTGTGATGGGATGCTTTCACACTTGAGTGACTGCAACAGGCGCAATGTCCCTGCCAACCCCTCTTCATGCGGTTTGTGTAACTAAAAAACTACAGTGTCAGAATGAGGAGAATAGAGACAGATTTTTTTTTTTTTGTTTTTTCGGCCAAAAACTAACGATTCAATTAAGGAAGAAGATAACATGGATGCATCCAGTTCTAATAGATTGATAATCTTTTGTATTTTTAACTTACGAATTGAATGTTCAAGTTCAGATGAAACAATGTGAAAGTTTTTAAACTTGACTTTTTCTTTTTCTTTTTTATATGTTGAGATTGTTGTAAAATTATTTTCTCAGAGAACATTTCAGTCAATCAGTTTTGCTTTGCTACTACAATAAATGGCATTATATTTTTGGTTAAGTTGCAGTTCAATTCTTGAAAAAAAAAAAGTTTCTATACTTCAGACGCTACATTTCGTTATTTTAGTCTCTATTAGCAATTGAAAAAAATTAAGAGTTAAAAGTGTTCGATACCAAATTAATGGACTATGAGTACTTTGAAAGACAAAATTCAGGAATATTTTTGATTTTCATCGTAAAAAATAAAAAACAATAAAATATTATTAAAAACGTAGAAAATTATTTGAAAAAAATAAATGTAGAATCGCTAATGGAAAGAATCTGTCTTGCTCATTTTTCGTTCTTGATGGAAAACTTGTACATTCTTCGTTATCATCTCTAGTTGTTCTAACTTATCTTTACAACATTATTCTCATGATGTGGTTTTGTGTTATCAAAAACTAGCATTCACACGCATTCTCATGTAATTGAAATTCAAATCGGGACATCGATAGACAAACCAATAAACCAAAAAAAAAAAAAGTATTAATAAATAAGATCATCAATGGCACTTATTATTTCATACCAAGTCGCTTATCTTTCAAAATTTTCCGTTAAGATGTTTTGCTGTTGTCTGTTAAAAAATTTGATTCTAAACAAATTGCCCATCTCAAAATTCCCCCACCAAAGATCACGCTCCCAAATCTTAATTTATTAACATTTTTCCTACCACAACAATCAATATCATGGTTGAAGAATATAAACACTTTTGTTAAGGACAACAAGGAGCGAAGATTGCTACAAATGATTGGAAAGCAGCTTGCTATGCACAAAAAACGGCAAATTGATTACCCAAATTCTCTGGGAGCATTTGAAGTTATGGCTATAGCTAAAGCACCTGGAATTTTATTGTCACATAATGATTCATGTGGCTGTCTATCCCATGAAGGCTTACAAGCACTTTTATTTTAATTAGGAGATTTCTCTGTTCCTTTCATGGTTATGTCTTTGTTCACATTAGCAAGACAACCAACTCCGCTGCTGATGCGCTAGCCAAGCAGGCCGTTTTCAGAAGGTCTAATTTCATAGCTTGAGTTTGAGTGTTTTGTTTGTCTCTTTTGTTTGCTCCGATTTTATTGTAATTCCTGTACATTTATTTCTTCCTTTAGTAAAATCTCACCACTGATTCATCAAAAAAAAAAAAAAAAAAAATCCTCTCCAGGCATCAAAATGAAGACAAAAAAAAAAAAAAAAAAAAAGAAAATAACGATAAGTGTACCGAGGAATGGAACGAGAATTTAAAACAAAATCAAACCTGCTTTTTTTTTTTTTTTTTAACATGTCCAACGACTTTCAATAGTTCATTTCTGTTTCGAAGTGTGCAATTATTCAACAAAATGACAATTGCGAAGTGGTGCCTATGATTGGAACATGTCCTTTATGGCCCCGAGATGCAAAGAATCCAGCCTTTATGATGTGAAGAGTGCAAAATTTGATATATCAAACATCACAACAAGGACTCGAGCTTGTTTGCTGCCAGATTCCAATTGGTTTTGTTCATATATAGATAGCCAAATGATGTTGCCTTACAATTTATACATTTTATTGGAGTGGGTTATATGAATATTTTCTAGTCCTTTCATTTTATTATTAACTAAGTTTGGGGTAAGCACCATAAGTATTTTCTTACAAATGTTAATGACATAAATAATCTGTTTTTGATTAAAGAAAGACCTTTTTTGTAACTCAATTGGTACTTGAGTTAGGTTTGAAGTTTAAGTATCAATATAAGTTAATTAACAAAAAAAAAAATCCTTTTTTTAGAAAAAAAAAAAAAAGAGAATCTATTTTTGATTAGACTAAGATGTGTAAGCATAGTGAATGAAAATCCATCTATGATATGATCTAATGGTAATAATTTAAAAAAATAAAAACAAACAATGCTTAATGCAAATTTTGATGGTATAATAAATGGACCACAAGATGGACACGTCTAGAAACGTAGCGTAAAATTCCACATGGATCGATCAAAATCATTTATTAGGACCACAACCTACAAATTTAGCCAATGCCTATCCAATAATCACGAGAACTTTCTTCTTCTTCTTCTTTTTTTTTTTCAAAATTTTTTTTTCTCTCATTTCGCTTTTCCTTTACCCTTTTTAGCTAAGAAAATCCTGGAGAAAATCTGTGATAAACTGTTGGCCATAATGCACAAGTTAGGATCACAAGAATTCGGTGTTCAATTTTGGAGAAAAGCTTTCCTTTTCTTTCTTTTCCCAAAGAATGAGGAACGAATAATAAATAATTTCCCCTCTGAAATCTTCTGCTTGCAATGTTAATCCAGATCACCATTGTCAATAAGTTACTTACTACAGTGACATTTGTTATGTCTGTTAAAAGATCTATTTGAGCATGAGTTATACGATAGAATTATCGTTTTTATATTCCATACCTTTTTTAAGATTATAATTCAACTATTTAAATAATTGGGTATCTCGTAAGAAACCTTACTATAGAAACATTAACAACTAGGCTCGATCCGACTTCGGATTAGCTTGGAACAGGACCAAGAAAAATTGGATCGTGAAAATTGGATCGAAGAAGGGTTTGGTCTCGTCAAGGCTCATTTTTTTTTTCTCAATCATAATTACCGATTGGACCAGGTACCAGTACCGGTTCGGGTTAGGTCTATTATTACTATATATAGTTATTTCAATAAAGATCCAAAATATGATTTACATAACTCGGTAATTACTTCGTTAAATGTTAATGTCATTTCCATTTGAAACCAAACTATTGTATCACATTAACGCCACCCAAGGTGATAGCTTGGTGGTTAATTGGTCTGTTTTCTCCGGCATTGACCCAAGTTTGACTCCTTGTGCCGTTGCCCATCCCCATTAAGTAGGATTTATACTGAGAGACATTCACAACTCATTAATATCGTGATCAGGTGTGGGGAAAGCCTATTTGATCTCATTAGTGCGTGGATGAAGGGCTCCTCCTATAAGGGATATTAAAAGAGAACGAAGTAGGTGATCCTCTGACTTCAACTTACATATACAATGACTCACATACAGATAATGCATGTTTGTTTTTTTTGCCCAAAAAATAATTGTACACGTTAAGATGCTAAAATCATTCATCAATCATTCTCGCGTGATCTAATCCAACCAAGTTTGCGGCTTATTTGGTGATATTATTTAAAAATAGAACAGCACGACTGCACGAGTCATACTCTTAGATGTTTTTCAGTAAATCACCTCACCCTTCTTAGATTGTTCATGCAACAATTACTTACATCTTTTACGGATAAAAGTAACATCTTTATTTTATATTTTCACTTAAGATTGCAATAACTCAACTTATTATTATTATTTTATTAAGAAGCTTATTGGGACATCTACATAATGAATATAATTTTTCACATTCTCATAAATATCACAATTCTATTCTTAGCATTAAATTATAAGAAATTCTAATCACATGAATGTCCCACGAAGAACAAATAAACTGATTTATACTTATCACAAGAATTACAAGCGGATCTAGAAGGGACGAGGGGGACAATTGTCCCTTGACTCCTTATTGCACACAAAATTTTCAGAATAATGATAACTACTCAAAATTATATTATGAAACATTTTAACTGTTAAGTATATAGTTTATTTTTTTTTAATTTAACGACATTAAAAAAGTTAATTGAATACTTTTATAATAATAATATTGAAGATATTTCTTGATACGGGTTGCGTATCATTACTAAATACAATATTATTTAGTCTAGTGGAAAAGATTATTTTGCCCCGGATTTACAATGTGTTTTTCACCTTCCTAAAAGTTGTCCTGCATCCATCAGCAAGATCACCGGCAAAACATAAGGTGGAATACCGATCTTAAGTGTGAGGCACCAGAAAAATTCTCTAAAGCTCAAGCATTTTCGGATGCTTGACTTATACAATTAAGAATGTGCATTCTCGCGCATGGCCCATTTCCCTCCACTGCAGCCTGCAATCCTCCTGAGGTTTTAGCAGCTTAAACTAGTGTTAGATATGCCTCTATTAATCCATCATCTCCACGGAAAGAATCTTCAATTCAAATGATGCCCCATGCCCTTTCGCTTCATGGGTCCCTTTATTTTCTTTCACATGTTCCATGAATAATAAACTTTTTCCCCAAGCCCAATTGTACAACCTCTATCTTTGGACCAGACATCTCCATTTTCCGTGAACAATTTGGCACCTTTCGTCGTTTGTGGTTAATTATTAGGGTAATTCTATGATAATTTAGTTTTTGACCAAAAAAAAAAAAAATAAACGAAGGTTACTTATTATTGTCTATAATCGTTGCAGACTACAATGTAGAGGGACATGTAATTCCTACATTTTTTTTTCTGATCCTTTAAAAAGTTCATTAGGTTATGAGTGTTACAATTTGTAGTTCTCTTAATTTTTCTTTAAATTCTATTTCTCTTTCAGGGAAAAAAAAAAAAAAAAGACGAATTGGGATCTTCAAAGTAGATATTGAAATTCCCAGATGTGTGTTTAAGGACCATACTTCTTTCATGATTGTTGAAACTTCACTTTATAAGTGATATAAAGGAACCACGGCTAGAGATAAGACTCCAAATGCAACTCTTACATATCTACTTTGTACCCCACGTAACTGTATTAGATTTTAAGCATAATGTTTCATTTGCTACATCCATGGCTACATTGGTGGACCATATTCGTCTAAGAATTTTTCAATACAACTTGTATAGAACGACATAAACTATTCAGGCCATAGTAAACTTGAAAGATCACTTTAAATTTCAAGTCAAAAGAAAGTTTAATCAACTAATGAGCTATAACTCAATTGATATTTTAGTCGTTTCTAGTGATAAAAGTCTCAAGTTTGAGTTTCAGTCAGAATCAATTAACAAAAAAAAAAAAACACATATGAAGAGAATGGGAGGTAGTGAGGGTGGGCAAAAGCCTATTTCACACATAAGGTGCTGAATGAGTTGCATAGAAAAACAACCTGCTAAGGTAATTAGGTTTTTAGAACGAGGAAAGAATGAGCTAAAAATTGGCCTTATTGGAAGGACATCACAACAAAGTTACATGCATGCTCTACATATTATACTATTATAATTTTTGATTGCATATTCATCTTCTTTTTATAGACAATCATAATTAACAGTTTAATAATTATAAAAGTGTAATGTAAGCTTGTGTCTTTTCCATATTTATAAATAAAACTCGAAAACGGAAATGTAAACAGAGTCTCTATTGGTCCATGTGTCATCCATGATTTAGGCCTCTCCGCATAAACTAAGGCCTCAGGACCAATTCTGAAATCTGAAGTGAAAACACCAACATATTTTCACATCTGTCCTAGCAACAGTGTCTCTATATATGATTCATACATGCCCGACATGTGTTGGTTATGGACATTCCACCACCACACCAGCGGGCAGCACCATTATCATTGTCTATACGCATCTCCGATTGTTTCAGTCACCCTCTAACTCTCAAAGAATTCACCACTGCAATATAGCATTACAGCAAGCCTCATGATGTCTGCCATTTGTGCTGCTTTCCTATTTTGCCCCTTTGCTTCCTCTGCCAGTTCTCTTTTATCTTCCATTTTTCTTAGCCATTCTTGTTCAGACAGGAAATAAAGTTCACCCCAATCACCTTTTCCCCATCTTCAACGCCATTCCTTTTGATACATTAATTGCCTAAGCCTTCCTGCAGAATCATGTCAAACATGTCAAAGGGTCCTTGGAGAAAAAGGCTATAAAAAGGAACCTTAACCCGTGCCACCACTCACAAGCCTGAGTATATAAATAACACACACACACATAAATGACCATTCTCAAGGAACTCATCTCAACAAAACTTTGACAAGAGCATCGGGCATTCAAACCTCCCCCATAATGTCATATACCTGCGCCAAAAATTTCTTCAGACGTTTCTGCATTGATGATGTTCTGCCGCACAGCGATTTCTTCTCTAGTGATCTCCTCCTACCATCCCTTGGAGCCAGAATAAACCAAACAACTAAACTTCGAAGATACATAATCTCCCCTTACAATCCGCGCTATAGGTGATTATAATAGCCGTAGTTTACTTAAAGTCTTCTACTATAGTCTGTCTATTGTGTTCTGTAGTGTTGCTGCTCCTTCTCATGTTATACTCCTTACAGGGCTTGGGAGATGTGGCTGATTGTTCTAGTCATTTACTCTGCCTGGATAGCTCCATTTGAGTTTGCATTTGTAGCTTACAAGAAAGACGCGCTTTTCATCATCGACAACATTGTCAATGGTTTCTTTGCCATAGACATTGCTCTCACCTTCTTCGTTGCATATCTTGATAGCCAATCTTATCTTCTTGTTGATAATCCGAAGAAAATTGCAATCAGGTGAACGCTTCTTTTTTTGCATCATTTCACAAGGAATTTTTTTCAGCAAATTGATGAGAACTAACTCGCTGGTTTGCAGGTACATATCTACCTGGTTTATTTTTGACATATGTTCAACAGCACCATTTCAACCCATCAGCCTCCTCTTCACTGATAACAGCAGTAAATTAGGCTTGAAAGCACTCAGTATGCTCAGGCTCTGGCGTCTCAGACGAGTCAGCTCCCTTTTTGCAAGGTGCACAACAGAATTCAAACCTATTCTTTTTGTGAAAATTACTTCCTATTATCTTGGAAGTTTCATTTACCTGTTAGCCAAATAATTACCTCCAGGCTGGAGAAGGACATTCGGTTCGACTATTTCTGGATGCGCTGCACCAAACTTATTTCTGTAAGTCACAAAATAACTTCACACTTGTCTCCTTGCAGAAAACATACGTAACTGATTTGAAAATTGAAACGTTTCAGGTCACCCTCTTCGCAGTACACTGTGCTGGATGCTTCATGTATCTGATTGCAGATAGATACCCCAATCCAAAGAAAACTTGGATTGGTGCAGTCAACCCAAACTTTAAAGAAGAGAGCCTTTGGGACAGATATGTGACTGCAATGTACTGGGCCATCACCACACTTACTACAACAGGCTATGGGGACTTGCATGCAAACAATCCGAGGGAGATGCTATTTGATATCTTCTACATGCTATTCGACTTGGGATTGACATCTTACATCATAGGAAACATGACGAACCTTGTAGTTCACTGGACAAGCCGCACTAGGAATTTCGTATGTTCTCTTGTGGCCTTGCAGCTTTCTGTCATTCTAATCTGGTTTTCATCTGCTAAAATTGGAAGAAGTCAATAAACTAAAATATACTGCAAGTCCCAGCCAACAGTAATAATCGAAAACTCTACCGTCAGGACAGAAGCCATATGTCCTGTCTACCCTCAGGGTCCAATCTTATATGAGAAAATTAATAGGAAAGCCAACTAGAGGACAGTTTAGAATCTATTTGCCCTCAATATCAAATGATTAATTCCTTTTAACTTGCTAACTCAACGTCATACTTTGAAGCATTTGAAGTATCTGGTTTGATGCTAAGGTAAATCTTGATTCTGATTTTCAGAGGGATAAGATCAGATCAGCTTCAGAGTTTGCCACACGAAATCACTTGCCACCTCGCATACAGGATCAAATGTTGTCACACATATGCCTGAAGTTCAAGACGGAAGGACTGAAGCAGCAGGAGACATTGAATGGACTGCCAAAAGCCATTCGATCTAGCATTGCTTACTATCTCTTCTACCCTGTCGTCCAAAAAGCTTATCTTTTCCAAGGAGTCTCTCAGGACTTCCTTTTCCAATTGGTAATACTCACCACAGTTCATATCAAACTGTCTTATCTTTGTCGTTGCCCCTTTTATCCTTTCTACCTATTGCAAAACATTGAAATAGCAAACACTGTACTATCTTCACCTAATTCACAATATAACACAAATTTTGAGCTTTCATGAAAGGTTTCAGAAATGGAAGCCGAATATTTTCCACCCAGAGAGGATGTAGTCCTGCAGAATGAAGCTCCGACAGATATTTACATTCTGGTCTCAGGAGCTGTGGTCAGTAAGCCAAATTTCTTCTCTCAAAACAATCTTTCTGAGAAATGCCTTCTTAGAGCATTAGCTTAACTTGGGAACCAATCATACTCAATGCAGGATCTGCTATGTCATGTTGATGGACATGACGAGGTAAGAGGCTGAACCTTTTCGAAGACACGAAATCCCCATAGAATGCACTAGGTATAATAATAATTGTCATTCTCAAATGCACTGTACAGGTCACTGGCAAAGCATCTGCAGGGGAAATGTTTGGAGAGATTGGAGTCCTATGTTACAACCCACAACCTTTCACAGTCAGGACCACTGAGCTTTCTCAGTTGCTACGATTAAACAGAACATCACTGATGAACACCATAAAGGCAAATATAAATGATGGACACACTATAATGAATAACCTTTTCATGGTATGCAACATCATAAACCACTTCAATTGGTACATATTTTTTTTTTGCCTTTCTTAGTGTACTGTATGCTAGATTGTGATCAATACATATTTTACAGAAACTGCAAGCGCAGGGAATCGCGGGCTCTGAGTGCCAGATGGCACATCTGGGATTTATCCTCAGTGAGTGGCTTGACGGAGGACCACAAGAGGAATGCTATTCTAGGGCCAAAAATGAAGATCACTCGTGTGGAGATCCATTTCATGAAACAAGAGAAGCAAGTTTCCAAGAATCAGAGTCTATAGGAAAAAGTAAGATGGAAAGGCATTGTAATTTTGCTACGAATATGGTGGAAGTACATTCAGCAGTTGAGAATGGTCAAACAGATCTTCATGCTGCTGTTTTCAAGAGGGATATCGGAATGGCCAAGTTTCTGCTACATGGAGGGGCAGATATACACAAGCCTGATGCCAGAGGTTGGACTACAAAAGCACTAACAGAACAGCGAGAGAATAACAGCATATATGACCTCTTACGAAGTGATGAAAACAGAATGGTTCTGGATGAACATAGAATAGATTTCTATGGAAAAGAAACCAGAGAAGACAATAGCAATAGTAAGGGCAAACGCAAAGAACACAATGGGGCCACTTTTCTCAACTCCCAAGCAATAAACACGCCTGCATTCTCTGGCTCATCCATTCCTAAGGAAGCAAAAAACTTTACAAGGAAAAGGGTTACCCTTCATATGGAGTGGCAAGCAAAAGGAACATCACAAAGACGACTTGCAAAGTTAATCCTCCTACCTGATTCCATAGAAGAGCTGCTCAGAATTGCCAGTAAGCACTGTTTCACCTCATTAGAATATTTGAAAACTAACGTGAATATTAGGACAAGTCATACATTTATCAGGAAAAGTGCAAAAAAGAGGTAACTGAAATCAAAATGAAAAAGACTTCTTTAACATGAACAAGTACCAGTGAGCTCATTATAATAGAATCTTTGTTCTCTTAGGCTACATACAATTAGTCTTGCAAAAAATGCAGGTGAAAAGTTTGGAGGCTACAAGTTTACAAGAATCATCAACGATGAGAACGCAGAAGTAGACGACATATGTGTCATTCGAGATGGTGATCATCTGTTTCTCCTTCAAAATGAAATTGAAAATATTTGCATTGCACCTTGACATAGGAATTACTGAGCACCTAATGTACACCATGCAAACAGCTTGCATGGCTCGAGCTAGTGTACAATGGAATTCAGCAAAAGATGGAAACACATATCTATTCATCAAATGAGCCTCCAAACACAGTAATAATACGGGAAAATTCAACATGTCAATTACAAATTGTGGCACTTTGGATCACTAGTATCTATGGTTCGCAAAACCAGTTACATGCAATAATCATGTTGTAACTGGTGGGCCACTAGATTAGTTATTCAAAGAAGCCCTTCTTTTCTGTATACAGTGGAATGGAGTACAGATCAAAAACTACAGCTTTCACGTATAGAACAAGTTGGTCACCAACTTCCTTGATTATCACTGCAAACCCTTCCTCTTGCACAGAAGCCTGTCGAATAGTGTATTCCTGCATTTTTGAAGGAATTTGAAATGAGCTTCCCACTCCACCCCCCCATACACAGGCTTGCATATGCTTTTCTCCGCATAAAAGTTTGTCTGAAAAACTCAGAACGCATCATGTGCTTTCACTTGGAAAAGCATGAGTTTCGGTGTTAAAGAAAAGCATATGCAACAGAATAGCAGAGCTATCCCCAAATAGCAATTAACTCGTCTCTTTTCTCTGTACATATCTATAATGGAAAAAATAATGATGATGAACAAACTTCTACAATGGTCATGCCTGCAAATAAGACAGTTCCCTGGCACATAAATCTGTCATCAATCAACAGAATCAAATTTCTGTGAAGACGTTGAACTATCAGATAAATAAACTGAAGGGGATGATTGCATGAGTAAATAGAGAATGCATTGAATAGATGACAAGTACATTCTGCAGACAAGAACCAGACCTTCCACCTTTGGAAGAATCCTCATATGCTCCAAAACCTTCATAGCTTCAATGCTTTACTTTTAATCAGCAGAAGCAGTACTGAGTTAATTAAACTTAAGCAGCAAAAAATGGACAGTCCTGCTCGCCTCCATTTTAATATATGCACTTAACAGACCACCCAAGACATGGATGGTGTTGTACCCTCATTTTGTCTGGCCACGTAGCCGTAGATGATGGTAGTCTCAAATAAACAAACTTGGCCAGCTTGGGAGACAACTTCACCGGCACCAATTGCTGTGGCAGTATCAACTGAATCGACAACAGTAGCTCAATGACCAATCCACCAATCTTCTGGTTCAGTTTTCCATTTTCAGAAAACAGGCAGTTTAGCTGTTATGGGAAAGTGAGAGCCCAGTTCAATTTGTAATTGAAATGATCCCAGTTTTTTGATGCAAATCCAACTGATCAAGACCTCTCAAGTATGAATTACCTACAAACTCACCTCTAAACTCCCCTCCACATCCAGCTTCACCACCAAACCCACACTACCTGCACTAGCACTGCGCACCACCCAGTCCACTCACCATCACCATCACCTCCCAAATTCCCAACAAAGATTTTATTCTTGCAAAGATTTTCAATCGAGTTCATCTCGAGCAGGACACAGTTTCTTTAGCTTGATTGGATAAAGGGATTTCTTCTTATTTTCCCTTGTGGCTTTGAACAAATGCCTCAGTGAAACTCGCGCAAGTGAATGCAGCGAGGCAAAGGAACTGATGGGAGAGGGGCTGCGGGATCAAATAGTCCAGGACACCTCTCTCTTGCTTGTTTGAACGAATAATAAATATGACAATATACTACTTATAAAATTTCTCCAGATCGAAGGACAAAAATTACAAGACAATTACGGTTGAGAAATCAACTCCATAAGTATAAACGAAGTTCACAACCTCAAATATCAAACAAATTGAAAAAGTTCGATTTGAATCAATAGAGAAGGTAAAACTAGTCATGTTCTATCAACACCAACATAAGATGCAAATCTCAAAATGACAATCCAAATTGTACGAATGACACTACCATATGTCCACTACCAACCCACCAAAATTCAGCTCAATTTCATCGCGGATCAACGTCCATCAACACAATTTACCAAAATTGTCACGAATAAGAAAACAGAGTTAGAAAAACAGAGTCTCGGTTATGAGAATAACCATTCACAATGAAGATACTTATGTCCCCTAACTTCTAACAAAAAAAATTAGCTCGGTCGAATCACAAATAACATTTCAATTATTAGACTGATCAAAACTATACACAGAAATCTGCTCATAACATAGATATACACAATTGAAGTAAAATCTAGACTTACAGTGTCCAAAATAAGATGTCGGCCATTCAGAATCAAAAACAATTTGTCCTTTACCAACTGTCCAATTTTCAACTCGATTAAAACAATATTTGGATATACATTTGTTTAGTTCTAAATTTTTATACTTTTTTATATTCAAATCCTAAATATTTTTAAATTTTCATTTGAATTTCAAATCTTTCAATTTTGTGTCAAATTAGTCAATTTGTTGACAAACGTAGTTAATTCTTTAACTATTTGTTTCGTAAAACAAGTTCGACCTAATAAAAATTATTTAAAAAAAGTTAAATGCACAAATTAAATATTTTTTTATCAACAAATACACGAATTAAGTATTTTTTATAAACAAATACATAATTTAAAGTGTGTATTTATTGATAAAAAAAATATCTAATTCATATTTTTAATCTTTTTTAAACAATTTTGATTAGGGCAAACTTGTTGACTAACATATTGACTATTTTTTGTCAATAGATGGGCTAATTTGACAAGAATTCCAAAAGTTTAGAACTCAAATAAAATTTCAAAAAGATTTATAACTTAAATGTAAAAAAGTGTAAAGGTTTAGAATTAAAAAAATGCATATCCCAAACAACGTTTAGACTTCTGATTATGAGGTCAAAATTCACTGCCTTAAGCTAAAAAAGTTCTGATAGCCACAACTCTTTTTGCCGCCTTTTTTTTATTATTAGGTTTCTAGTAGCAAAAAGGAATATTAAAATTTTCACTAAATATTTTTGGGTTGTGGACCAAAAGCAAACACACTTGGACTTCATTTACACAACAATTGAGCTTCTCCTCCATATTAGAAGGGACCTAATGAGCCCAACAGGAACAACTCATCATAATGAAAAGGCAAGTTCAATTTTTAAAGGATCTTCTAAGCCAGGGAGTTCAATCAAGTAAGTAAACTGTAGAGCTGTTGGGTTGGTCAAAAGCACACAAGTTATTTCAATTTAGGTGCACAAAATGTTCTTTATCATAGTACCCCCTTACTCCTGCCACTTATGTATAAGTGGTAAACAAGCGGGTTGCATTGGTTTCGAGTCGGATTGTTTCGGGTTTTAGGTCATTTGTCTCTTTGTCACAATGAAGATACTTATTTGAATTTCAAGTTATTTTAGTTTTGGATCGAGTCAAGTTACGGGTTGCTGACTTTTAGTCAATGCAAATCTGACTAAGTTGAGTTTTGGACGAGTTGAATTGGGTTATTCAGGTTACCTCTCTTAATCTTTTTCACCACAAGATGATCACAACATTTTTATGAAAGTGTTTCCAATGTAGTTTTTCCATGGATTAAGATTTGTTGCAATCTTTTGTGTATACTAGCTTCGTGTAGTTTATTTTCTTTTCCCAAGGGAGTTGTTTATCTAGCTAATTCCTTAGTTTTTATTCTGTACCCTCTCATTATTCACATCTATATAATATACTTTACTTACATTAAGAAGTGTTCCAAAATAAGCTTGTGAGTTGCTTCTCACTAATGATATTGTAATAAGTTAGCGTGATATAGTGATGTCCAAGCTCCAAAACACAGACTTTTGATGAAAACAAGTGACAATTGGCCCCACTAAATTGGATTCTGCGAAAACATGTTTGGGCCTTGTAATCAAATGCAATTTGGGTTGTAAGGGAGCAACCCACCTCAGTAGCAATAACACTAGAGCATTAATGCTAGATTAAATTTGACTCTCGCCAAGGTCAAATCAAAAGATTAGACCTACAGTTCATAGTTTGGTACAAAAATATCGTAATTATTCAATTGCTTTGTGCTTTTTTTGGATACAGATTTACAATGCTCCCTAATGAGACTGTGTGACACCATCCTTATTTTCCCATTTTTTAGATTAAAAAAACTAAAAACAAGAGCATTAATGCTAGATCAACCAGGCATCGAGAGGTAATATCTTGTTTATGATAATTATTTTTACTCAGATTTATTATTATTATTATTATTATTTTTTGCTGTCTTGGGGGTGGTTGTTTTAGAAATCTTTTATCTCTTCCATATAGCATATCATTTGAGAGAAAATTCGAAAATGTTTGTAGCCTTTATAGTCATATAACATATGCCTTTAGATCTTAACTCTAATAAATCCTCGTATACACCTCTATTCTCTCTCGAAAGCCACAATAAATCCTTTGGAATTAAGCATTATTCATCAATCTCATTGCACTCTAGAGATTATATATAATTAAAAATAAGGCCTAAAACTATGCCGAACCCTCTCCAAGCCCCCCCCCCCTTTCCAACCCCTCAAATCCTCCATCAAACCCTTGAATTCCAGCCATCTTCCTCTTCCATCTCACCGCCCTCTTCCCAAACTATCCTCTCAAACTTACAAAGATGTCACAATCTATGTTGAAGACCTACTAGGAAATCAGGATGCTCTTGGGCTTTATAAATTATTGTCTTGCTATGGGAAGATTATGGATGTTTTCATTTCAAGGAAAATAGCAAAAAATAGGGCTAGATTTGCTTTTGTCCGAATGGAAAACTTTAAAGCTACATCTAAGTTGATAGCTTGTCTTCAGAATATATGTATTCAAAGATATACTCTCCGCATGAATATAGAAAAATTTTCTCGTGGATCAAACTTGGGAAATTCTAATGTTTCTGGATTGAAAAAGAAGGTGTCAACTGCAAGAAAAAATCCTACTCCAATATTCAGGCCTGCCTTTTGTGATTCACGCTCTCATGTTGCGGTAATACATCAAGTTGGAATAGATGATAACATCGTTAATGCTCTATTATCAAGCAGTCGTAAACCTGATATGTTGCAAAAATAGAAGTTGTCCACTGCAATTGAGTTAGGAATTGATATGGTCCACAATAAGGTCCATAATACCTCCACTTGGCTCAAAAAAAGGTTTGATTGGTAGTATAGTTAATATACAGTCAGTGAAAAGTTTGCATGAATAATTTGCTACGAAGGGCTTTTTTAGATGTCAGATAAGAACTCATGCAGGTTGAATGGTATTGCTGTCGTTCACTAATAATAAAACAAAAGAGTCTTTTTTGGCAAAAGGTTTGGATTTGTTGAATAAATGGTTTTATTTGATTAAGGATTGGGAAGAATCAGATGTTGTAGATGAGAGACTTGTTTGAGTTAGGTGTCAAGGTGTTTCGCTACATGTATGGAACACATCTTTCTTCTCATCTCTTGCATCTCTTTTTGGATCTTTTATTGTCATAGATGAGAATACTGTTGAAAAAAATCAGGTGGATATTGCACGATACTTAATTTCAACAAAATCCTTGGACTTCAACAATAAAACAATTCAAATCAAAGTATTGGACTATGTCTATAGAGTTTCAATCACAGAAGAGCCTAAAAATGATTATCTCATTCAAAATTGGTTTGCAGGGATTGGATGCAACCTCAATGTCAACAATGGATTCTCAAAGGGAAATCACGTTTCTGATTCCTTCAAGCCTAAATCTTCAATAGACATGTTGTCGGTGAATCTAGAATTCTACACTTCTCAATTGGATTTTATTTCAATGGGTGGTGTGCAGGTTCCCAATATAGATGCCTCTCACTTCAGGAGTCGAAAGGGCAACGTTCAATTATCTGTATCTGTCTTGGGCTCTACTTTTGGTTTGGGCCTAGATTGTGATGAGCAGGCCAATATTGAGCCATTTTCCTCACCTCAATTTATTAGGCCAATGATGGGCAAGATTGTTTCACCTAACAATGACCTTATACCACAGGTTGGGTAATCTGATATGCCAAATAAAAATTCCTTAGTTCCCAATCTTGAAGGCTGATGCCTACCATTACCAGCATTTTCCCAAAAAAAGAGCAAGAGACGAGCAATATTCACAAATGCTGTTGTTGGAAAATTAAGGAAAACTAAAGCAAAATGAGGAAAGAAGAAAACAATTGTATCCATTGCTATTGATTTAATGGATAACATCACTGATTTCTCAATTTTATAAAACAATTTTAGGCAGCAAAATAAGTTAATTTGTGCGGTACTTGAAGGTGATAAGCTGACTTTGGATTGTGAAGACTTAAGGCATGGGGAAACTATTAAAACTTAGAATGTGAGTCAAAGATTGGATCTTTGTTTTGACAAGGATTCCTCCATATTGGCGAATTGTCTTATAAAGTAAGAGAGAGTAGAATAAATTCAATAGAAAAATTAGCAAGGAATTGGAGGCCAAAATGCTATGTAAGTGTTCTGACTTCTCTTCTAGGTATCAACATAAAATTAATGATTAATATACTATGCTGGAATGTGATGGGGGCTATCTAGAGGTCCAAAAAGAAAAAGGCGGTTCGTTCACTCATTCGAAATAGAGAGGTTGGGTTCATCCTTCTTCAGGAGACAAAAATGTTTAAAATCACTGAGAAAAATATCAAGCCGATTTGGAGATTAAATCCGTGACAGTGGGAGTTCATTGCAGCTTCTGGTAATTTAGGAGAAATATTATCAATTTGGGGCACAATCGAATTTAAATATGAAAACATTTTTAAGGGAGCACAATGGATTGCAATTCACAGGACCTTCTTGCTTTCGAACCTGACTTGCATTATTGTTAATGTGTATGGTTTTAATGATGATGTGAGTCATAGGTCTTTGTGGTTGGAATTGTTAGAATTATCCAACAAGTTTAAGGCGCTATTTCTCATAAGAGGGAACTTTAATACTACTTTAAAACCAGGAAAAAGAAATCATTTTGATGGTACTGATTCTATAGGTATAAAAGATTTTGCAGATTTTATTGATGCTATGGAAGTAATGAATTTTCCACTCATGAATTAATGATTCACTAGGGGCAACTCAATCTCCATGAGTCAACTTGATAGGTTCTTGATTAGCTTAGATCTCCTTTTAATGTTCCCTAATATGAAGCAATGAGCTCTCAATAGGGGGTTGTCTGTTCATTGCCCGTTTCGTTAGCAATGGGCTCCCAAACCTTTCTGATTTTTAAATTGTTGGCTTTCTTACCCGAGATTCTTGGATATGATTAGGACAATCTGGAAAGAGATGGATAGAGATGCAAAAAGGACTAGTAAAGTTTTTCTTAAATTGAAGTTATTAAGATCCTTTCTCCAAAAGTGGAACACCAAAACCTTTGGCAACATTGAGATTGAAATAAAGAGAATTAAGCAAAAATTGGCTAGCTTGGATAAGGAGCAAAAGAATGGGATGCTATCTTTGGATCATATATCTTTGAGGAAGTCATTTTGGATGAAATTGTGTGAGAAAGTCAAAATGCAAGAATTCTTATGGAGGCAAAAGTCCGAAATACTCGATTTTTTCCACATAGTTGCATCCTCTAGAGTAAGATGTAATTACATTGGGAGTATATGTTCCCATATAGTGGTATTCAAGGATGTTCAAGGCATACGAAATGAAATATTTAAGTTCATTGAAGGCATATATTCCGAGCCCTATGCTTGTGGACCATCAGTAGAGGGTGTGGGCTTTAAAAGGTTATCAACTTCATCAGTTGCTATGCTTGAATCCCCTGTCACTTAAGAAGAAATAAAGTACACAGTTTGGAATTGTGATGGAGATAAGGCTCTTGGGCCATATGGCTTTAATTTTGATTTTATCAAAGCTACTTGGTCACATATCAAGGAGGATATATGCTCGTTGGTTTCCTTTTTCTTCACCACATCTAAACTTCTCAGGCGCATCAATTCTTCCTTCGTAACTTTTATTGCCAAGACTATTGGAGCTTATACTCTTACTGATTTTCATCCCATTAGTCAAATTGGATGCTTGAATAAAATTATTCCCAAGATTTTAGCAAACAGGATTAAAGGTATCATTAGTGAAGTCATTAACACGAATCAGACTAGATTCATCCAAGGCCGGCAAATTCTTGTTGGTGTATCTATGGCTTTTAAATTAATTTATGCAATGGCCAAGACTAAGTAGCTTGGGGTCTTATTCAAATTGGACTTTCACACAGCCTTTGATTTCGTTTCTTGGTGCTAGATAATGGAAAGACCATTAGATTTTGGCAAGATCTGTGGGTGGGTGACATTACCCTTGTTGAAAAGTTTCCTCGCTTAATGGCTCTAGCAGCAGTTAAGGAGGCTTTAGTATAGAATTGTGGTGAATGGTTGAGTGGGAATTGAAATTAGAATCTGCAGTAGTGGCGTCAAGTATTAAAGCGTGAAGCTCTTATGGTAGCTAACCTTCTATGAACAATTGGATCTATTCACCCTTCTGTCTCTTTAGATGATTATGTGATTTAGTCATCTATTGGATCAGGAGAATATACTGTCAATCCTTTCATACAGAATACAAGAAGCTATTCTCAAGCCAACTGGGTACTCAACTTCTTCCTAATATTTGGCTTGGATTAGTTCCACTTAAAGTTGAAGCTTTTGCTTGGATGGCTCGTATGGATAAAATATGTTCTCGAAGCTCTCTGCTTAGAAGGGGAATTATTTTTGAACATCAAAGCCTCTGCTATTTTTGTTATAAGAATATTGAGACAGGTCATTATTCCAATGCTATAGTTCTTGGAAACTTTGGTGCTCTGTTATTAATTAGTGGGCTAAGTTTGTGTATTCCAAATTCTTTTGTGGATCTATATGTACAATGGATTGGTTTAGTGAGGGGAAAAGGAACACAAAAGATTTGGACAACATTGTTCTCTGGTTTAGCATGGACTATTTGGCTAGAAATGAACAAAAATGTCTTTCACAAAACTGACGTGAACTGGTCTTTTTTATGAGACGTTGTGTTCGCTTGCACTTATAGCTAGCTGAAGGCAACAAATTTGGACCTTCCTTTTCAAGCTCAATCTTTCCTCCTCTCAGCAGATGCAATGCAAGAATGAAAGGCTCATTTTCTTTGACAACATATTATTGAAAGAATTGCTTATTTCTTCATTCTCTTGATTATGATTTGGCTGTGTGTATTCATTTCAATGTCACTGATTTTCTCTAAGTATGGAACAAAACTATTGTACCTTTTATATATCCAATAAAATTTACTCATACTTAAAGTATCAAAAAATAAAAATAAAACCTCATTTCTCTCTGTGCTTCAACTTCTTTCCAATCTCCTTTAATTTTAGTACAAATTAATGCTCCATACCATGCTCTAAATTCTCATGGGTCCTTGTTTATTGAACTCATTTTTCACACCAGTAATCATCCTCTTTCTTCTCATCATCTCTTTTATTAAAGCTTATCATTCTTCCTCCCATGGAACCCAACCCAAAATTCCCTCAAAAGAATCCACACCACTAAATACCAAGTGTTGTACATCAAGAAAAACATCATGCCTTTCTTCTTGGCCCTTGCAGAACCTATAAGCAAAAATGAGTTATATAGAAAGAATACAAAAATGATGATCAAGAAGAGGAAGAAGACGATCAAGAACTTCAAAACCAAGCCTTTCCATGTCATGCTTCCAAATGGTTTTGTTCCTCCTTATGGTTTTTCTCTATGCCACAATGATCAACCCAACTCCATATCAGTCAGGTCTTACTGCAATTTCTTATCAACTACAAATCCCTAGACAGACCCTAAACTAGTAAACCCTACAAGGCTTATTCAATGAAATCACAACTCTTCTAACTAATGGGTCTTATTTTCTTTTATTGTTCTTTTTTTTTTTTTTAAAGATTTTTTGGTAAGTTTTTGTAATATAATACAATTTTGTTTTACATTTGTGACAAAATACAATGATTAATTAGTTTAATTCCTGAATCAATACTTGAATAATGGGCAACTGAACCATGTAATTGATCCCACCTCTAAGCTTTATAGATCCATCTTCTTACTTGCATTTTCTTTCTCTATTTTTTTTCCGTTTCTTTTTTTCTTTTTTATGTTGTAGGTTAAATTACTACATTTCTTCTTTCTTAATGTGTTGTATTGGATGAGTACTGATTTGATTCTCTGGGGCCCCTTTTCTTTATTTGGTCTCAATCATATAAATATATCTTAAACAAGAATTCATGCATGAACAATTATAAGTTTGATTACTTGACCTTTCATAGCAACAAGTGACACCTTTTTTTGGGATTATGCCATGTACTAACCCACTGACACATGAACTTAAATGGACCTTATGGATTAGGCCCTTGATTGCCAAAGATATAATAACACTATTAGGGGAATATGAAATTTAGACACGAAATAGACACAGTTTATCATGACCTTTAACTAGAGTTAGACTGTCTTGTTATACATGCAATAGACGGAAATAATGCGCCAATGTCTATTTCATATCCATGTTTGGTGTCTTTCTAATTTTTTTAAAAATATAATATAAGTCCTTAAATTTACAATCCAATAACCAATTTGACATTCAATAATTGAGGAAGCATATGAATAAGATGTTTGTTGTTTTGACATTAGATTATTTTAAGTGTATATATTATATTATTCATTCTCAGCTTTTCACCAATTGAAACTTTTTCGTGTTCATTTTTGCACGAGATTGAGTGAGAATACTCAAAGGGTCAGCATGTGATTTTGCATCATTTGTGGGGCTGGTTGTTGCATGGATTATTGCCATTTTCGTGGCGTGTACTCAATGTATGCATGCAGACGCAATGTCAAAGTACTCAATCTATGATCTAGTGAGTTTTTTTTTAGCAAATGTTACATACACATATATTTTACACACACTCATCCACACATATAATATAATATAATATAATATAATATTGATCATACGTTGTGTGGATGCAACACGACCGTTTTTTTTTCTCTCTCTCCCTAGCTTGAACTGGACACTATTGTTAATTATTTACATAAATAAAGCTTCTTCACTTGTCAAAAAATAAATAAAAAAAATTAAACAAAACATCTATATGATATATTTATAAGATTATAATATTGCGTCTATATTAAAAAATGTCGTCTACTTATTTAGCATCTATCCCCAAAAAAATATAATATTCATTCCAAAAGGCGCTATTAGCGAGACCCTAAAGGTAGGTAAGCTGTGAGACACGGCTCTTTATTATGGGAGGCAAAATTGTCTCCCTGAGACATGGGGCAAAAATGACAACTATATCTTCCGCCCCGTCCACTTTTTGCGACTCCCAAATTTTTCCCATCCAATCTAAAAAATGTTACCAAGATTAAAAAAATGGACATGCCATTAGACATTGCCCAAATATACAGCATAACTGTTAAGTACTAATGATTAAATGTGAGTTAATATTCACAACTCTTGTATTTTCTTAATGAATTTTTTTTTTCATAAATCAGTATAACTTGATTTTATTAGACAATGAGTATAAGGAAAAATAGTACAAAATTCATATTTTTAACTCAAAAAATAGGAAAGCCCCCAAATATATTATATATTAATAGGGATAGAACAAAATTATTGCCTACTCATCCATATGGGGTATCGTCCTTTCTTCTGGCAAAGCATCAATCGAGAGAAGTAGTTGTTGAGCCTGAAAAGGGATTTCAACATTTGAAGCCTTCAACCATGAATACGTCTGAGCAAGTACGATGTCTTTTAGACTACGACATTTTATTTCTTCCTCTTTGAAAATTTTCTTATTCCTTTCAAACCATATTGTCCAATATATTACAAAAAATAATATAGTCCATACCTTTCTAGCAATTTTACCCTACACAAGATACCTCTATTACTCAAAAAGTTCATCGTAGGAGGAAGGAATACATCATTCTAGTTCCCACCAATCTGCAAAGGAACACCTAAAAAGCCAAGTGATTGGGCATTAGTAAAGCATATATAAAACCATTTCAACTTGATCCTCACAAAAACAACAAAAACTTTGGTGTTATACAATGATTCCTCTTGTAAGCAACGCACTTTTAGTGCATAACTTGTCCAAACAAGCCATCCACACAAGTAAACATATGGAGGGATCCATTCATTGAAAAAAGTAGACAGTTTATGATGCTTAAAATAAAATGACTTCACCGTAAACGCACTTGAGTTGTTTTAAACCCAAGTAAGCAAATCATTTGTAAACAACATGGGTGATGCATTTGCAATTGTATCCAACAGATCATTTGCCAAAGTAATTTCATGAGTTCTTAATGCCCTTATCCATTGAAGGTTCCAAGGCCTTAATAAACTAAACCAAACTCCATAGTTGCACACCAAGATATTCGAGTTGAGTGATAAATGTAGCAGCCAGGAAAAACGAACAACAAGAGGGGCATTTCCAATCCATCAATCCCACCAAAACCTTGTTTTATTTCCTTTTCCAAGGATCATTTTGATGTCATTCGCTATCATTTTTTTAGCTTCATTATCAAACTCCATAGATTTGTAAATATCAACCCAAATATTAGAGGAATTACTGACATCGAAGAGAAGTCATGACAAAAAAGAATCATTTTTGTACTTTGTTTCTATCATTGATCTCCACAGGGATCCTTCCTCATTGCCAAACCTCCAAAGCCATTTAAATAGAAGTGTTTGATTTTTGTTTACAAGTGAGCTAACTCCTAAACCCCCCTCCTTCCTTGGCTTAGATATAATGTCCCAACTGACTAGACACATTTTTTTTTCTCCACATCACCACTCTAAAAGAACCTTCTCTGTAAAGAAACAATCTCTTTTGTAACAAGTCTTGGTATTTTGAAAATGGAGAGATAATATAGGGGGAGGGAGTATAGGACAGATTTAATGAGAATTAGTTAGCCTACCTCTAGTAAAGAGTAGCTTGTCCGTCCAAGTCGCTAAGCGGTTACGCATTTTGATGAGGATTGGCTCCCAAGTACATCGTCATTGCGGATTAACACCTAACAGCAATCCAAGATACTTGATGGGCAAGTGTTCAATCTTTATTCTTAGATTCCTTGCAGTCAAAGAGAGCTCATAGGTGTCCACATTTAATCCTACCATACAGCTTTTGATAAAGTTTACTTTCAAGCCTATTGCTAACTTGAAATGACGAAGGATTCTCTTAACATTTAATAAACCCTCCAAACTTGGTTTGCAAAATATCAGAGTATCATCTACAAATTGTAGATGTGAGAGGGAAAAGGTAGAGACCATGCCTTAGATAAAAATTCCTTGAAAAAGATTTTGGTCTTATGCCTTTTGTAAGAGTCGCGAAAGACCTTCAGCTGCAATGATAAAGAGGAATAGGGAAAGCAGGTCTTCTTGTCCAAGTCCACGCCCTAATTGGACTTCAAACATAGGGGAACCATTGGCTAAAATTGAGATGCGTGCAATAGATACACATTGCAGAATCCAAGATCTCCATATCTTCCCAAATCCCATAAGTTTTATTACACTATTCAAGTAATTCCAAGATAACGAGTCGAAGGCCTTTTGGAAATCCAATTTGAATAATATTTCCAACAACTTGAGTTTTTCAGAGAATGAACGATCTCTGAGATCGTAAGGACACCATCCAATATTTGTCTATCATCTATGAAACTGGATTGGTTGGTGCTAATGACTTCACACATAACTAAGTCTGCATGCTAATATCTTATAGATGACTTTGCAAATTAAGCCAATAAGACTAATTGGTTGAAACTATGAGATTTGCCCCAGTAGTTTTAGCAACTAAAGTGACGAAAGAAGAATTGATACACCTTCAAAATTTTGAGGAGATGAACGCTGAGATAAGGGAAAATAATCTTCTTTAATATACTTCCATGCTGCTTTAGTAAACGCAAAGTTAAAATTGTTCAGCCCAAGAGCTTTTTCTCTGTCACATCCCCAAAATGCATCCTTGACTTCTTCCATAGAGATTGGTTTTTCAAGCGTGTTGGCCGAAGAGGCAGATAGCTTTCGAAACCCCACATTTAGTAATGTAGGCCTCAACACATGGTTTAGAATATAACTGCTGGAAGAAAGTAAATATTTCAATTATGATGTTGGCTACATACTTGAGAAGGATGCCATAAGATTGGATACTACCAATATAGTTGCATCGGGCTCGCCAAGAAGTAATAATGTGGAAAAAACTTGCGTGTTGATTTTCTTCCTTTAGCCATTTAATACAAGGTTTTTGTCTCCAAAAGGACTCCAACATCTGATGTTTTTCTTGGACATTCCTCAAGAGCGCCTTCCTCAGAGTTAGTTGAGCAGAAAAAAGGGTCCCTTTTTTTGCTCCAAATCAAGGACAATCAATTGTTTCTCCATCTCATTGATATCAAATTCAAGCTTTCCAAAGGTATCTACGTTCTATTTTTCAAAGAATAACTTTAAGACCTTGAACTTTGAACAATAGCCATCGAATTGTTTGCTGCATACCCCGCTTCATTCGATACGTTTCCCACAAGGCTTGTGAAACTTGGAAAAGAAAAAGCCAGCAATTAAAAAACCTAAGAGGCCTAGGACCCTAATTTATTTTTTGTGGCTCTAGCAAGATTGGACAATAGTCCGACGAACTTTTACTCAAACCCCATTGCTTCATATCTGGAAAAGTTGTCAATAGACTAGGACTTATTAAGAATCTATCAATTCTGCTCATAGAGATAACATTTTCCCCATGTGAACTTCCTAACTATCAAAGGCAAGTCCATCAACTCTATAGCATCGACAAAAATTGCAAAGCCTTTCATGCCTGCATTGAGGTGTCCATTACAAGAATTCCTTTCTTTTGGCGTTAGAGTGACATTAATTATACTAACTCGGCCCACACATTTCTTTTAATATAGTGATCATTCGACCCATATAGATTAACAACAACACAAGCCAAATTCAATGATCTTATAATTTTATACACTGTAATCCATCTTCCACCTTTTGGGAGTCCCAAATAGACAAGAGTCCCCTAGAATTACCTTCTGCGCAAATATAATCCCAATCAAAAAAATTTGGACCCTAAATTGATCGAATAGTTTATTTTGTAAATTACTGCATTTTTGTTTCTTGAAGCATGAGAAAATCCATTTCCTTCTTCTTGACAAGCAGACGTACAGCCTTTTTGTTGTGGCCACTAGATAGGCCTTATGTGTTCCAAGTAAGAAGATTAATCATAACTCAAAAAGATTATCCCTTTTCAAGACTCGGGAACGTTTACTTACTGCTCCGAGTCTCCTTAGCTGCATGGTACATCACTGTACTTTTTCACAACGATCAATTTTGATTAGGCAATTTACCATGTTAGACTAATATTGATTATAAAAAAAAAGCCAAACTTCAGCCCTACACTCCAAGTAGCTTCTGCTTTTTGACGTCTATAGACTTTCAAGTCAAGAAATGAGTGTTCATCTCCCATAGCTTCACAAATTTTCCTATTCCTCTGTTTCACATTAATATCAAAAATAGATAAGTCCTCAGTTTCCTCCAATGAAACCCTTGAGACAGGGGCAATAGCTTTTCTTTTTCCTTTCTTTGTACTAATATTGTTAGCCTTGCTCATAATGGTTGAGACATTAGAAGCATGCCCCCTACTTTTCTTAGAAGAGAAGAGGTTTGGATTTTTTGAAAAAAAAGTGATCAGTGGAGGATTTTGGCATGGATTTTTAGTGGGCTGAGGAAGTAGAATGGACTAAAAATAGACTGGTGGATAGATCAGGACAGGGCTTTTGGTTATGTTCCGATGAGGCTATAGTAGGGATAAAAGGCTTTAGATTATTATCTAGGCTCAAAAGAAAAGAATCTGACACATGGGCATATGATGAGGCCTCGACATAATAGTTTGAAAGGCCTAAATCCAAGTTAGAGTCCAATTTAGAGGAGACACAGAGGGCATCGTTTGCACTATCCCAAGTGGCATGCTCAATTATGAGAAATTGTGCGCCGGATGTTGGGAGATGAGTTGAAGCATCCACACGAGTATCCATTTTCATCAGAGGAGAATCATTTGAAGGGATAGAATCGCTGATGTTTGGATTATGCTCTTCATCCTCAGATTCAATAGCCTTAACAAGATTAGCACCAATTCCCACAGTCTAATTCTGTGTATACAGATCATTATTGGGCTTCTCTATGACTGAGATTCTAAATAATTTCCCTGATATATTAACTCTAACCATAGAATTGATGAAACCCAAAATTGTTGTTGAGATAAGAATTCATGCAGTGTCAAATATATTCATATCAATGATATTTTCTTCTGCCACAATATACTTGCCATACAAACGTGTCAAAGATGTAAAAACTGATTTTCCTCAAACATGTAGAGGTATACTAGAGCAGTGAATCCACACTAAGTTTTCTAAGGCAACATCTGTCACTTCCTATTTTTTGATCCTTACAAACCATTGTCGAAGGCATTCTTCATCTTCTGCAAGAAAATTTTCCTTGGTTTGTAAGGATCAAATAATGGGAGGTGATAGATGTTGCCTCGAAAAGGTTAGTGTGGATTCGCTGCTCTGGTATACCTCTACATGTTTGGGGAAAATCATTTTTTACATTTTTGGCATGTTTGTTTGGCAAGTATATTGTAGCGGACGAGAATAAGGTTGACATGAAAAGGAAAATTTTCTTCACGAAATTCTAGTGCTCCTACTTCGCCTACTCTTTAGTAAATGACACTGCACCTCCAGAAGAACTCTCTAACTAACCCATTAATCTGCCCTAATAATGTATTCGACATAAGATTTGAAAACCTTTTCTTGGTCGACAACTGTTTCGGGATACAGTCTGCAACATTGTCAGAGAGGCCATGCGCCCCTTTTTAACATCTTATGTCAACGGAGTAAATTACCTTTTACACCTTAATTTATGGTCATAATTATATTCGACATCTCATACTTTTAAAAATTATTAAAAATATATTATAATTAACGGATGTTAGTCAACTTGAATGAAAAAATTGAAAAGACTCTAATGCCCTTGTATATATTAAAAAGTCAGAAACCCTACTTGCAGATTGTAACTTTACCGTCGCTCTCTATCTCAAATTCTCTCTTTGAATCCTCAATCTCTCTCCTTGTAAAATTCCTTTCTATCACCAAATTGGACACTATAAACTTAAAATTGTAGGTAAAACTCTAAGGAAAATTCAAACGCTTGAAAATTTAGCTGGTATCTTCCAAAAAAAACAAAAAAAGGGCATTTTGCAACTTTACGAGATTTCAAGGCAGCCATTGAGACTACAAAGGACTGGAATGGTGTTGATTAGGTGGTTCTATGAAACCCACAAGGGGCTTCTGCATGGGTGAGAGATAATCATGAAATTCTTTTCCCCCTTTTGTTTTGTCTCTTTTTTTTTTTGTTTTATAAAATAGCGATTTCAATAAGTTTGTATTTTCTTCTATTACTGTCCTTTTCTTGGGTGAGAAGTGCTTTTGGTAAAATTTAATAACTTATTATTTCTTTTAATGATGGTGTTATATTGTCGATAGGTTAGCTTGCATGGAGGCCAAGTGGTTTCATGGAGGAATGAACAAGGAGAAGAGCTAAACAATATATTGACTGGAGATGCCTTAAAGGTGTTTGTTGAAAGGTTTTAACGACTGCTATTTTACAGAGAAACCAGAAAACCTTGCAGCCAACAACTAAGGTTAATTTGTAAGATTTTTGAGTGTTTTGTTGTAGTGATTTGAAGAATAGAAAGGAGTGTGAGCTTTAAATGCAGCAATTTTCCTCTATTGTGCCTTTTAATTTCATAAACTATTTTATAGAGCTTACAAACTTGATCCTTAAGTCAAGTAAAACACAATTACAACAAAAATTGATTATTCCAATACATGAAAAAGAGCTGTAACTACTCTTGACTGCTATTGGCTTACATGTAGGCTGCTGCTACATGTTCACTTCGAATTTGCATAATTTGCTGCTATTACATAAGCATAAATTGTCTCTACTGCCTAGTCCCGAAAGCTATATGTGGAGGGAATCCCATTTGCTTGCTACATGTACTTTGCCCATCCCCATTCATATGCATAAATACCAAATACCATTTATAAGGTTATCTAAACTATTTTAATGCTTGTGAAATTTTGAAGTTGAGCAAAACTAGAGCAATATGCAGGGTGAAACCAAAAAGAAATTTTAGGCAGGGCAAATTTTGTATGTAAGCTTACAATAATAAAATTAATTTGTACAATAAAAAATAAAAAATTATATTTATTATTTTGAGTAATAAATAATATAATTATATTTTGTAATTTTTAATGATTTAAAACTATTTTTCTATTTTTATATGTAATTAAATATATTTTTCTATATAAGTAATAATTGAATTATTTAGTTATTTATCTCTCATTTATTTATTATGCTTATTGAAAAAATAATTTTTTTGCGTAATAATTATAACTGATGAAATTAAAGTCAATTTTATAAATAAATAAATGTTCAAATATACAATGTGTTTTTAGATATTTTTTATTTTTTAATGTCCATTATTAATAAAGTGTTTCATTAAAAGACTAAATATTTTGGAGAAGATTGCATGAAAATAAGAAAAATTTATTCAAATACTTTTGAAAATAAATAAAATAATTTAAATGGATAACTCAGTATATGAGACTCTCACATTTAATAAAATTTAATTCTTTAAAAGTAAAATAGTAAATTATGAAACTAAAAAAAATGCATTTGAAAAAAAAAAATCTCAAAAAACATAAAAGAAAGGAAGTAAAAAAACAAAGGGGGCATTCATTATGCTACTACCATCCTCAAAAAGAAAAAAGGAAAACAGGCATTTGACCCAATAAAAAACAAAACAACAACCACATGCGCACCATGAAGTCTCGAACTCGGGATAGACGGCTAACGGGGGGCAAATTGCCCATTGCTAGCTGAGTTAACTGGTGTCCTCTATTAAATTTTGCTTAACAATTATTAATAAACATTCAGTTAAGGGGGGCAACTGCTACCTTTGCCTCCACGTGCCTTCATCCCTGGCAACATGGTTTTGCTAAGAACAAGATTTGCACAGTTGATGATGATCCATGCACCAAAACGGTTGATGATAATCCTTCTCCTTTGTCTCCAACGATTCCAATGGAAGATCCTTCACTGACTTGTTTCTCAAACCATCTGAAGAAGGCCTGAAGTGCTGGCCTCAAAGGCAATGAGCTTGGGTGCTTTAAATTCATTGTTGATTTTATGAACAAGTTTAAAGGGACTGTTGAAAAGATGTAAGGGCATTTTAGATATTTTACGCCATTTATAACAGTATTTTTGTAATTAAATTTAACTTTTATTAATGATGATTTAACAGATGATGTATTTTATTATTTCACACAATCGTCATTATATTTTTAATAATTTCTAAAAATACGAAATGTCGAATATAATTATGCCTACCTTATGTCAATAGAAGGCTTATAAGCAAGCCTCAGAAGCAAAAATCATCCATGAGACAAACATAGATGATATATAATCCCCCTATATATATTTATTTATTTATTAGGACCCTACTTAAAGACCCAAAAAAAAAAACCATACCTCATATATTTTGTCGGAAAAAATGCTTTGAGTTTTGAGTTATGTCAAGGACATTTGGAATATTAGGCAGTGAGATATACATGTGTACAACTTCTAAATATCTTATTTTATAATAAAATATTTTTTGATTGTTTTTGCAGTAACATAAGCAAAATGTCGAGCGATGCAAACTTTTAAGACTTTAAAATTTGAACGAGCTATTATTTTTACCTCAATTATTACTTTCACCAAAATTAATCGGATTAGATCCGGATCTCAACAAAATCTAATAAATATGTTATTCAAAAATTATGTTGTTTTTGTCAACTTGGGAGACTTGCCTGATTGGACGTAGCTATAAACTGTAGAGAAATAGTTCATGGTGCTACATTCTAACATTATTATATTCAGAAAAAAATATAAAAAAATTAAAAAATTAAGATTTTAAATAATATTTAATATATTTAAAGTAATATTAAGTAAATTAGAATTTAATTTTTTCAAGAAAAAAAGTGGCGATATAATATTGTCAAGTTGTTTTTGTCAACTTGCCAGACCTGCCTGATTGGACGATCTATAAAGTGTTATCCATCTACTAAAAGTGACCAAAACAAAAACGAAAACGGAAAGGAAAACAATTTTGGTAGTTTTTTTAAAATAATTTTAAAATAGTTATTAAAAGATATAAAACGTTATATGATTAAATTTATAAAAAAAATTATTAAATATTATTATGTTAGACTATGTATCTACTTATTATTATTTATATAAAATCACATAATATTATCAAAATAAAAATAAAACTTTAATTAAAAGAAGATTCATGTTCAAACCCTCAATAAATAGTTGTAAAGATGAAAAGGAAGAGTGCAATTCGGATCACGGTCATTTCATAAACATAATCCAAGCTTTAAATGGAATAGAAAAACGAAAGAGGAATTCGGGAAAACGAAGCGAACAAAAAACTGTTCGTTCCTAGAGGCGTATTTTCATTGTGTTTACGAGAGAAGTAACGAAACTTTCTATTTTTATTATTTTTTTATGAGTATAATTTATTTATAATCTTAAATTATAAAATAATAAGATTTATTAAAAATAAAAAAAAATAAATTTATATGATATAAAATTATAAATAAATAATATCTATAAAATAAATAAATAAATAAATATAACAAACACAGAAGGAAGTGTGAAATCGTTGACAACCACATATATATGTCTCACCTCATATTTAGTTTCCTCTTTTCTCAAACTCGAATTGTAGACCAAAAAAAGTCATTATAATTCTTTTCGATCAGTCATTATGTTACTATTCGAAATTTGTTTTTTGGTCTACAACTATTCGAAATTTTCCGGAAAGTCGTGATCGCGCAATTGGATTTACCATACATTAGCCTCTGCTTCTTAAGATATTTCATATTTGTTTATAGTTATTCAGTAATTAAAGAGAATTATCATCTGAATTAGTAGTTCAGTGGTAAATCAGTGTGTTTCAACGCTGTAAATTTTGAGTTCGAACTTTCACGTTTACACTTTTCTTACTTGACCCATGTTAAGGGTTGTTTCAGGTGTAAGTAGTGATGCGCAGTTTTGAACCTAAATTCTCTCGTTAGAATTCTAGTAGCGGAATTACACTTGGTTCCATTAGTATTTAAGATGTGAGTCAACTTCTTTGAAATTGTTGAACGAGATTCAAATAAACGAAAATTACTTTAATCCTGACTTAAGCATCTGATGATTGACACACTTAATAATTTTTTTTTGATAAAATAAACAGAGAACTATTTATTTTAAGATTTGACATGATCTTGGCTTTTGCTTTAACCCTTTACTTAGATAAATATAAAGAGTAAAATAGGAAAGGATCGTACATGAAAAAGAATAAAAAATAGAAGGATGAAAATTTTGTTGGTGAATTTTCATAGATTGAAAAGACACTAAGTTAGTTACTTGCAAGTTAAAAACAAATGTCTTTTTGAAAAGACACTAAATTGGTTACTTGGAAGTTAATAACAAATGTTTTTTTTGGTAAAAGACACATTAAATAGGTTGTGTCCATTTAAATTAAAAGATATATTCTTCGGTAGTAACTTTTAGAATTCTATATATATGGTAGTCCTCCTTAATTAGAAAAATAATGACAAAATGATGAGAATATAGATGAAAAGATTGTCTGAGATTTCACTGTAGAGAAGTCATTAGATAATTAAGACAATTCTGCATACAATAATTCTGCTCTCTGTCATGACTTCACTTCTGCACTAGTGCAGTCAAGGGTTTCATTTTATCTTGTGAGGGGATTCGCATAAGCTCTAGTGCAGTGAATGGAGTGCGAATACTGCTTTAAGGAGAGTGACGTTTGACACACGACTTGAAGCGGTATGCAGATTACAAATTTTCAATTTTAGATTCTAATTTTTCTATTTTTAATTCTATCAAATTTTTCTTATGTTTTCATATTTGAAAATAAGTACTATGATGAAGAAAAAGTGAAATCTTTTTTTTTTTTTTTTTTTTCAACTTTAGAAAAGAGTGAAACGTGTTAGAAAAGAAATATTTCTTATTTAGCTTTATTTTCCCCTCTTTATCTGTTCTCCTCTTCTAATTAGTAACCACAAGTCTACAATCTGAGTGTTAGAAAATTTGTGTAATTAATTACATAGAGACGTTATAGGAAAAGAACAAAAAAAAAAAAAAAAAAAAACAAAGTGTACGTTACATTTTACAAATGAGATCAGATCATGATCATGATCACATCTCATCATTGATGAGAGACACCAGAAAATAAAGACAAAGTAGATTTTGATTTTAGAAGTTACATTGACCCGTTAAATATTAGCAGTAGCCTATTTCCCCGCGCAAATCCAGTATAATAGTTAACGCTTACCTAGCTAGAAAATTTATTGAACTTTTTATGGAGATTATGGATTTGTTTGAATTATCTATTTAATATTGTTGATTACTGATTGATAATTCATATTTTTTGTTATAAATTGTTGATAAAATTAATAAAGTATTTGACTAATTTTTGTATTTATTGTTGCTGTTGAATAATGAATATCTAATTTAAATATTTAATTTATGTAGATATATTATATTAAAAATTTTATTTTTATATTTTATCATTTTATATTTTTAAAATAATATTTTATAAATAATATTAAGAATATTTTTACTTAATTTTTAACTTTTTAAAAAAATATTAATTTTTATTAGATGGTAAAAAAATATAATGTTTGAGATTTTTTTTATAAGTGTCAATAATAAAGAAAATTGAAGTGAAAAAAATATTATTTAAGAATAATTAAAAAAGAAAATAATATGTCAATACAAATATTAATAAAATAAATTAACATATCTAATTTATATGGTAAATAAAAAAATAATAAGATTATATAAATATTTTTTGAAGGTAATTTAGTTTATATAACTTATTATTAATATTAAAAAGTGAAAAATAGCTAAAGAAGCAGTAAAAAGTTATTTTAAACTGATTTTCAATCAGTTGCTGTTAAGAAATTATATAAAAAATAAGTAGAATAAAAAAGTATTATAAAAAAATTTACCGAACACTTATTACGCTATTTTTAAAAAATAAAATGTAAATATACTCATTTAAAAACTTTTCCAAACACTCCTATGGGTTTGTTTGTTACTTTGTAACAAAAAAAACTTGTCAATTGAGAGGTTCAGTATGAATGACTTAACCTTAGTTTCAGTTCTAACAATTGGAAAACAATTTTAACACATATCAGGGGCTAGCTCGAAATTCTGTTAGCCTCTATGGCAGAATCAATCAAGGGACGCAAGCCGGTGGTTTAACCTATAGCGGATGTTAACGGTTATCCTATGAGGGATGTTAGCATTTCGAGTGTGCTTATATTTTTATGGCCATCCATGTCAATTTCATGATGCAATGCGCCGTGGAAATATTGGGAAGCTAACTAACTACTTCTCCAATTCTCATCAACAAAACGGAAAGTTTGTTGCTTGCAGACATTTCCCAATTTGGCCTCCCAAAATTTTTTCCTTTTTACCCCAGCTTTTACGCATGAAATGGTAGAGTCACTAAGGGTGTTTTGTTTCCTGTTATTTTATAAAAAAAAATTTTACAAATTTTTGAACGTTTGTTTTACAAAAAAATATTTTATATAAGTAAAATTTGAGAAAAATTTTCAGATTTTCAAGTAAAATAACTTCTCCTTTTGTAGAACTGAAATTATTTTCAGGTAAAACACAAACTGTGCTATAAGTAAGTAATAAAGAAAAATTATTATTTTCACTGTAAATATTTTACAAATATTTTACAAATGTAAGTTATTTTACAGCAAACAAAGCAAACAAACGTACTCTAAATTTAAATCACAATAACATGAGAAAAAAAAATAATTTTACTATATAATTTAATTTTAAATAATAAAAAATACCTATACAATTAATTAAAAAATATTTAACAATTTTTTTTTTCAAATTTGAATAATGCCTATAACCTTTTATTACTATTTTGTTACTTAAATAAATATTACTAATTAGTAATTTCCAACAAATAACTAACTAACAACAAAAAAAAAACCAAAAAAAAAAAACCATAAATAAATAATGCGTGCTCTCCCATCCTTTCTAATAACTAATTGATAAACCGCTATCTATCATCAATGTTCCTTAAAAAAAAAAAAAAACACCAGGAAATAAAAAACACAACAGAGAAAATTAAGCATAAGCTAACATGACAATGCCATGAAGCAGATGGGAAGAAACCAAAAATCAAATTATTCAATCCACATATAAGAGCACCAGAAACCCATTTTAAACCCCTTCCCAGACCCAAAAATTTTAACAAAATTTCAAATTTGATCTACTGAAAAGTCTTGAAATTAAAACAATTTGGATCATTCCCAAAACCCCAACAAATTAAATCACTTTTACTATTTGTTCTCCCCCTCCGGAATCTCAAACGCCGACACAGGAAACGACCTGGAAAGCCCTGTCAGATTGGCAAACCTTATTTTCCCCGAATCCGATCCATCAATGTAAATGGCCGATATCTTGACCCATATCAGCAGCTCCTTGCTCTTGACCCCAGTGACACTCCGCATCCGCCGGTCCTCCACGAAAGCCGTCACCTCCGCCTCGTACGACACCAGCCGCCCCACTGACCGGAATCGGTGCTCCTTCCTGTTCTTCTGCTTGAGCCACACGAACCCGGTGCCCCGGTTGAAACCCACCTCCACGATGTCGTTCAGCGGGAGAAGACCCTTGGGAAGATTGATCTCTGCCAGCAGGTCTATGGACTTTTGCTTCCCGAGGGCTTCGCCGGCGTAGATCTCCGCCCCATCACGGTGGTTCTCGATCAGTTGCTGAGATGCCATTCCGTTTTTCTTTTTTCCCTTTTTTCAGAAATCAGTTCGTACGATACAAAGTGGAAAATTATTGGGCATCTTCGCCCACTTTATAAGGGCAGCAGCGAGACTGATAGTGATCAATTTCGAGGTGTAAAATGACGAAAGTGGTCATCCTTGCTACGCATGGGTTCTCAATTTTGAAGAAGTGGCCATGGGTAGTGTATGGAATTAGACAAGATTGGGGGATTTGAAATTATGAGAAAGTGCATAAAAAATGGGATTGGTGTGACAGTTATAAAATTGTCGTTCAAGAAGGCTAATAAAATTCTTCTGATAGGTTCTCATCGAATTGATGTGTAAATTGTCATATGAATTACATGATTTTTTGGTACATAATTTCATTTTAGATGAAGAGAGTGAATGTGACTGCATGATTTGATGATGTTCTTTCTGACCTTGTTTACGGTGTTATGTCATTTTGAGTGTTAAAAGTATCCTTTCAAGGTAGATTATCAATTATTTTTTTTATTATTTCATCTAATAATAATATTTTAAATGAGTAGTTTAAAAAAAACTTCTCCTTGTCTATAACTAAACAATTAATGATTTTTAATTTTTATAATTTCTTTATATTTTTTATTTCTAATTATAATTTTTAAAAACAATTAATGAGTTTTAACTTTTGAATTATTTTTATATTTCTATCCTTAATTATAATTTATAAACTTCTAAAAGTAATCTTTTAGCATTAATAATCATTTCAGTGCTACCTCAATCTTTACGTTTTATTTTTTTTCTTGGCTAAGAAAATGAAATGGGAGTTTTGCATTAACCATTTACTAAACTTTTAAATCAAAAAATATGTAAGAATGAAAATAATAAAATAGATAATAAGACTATAAAATCATATTTTAAAAAATAATTTAAAGAGAATTGATATTTAAATTTAACTTTTCTTCTTCTTAGATTTCATGCCATATTTATTTATTTATTTATTTATTTATCTATATAATCTATACTTATACTATATATATAAAGAAGAAGCAAAGGGGACGTTGTGAGAAAACTGTTCCTAATCTGAGGCTGGCACTTGGCATAACTCTATAATTTCTCTCTATTTATTTTTTCTTAAAAATTACCAACTATTTATTTGGAAAAAAAAAAAAGAACCATTTCCTTTTCCCAAACTTACGTTACTGTCCAAGAAAGAGTATAACCATTTCTTTCTTCCAAGCTCACGTTCTAACCCACTTAAATGCCCAAAATTGTATATAACTGCTGAATTTGTTATCATTGTCGTCATTTGCCTCTTTAATGACCCATTCAACGTCCATTTGGTTTCGGGTTATATATGTTTTTTTCCATATACAATACACCTGCTTACTATACCGCTGTGTAGTTCTCTAGGCTTCTTTCCCTATTCTTACATTGTGTTTTCATGTTCCAAATTAAAATTAATTGTATTAGTGTATCTAAATTTTATGTTCAATGTTGAATACAATGATGTCTGATTTGTTTTTAGATGCCGGACACAATCAACTTAAAAGGTGAAAAATATAAGTTCCAGCATTTTTCCTTTTTTTTTTTCCCAAAAGAGATTAGTTATCATTAAGAGCAGTGCATTTCCTAATATGAATATTAATGAGATATATGGCCTTAAGGTTTTGTTTTTCAAGAATTTCAGCGTGATCGAAGATGAGATGTCCAAAAATGACGAGTTTCAATGTTGGTTAGTCATGATTAAGATATAAAAATGTCTGCATCATGAAAAGATAGATAGAAGATGTTAAAGCAGCATGAAAGCTTGGAGAGGTAATGAAAAATCAGTAAGTGATCTTCTGATTGTTTTGTTTGAAGTTAAGTGATTTATGGTGATTTGATTTTCTATTGTCATTTTCTCTGTCTATTTGATAGGTAGCCATTGGAAACAAGATTAGTAAGATGTAAAATTGAATGCTTTTACTCTTAGCATAAGATTCATTATGGCCCAACAAACCCTAAAGTCAACACGTTGCAGCTCCTTGCAACTGGCATGGAACATGATCGAATAAATTTATTGTTAAAATGTCATTCCACGGTAATGTGGTCTGGAGACCCAGATATTATCAAGCCTTTATTTGTGGATAGGTAATAAAATGAGAATAATTTTTTCATTAGAGTAAGTTGAATGTATTTGTTTTCTTTTTAATTTTTATTACTAATTTCTCATGAGTTTGTATAATATGAAATGTCACGCACGTTTCTTTTGAACTAATTCAAAACTCAATAATATTATGTACAACTAATAATATTTGTTAAAGCAAACCCGATAATCATGTTAAAAAATAGATTGCAGTAACACGAGCCCATCTATTTGAGTTATTTGAGTTGTATAGGAATTTACCAGGATTATAGTATCAATTTGAGCGCATCAACCGATTGCTAATTTTTTTTTTTTTTTTGTTTCTTTTGCATGCTCTATTAACGTAACCGTGGGTATAGAGGTATTATCAATTGGCAACTAAAAGCTTGAGTATTTCCCTTCAATGGTGGCGCCAAACAAAGAAGATGGGGGAGTAACCCTATTATCAAATTCATATTTTTAGTAACTAATACGACAATTGCCAAAATCGTAAATGATTAAACAACAAGCTATCATAATTATTACACCATTAACTTTGCAATTTCCAAATTTAGGTTGTTCCTATTTTACTTTGAGCCAATTATTTTTGTTTCATATATAACTCATAATTGTCATAATTATTATTTTCTATACAATTAATTGAGTTAATAACACACAATTAAGGTAGTTTAATTGCCTTACGCGAATACTAAGCACATATGAAAACAGTGAACCTACCACAAAAATGGAGAATGTTGTGAAATATTCGGCAACATAGGTAGTAAGTTAAATATTTAAATGCCAATTTAATTTCTTGAAATCACTATAATTGCCCGTGAAAAACATTGCAGTTTGTATTGGCTAATTTCATTTAGTTATTATTTAATGAAAATTATTATCGAATGAAAAGTCTTGATATTATAATATGATTATATTTTCATTTAGACAGATTGTGATTAAGAGGAAGAAGCAAATATTCAAACAATGAAAAGAGAGTGATTATAGCATAATTATCATATCTTTATGCTTTTACATTTACAATTGCTTATAACATTTTTTATTTTAATATTCATTTATGTATGCAGTTTAAAAGAAAGCTTGAGATTATAACATTATTATATTTTTTTAGTTTTTACATTTCAATTGTATATGTATACAATATTACAAAATTAATTTCTTCAATTAAAATTATGTAAGAAAAAATATTTAACCCACGCGAAACGTGGGTTACGTCCTAATTTACTTATATAATATTGTCTTCATGTGGGGGGAGGGTGTATTACATAGCCAACAAACTAGTTTAATTTTGTTCATGTAAAATATTAGCTTTATTATCTCCCTAAACTTGTCTTCACATATCTACATACAAATTCACAAAAAAATATGTAAATAAATACTAGAGAAATATATAAAGATCAGATACTAATCAAATTTTCGTGAAATTTGAAAATAGTAGAATCATTAATTTAATAGGTAATATCAACCAAAAGTCTATTGAAAAAAAAAAAAAACCTGTTCATAGTTCATGAACAATGTTATGTAAATTATGGTTCCAAATTGTTGTGTATGCAAATAAAAGTGTCCAATTGGCAAGAGTGATTAAAATTTTCAATATAACAGAAACCAACCACTTCATCCATCTCAAATTATAGAAATGAACAATTTTATCAAAATGGTGTATGATTCAAATTGAATTTAATTGTAAATAATTGTCCAAAGTCATGCGTATAAATATATTTGTTTTAAATTTAATAAAATAATATAAAAAAATAGATGTGACTCCAATAATAGGTATAAATTGGAATATTTGTCTTGGCTAGTCCAGCAATTGGATTTTGAGTGCACATCTCTCTCTCTCTCTCTTTCTCGCTCTATCTCTCTTGCTTAATTCCATAATTTGTGAGATACCTTCAAAGCTACGCATAGTCATGATGACTTTTAAAAGTCAATTTGTAGTAGGAATTCCAGTCTTCTTTGTGTAATATATATATATTTTAGTCTAGTTGAATTAGCGAGGATATTTTTTTTATAAGTAAGGTTTAGAGTTCAAATCCTAAATTGCACTCCCAACATTTAGGTTTGGTAGATATTAAGCTATATTTAGCGGTTATCTTAGTGTATCATGTATAAGAAAATAAAATATTTAAGAATATGTAAAGAATGTGATATTTAAGAATATGTAAAGAATGTGATATCACTTAATTTTAGTAATTATAGAATATATAGAAACTAAAATTGATGTGTTTTATATAAAATATAGAGGTAATGATTTAATATAATGGATATACCCTTAGATTTTTAGGATTATAATACATTTAGTTGTAATATCATTTTTGATATTACAAACAAGTATCTAATATCTAAACTTATATTCTATCCATAGGTCATGGAACACAAAAAAATAAACAACTTTATACCATCAAACAAACATCACAAAAGTTTTCCCAAAAAGTACAACATATATATTTTTCACAATTTAATAACTGAAAATTTAAAAAGATTATGCGCTTGAGCATTTGGATCGAATTTGACTTGGTCCAGTCGTCCTTAAAATGAGGGGACCATGGGCCTCCACACACTCTCCTTTCCCTTTTTTTTTTTCGGAAAAAATAAATACTTCTACTAAATCGGCTAGGGGTGCTAATGGTTCCATTCTCAAACCAAACCATGAAAACCATTCTCAAACTGAAAATTTGGTTAACTAATTTTTGGTTAATTAAAAATTTTGATTCGGTTTCAGTTAACTGAAATTTTTTCTAAAAAAATGAAATTATTATTTAAATGTAAAATAAATATTCTGATATAGTTTTTTAAGAGAAATTTATAATTATCATTATATATAAGATAAATAAGTTATCAATTAAAATATAACAATACTTTTTAATATTTATTTGATGCTAATAATTGTATTAATAATATATCTATTATTATATATATTATATATATATAAAATAACATTGCGGTTCAGATCAATTAACCATGATTTTTTAATATTAGAAACCAAAACCAAACAAAAAATTTTGGTTTTTGTTCAATTCCGTTATAAAATCGATTCGATTAATTAAAAATTCAGTTTCATTCAATTCAATTTTATCGGTTAACCCAAATTTTTTGTTTTTTTAACTCGCTCGGTCCAAGTACACTTTTCCAAAGATTATATAGGATCTGCCTGATTTTTATAAACATTTTTCGTTCCGCCGAAAAATTTTAGCTAGACATTGTTTTGTAGTGATTTGAGTTTCACACTTATTCTTTGGTTCAGTTTCGAAATATCATCACTATATGACCATTAAAAAATTTACTTTCTAATACAATCTAAAATAATTATGGTATTTTTGAATTTTGTATTGTATAGGGCTTTAAGAAAAATAGAGAGTAAAATTTCACATAGTTGTATGACAATATACTAAAATTGAAGGAAACAATTAGATTAGGACCCAAGTTGTAAAATACGAAAGCTTGTTAAAAATCCAGTGTTATTAGAACCAAATCAGCCATTGAATTGAAATTGTCAAAGGTTCAAAGTTTAAATGAAAATTGAATTGGTTAAATTAATATTTAATAATTACTAAATATATAATCAATACCTGTATACATTATACATTAATATTTTGTTGTTATATATATTACAACATTATATTTGATATATTTAATATGAATATTGGAAGGGCTTTTTTCATGAATAGCATGATCTCATGCGTAATGATATGTTTTATCCATTCTCAACACACAAATACCCCACTTATTAAGCATTTTTTTTCTGAGCCTTCGCTGTCGCTCCGCGGGCATAACTAAAGTGACTTAAGCTCATTATATTATACAAGCAATACCAGCTCCCAAGAATCCATATCCAATAGAAGAATGCCAATTCTTTAGTTCAAACCAAAAAGAAAAATAAAGAAAAGAACTTCCAAACCCATTCATAGAATTGATTAATAATTCTGAGGTTCCAATTGATCTTTGATGTTGCATACTTTTAAATTAATCTACGTGTATGTGGTAAACGATTTCTCTAAATTATATGGTTCATAATTTAGAAAATACATCATATGTAAAATACATATATTTTAGCAACAAGAGAATGTTATTTATTACTAAAGTGCCTTTTGTTTCTTTTAAAAGAAATTATAAGCAAAAAAATTATGAGGATTTTGCAAGAAACAACCAATATGAAAATTACAAGTAGCTAACTAATGTCTCTAGCATTTTTGTCTGTTGGCAAGAGTGGTTTTTTTCCCACAAAGGAGGGCCTGGTTTCGATGTGGAGAAGGAGCTACTTTTGGCAATAAAATCCCCAGTGCCTTTCTATGACACATTGCAACATAAAAACCGAAAATGGTTTGACTGGTCGGTTTATTAGTTCTTCAACTGTTCAAACTTTGGTCGAATCCTGAAGTAAAATCGAACTGAAAATCATATTAATTTTGGATTTTATTGGTTGAATTAATCAGTCTGATCCCATTTTCAGTAAATTATAGATGAACACAGTTTAAAAAACTTATGTATAAATTATACTCAAAAAAAACTTTTCACTAAATTTAATATTCAAATTTCTTTAGGTTTATATTTGTCTTACTAAAATGAGTTTTAAGGACAAAGATGTGTGACATTAACTTCCCTCTTGGTAACGTGATTCTCATAAGAAAATAAATTTAAGGATCTAATTAAGTGTCATGAATTAGGATTAGAAAATATTTGATAAATTACAATTGAACGTTTTAGAAATATTAGTGAAACGTTAGCAGCTAACTATTAAATCTTCTTGAACATGTAATATCAATTTCCCTTGCATCCTTAGACTCCAATGATTATAGGGTACAACAGAAGTGTATTTTTATTTTTTGAGTTTGAATTTAAAACTTGTTTCCTCCAGTAATTTAATTTATGAATTCACTGTTAGCAATTAATCTTTGAAGAGTTAACAAACATCCATTTACTTGCAGCTTCTTGTACGTGAACTTGACCTCAAAGATAGAAGCAATCAAGAAAATAGCAAATACATTAATTTTGATGAATAGCTGGGAAATGTTGAAAGTTTTGACTACTAATATTGTATTCTATTTATAATAATAGTGTGTGTATATATATTCAAGAAATAAGAAAGTACGAGTAGTATTCCAAAGAGATTAAGTTTTATTAGAGAAGTGAATAGGTATATTTTAACCTCACTAGACATTTCGACGAAGACTCGAATTCATAATTTTTAGTATGAAAACAAATGAATTCTTTCACCACTAAACCATGACGTTCTATGGTTCATATATAGTTATATACACTACGTTTGATGACATGGGGGATGTAAGAAAATGGTGGGAAGAGTACAAGTGTGTGTATGGTTAGATAACTCACATCGCAAAAGGAGAGGAAAAAGCAAGTAGGTTAAAAGTGGAAAAGATCCATATATCCATTATTTTAATATTGTGAATTAAAATGTCATGTCAAGTATATAAATCTATTATTTAGATAGACTCTACTTAGAATTTTTCAAATTTTGGGTTCTCCTAACAAGTGATATTAGAGTCAATAATTCAACAAGAAAAAAATATGAATGGTGTAGTTAGAATCTGTCTAATTTTGAGTTCTTATGTTTCCCCAAAAAGTAGCATTATAGTCAATAGTTCAACAAGGGACAAGTATGAAAGGCGGACGTGTTTTCAGGCTTCTACCCTTATGAGAAAGAAAAAGACTAATTACACTAAGCAGGAGCAAACCCAATAAGCAAGAGTGGTAAGGCATGACTATGGAAGAAGAGTGGTAACACGTGTGCTCCCAACGTGGCCTTTGAAGCATTTGTAAGCGCATATGTTGATAATAGGCAGAGCATGACTTTGCTTGCGGATGGGCTTAGTTGAGTTGTAAAGGGCTATTTGCGGGTTCAAGAAGAACAACCTCAATGTGGAAGAGACTAACACTTTACAGAGAGATTGTTGGACTTTTATGTGTGAGTGTGTATATGGTTAAGTATCCTGCATTAGAAATGTAATGTAGAAGTAAATAATTTACAAGTAAAAAAGAATCATATAATCAATGTCTTAAAATTTTTGTTGTGATGTATGATCAAACTCATTGGTCTATCGCTTACTTAAATCTTATTCCGAATCTTTGCAATTTTAAACTCTCATATTCTCCCAATTGTAATCATAATTTTGTTAAAGATTGAGCCCTATGCTACAGGAACAAACTTTAAGAATATACGTTTAGTCTCACTTAATGTCTTGATGAAAACTCGAATCTTTTATTTTTAACATAACAATAAATGAATATTTTTACTGTTAGACCACGTTATTTAGTGGTTTATATATAGTTATATATACCATATGTTTGGTGGCATGGAAGATACAGGAATATAGTGGAAAGAGTATCTACAATCTGTTGGAGAAGGATTGACGTTTGACCCAAGGAGCTTTGAAAAGTGAATTTTCCAACTAGGAATATCAGAACCATTAATTACTCACCAAACTCCACGATCCTCAGCACTTGAAGCAGCCTCTTGGGGACATCCTAGCTTGATGCAATTGAGAAAGAAGAACAGGCAAGGGATCCGTGAATTCTATTAGTTTATTGGTTACATTGCTCCATTTGAAATAAAACAAAAAATTCTTGATTTAATTTCTTAATTCTACTTTCTAACCCAATCTTTAAATGGGCCTAAGAAATTAATATCCGTCTCGGTATTTGGAACCAAGGGCCCACTTGAGCCTTTGGGCTGGCAGTAACTAATTTGGGCCAGAAACAAACCCATTAGTTGCAACTGTCTAAAACTGAAAAGGGCACCTGTGAAAATTTTGTGAGAAAAAAAAATTGTAAAAATTAGTTGTTTAGATTTATTAGATATTTTTGAGAAATAAAATGATGAGAAAATAAAATTTATGTTTGGATTATATGAAAAGATGGAGGAAAATAAAAGTTTTTGGGTGTAATTACACATATACCCTTACCAATAATATGGGTTGAATAAAGATGTTTTTTTCTTATGGGTATTTTTGTGATTATACTGTTAGTGATTTTTTTTTTGTTTTTAATATGAGTATATAACACGTGTTTTTGTTCGACATCCTATTTTCTTATCAAATTCTAACGATTCTTTCCTCGTGCTTTTCTTACGCAAACCAAACTACAAAATATGCCTAGAAAATTGTGTTTTCTTGTGTATTCATTTCACATACCTAAACCAAACAGAGGGTAAAAGTAGAAAACTGCCCGTTGACAATTTACAAGCATAACATGACTATATACTTGAGAATAAATATATCTTTTTCAATAAAAATTATTATTTTTAGTCTCAAAAGTCAAATATTTTTCGTTTTCTTAAAATAAGTGGAAAGATGAATTGACCCTATACTCAACAGAAAACATTACACTTACTGTATTCACACATTTTTTAAATGTCCTCACTGGAATGATATTTGGGCAAAGCATGTAACACTTGCCCAAAATAAAGTAATGGAACATGAATACGTCACCTTGCCAGGGGTTAGCAACATTAAGAGGACTCAAACTTACCACTTATCAGATTGTCTCAAATGTTGCACCTGCATGGATCTAGCCATTTTCAAGTGTGATTAGAAACAAAAAATTTTTGGGGGTTGAGTAATAGATGAAGTGATTAGAAATAATGATTTTTATTTAAGAAATATGACGTTTGAATTTTAAATTTGTCTTTTACCATCTTTTATTGCTAACCGCTAAAATATCAACTCCAAAAGACAAAAAAAAATAAAAATATTTTATGATAATATTTAGTGAGACACACAATAATATAAATTATTAAATTATAAAAAATATATTGAAGTTAAAAAAATAAATAAATTATTAAATATTATTAAATATATTATGTGTTTTTAACCGTCTCAATATAACTTAATTTTGTGACTATCTCAATATAATAATAATAATAATAATAATAACAACTTACTTTTGTGACCTTTGATCTTGTACTTCTTTGAGTGGTTGTGGCTCAATCTTTGATGCACTGAATCCAGAGGCTTTATGGTCAAGCCCAGTTGCTCACTTATCAGTTTTCGATCTTATGGGCCAGAACACTTATCTGAATACCCAAAAACAGAATACCCGCTGGAGGCATCTCGGAGTAGTGTCGGTATATTCCATGGGGCATCATGGACAGGACGTCAATGGACGAAGGAACACACGAAAACTCACACTGCAATAATGCAATTATGTTTAGGATTTCAATATACAGTTGAATTTTAAATAATAATAAAATAATTATATTGTTATCTAATTTTTTATTTAATTTTTTTAATTTCAATCATTTAATTGTTTATATTATTTTACTTCTAATTTATTGTTACTTAAATATTGTTATTTAGTATTTTTCTTATGATTATTTATTGTGTATTTGTGATTTTATAATTAATTGTAATCATATTTGGAAATATAAAAAATATACTAATTATGCATGTGAAAATCTACATCCGTTATGCACCCACTCACCTGCCTCTGTGTATGTTTTCACCATTCAATTTGAGCAGGTCATTGATTTGCGTTTCATGTTGTCTAATTTCGGTCTAAAACTAGGACTACAAACGAATAGATCCAAGTTGAGTTTTACCAGGTTAATGTGTTAACTCGTTTATTAAAAGAGTCTAAAAACAAGGCTTGGTGTCAGTATTTTTAGTAACAAGCCAAGCTCGAACCGACTTTACTATTATTAAGTTGAGCTTTTGAATTTTTGACGAATTATATCATTTAATTTTATAATATTAACGAAATAATAAAAATTAAAAAAAATTAATTTTCATACATAAAATAACAGGACAAAAAATATTTATTAAATAAAACTAAATAATTAAAAATAAAAATTTAATTTTAAATGTATAAATGTAAATATATGTAATATATAATTTTAAAAATGAGCATGATAAAATTACTTTTATAACATAATAAATGAATTTTTATGTAAAAAAATTTTTAAACGAGTCATTCACAAAATTAATGTAATTGAACTTACCTTTACTCAAACTAGGCTTGTTTATTAAATAGATTTTAAATTTAGATTTGTATATCGTTTGTTTAACTAAATGAATAAACTTGAGTCAAATTTTTACTGTGTCGAACTACTGAATTTTTAACAAATATATCAACTTACTTGTAGCTTTATGTATAACTGGCAAGAAACTTGCGTCTCCATGTATTTTTCACAGTCTTATGTACAACTGGCAAGTTACAAGTGCCTTTTACAGAAAGAAAAAAAAAAAAAAGAAAACAATTTGGCAAACGATTAAGTCACCATCCTGGTTTCATCTTTTTATTTTAAGTTCAAATCTTTATAATTTATAGGGATGTAAACACTTTTTACTCTTTAATATGTGTAATAATAATAAAAAAATTGTAATAATCATCTATAATTTATATCCAAACTCTTCTTACTAAAATTTGAAGCTAATGTTTTGATATAACATGACAAGTTGTAAAAAATGTCATGTTAATTAGCATGAATTAAAGACAATGCTAATATCCCTCCTAACCTAATATAAAAATTTTGGAAAATATCTACACTAACTTTCTGATTATGATGATTCTACTAGTGACGCTATTTGAACAAAAATTTAAAAACAAAAAAACACGAGAGAAGTTTTTTATCGAAGAAAAATAAAAAATAAGGTCACTTTTTTTTTTGGGTTACAAACGAAGCCAAACGGACAGGAATGGAGAACAACATCACTAAAATTCGAATATAGGATTTAGATGTCACAAGAGAATATCTCAACTAATTATACTAGAAGTACGAGCTAAATTAGGCAAATTTTTGATATTGAAGATCTTGTCTTTTACATGATAGATATAATATGACTTCTGTGGAGGCAGTGTACAAAAAAGGCTATAAATTAATACAAATAATATATTTGTTCCCATTAAAAACTTATGTTGCACCCATGAATAATAAAAAAGAATCCTAAATATCCATGTATCCCGTAGTGAAAAAAGTAAGACTTGTACTTACAAATTTTTTTGACTTAAACGTACAATTAATAATAATAATAATAGTAAAAATGATCTTTTGGTAAGCCTTTTGTGTATTTTTTTTCATCATGAGATCATTATTTTAATTTAAAAATTATTTATGCTCACTAATTTACATAATGTTAGCTATATATTAATCTTTACATCCAATGCTTTTTTCTTTCACTTAAAGAAAACAAATTAACCTCACACAATGCAATTTAGGATTTATTAATCTATCTGACAAATACAACTTTTTCTTGTACTTAATTAAGAAAACTTTGTAGACATATCTTTTCGTACACTCATTGTACACGATTAATAATGTAAGCATTTTATCAACAAAAAAATTGACACATACCACGATATATAATAGCTTTCTAAACCTTCTTTTTTTAGTTTGTTTTTTTAACTAAATGTGTATAAAAAGTCTATGAAACGTTGACAAAGAGTTTTAAAAGGTATAATGATCAATTTTATTTATAATATTTTTAAATTTTTTACTTATTAACTATGACTTTTTTTTTTGTTAAATTATGTCCGCACGTTACGTTTGTTAGTTTAATAATACCTACTATACACTTTTTCCATTAAATGTCCTTACACGCAAATATTAGACTATCACATTAGATAAAGTTGTTATGTCGTTGTGCCACGTCATTAAGTCATTAATATTTGTTGACGTGACGTGTTAATTTAATTTTTTTAATAATTGTTTTTTGATTTGTTCGACAATTAAAGAAGAAAAGAAAAGAAAAATGAAAAATTAATGACAAGCTGAAAATTTTCTAAAAAAAAAATGACATACTGAAAATTAAAATTTTTTTGCTCGTTTATTCATTCAAGATATTGCTAATTGGAGATTCTAGTTTTGGAATGAGTACTTTTCTTTTTGAATTTCATAACCAATTCTGTCCATGACCTCCCTCCTATCATTGGTATTTCTTGTTTCTTTCTCTTTTACTCTATTTCTCTTTCTCTCTTGGTACAGTGAGTCTTTTCTTGGGTTTTTATGTTTTCTTTCTTTAGTGGCAGTAACATGTGGGAGCACTAATCTTAATTCCTATTTCTCTTTCTGAGGAAGATGGTTTTGTTTTTCACGATCTGGAACATGGAAGTGTGCAGGAAGGAAGAGAGAAGAGAGTGGAGAGAGGGGAAGAGATAGAAAGAGAGGAGGGAAGAGAGAGAGGGAGCAGGTGAGACAGAGAAAATTTTGTATTTTTTTTTTATTAATCATTAAAAAGTTATAAAAATATTTAAAAAATTTTAATTTTTTAGCATGCCAATATTTTTTTTTTCATTTTTCATTTTTTTCTTTAATTGATAAACAAATCAAAAAACCATTATTAAAAAGAAAATTAAATTTACTTGCCATGTCAGTAAATATTGAGGATGTGGCACAATGATGTGACAACTTTTATTTGATGTGACAGTTTGATATTTTGCCACATAGGCACACTTAACAAAAAAAGTGTGTGGTGAATATTATTAGACTAACAGACTTAATGTGTTGAGCATGATTTAACCAAAAATAAAAGAAAGGTTATAGGCAATAAGTAATAAACTCAAACACGTTTTGGTAAAATTGATTATTATACTAATTTTAGAAACTAAAGGGTAAGAAACAATTATATCGTTGTATTGTTGAGAGTCAAGTCTTAAGGCTTGTAAGGACAAAGAATAATCATAAATAACTATATTCGCATCAGAGAATAAAATAATAAATCATAATTCTGTACGATTTTCTCGTAATCCACCAGTTGGCATTGAAAGGCAGACGAATCAGACAGATGACTTTGCAGACAAGGCTAATGATTAATTTTAGACGAAATATCTGCAACGCGATTTCGTTCATCATCAATATTGTTTCCATCAATATTTTCCTACAAACGAGGCCACGACCAGAAGCCAAGTTTCACCTGGAGAACAGAGAAGAAATCTCAGGCCAAAAGTTTGATGAAAATATCAGCAGGTGGTAATGATGACGGGACAAAAGAAGTAACTGATGATCCAGCAACTACCTATTTACGGATAAAATTATAGCGTAGCTCAATATGCTTAGATCGATGGTAATGAATAGGATTAACAGTCATATTTAAGGCGCTCAAATTGTTAGAGTAAAGGACAAGTGGTCTTTGAAGTTGCATCTTAATGTCTCGCAAAAGACATGACAGCCATCACAACTTGGCAGAAGTAGCAAACATAGCTTTATATTCAACCTCTGCACTCTAAAAAGCAATTGAGCGTTGTTTCTCGACACTCTAGGATAAATAGTTGCCTCCTAAAAAAGTACGAAATCTAGTCTTTAACCATCGGGTGATTGGATGATTGGCCTAATCTACATCCGAAAAGGTATATAAATAAAAAGAGCTGGGCCTGAAGAATCCGCACACCATGTTGAAGTGTATTAGCCAAATAGTGAAAAATTCGCTTTAATTGACAAAAGCTTCTAGCAGTAGGTACTTGCATAAACTGACTCACATAATTAACACTGTAGGATAGATCTAGACGTGTGAAAGTTAGATACTGAAGAGCTCTAACAATATTTTCTTTATGCCGTAGGATCCGTAAAAGGTATGAGATTCAAATATAACTGATTGTCTTTGGTAGCCATAGAAGCACTTACTAGTTTGCAGTCAATCATTTGAAATCGAGATAAAAGATCTTGAGCATATTTATCTTGTTGACGAAAAATTCCACTAAGATAAAATTGAACTTGAACACCTAGGAAATAGCGTAGAACTCCCAAATCCTTAATAACAATTTGATGGCTTAATTCTTAGAGAAACCACTAAAGGTGTTCACGATTATCTCTAGTCAAAATCATATCATCAACATAAATAAGAAAGAGCAAGGTTCCACGTGATGAATGCTAAATAAATAAAGAAGAGTCAGCTGTATCGGAATAAAAATTAAGCCTAAATAAGAAGGTGCTTAAACGATCAAACCATACATGAGGAGTCTGCTTCAGGCCATAAATAGCTTTCTAAAGTTTACAAACATGAGTTGGATTCTCAGAATCAACAAATCTTGGAGGATGCTCCATCAACACTTATTCTTAAAGAATTCTATGTAAGAAAGTATTTTTAACATCTAATTGACCAATTGACCAACCTTTTACTATTGTGACTGGAAGTATTGATTTGATTGTTGTAGGTCAAATAATAGGTCAAAAAGTTCCCAAAAAATCTACTCCTTCAATCTGTGTATACCCCTTCGTCATCAGTCGAGCTTTAAATCGTTCTAACGTCCCATCAAACTTGAGTTTAGTCTTAAATACCCATTGCTACCAACATTCATAGTAGGAGTTCAAAGAACAAGAACCCATTTCTTATTTTCCTGCAAAGCTTGCAACTCTTTATGCATTACTTATAACCAACTAGAGTAAGAAAGAGCAGCTTTTACAGTTTTTGGTTCACTTAGAATGGATGAATAAGAGATAACAAGAGCTGCATATTTGGGATTTGGCTTATTGATATAATGCATTGATCTTCTGATTGGTCGCGTGATACTGAATAAGTTTTGGTTAGCGGCCAAAGCATTCGTTACTCGAGTTGTTGCATCATCCACTCGACAAGTAGAAGAAGAAAATTGATGGCCTCGTGAAAAGGCTTCAGAAGTCTCTATATCATACTGAGTCGATTGTTAAGCTCTGAAGTAGCATAAGTTGAATTGTCAATGTAACGTTCAAAAAAATGAGTGGTGGATATCTCTTGTGCAGCATCAACATTATTAAATAATGGATTGATCGCAGTATCCACAACCTCAACTCTTGGAGTTCCAATTGTCACTAAATCTACGAATGAAATGCTATTATGCTCAAGTTCAACATTATCGATGCCTTGTACTTCGACAAGTGAGCCATTCCATTCTTCTAAAATTGAAAGTTTACCCACAGAATCAACTTTTCCACACAACGAAGGAGGATTTACAGAAAAATATTTTCATCAAAAACAACATGTCTTGAAATATAAAAAGGTTTTGTTGGTGGATGATAACACAAATATGTTGTATCCCAAGAATAAATAGGGTAATGATTGCAGATCCAATTTTGTTTTGGGACTGTTGCCAAGATACGAAAGACAACGATATCCAAGCACCCAAAAATTTGAATAATCTAGATTTTTGCTATATAGCCGCAAGAACAAAGACTACATTCTCAAAGTTAGTGTAGGTAACCTGTTTATAAAAAACACAACAGTGCTAAAACAGTCAACTCAATGTCATTTTGGAATTTGGGCATATAGCATCATAGTAAGGCTCAATTCATAAAAATTTCGATGTTTTCTCTTTGCAAAACCATTTTGTACTTAAGTATATGAACATGAAGCCTGATATATAATCTCATGATCGTTCAAATAAGAAAGAAATCGCTTATCACAAAACTCCATACCACCATCGTTTTGAAAAATTTTTATCTTTCCATCAAACTGACAATATATCATTTTATGAATACTGACAAAGGAATGTAAAGCTTCAGACTTACTTTTCACTGAATAAAAAAAATGAATCTTGTGCAATCATCAACAAAAATAATATAATACCGAAAATTATCAATACAACACACAGGAACAGGTCTTCATAAATCCACATGTATTTTCTCAAAAGAGTCTTGTTGCTCCAGGTAGCCGAAGAAGAGAGGGTGAATTGGGTGTTTTTGTTTTCTCACTCATAGTTCACTCAATCTCAATTTAAAACGGTTCGTTGCAATGACAAACGATAATAAAAAATAAATAAATAACATAAGTGCAATTAAAGTAAATAAGAGATAGGGAGAGAAAAGATGACACCACGATTTATATTGATTTGGCTCCAACTGGGAACTTACGTCACTCTTCAATGACCATTCTTTGAGAGTTCAATCCACTAGCCACTTTCTTCTTTTGATGGGTGAATAACAACCCTTTACATCTTTTTTGAACACACAATCGATAAACATCCATGAAGCTTTTGACCGTAAGAACACTTTTATTCTTTTCCACTCACACGTCAGCTCAAGCTCTCACATATTGATTTTCTCTTTCTTTCTCATACACTTTTACAAGGATTCCCCAAGATATTCAATCATAATCAATGTCAAACAAATGAGTTCTCTGACACCCTTTTAGACTGCTAGTGCATAATCAGCTGTTGGTCTTTGATTTTTTCCCAAAATGAGTAGATTCTTCTAAAAAAAAAAAGTCAACTCTACTGTCTTCTAGCTGTATCAGTCGACTGTAGATTTCGTTTGGTCAATCGATCGACCTAAACTTTCTGTAACTTCTCACTTTCTACATCCTTCACATCAAGTCAATTAGAGCCACACTTAGGTTAACCGGTCTGGACTTTTAGTAACTTTGCACGTTTTTTTCTTTGATCAACCAGTTTGGCTTTGACGTATCTTCCAACTCTTGGAAACTTCCTTCTTTGTCTGTGATCTCCAAGATCATTTTAAAACTTTTTTTTTATAAAATGAGAATATGACAGACAACTAAAAGATCTTGCCACAAAATCAGCTCGTTCAAATTCAAATAAAAGATCTTGTTATATAATTCAGGATTTATGCCATATAAGCTCAACCAACTATTCAATCGAGCATTATACATAAATATGGTCATCAATAAAAAAATGGGGATATAAAGATCAAAACAAATATTTAACAAATTCTAACAAACTCTCTCTTTTTTATGATGACAACTATGATTGGTTGATGAACACGATAAGTATGAAATCATGCATCAAATGAATGCATAGCTCCCCTTAAGTTCATACTCCCCCTATCCAACCCACAATAAGCAATCAAAGCAAACAATGCAATACATAAGTGCAAAGATCAATAATCAAGGATAGCATAATAAGTCATAATAGGTGTACAAGTTAACAATAAATTATAAAGTCATAGAAGAACATAAGTCATAAGACATAAAATAAATCTAAAGTCTAGGGAGTCAAGTCAAGGCTAATTAATCTTCATTGTCTCTCCACCTTTGTCGGCATAAAAAACAGTAGATTCTTCATAAATTTTGCTCCTTGGACCTTGTGTCAGAGTAGTTGCTTTGTGATATGCCCAAGATAGTAGTTATATTATCCTTGTTCTCCTTTATGAAGTCTTTATTATAAAATCCAGGATTTATGCCATATAAGCTCAACCAATTATTCAATTGACCATTATACATAAATATGGTAATATAATCAGTATAAATGGTCATCAATAAGAAAATGGGGGGGACAAAGATCAAAAAAAATATTTAACAAATTCTAACAAACTCTCTCTTTTTTATGATGACAACTATGATTGGTTGATGAACACTAAGTATGAAATGATGCACAAAATGAATGCATAGCTCCCCTTAAGTTCATGCTCCCCCTATCCAACACACAATAAGCAATCAAAGCAAACAATGCAATACATAAGTGCAAAGATCAATAATCAAGGATAGTATAATAAGTCATAATAGGCGCATAAGTTAACAATAAATCATAAAGTCATAGAAGAACATAACTCATAAGATATAAAATAAATCTAAAATCCAGGGAGTCAAGTCAAGGCTAATTAATCTTCATTGTCTCTCCACCTTTGTCGGCATAAAAAACAGTAGATTCTTGATAAATTTTGCTCCTTGAACCTTGTGTTAAAGTAGTTGCTTTGCAATATGTCCAAGATAGTAGTTATATTATCCTTATTCTCCTTTATGAAGTCTTGAAGCTCCAACATGATCTCATCTGCATCATCCTTGTGACCATTCAGATTGCCTCGAACCTTATAAATTCTAGTTTCTAACTCTTCCTTTCCAATATAGTTAGATGATGCAAGTTAGGCTGAGCTTGAAGACACTTCACTTGACTCAATCTTCTTCTTTGGAGGAGCAGACTATATCTTATCATCTAATACTTGTAGCTTCATCTGTTTGAGGGTGGTAGTGCTAATTTATTTTCACTTGCTAAACTAGTCTAAAATATTGATCACAAGATGCATTCAGACAAGAGGATACATTCTCATCGTGAGCCATAAGGGAAATGTTGACTCCAAAATCGTCTAGGTCCCTCTTAGAATCACTTGAGTTATCCCAAGTTATTTTCAAGGCTCTCCTTGAGGCTTTCTTGCTTTTTTCCTTGTTGGAGGGGCAATTGACAGCTATGTGACTCGATTTATTACAATTGTAATAAATGACTTTTTCTTTCTCCTTGTTGGATTTGAATGGTTGTTTGTTGAATTACTTCTTTTTCCTCATTAACCTTAAGCCCTTTTGAGTACTAGAGTCAATTCTTTATCATCTTTATGAGTATAGACATCATCATTTTCTTTATTAAGGCTTTCATTGGTTATGAATGATTTGAAAGCCACATTCTTCTTTTTATCAGTGACACTCTTTATATTGCTCATTCCATACGTCAAAAGGGAACTAATAAATTGATCCATAATGAGTTTCTTAAGGTCTTTGGATTCCTCAATAGCAGTCTTTTCTCAAGAATTGAACAATTTTCTTGACAAGCTCATGCTCATCAATCTGCTTTTCGAGATTCCTTAGTAGATTTGTGATATTGACGAACCTATTGTACATATCTAAAATGGATTCATCATTTCTCATCTCGAACAGCTCACACTCCCATCTAAGAAGTCTGATCTTTGACTTATTGACTTCTGATTTTCGTCATGTAAAATAAGAAGCCTATTCCACATTTCCTTGGCGCTCTTGCATGATGACACTCGACTATATTCATGACCTATTAAAACACATTGTAATATATATTTCACTTTGGAGTTGAGAGTTACGAATTTCTTTTGGTCAGCAATGAGGGCAGTCATAGTTTTGTCACTAGACCTAGCCTCTGGTGCGGTTTGAATGGTGATAGGTCCCTTCTCAATATCCTCCCAAAGATTATAATCAATGGCTTGGATATAAGTAATCATCTGTTCTTTTTAGGTATCAAAATAAATTCTATCAAAGATGGATGATCTCAAAATGGTTCTTCCCTTAATATGACAAATTTGGCCAACCATAGATCTCTTCAAGATGGTAAGCCTAAAAGACTAAACTTTGATACCACTTGTTGGTCTCAGTATAGGACAAATAGGGGTGAATTGGGTTTTTTTTTTCCCCACTCACAGTTCACTCAATCTTAACTTCAAATGGTTAATTGCAATGACAAATGATATCAAAGATAAACAAATAATATAAATAGACCTAAAGTAAATAAGAGATAGAGAAGAGAAGACACCACGATTTATAGCGGTTCAACTCTAATTGAGACCTCTATTCACTACTGAAAAACACTTCATTGAGAGTTCAATCCACTAATTACTTTCTTTTTATGATGGGTAAAGAGTAACTCTTTACATTTTTATGATGGGTAAAGAATAACCCTTTACAGCTTCTTTGAACACACAATCAACAAGTTTTCATGAAACTGTTAATCATAAGAACCTTATTGTTCTTTTTCACTCACACTTGAGCTCAAGCTCTCACACTTTGTTTTTCTTTTTTTTTTTGTCGCACACCCTTACGTGGATTCCCTAATATATTTAATCACAATCGGTGTCAAAAAAAAAGAGTTTTCTTACCCTCTTATAAGCTGCTGACACACAACTAACCGTTGGCCTTTGATTTTTTCCCAAAACAAATAAATTCTTCTCAAAAAGCGAAGTTGACTCTGCTATCTTCTAAAGCATTGGTTGACTACAAACTTGGTCCAATCGATTGACCCAAACTTTCTGTAACTCTAGATTTCTATCTTATGGTTACATCAGTCGGTTGCAGACCTTATCTAGTCGATCGACCAAAACTTTTTAGAACTCGTCTATCTTGTCTCTCAGTTTCATCAGTTGACTAGGGCCACCATCAAGTCGACCTACCTGAACTTTTGGTAATTTCTCAGTTTTTGCTTCTTTCACATCCGGTCAATCAGAGCCACAACCAAGTTGACCAGTCTGGACATTCTGTAGCTCTACACATTTTCTTTTTTGATCACTCATTCGATCACAGACCCTGTCAAGTCAATCGATATGACTTTGCCGTATCTTCCAACTCTTAGAAACTTCCATCTTTGCCTATAATCACGCAAGATTACATTGTAATCTTTCTATAAAATGAAGATATGACAGACAACTATAAGATCTTGTCGCTATGTCAGCTCATTCAGTTTCCAATAAAAAATCTTGTCATATAATCAAAGATTTATACTATATAAGCTCAATCAATCATTATACATATATATGGTAATGCAATCAGTATAAATGGTTATTAATCAAAAATTGGGATCAAAGATCAAAACAAATACTCAACAAATTCTTAAAAATCTTACATCTTTCTGTATGTGAATAAAAGGGAGTTCACATGACTTCTGAAGTTGACAGCTTTCACAAATATTTTGAGACTTAATAAAACTAATAAATTTAATCAAATTATTCTTATGAAGATAGTCAAGAACCCGTTGATGAGGGTGTTCTAGTCGCCTATTGTAGACGTATTCAATAGTCCTCCAAAATCTGTAAGGAAATAATGCTAATCCACCATTTTTACCCACGGTATAAACACCATTTCTTTTAACTCCCGTTGTTATTATTTAACCTGTTTTCTTATTTTTAATCACGCAACCAACATCATCAAAAGAAATTACGTTTGGAAAATCAGAAGTCAATTTACTAATAAAAAGTAAATCCCTCTTCATGTCGGGAACGAAAAGAACATCTCGAAGAATTAAAGACTATGGCTTAGATTTTATTTCTGCATCTCTAATATGTGTAATTTTAAGAAAATCTCTATTGCCTATTATGATATCATCACCTTTAGCGTAACGATTCAGATTAAATAGTTTACCTTAATTACTGGTCATGTGCGACGTCCCCAAAAATTTGGTAACCATTCAGATGTTTGTGCATCAGAGATTCCACTAGTTGCAAGGGCATGAGACATGCTTTGTTCCTCATAAGTATGATTATACCTTAGAAAATATTTAATAGTCATATATCAATTCTTACCATGGATTTGACAAACCATGTAGTTATTTGGCCTAAAGGGTCGTCAAACAACAATAGCTCATTCATGGGGAATAAATTGATTTCCCCGACGATTACCTCCTTCTTAGTTGGCTTTTTCATTATGCTTAGCCTGATTATTTCCAGCAAATTGATTGCCACCATATGAACCTGCATACAAAAAGTCTCTTCCTCTCGAGCCAGGACATCTCAGGCTTGTTCCATGCCCATGTTGTTATTGGCCAAATAATGCGACATGTGGAGGATGTTCCGAGTTGTGGCTTTAAGTCATTCTTTATAGCTTTGTAGGAGTAGGACTAACTAATTAAACGTTGGTACCAGAGGCTTTAACATAGTCGTTACAAAAGCTTTGTTGCCTGTGCCCAAGCCCCAAAGCAACGTAATCACCTTGTTTTGACCTGGAACAGGCTTTCCAATAGCAGCAAGATTATCACATAGATATTTAAATTTGTGTAAATAAGTCTCAAATGCATCGATTCCTTTTCAAATTTGAGCAAGATCAAAATTTAAATTCAATTCTCTTTAAAGAGAATTCTAGGCAAAAGTATTATCAAAAGATTTTCAAACCTCTTTAGAAGTTTTAAGACCAATAATCAGACCCAACGTTTCTTCGTTGAAGGTACTGGTGATCCATCCTTTTCCATTTAGTGAAATTCAAATTTATGATAGTCTTTAGGGTAGCTTTTGAGTTACTTGTGGAATTGTTGACAAACTGATCTATTATAGGAGTCTCACAACTTAAAAAAACTTGTAAATCTAGATTTGTCACTAAGGCCATCGCTTGTGTTTTCAATATAAGATAGTTTGATAAATTTAGTCGAATAGAAACAAAATTTGTAACATTCAGTGATGTTAGATAAGGATATTTGGTGGTGGATCAGATTATAAGAGCCATTGTCTTTGACACCATAAAAATTTCTAAAAACCAAAAGGTAAGAAACAATTGTATCGTTGAATTGTAAAGAGTCAAGCCTTAAAACTCTTTATATACACTGTACAATTGTAAAGTCAAAGAATAACCATACAAATTATATACACATAACACTATGTTTGGCAACGATGGAAAAAGAAAAGGAAAGAAAAGGAAAGGAAAATTAAAGTTAACAAACATAATCATTACTGTACTATTTTTTTTTACAACTTTTCTTTTTTATTAATTTTCTATCAATTTAAACAACTAACTTTTATTTTTTCTCACAAATTATTGTTCATTTTATTTCTTACAATATTCTATCAATTATAATATTATCAATACTGTACTATTTTTATTTATTTTCTTTCTTATCACTTTTTATCAATCCAAGCACACTATAAGGGAATAAAATAACAAATTATAATTCTCTGCGATCTTCTTGTAATCTACCAGCTGGCATCCACAAGGCAGATGGATTGAATAGACGACATTTCAGATAAGGCAGATGATTATTCATAAATGAAATATCTGTAGTATGACTTCATTCCTCATTAAGATTGTCTCCATCAATGGTTGAGTCCGCACCAATGAGCTATAACTCAATTGGTACTGAATTTGTTGCTATAACTGAAAATTTCGAGCTTGAATATCAATTGGAGCCAATTAACCAATAAGTGAGTCTACTTAAATCATCAACAGTGAGTCATAATATGAAGAATCATAACACAAACATGAAAATGGAAAGTCTCTAAGATTTAATCCTCAATATATATCTCAAATAAATGTCATAAACTTATTCTTTTATCAAGTAATCTAACTTTTTGAGATTCAAATAAGACTATTATGTTATGATGCTTGGAGACCAGAACATGATCTCTTACAAGATTTAATACTATTCCAAGATATATTACATAGTAAGCATATCATTGTTTTGATGTTTGTAACTAACAACTGTTAGTAACTTTTAAAGGCAAAATAAGAAAAAAGAAAAAAAGCAGTATATTTACCCAATTATGATTTAAAATACTTAACATAATTATTAAAATGAAATGTTCACTGGATTTATTATTTTTCTCATTAACAAATTATTTGGTATATACTTCTTATGTCAATCATGTGATATGTCTGAATTGTTTTGCTTTTTTTTTTTTTATGTGTGTCAAATATATTTTAGTCAGTTCTGTGAACGCTACAAACAAATTGATATGTTTGCTAAGTGTTGGGTGCTAGCCTCGATAAGAACTCGTCCATATTCATCCATCTAACATAAATGAATGGCACACATGCATAATTTCAAAACTATTTTAATAAACAAATCAAATCTTAACAACAGTAATTCAACTCATTTAAAGTTTTACACAAGTTATTTAAAATATCATCTATCGACTCTTTAAAAAACTCATTTAGTGTCATTTAAGTAGGTTTGTTATGCTTATTTTCAAATTATATTTCATATAGTTTTAATTACACAATAATTTTTTTATTTAACAAATTTTATTAAAGTAGACGTTTTTCATCAGTCTAATTTTCTTTATAATAATAAATTTTTATGGTTTTGATTATTTTTTTTAATATTATAAATTTAAATGGGTTTGTTTATGAAAAATTTCCAACTGCAACTCGATAAAAATTAGGCTCGATTTAGCTTGCTAGCTAAACGACAAAGACATCAAACCCAATTTTTGCTTAATTTATTAAACAAGTTAAATTTTAACATGTCAAAACTCCTTTAAGTTTGTTGATCGCGTTAATTTTAACGAAGAAGGTTTTGACTTGTGTTTTTTTTTAGAATGTCCCTTCGAGATAGGCAATAGATCATCGTTTTGATAGAACTTGGTGGAAAGATGGGAAGAATCAAAATACAAAATGATGGTCCCCAACATATATTGTCTCATGAACTCCACCATTTTACAAAATAATAACCTATAAGCAAAGGTGTTTCCTAATAGTCCCATCTTAAAAGTAGGAGACAAAGAGATGTGCATGCACAATAATGACATCCATGAGGCCGCAAAATGACCGATCTATTAGGGACCAGTTATACCAAAGTTGCCAAGTGGCCCAGCAGGCCGACACCCAGTAGGCAAGCCACGGCTGGATCAGCACAACTGATGGGTTCAGCCTCTCTGGCCCATGAATTATTGGGCACAATTTTCGCACTACGTTACGAATTTTGATGATAATATTTTCTGACTCAATAGTAACAAAAACATGGAACAAGTCATATAATGGGCTTTCCTTGTTGGATGAAAAATTTGTCTTCTGTCTTTTTTTTTTTCCCCCTGTTATTATAAGGTGATTAACTGCTTTGAACAAACATATTTATGTGTCCCTTAGAACATATTATAATTGTTAGAATTTAAATTTATATTGAAATGTATTAAGTTCTAATATTGAAAAGGGAGCGTGAAAGATTTATAAAAATAAAAAAATTATCTTTATTATATAACTCACGAGTTTAATAAATCTTTCAAAACAAAAAGACCCATTAGTATACTTATATATTTGTTATCAGAAGTCCACTTGTTTGCTTGAATTTCCCATAAATGTTTGTCACAATTTTGCAGTTCCAATTTTCCATTTCCATTTTTCAACCATGTCAAACCAATGAATTAAGAACCGGACCGGACCGGTTGGTTCAACCAGAAAAACTGGGAACCGGTCCTAGGTCCGGTCCGGTCCAAGCCTAAAAATGGAATTCGGACCGAACCGAAAAAAATCGGTCAAAAATCGAGAAAACCGGCAAAAAACGGGACCGGTTGAACCGGTTCAATTTAAACCAAAAAAATTTAAATTATAATTTGGCCCAAAAATTTATTTAAATTATAATTAAGACTCTAATTTTAACTAAAAATTTTAATTTATTCCTCAATTGATTAAAAATTTCAATTTAATCTTTAAAATTTAAAAATTAATATTTAATCACTATTTATAAATATTATTTTTTCAATTAATTTTTATAAATTATATTTTTTTAAATATACTAATTGTAATATCCTTAATGTATGTAAATATCAATATAATTCTTAAAATACACTTTATTTTAAATATTTATTATTATTCTTATATAATATAACATTTTATATAATTATATAAGCTATATAAAAATTTAATTTTTATATATTTAATATTAAATACCGGTTTTATCGGTTTAACCGCGGTTTTACTGGTCGAACCGGTTGAACCTTAAACCTCTCAGTTTTCCAGTTCAATGACCGGTTCGGTTCTGAGAACCTTGTGTCAAACACAAATATTGTCAGAAATGGATTGTTCATGGGGACTCGGACAAAAGAAAAAAAAAAGAACCGAAAATAGAAGACACAGCAAAAAACAAAATCAAATTATTTATAATTGTTCCCCAAAACACTAAAAAAAAAATTGCTCAATCACTCTCCAAACAACATAAAATCTCTTTCCTATTTTTTTATTTTTTTCTCATCACTTTCTTTCTTATTATTTTCATACAATTCAAACTAAAAACAAATGTGTATAAGTGGGAAAAAGAGAAAGATTTTGAAGTACATAATTGGATGTGCATCAGAGTTTATGACCAACTCATTTTTGAATCACGTAATTAGATGAGTATCAGAGTGTACGATGAAGTCCTTTTCTCTTGTGATCATATTTTTAGGTATTTTTTTAATGAATTTACAAAAATCTCGATTAATTTACCATTTCAGTTTAATCAAACTTTTTCATAATTAGAAATGTTTATGTTGAGAACTTCGATGATGATATTTTCTAAGTACATAGTAACAAAAACATGGAACAAGTTGTCAATTGAGCTTCATTTATTGAATGCAACATTTGGTTTACTTGTACATTTGTCATCAAAATTATACTAAAATTGTTTGCTTGAATTTCCCACCGAATTTTCTCAAAGAAGAGAAATATTAAAGAATACAATTTTATTAAAACACATATAGCCTTCTAGTAATATGAGTCGTTGGATCATTAAAGTTAAAAAAAAAATATATAAATTGTTAAATATTGTTGAAGGAATTATGTGTCCACTTGTGTCTTGCTAGTGTTATATTCATTTTAGGGAGGCTGGGACAAAAGAAAAATAAAAATAGAGAAGAAAATCAATTGGAGAATCAGAACATGAATTAGTGATTTTCATATTTAATAGAGAAAATCTCATTCTCATTGTTTTTTACTTATAAAAATAAGAATATTTCTTTTAGACATGAATTATTACTCTCTTCCTTTTCATGGTTAATCTTATTGTAATTTCTATCTTAGTCTTCTCATTGTAAAATAAACATATCAGTTATGTATATAAACGTATATACATATTTATTTTTAAAAATATATAATTAAATAATAGAATATATTATAATGAATGCCAACATTAAAATCCTATAAATAAATATTAATATGTAACTATAATAATATGGTACTATAATGGTGATAAATATTTCAAAAGTCGTGATAATATTTAAATTTTCAAATTCTTCTTATGATTATAAATTTTATTCTAATTATTTAACACTTAAGTTATCGATTTCATTTCATTCATGATTACTTATATATATCCATAATTTTTAGGTTGCATTTTAGAATTTTTTATAATTTATCTAGATTCTTTTTTTATTATTAGATATATCAAACAGTTAAGGGGTTGTCTAATTTTGATTTCCCATAAAACCAAACACTTCAATGATTTTTACTGATACTTCAATGAACTTTTACTTTGTAAGAAAATTATATAAATATATATCATATGTAACTAATTAATGTTTATATTCTACATGTTACATATGTTATTATTTTGTATACCATGTGTGTGTGTATATATGTATAAAATTTTTTAAAAAAACTATATATACAAAAAGTAAAATATATTGAATAATATAAACTAAAAAAATTAATAAAAGTAAATATATAATTTATCAAAACTTGTATAAATGCAATATATACATATGTATATAATAAGTTAAAGTAGTAATCATGTTTAATACGTGGATCCTGGTGTACATAATGTGTAGATATAAGTACAGTAACAAGTAGAAATGACTAAAAATAATAAATAATAAAATTGTGTTTTTCTGAAAAAATAATTTCCATAAGATCCATAATTAAATTGGTAGAATGTATGATTTTTGTACTATAATATTTTGTTTTACTTCTCTTTTTCATCTAAAAAAATTGTCTATCATGTCAACTAAGTTCGAGTTTGGGCTAAAAACTATGTTCTTGACCATATTTTTTAAGCGAGTTCGAATTGAGTTGATAGGTTGAATTTTAATTTTGGAGAAGTCTATAGTGAACCAAGTATGTAAAAAATAAAAAAAAAATGACTATAATACTTTGTTTGAGGAAAAATAAAGGAGGAAGGAAAATCGAGTAAAAGAAAATTTAAGGGAAGAAAAATTTTCCATCTTTGTCTTGTTTGGAAGCATGTGAATGAGAGGAAAGAAAATGCAATTTGTCTTATGCGAAAAAGAACAAAATCATTTTTATACTGCTACATTATATAAGACAAAGGTTTAGTTATTAAGAGTCAATTTGCCAATTTGTTGCATAATTAGGGTCTGTTTGTTTCTTATAAAAAATTTTCCTTTATTTTTTACGTTTGTTTCAAGTAAAATAGGTAGTCAATTGAACAATTAAGGATAGTCAACTGAAAAATTATAGGATTTTTCAGTATAATAACTTACCAAAATTTTCGGGTATGTTGTTTTCTTTCTTCTTGACACCTTGACCTAACCCTCCATAAAAATGCAAAACACAAAGACAAAAGATGGGAACGATGCAGATATTGACGTCAAAAACCAGAGGGACAGGAGAGAGAACTTGCTAAAAACTACCAAATCTATATCTAAAGTTGCCGGATAGGTAAGTTCTTTCAAATCGTTTCCCCCAAAATTGGAAGGATAGGTTTTTGTGGGTTTAAGAAAAAAATTTCAGATTTTGACTTTTCTCTACCCCCTAACCAAAACCTCTTCCAGACATAAAATTCTCCTTTTGTTCCATGTTTTTCTTCTTTTCTCCATGTTTTACACCCTCTCAAACAAAGGGTTTGAGCACCCACTGGATGGAGTCCTTAGGAGGTAAGTGTAGAGTGCTTAACTCAAAAGTTCAATTTGGGCTCACACAAAGATCTAGTCATATCCAAAATCCTTATGATTGGTCTAACAGTTTCGGCCCTAATAAGCCCATGCTACTCAAAAGTGAAATAAAAAGACAAAGAGACAACAAATTTGTGCCACCAGAAATACCTCTCTTATGTGAAAAAAAAAAAAAGAAAAGAAATCACCTCTCTTAAATTCTTCTCCAGGATTTTACATTTCCTTTTCCTTTCTCATATCTCTCTATTTTTCATAAAGAAAATATAAAATAAATATTGAAAAATCAAGTAATATAGATACCCGACATATATCAATTATTATACATGTATACTATTTAGCTATTTGTTTTACCATTTAAAAAAACCTCACTTTTTAAAGGATTGCTAACCACCTTAAGAGCCCTTTAAGGAGTTTGGGAGACCGTGAGCCCTTAAAAGGAGATTAAAGGAAAAACTATTTGGCTTAATCTTAAAGAATTACAGTGAGCCACAAACATCAAGTAATTATCAAAATTTTTTTTAAATAATAACCAATCAAAATTATTGAAAATTTTTGTTCTTACTTGAACCTGGATTAGTGGTGCTTTTAGAATATTACGTTCTTTTGTACAAACAGTGAAAAGTAAAGCTTTTAGTTGGACTAGAAAGAAGATTGTCGATGGCTTTGTGCGTTGATGCAGTGGCAAGAACATAGCTAAATAAAACTATGCTTAGATAGGTAAAATGTCCTGAGAAACATTGCATTTTAAGTCATACACACATATATACCGAGAGACGGATCAAATATGACAAAGTGACCACTAATTTTTTTGTAGCTTGGAAACAGTAAGAAGATCAAATTTCAGTATCCTCCAGAAATTCCTCATTCAGTGAGAATTAAATGAAGTGTAAAGTATTTTCTTAGTATTATCTTCGAATATACATTTTTTCCTAAAAGTTTATTACGCAGTTTAACTTTAATTAGTAGTAAAATATTTGTACAATTCATCTAACGATATCTAACAGCTTATTTATTTTTTAAAAATTTTAATTATTTAATAAATCATATCACTTTGTTACTATTTTATTATTATTTAGATATTATTATTTAATATTTTTCTTCTCGTTATGATTATTATAATTAACAGCCGACTACTATCCATTTTAGAGTTTTTCTTTTTAAAAAAACGGAAATCTCCAGTGACCAACCCCAACTGGTCAGAATGAGAATGACCAAAATGTTATCCTCTTGTTCACTTTCGACATACTTCTCCTTAGTCTTGTCTATTTATCCACGTGCTCTACCCATCTCTTTCTCTATGACTTCTCGCTCCATCACGTGGCATTTCAAACCTTAAAAGTTGAAAGTACGTGTCGGCTAAAACTAGCTTTGGGCCACTCCACGCCGCTCCACTCCTTGCTAGGGGATCATTTCAACTCATTTATTTTTATAATTTAGGGAATTATATGTTGACTCTAACGTTATTAAAATGTCGGTTCGAATTATAGAATTTTTTTTTTAATTTTAGATATTATATATAAAGATAATTATCAGATTTTGGGAAGATTTTTTTAACATAGAATTTTGATGGGGTTTTACTCTATATTGTCAAATTAATAAAATCTCGTTTTGATCATGTGATTCTCATTTCTTTTGAAATTAGTGTTTAAATTATTCTTTTATAACAATAACACACCGTAAATCCTACTTTTTAACACATGGTGGCTTTTTTTTGTTTTTTTTTTTTTTCTATTTTGAACTTTGACTCTAGTTACTATACTTGTGGTCTAATATTTTATACCTTTTTTTTATTAGATAATGTTTATCTGTTGGTTACTACATTGTAATTATTTTGTAGTTTGTTCATTGGTTTTATTCTATTATCTTCTGGTCTATTAGGTAGCTGATTAAGGTGAATAGATTATCACCTATTTTGTTAATTTATCCTCAACTTATAAATTATAAAACTCTGTAACTCCTATTTAGTGGCATGCTATACAACAATACAATCATCACAAACTTCTCCAAATTCATTACCCCTTTATGGTATCAAAGCCATAAAGCTTAACAATACACTATGACATCTAAAACTTCCACACCAACAACTAAAGCCTATGTTCAATTCTCCACTAACACCATTCAATCCTTAATTGGTGTAATAGCGATCAATGTTGCAGCTCAGTTACTTTTGAAGCTATCTTCGTCCAATTATAATTCTTGGCTTACTCAATTCAAATCACAACTTGTTAACTATAAACTTGAAGGTCTTTTAGATGGTTCAATACCATGTCTAGCTAAGACTATCACGCAAGGAAAAGCAACAGTTGCAAATCTCGATTATGATACGTGGTACTATCAGGATCAATTGCTCTTGCACGTGATTGTTGCATCGGTCTCTGAATCATTGACCATACCTATTGCTATTGCGAATACTGCCCAGGAGGCGTGAGAAAAGTTGTCGAAAGTATATGCAAGCAATTCACGATCCAGAATCATGCCCTTAAAAGAGAAGCTTCTTGAGCCGCATGGGCCAGATTTGTTGCAGATTATCTTCAAGCAATAAAGGGCATAGCAAAAGTGCTATCAATCATTCATTCTCTTGTTGTTGAAAAAGACTTGGTTGCCTATATCCTGAATGGCATTGGAAATCAGTTTAAGGAGCTAACGACGATTATTCAAGCATGTGAAAACTCTACCTCCTTTGAGGAATTACATAACAAGCTAATGGATTTTGAAACCTACCCAAAAAAGAGGAGAATGTGATTGTTTTTCCAATCAATGCAAATATTCCAAGAAGAGGACAACCTTACTTTGCTAGAACCACTCGAGGATGCTACAAAGGGCGTGGTAATGGAAATATGCAAGGGGGTAGGATTTACTCCCTGCAGCTTCGAACTTCTTCAATGGCAAACACACATAATTTTTTTTCATGATTTTTCTGGATAGCAACGAATAGTTTATGAGCTATGTGAGGGATTTGGACACATGGCGAGAAGGTGTTTTCGTGGAAAAACATTTTTCTAAAATCAACCTATGGCAAATACAGTCCAAATCCCTACATCAAAGGATTTATCTTGGATTATTGATACTCATGCTTCTCATCGTGTCACCTCCAACTTGAACAATCTGTCTCTTTATTTGGAGTACAATGAACTAGATGAAATAGTGATTGGTGATGGTGTAGGTTTGAGAATTTGACACACTGACCCAACCACTTTGTCTAATAACAATCAATATTTTCATCTTTCTAAAATTTTGTGTACTTGCCATGAAAAACAACTTATTTTTTGTATTAAAATTGTGTGAAACTAGTCGTGATTCTGTTGAATTTTTTTCTAGTCATTGTTTGGTGAAGGACTTAAGCATAACACAAAGAGACCTCTACTCTAAGGGCAAAATAAGAATGGGACGTATCAAATTTTTCCTGAAGCCATGCAACACCGGTCTTCCCTGTTAACTCTTTGGATATAAGTTCAACCTGTGTACACTTAGCATCGACATGAAGACTATTTTTTCTTATCAAAGTCAACTTACAGCTCATTTCTCTTTGAAGTATCTAAGCGACCTCAGTGTGTTCTTGGTCATAGATGTGATTTCGGTATCCTCTAAATTAATTCTCTCACAGTACCACTATGTGCGTAGGCTACTTGATGAGTTTCTCTAAGCACAAAGCTAACGGTGATTGATTAATCTTGACTTGTTGATCTACGAGCTTATAAAACACTAGTCAGGTCACTGTAATACCTCTCCCTAACACTGCTCGATATCTCATTTGCAGTCGACAAGCTATCCCAATTCATTCAACAGCCTACACAGCATCATTGGTCTGCGCTCAATTGGGTCTTAAGGTATCTTAAAGGTTCTATGTATTATGGTCTTCACATTAAGTCAAGTTCTAGTCCTTTATGTTTGAGAGCCTATTGTGATGCCAAATGGGGAATGAATATTGATGACATAATCTCTATATTAGCATATTTGATTTTTTTGGCCGATACTCCTATTTTATGAAAATAAATAGTGACTCACTCTTCTACTAAAGCATAATATCAGGCTATAGCCGCAGTTGCTGTGGAACTTGCTTGGCTGACCAACCTACTTCAAGAATTGTGGTCTTTCTTTTAACAACTTTTACCATTTATTCAAAAAATTTGGGGCCACATATGTCTCTACTAATCTTGTTTTTCATTCGAGGATGAAACACTTAGCCATGGATTATCATTTTGTTTGTCAACATGTTTTTTCTGGTGAGTTGCAAATTCAGCACATTCCAAGTACCAAACAATTAGCGAATAGGTTAACGAATCCTTTGTTTCGCTAGCGATTTAGCTTCCCTCGATCCAAGACCTTAGTCGTTGACACCACCTTTATCTTGCGGGGGCATATTAAATTATAATTATTTGTTGGTTACTCCATTGTACTTATTATGTAGTCTATTCTTTGGTTTTATTCCATTATATTCTGTTCTGTTAGGTAGTTGATTAGAGTGAATAGCTTATCACTTATTTTGTTGGTTTATCCTTATTTTATAAATTCTTAAACTTTGTAACTCCTATTAAGTGGGAACCTGTACAACAATAAAATCAACACAAATTTCTCTAAATTCACTATGTGTTTACTTTTAAAGTTTGATAGCAAGGACTAGTTGGCTCTCAAAGTTTTTTAAATTCATGCTTATTAATAATAAAAAAAATAAATAAGCAGATATGGATATGTTTTAATTTAAACGTAAATATTAAATATAGAAAAGCATGTAACTAGATGTGGAGAAGATCTCTGATTTACAAAAATTATTCTCTAATAACCATGTAAAAGAGAGATGTTATTTCTTTTCCTATACAAGAACAGAATTATTGTGATTCTTCTCATTATTGTTGAGTTAATATGTACAAAATACATAATCATGAGTTATAAATATTAGTGTTAGTATTTTTTTTTTTTTGAACAACTATATTAGTGTTAGTTGATTTTTATTTTTTTGTTTTATGTTCAGTAGAATCTTACTATTCTACTATCTGATTCTTGTCATATCAAATCAATTTTGGGTAAAATCTCACTTTTAACAACATTGATTGACTTTGCTATAGTATGAGAAACTATTATATGAATATCAACCATTTTAAAGTTCGTTTGCAATTATTCAAATTATGTTTAGTGTATTATTAGAGTAATCTTAAGGATTTTCTTTTTGAATTGTATAATATATGCTATATTTTTATATTTTATTGAATTGTTTTGATTAAACCGAAAGATTTTTTATCACTTTAATTATATTTATAACAATGACTTTTAATAATTTTTATAATTTTATTATTATTATAAAATCAAAATGTGTAATCCTTAAAGATCTTACATGCTTCCCTTGATAAAAACTTGTGTATTTAATAATCTAACCTAAATTAAACTTAATTAGGCTCAACTCATTGAATAAATGATACCGACTTGAAGCATTTCATTGGACTAGTTTATCAAATAAATTAAATCTTAACACATTAAAGCTACACTCTAACTAGTCAAGCACATAAAAAAACACTAATAATAAAAGGACTCGAAGTGAACCGAAAAGTAAGGAGAAGTGTTGTGTCTTGTAGAAGCAATGATTCAAATTTCTATTTCACTTGATACCTCTTCTCTTATGGGACTTTAACAGGTGCTTCTAAGACAATATTAATAATAAAAAAAACCAACTAAGTAGCATCAATACGTGGATATAAGTTAGAAAAATATAAGTGGTAATGCATTTCATCTAATGATATCTAATATTTTTTTTTAATTCACCATACTTCATTTTACCTTTATCCCACTTTAATCTCAAGTAAATTAAACTCACCAAATATTTTCTACGTAAGAAAAACTTCTCGGTTGTGTAATTGTGATAGACACGCAGAAAAACTTCTTAGTTACACAATTGCATTTGCCTCTAATTTTTTAATTTGGTCGAGGTGATACTTGCCAATGTGGCACATTCTAGACAATCAATGTCTTCCAAATTAATTACTAAAAATTGTCAGCAAAATGGGAGAGGTGAGCCTTGAATTGTTGTCATTTTTAAAAAATTAATAGATTCCAACAACTAGGCTAAATTGTTTTCTAAATTAATTTTTAAATTTATATTTAACTAAATACATTGATATATTAAATTAATTAATTTTTACTGTTGTCTTATGTTGAATTATAAACTATATTTCATTAATTCCAACAATTATTATATCATAATATATTTAAAACTCATATCATATACACCATTACATTTTGCATATTATATTACATATCCATATTAGAAGTTTGTAATTTATGTTATTAAATATTAATTTTATCAGTTTTTTTAGAATGTCATGTGTGAGTTATTGTGTTAAATATCCCACATTGGAAATGAGCGAGAATAGTAAGCAACTTATAAGTGAGAAGGATCATAGTTTCAATGCCTTAAGGTTTTAAGTTGAGATTCAATGTCAAGCCCACGTATCTGTTGCTTACTCAAACTTTGTTTGTATTTATTCCTGTTTTAAGCTCTCGCATTTCTCTACAAGTGGTATCAAAGCCGTAGGTTTGGCAAATAGCACACATAGTTCCTATGAATGCTACCCCCCCTCCCCCATGTAGTCCAGTTTGGTTCTTGTAGTATTTAGCAGACACAGGACTCTAGATTAAGGCTTAACAAGACTTTGCTCACTATTGAGCTATTGGGCTTGGTAGCGCAGAGTGCGCTTAAGGAGAACGAGTTCAATGTGGAAAGACTCACACTTGAAGAGGAGATAATTAAGATGTCATGTATAATTTGTTGCGTTAAATATCTAACATTAGAAAGGAGAGGAAGCGTAAGCAACTTATAAGTGAGAAGGACCCATCATCCCAATACCTTAAGGTTTTGGGCTGAAATGTGGCATTAGACTTATTTAGACCTTATTTGGATTTCTCCCCATTTTGGGCTCTCGTGTTTCTCTATTGGTTTATTTTCTAGTTTTGATTAGTTGAACAGGTTGAATTTTAATCAATTAAATTATTCTATTCAATAATTAGTTCAATGTAAAAAATTTGCCTTGATAAATCAAGTGATTAGTGATCTATTTGGAAAAGATTGGATGAGTATTTTCAAATAAAGTCAACAGTTATCCCAATATTATCTTGTTTAACTATTTGGGCTAGTTTAAATAGCTATCTTTTTTTTTTTTTTTTTATATAGAAGACATTAACTCATATCATTACACAGTTGAAACATTATATAGGTCTTGTGCTAACAGAGAGTATAGAATAGAAGGCAAAGTATAATGCCATACATATTCTTCAACAACTACATTAGAACACCGAGCTAAACAATGAGCAACACAACTGCCTCCAGGTTGAAACATAGTGGAATGAGAGGAAAAAAACACACATGTTGCAGAACGAAAATCTACCCTTAATTGGGTAATCTAGTTGCTCTCCATTGTCGAAGATAAAACTGCTCGAATCATCGGAAGATAATCTGATTCAACAATAACATGATCCAAGGACAATGAAGCAGCCACTTGAACGCCTAGACGAATCCCCAACATTTCCAAAATTTCCATCATATAGTCCATAATAGGTTTTCATAATAGCATATATTAAATGTCTCGTGTAATCTCAAATAGCAGCACCCACTCTACAATGGCCAACGAACATAGCAGCATCCGAATTGATTTTGTAAAACCCCATCGCACCTGGCTCCCAAGACGCTACCTCAGATGGAGGGGTCCAAATAGCTTGGCTTCCCTACTGTTTGCAAAAATCAGAATACAATGTCAAAGCCATGTTAACCAATAACTTGGGCGAAGTAGTTTTTTACTCAAAATTATGTACGTTCTGTGCTTTCCAAATAACTCACGAAATCATAAAGACAAGATCAAACTAATCCTTAAAAAGCAAGGTTGCCAAGTCTCGAATCCAAAATGAGAAGCACTATGGTAAAGCCTCACACAACCAAAGTCCCAACGAACTCAAAAACCAAACCGCCAAAATAGCAAGACAAACAAAAAGAGCACGTGCAATGGTCTCGAGAGGACGCCCACATCTTGCACACTCCAATCCAACCTCAACTCAACGACAATAAAGAGAAAAGCACGTTGGGAGAAAGCCTCTAATTACTCGCCACATAAAATGTTTCACTTTGTTCAGGACTCTGAAATGCCAAATTTTCTTATACCACAATGGAACAAAGTCAGTAGTTGAAAAAGACAGTTGAGGTGCAAAATCCTGACTGCTCGAAAGCTAAAGGTGATATGCACTTTTGACTAAAAACTGACCCTTGCTAAAGAAATGCTAAACTAGCTGATCATCCAAACTATGAATACTCAAGGGGATGGCTAAGATTTGATTGGCTTCATAGGGAACAAATAACTATCAAACTAAACTATATCACTACACTTTAGTGTCTTCATTAATAAGGGAGCTCGCAGTTACTTAACTGTACAAGTGTCAGACACATATTGAACACGGCATGTACACGTGTTCGACACTCCAAAAAGTGTCTACCAAAAAAAATTTAAAAAAATAAAATTAGACACAACTTGGACATGCCAAAAACATGGTGAGGACATGTCTCGGATACACAAAAGGCACACTTCAAAAAAAAAATTTTAAAAATTAAAAAAATCAAAAAATGAAAGATGGCCTGTCACTTTCAGCCATGTGGCAGCGACATGCCATCCTCTTTTTTATTTATTTTTTCTTTTCATTTTGAAATATGGGAAAAAAAAAGGGAAAATTTGAATTTTATTTTTTAGATTATGTTCTCTTGTGTTAGTACTTGCTACTTAGTATACATTGTGAGATTTTAGATATACTTAAAAAATATATTCTATAAGATTTATTTTAACAACAAAAATTAAATTTATATATGTTGTATTTTAAGTTATAATTTATATTTTATTTTAAATAATAATATTTACCTATATTTATATGTGTATATAAACGTATGTGTGTCTATATATATATATATATATACACACACAAGTGTAACCTAGACAGGAACATAATGAATGCACCTAAAAGCCTGACTGTTGTGGCAACCAAGGTTTCTCCCAAATACGCATTCGATTCCCATTGCCTATCTGCCACATCAAACCCCATAGCAATAACCCTTTTAATGCTAGGATGCTGCACTAAGTAAAGCTATGTGAATGACCAAGGGATGCACAAAGGAAAGAGCTATCAGGATAATAACATTCGCCAATAACCCGGAAAATTAGGGAGGTGGGATCCTACATTAGCCTCCAAGCTTGCTTGGCCAGCATAACAATATTGAAGGAGCGAAAATTACGAAATCCAAGATTACCACAAACCTTAGAATGACAAAAGGGAAGATCAATTAGACCAGTGTAATTTTTTGCCACCAGAATTATTACCCCACCAAAAACTATTAACCTTCTGCTCTAACTCTTGAAAAAGAGAGATCCGAAGCTGGAAGCAACTTATAATATAAGTGGGGATGGCTCGAGATGAAAATCTTTCTTTCCAACCCGCCACCTTTTTACTAACCTTATCCAATACTGAATTAAACACTTGTCACCTTGAAAGGCCAATCATCATAGGTAGTCCTAAGTAGGACTTGGGACTTGTAGAAGCCATTAAACCCACATTTTCTCGTAGAGAATTTTTAGACATATCACAGACATTCCTATTAAAAACAAGTTCAGTCTTTTCTAGATTAATCTTCTAACCAGAAGCTGCTTCAAGGGAAGACAAAATCCTTTTAATCTCTTGACACTCCAGCACTGTTGCAAAAGAGAATAAGAGGCTGTCATTGGCAAATAACAAGTGTGTTATTGGAGGACAGGTTCAACAGACACAGATGCCCTGAATACAGCCATGATTATGAGCATAAATGAGGAGAGTATAGAGACCTTATGCACAAAAGAAAAAAAGATATGGAAGACCAAAGGTCACCTTGTCCCAATCCCCTAGAAGGATAGAATACTTGGCTATGCTCACCATTAATCAATAGTAAAATGAGACAGTTGACAACTGCGCATCACTAAAGCAACCCATATAGAAGAGAAACCCATGTGTAGTATAGCCTTTTCGAGGAAAGGCCACTTTACTCGGTCATAGCCTTTGCCATATCTAACTTCAAAGCCACATAACCCTCGGAACCACAGCAACATGTCTGCATAAAATAAAGTATCTCATAAACAATTAAATCATTGTCAGTAATTAAACAACCTAGAACAACGACACTCTGGGATTGTGAGATAATTGGAGGCAGGAAAGACTTGAGTCGATTAGAAAGAGTTTTGGTCACTAATTTAAAGATCACATTATAGAGACTGATAGTATGAAAATCTTTACACTCCTCCAGAACGAATTCTTGGGAATTAAAAAAATACAAGTATGGTTTAAAGACCGAGGATCACCCTGATTATTTAGAATCTGTAGGACCAACAGCAAAACTTCTACTCTCACAATATGCCAGAACTTTTGATAAAAGAGTGTCGAAAGCCTGTCGGGGCCTAATGAAGAGCTGTAATGACCTCATTACTAGTAAAAGGGGCAATAAGGGATGCATTCATATTATAAAGAACATAGTGTGGAAGTACCTATAAGACTGAATCAAGGTGAAGTTGGCTTTTTGTAGTAAAAAGATCAGAAAAATAACCCAGCAAAATCACCTCAATATCCGTGGATGTACTCTGCCTTACCCCGTCTTTGCCCCTAATGTGTTTGATGGTGTTGTTTCGTTGCCTTTGTGTTGTGTAAGAGTGGAAATAATGGGTATTACGATCCCCCTCTACCAACCAAAAGACTCGTGATCACTGTGACCACATGCGTTCATCTTTCATAATGAGATCATTAATAAATCACTGAACTAAGTGCAAAGCATCAATATTCTCAGACGAAGGCAACATAAACTCAAGAAGCAATTGTTTCTCATGCAATTTCCTTAGTTGCCGGGTGGCATGCCCAAAAGTATAGTGATTCCAATCACGTAAGGAAATCTGCCAAGATGCAACAACTCCAGTAAAATCCTTGGAAGAGTTTGCTACTGCTGTTATCTATGAATTGGCAATAACTTCCTCACATAGTGGCTCCAACAGCCACATTCTCTTACACAGAAAATACTATTTTTCCGCTCAGCAATTGGAAGGTGGCGATCTGGAAAAATAGCAAGGGCATTATGGTCAAAGCTAAAGCGAGGCAAGTGTTGTACACGAGCGAGGGGAAAGAGTCCTGTAACAGAGGGAATGACAAAAGCTCTATCAAGTCTCTCCTGTATATTATTGTCACCAGACTGTTCCAGCATAAAAAAGTCATGGCGACTGACGGGGTTGCAAAGCAACCTTTACTGATATAGTAAAATCATGAGCTTTATGAACAATTGCGTGTAGTTCGCCCTCTTTGTCCTCTAGGTATGTAAGGAGGAATCATGTGTCAGATAATAATCAGTTTTGCGCTTCACAATGTGAGCCTTGAATAAAGGCAATAGTGGTAGAGAGACGAAGACTTCTTCTTCCGGCAGTGTGTATGAGAATTTTGCAAAGGTGACAGAGGGCAATAGCAACTGTTGGGGAGGGTGTTTTTGTATCCAACACAGACTGGGGAACCATGGTAAGGGCAATGGCAGGTTGAGACACTGTTGACGATGAAGGGTTACAGTTGGGTGGTAAATTTTCTGTTGACAATGTTAAGGATTTATTCTGTTGCCCAATAGACTCACACAGAGGCAAAACTGTTGTAGTCACGGATGAATGGGAGGATTGTGCATTAATCTGGCACTACACAACCTTATGTGTTGTGTCCCACAAGTCCTCATCAACTCCAAATAGAGTCCAGTCACTGCTATCATTTTGTACAGGTACTGAAAAAACTTTGTTGATTGGTTGAAGCCCTGTGGGTGAAGAGTAAGACTTATGTGCTATTGGAAGTCCTAGACACGAGGAAATTTCTGTAGGCTGCAATTGGCGATGATCTGGTTTCACTGGTCCAGATCCTGATGTCTTAGAATAGACACGCAACTCCCTTGAAGGTAATGCACAAAGTCAATCTCCATAAGGTTTGAATATATGGTATAGTCTTTGATTTTCAGCGTCATCCTCTATCTCCATATCACAATTCCTATCCATATGGCCAAGACAGCCACAACGGTAGCAAAAGTTAGGCAATTTATATACTTGTAAAATATCACACATTGCGAACCATTTGGACACCTAACCACTGTTCCTCATTGCAAAAGATTGCGTACATCAATTAAAGCTCAGAGACGGAGGTAATTGTCCAAATCATCACAAGGTAGTGTGTCCATTGAAAGAAAATTGTTGAATTTATTACCAATGGCGCCAGTCGTGGTTTGATTCATAGCAGAAAAGGGAAGGTCATAGACTTGAACCCTTCAAGCGAGGAAGAATAATCCTACACTAGAAGGTTGTTCATCCCCTTGAATTTCTGCCAAGAGTATAGTGTTTTTGTCAAAACTCCAAAGCTGATGGTCTAGGACATACTTTTTATCACGGGGGCAAGCAAATTGGAAGAGGAAAAGATTTCTATCCAATTCAGTAGAAATCAACTCTTTTTTTGGATTCCAGGACACTTGCTTATGTTGAGAAAAGCTCTGACGTTAAAGGATTTTTCGCTCTAAAGTTTTCCTACTAAGGAATTTGGAAATCTAGACGCAGTGATCAAAGATTGGACTAGTGCCAGGATGATTAGAGCATGATTTTGATCAGGTAGACAAAATTGAAGGGATAGACTTGAAGGCTTAGAGATCGTCTTTTCCATAGTAACAATGAAATAAAAGACAAAATAAAAACTAGAAAATTCCCAAAGAAAAAGATATAGGATGCGTTTATTTAATAGGATAGGATAGGATTGGATAGGATAGGATCAGTTAGTGGCTAACTATCCCATCTTAACTCATGTTTGATTGGTTAATAAGATAGGTATAAGATAGGTTAATGTGAGCTTACTATCCCATAAATAAGGGATAGTACTATCCCTCTAATCTTTATGTGTTAGTCTATCCCACATCGTGGACTAGTGTTAATAAATTATATATTTATTAAAATATCCTCTTAATTAAGATAAATTTTAAATATTTTTTAAAAAATTAACATAAAATTTAAAAAATTCATTTATCTCTCGTCTTCTCTCTCTTCACTTCTCTCTCTTCCTTTCTCTCTCCTCCCTCCCCTCTCTCACTCCTTGTCTCTCTCTGTTTCCTTTCTCTCTCCTCCCTCTTCTCTCTCACAATCCTTGTCTCTCTCTCTTCCCTTTCTCTCTCCTCCCTCTTCTCTCTTTCTCACTCCTCATCTCTCTCTCTTCCCTTTCTCTCCCCTCCCTCCTCCTTCTTCCCTTCCTTTCTCTCTCCTCCCTCTCTCTTCCTTCCTCCCTTCCTTTCTCTCTCCTCACTCTCACTCTCTCTCTCTCTCTCTCTCTCGTGCTCATTCATTCTTTTTTATATAAATTTAAAAATTTATCTTTTAAAATTTATTTAATTTTTCCTCAAAAAATTAAAAAAATATTAATCTTTTTTTTATATTTTAAAATTTAATTGTATAAATAAAATGAATACTTAATTTTAAAAAATATTTTTTATACAAAATTGAAAAATTATAAACAGTATAATGTATAATAACATATAAAATAAATATTAATTTTATTACTTAATTTTAATTATTTTAATAAAAAGATTAAATTTAATAGTAAATATAAATTAATTATTTGTAAGAGTAAAAAAATAATTTTGATATACTATATTATTCTATCACATATCATCTAAACATTATATAAGATAACTATTTGATACTATTTGATGACATCCAAACATAATATAGGCTAATAATCTAATCTATTCTATACTATATTAGCATATACTATCATATACCGCACTTTCCAGTCTGTGTACCAAACGCACCCCTAATCTCTTAGTTTAGTGAGTTATTATAACTCGCAGACAACAAGATAACGGAACAAACTTCCACGGGAAGCCCTAAGGAGAAACGAGAAAGTATAGCATAATTGCTGTAGAGAATTTTAACTGTCAAATAACTATCGAATTTCGCATATATTCAATTCTTACCTTACTGTATTGTTGTTTCTTACTATCTAGTTCTTTTAGTCTGGGAAGAGATTTACGTATCAAAATTTACCATTTTCACTATCTCTTTTTATCTTTCACATTAAAGAGAATGAGATGCAAGCACCCCTTTGCAAGTCCAAAAAACTTCATGCCTTTTCTTTTACTAATAATTAATATTTAATTACTGATCAGGTGTAAAAAGAAAAAGTACACTTTCTATATTTTTTCAAAAAGAAAAGAAAAAAAGTCGAATGAGGTAGCACATTGTCAACCGTTGATCAAGAGGGTGTAAAGGTACAATCAATTCTATCGCGCCTTATCCTTCCACGTTTGGAGAGCCCAATAGTGCAGATTCGGAAATAAGGGCGTCATTTTTACACACGTGTTAATTGACAGGCTTTTGAGGTAAGATCTCGTTAGGTGGACTGGGAAAAGAAGTTAGAGAATAGATAAGAAAATTTTTTTTATGTAATACATTAATTTATTTATGTAATAAATTGTTTAATTTTTATAATAAAAAAATAAATAAATAAATATTTTTAAATTTTATTATAATAATTTAGCGTCTCGTTGTACAAATAAATTAACTAATTATACAAATAAATTTCTCTATCTTTTAGTCGTCCACCTTTTTCCTGTCCACCTACATTTATCCTTTCAGGTAATCCAAAAATTTGGGATAAGATTAATATATAAATAATAATAATAATAAGTTTTATTATATAATTTAATTTTAAATAATAAAAAATAATTATGTAATTAAATCAATAATATTGAATATTATATTTATTTATTTTTTAAATTTCAGTCATCAAATAGTAAATATCATTTTGTTACTAATTAAATATTTTAACTTATTTTTCATAATAATAATAATAATAATCCAAAATATTTTATATTAAGAGATTCATAGTAGATTTTAACATAAAAGTTTTTTTATATTATTTAAAATATTATTTCTAGAGAATTTAGTAATAATTGAGAGAGTTGAAAGCAGTAGTTTTTACTTTAGTGTCTCCCTCGTCATCTTTTATCCTCAATTACTAGGCTACCAAGTCCAAAAGACTAAAAACAATTATCCCTATAGATTTTTATATAGTATAAAATTATTGTGTCCAAACAAGTCTATAAAGTTGTATATATTTTTACGATGGTAAGGGAAATCCGACTGTTTAATCCGATGGTAAGGGAAGTCGTATAGTCGGTTTTTATATATTTTTATTTATATATTTTATATTTTTATATATTTTTATTTATATATCATTTTTATAATGCATATTCTTTTATTTATGTGGATTTGGAAAATCCGACTGTTTAATTAAAATAAAACATTATAATGATTCTCGTAGATACTAACATAATAAGATTTATAAATATTATTCATATAATACAAAATATTTTGCATGTAATATAAAAAGTTTTATGTGTTCAAATGAGTATATGAGATTCTATGTGTATAAAGTTGAGTCCTTAATATTTTTATAATGTATGTAGATATTTCTTTTTTTTCTTTTTCTGAAACATAATTTTGATATTATATTATTTAATATGCCGTTACTATACTTATTTATTTAGTATTTATGACATGTAATGTTCTAGGCTCGCTTGGACATATAATGTTTAGAGATAGAACTAGAGAAAGAAAACAAACCAATCTCAATCACCCAAAAAAGTACACTTGAAAACCATGGAAATCTTGTAAACTTTGACTTAGAACTTGTCAAAAAAAAAAACCATTAAATATTTTTATTTATATAATTTTAAAGTAGTTACATAATATTATTAATGATATTTAATAATTTCTTTATTTTTTTTATATTCAATCATTCAATATATTATATTATTACGTAACTATTTTTAAATTATTTAAATAAAACCACTCCAATTTTTTCCTTGTCAAAAAAGAGTCAGAGGACCATTGTGACAAATCTTTAAAACCGATTGTTGGAGATAAACTTGATATGTAAATAACTTTCACTTTAACTAGACCGAAAAGGTGTGCTGTAAGAGAATCCCGATGGATATACGTCCGACTGAAAGATCTTTGTATCCGTGGACCGAAATACTCGACCACATAGTAGGGCAGCAAATTCCATTATTTAGCAAAGTAAGCTATTTTTCGGGAATTAGACTTCATCACTTGGTCGTCAGCTTTACTGTACTTCTATTAACATAAAATCACCATCCGATTCATAAAAAAATAAAAAACTTGATCACATACCAAAAATAAAAATTTTTATAAAAAGAGTTTCAAAGAATTTTAAAGAAATATAATTTATTAAATAATTAAATTCTAAAATTTTAAAAAAATAATAAAATTATTAAATATTATTAAATAAAACTATAATTTTACTTTAATATTATTTAAAGAAAATTAGGTCATGGTGCCCTAAATATTATTTAGGGATTAAGTATCAGATGTCACTACAATTGTACTCGTTATAAGGCTACTTCGCTCCCAAGTCTCTAGGGTTCTGTCCGTGCCTGGATGTACGGACACGGATACGAGATATGGACACGATAAGATACAGATACGGGGATACGGAAATTCTAAAAAAATTAAGACATTGACACGTCGTAGACACGACTATAAAATATATTAAATATTATATATATATGTATGTAATTTAAATATTTTTAATAAATTTAAATTTTTTTATGTATATTACATAATAATAATTATTATGATATTTTATAATATAATTTGTATTTTATTCATAACTTTTTTTAAAAATATTATGTATATATACATAATAAAATATTTAAGTAAATAATATATATGTGTATAATATATTAATTAAAATATTAAATATATATAAAAATATCTGACACGTGTATTAGAAGTGTCTGACAAATGAATTAAAAGTGTCTGACACGCGTATCTGAATCTTTTTTATTTTTATTTTTTTATTAGATACGTTTCAAAAAATCTAATATGTATTCAAAAAATATCAAATAAATATCATATTTAATATGTATATCTAATACAGATATTCACTATTTTAAAAATATCTGTACTTCTTAATTCCGTCGAGTGTTCATAACCGATCTTCGAACTGATCATAAGGACCCCTTCGTACGTCCACTTTACTGCCAGCGACTCGTCAGGCTTACGATGAGTGTTTATAAAGTATCAAGTATTGACCACAAAGAAAAAGGCTGTTTATTATTACTGTCTCTTCCGTCCTCCATGCTGCCCAACTTGTACAGTAGTACTGCACTTTCTTAAATTGCAGATCCTTATCCAAATTCCCATATTGTCAATTGTGTCACTGTTAAAATTAGCAACAATAATTTAAATAATACTAAGAGCTCTAGGCTTTAGCTTAATTGGTTAGAAAAATATTTTTCTAATTAATTGTTTGATAAGAGTTTGAATTTTTACATAGTCTCACCTCATTTTCTTGAGTAGGTTTCTCTAACTATTCAGACTAACAAAATTAAAAATAAAAATAAAAATTTTATTATATTATTATATTTTAAATAATATTAATATAATTATACAGTATATCCTGCAACATAAATTTATCAATTTTTTCTTTCGTGTTTTCCAAATTCCGGCGCCCACCAACGTATTTCACTTTGATCTCATTTTCTAAGAGATCCCACCAAAAATTTACTTAATTTTAAATCCAGGAATATTCTCATTCTCCAATTTGATATTTATTGCTGCAGAGAAAAGGCAGGATGGGGATAGGGATGGAGGGGGAAAATTGAGAGCAAAGTCATTGTTTTGAGTTTGTTGAAGGGGTGGGTTTGTTGGGGGCCTTGGGATGATGGCCTTTGGCTTGTGACAAGTGGAAGCTAGATAGCTACCTGCAAGCTGGCTCGGGCTAGTGGCTCACTTTGCAAAGATGAGAGCGTTTGACAAGCATTACCAAATTAGCATAGACAGTCAAAGTAAACGACCGAATCCATTGAGCTTTGAATTTTGGAAAGGGCACTGTTACATGATGTGTTGGGATTTAGCTTTTCCATGATGTGTTGGCTTTGGGTCTGGATTTCTATGATGTTTCGTGAGTTTGAACAATATTGTGTGCTCTACCTGATCATTAGGTCTACAACCATTTAAATTTAGCTTGGACGACTACCAAATCTTTTGTAAGAAAAAAGTTTAGGAGCAGGATTCGAAGTCTCTTTTAAAGAAGGTGACTACCAATTATCAAATTTCAATTCTTTTTAAAAAATATCCATTAAATAAGTGTATATATATATATATTACGTCTGCCCCTTACAAAATGACTAGATTAGAATACAAATTCTCACATATTTTCAGAACAAATCACGTTTTTCAAATGCAAACGAAGCGAATGTCTGATGCAAAATTGACGAGCACTCACGAATAAGTGTTGCATTGCATTGCAATTGCTGTTACAAAAACAATAGACGGATTGTTACGCATGGTGGATTTCACCGGCTTTTGTATTTTTATTTTTTGAAAAAATATTTTATGTGTATAAGGGATAATATTAATGTTTAACTAATATAAAAATAAAATTTTTTAAGGTCATGTACAACAGACCTAAATTGATGTTTAATATACAACATATATATAAAAAATTAAGTATGATATCTAACAAAGTCAAAGTTGATATATAACAAGTTAAAGTAGTTAAAAAAAAAAAAAACAAATGAAAGCGGTCAAATTGATTACTTCCACGGCAAAACAGTCGTGGCCGGATATCAAAATTCTAATTGTTATTTATATATTTGTATTCTTTTAATATATGCTCCTCACTAATAAAAAAAAAATTACAAATATATTATCAGTGATTATAATACTGTCGCGTTACTTACTTTAGTCCATGAAATATTATGGCGAATTCCTCTTCTCTAGCATCTAGAAAGCTCGGAGTCTTATCCTTTACGGCATAATTAATCCTCTCTTCTCGCTAACTACTTGTTTGGTATATAAATGGGGAACAACGAGAAAAAAAGATCTAAACTGTGTGCTAACACATGGAAAATGGAGTGGTGGACGGTTTCTCTACAGTTCTTCGAGTTGGGTCATATTTTTTTGGTGAAATTTCGCAAATTGTGTGCTTTTTCAATAAAACTATGGACCACCCTGGCCATTCAAAGACTTTGGTTTAGAAGCCACCGAATTGTTTTCAAGTGCGACATGTAAACGGTGTACCAACAGGGACCCTTCACATCCAGAAATGAAACAAAGGAGAAAAAATTGGACTCATATATATATATTGGGCAATTAGTGCGTTGTCATTGCCTAGTTTTGGTAACGCAATTTGAGTAGTCCCTTTTGTGCACATCATGTAAGATTTTAAAAATGATTAGCATTTTGATTCTTGGGGGTCACTTTCTTTTCGACTTGGAGAAATTGTATAATTGCAATTCAAAAGTTACACAATGCTACCATTAGTGGCAAAAGCACAGATATATAGATAATTTGGTTAGATACGCATCCGAAAGAGAATTGAGTAAGGGGGTCCATATCTATTGAAATCTCCCATTTGCCTGTATATAAAATCTTATCCCACCGTCTGGTTAGCCTTTCATTGTCAACTTTTTTTTGGACAGTAAAACATTCCACTCCCTTAAATTTTGGGGTCAATAACATTTGTTTTAACCATATAAAAAAAGTATGTCGTAAAGATATTGGTCATAACATCTACAGATTGAATTTATGAGTTATTTGTCGACGTTTTTATTTAATTTTTCTCATAAAAATATTTATCATCAGAGTACTGATGAGTCCATTACAAACTACAATTAACCACAATTACTGTGACTAAAACTGACATCTGTACTTCAACCAGATCTTCCAAACCCATTTGGGCAAGAACACCCTTGCATATTTCAGCATAGGGAGAATGATGGGGGAAGATTCAAACTTAAGTCAACAACGAAAAACATATGTTGAATCAATATCTAAGCTTTCACGTTAAATAGTACATCAAAAACATTATCAAAGTCTAAAGTTTCAGATTTTACATTGGATTCTTCTTACATTTTATTTTAGTCGCGATATGACCATCTTATTGCAAGTTCTCGACATATCGTTACATCATATAGCATGATGATGCACATCATCTATCGTAGAATTGATTCAGAAATTATCCCATAAAAATCTAGTCGTTTTGACTATCTGTCGTCGCATATATGTAGCATTTTCAAAAGCATTCCATTTTTCCCCCTTCGCTTGAGTAATGCTAATGAAATAAAGAATCGACGGGAAGAAAAGAAACTAAAATGATACGTCCAAATGAAAATAAACAAACCAGATAAGAAGTTGAATACTACCGTAGCTATTAGAACCCTGAGGGTAGTGCATTACGCAAAGGATGACCAAGAAAAAAAAAAATATGCCATCGCTTTTAATGTTCAATAATGGACTCAAGTTTGTGATTGCTAAAATGATAATTATAAAGTTAAGTTGGCTTTTATCTCGGACTTAATGCTTGAACCTTCAATCCCGAATATAATTTTAGTAAATCTCAATATATAGTACGAAAAAGTTAAACTTAGTATTTTATGATGCTGTGAAGTCTAAGTAGATATATGCATCTATTTATTACGAACTTAATTTATTAGATGGAACGGAAGAGAGACGAATAGGATGTGCAATCAATAGTCCAATTAGTCGCTAGATCAACAAATAAAAACATATCTAACGAGGATAACTAAGTGGAATACTCAAAACCATCTCACTCTCTATGGAACACTCAAAAAATAATTTAAAAAACACAAAATATGAAAGGAATTTGCATTCCATGTCATTCTTGTCCAATCAGAACTCGTGTCCAGGGAGAACTCAAGAGTTTGGCGGCAAAGTTTTCTTTAAAAATGAGCTGGTTGCCGATGGTGATGCCGAGCCCTACCCACTCAGTGGTGCAGTTAGAGCTTTGAGGTGGCTTTTTATCTAATCATATCATTGTACCTTCGACATTGATGTCCTCTAGGGTGGCGAAAGTACTAGGAAGCTGTTATTATTATTATTATTACTATTACTACCGAGATTAATGGGGAACTAAAGTAATACTTATAATCTTATTAGAGAATTTTGTGACTTTAAATAAAGAGCTGCAATTCGTATTGGAAGGTGAGCCGTATATTTAATCCTATCATTTGATTCTACAATATCTTATCTTGGGATTTCTCACCTGAAATTCAACTTCTTAAGCTAGCTTATCATAGAAGCGGTGGTCATTAGAAACTTGTAGGAACTTCTATATTTTAAAATGAGCTAGTTGGCAATGGTGACATCGAGCCCTAGCCGACTCATTGTTGTAACAACTAGTTCTTTGCGGTGGCTTTTTATCTCCTTGTATCATTGCACTTTCAACATTGCTGTTCTCCAGGGTGGAGAAAGCACTAGGAACTAGTAGGAACTTCAATCTTAAGTCATCGATTCCATCGAGAGTAGGTATCATTGGTTCTTTGTTCCTTCCAAAAAGCTAGCCACCCTGTAGGGTTGTCAAGAGTTGATTGACTTGAACAAAGAAAACACAAATAATCGATATTTCTTCTTAGAAAAATATTATGTATTAATATTTAAATAATAATAAAAGAATAACAAAAAATATGGGCCGATGATTAAAATTTTTTTAAAAAATACATATAAATTACGTACCTAATTTATTATTACTTAAACTACGTAATGAAACTCCTTTTTTTTTTTGAAAATATAAAATAAAAGTGCATTTTTTGACACCAGTCACAAACATTATAAAAGTGTCACTTCGCATTATTTTTATTTTTAAAAAATTTACGTGGAGATCCTGATTCACCTTCTTGATCTGAATGTGTTTGAACCAAAAAATAACATAACAATCTTTGCAAATGTTAATTCCGGAAACAAAAAAAGTTGGAAATTTGCCGAGTGGGTTAGGTCGGGTGAAAACTAAACGCTGCATGGGTGAAGCATAATACTTGTCGCTCTGCTTATCTGTTAGTCCAGTATGAAAGTCTGTTTAACGAAAATTTATCTGTATCTCTTTCAAGAAGTCCAAAATGAGAATGTATTGGAGAACTTGACTAAATATTTTTCCTGTAATTTTCATTTGGTTATAAAGGAGGCTGCAATGGCAAGAAAGAAGGATACAGTTACTAAGACTTGAACCAAGAAATCTCAACAAATGTTTTGATCAGTTGCACTACAAATACGAAATTTTTATTATACTTTTCAAACATAAACCTACGTAGGTTGTTAAAAAAAAAAAAGTCCATATAAGAGTATGAATCTCATAAATCTCACTCTTTTACATCAAAGGAATAGATTTAGATGAGATATTATGGCAAGGACGGGACAGAAACCTCACGGAAGGAGTTCCCGAGTTATATGCGGAAGTAGCAAGGCATGGAAAATGGTGGGCACAGCTGTAGGGAAAATCATTTGGCAAATACATATGCAAAAATCATGACTAGGTGAAAAAATAAAAACAAAAGGACATTGTATAAACGTTAGTAATACAAGGGAACGACGATGGTATAATGGTAAAACTATTCCATTGTGTTCAAACTCGCTAATTTGATTAGTTTCACATAAAATTAGAGATATGTACATTTGATTCTTCTTAGACTCTATATATGAAAGTCTCGCATATTAAGACTATCTTTTATAATTACACCAAAATTTACGATGATCTATGGCCAACTTTACTCTTAATTCATCCCATACGTTCAATTTTCCGGTAAGATAATATTTGTCCTACAAGCATCACAATTCATATTATGTTGATAATTAATATCAAGTGGCCCATCTCAAATTAACTGACAGTTACAATCTTATATTGTTGCTTACCAAAAAATAAAAAATAAAAAAAAGAAGATGATCAAGGTGAAAATTTACTAATTACAATGTCATCTTGCAAGTGGATAATTAACTTAATATTTTTATCCTTATAGTGTGCCAATTATTTTACTTTTGACTGCTTGTCATTACTTGTCTGACATTTCAAAGGCCATGACTTTCAAATGTTTAATTCTCTGTAAGTTCAGTAGTGCTAATGAGCACTATCTCTTGAGGTCTACCAAAGTCATCATATAATTTATTTTATGATAATTAACAATTTATTTAATTTTTTTCTTTAAAATTAAGTTATTTAATAACTCGTATCACTTTAATTTCACCTAATAATCACACCAAGTATTTCCCTTATCTTAAACTCTTGGACATGATTTATAAACTTATTTTATAGACGTCATGATAATGACTGGCACCGCTAAATTATAATTAATTAACTTATTAAAGTGCCTTCTAAATAGTTTAAGTTAATTGAACCATCCTCATAGCAAAAAGAAGAATGCAACATCGAAAGCATAATTATCTATTGACAATGCTTGCACCTTAACTTAAGGGACAAAGCAAAAGGCGGGGAGTAAAAGTTAATTTGATGTTAATTAGTTTGATTGGATTGAATTTTACAGGAACAAAACAGATAAATTTTTTATTTTTCTGATTATCAATAAACGTACAGGATTAACTTTTGGGTGTTGTTGCTTGCGTATTAATTGATAACAATAGCCTTACCTTTATAAGTGTCTGTCAAATTTATTGTTGTTGTTGTTGAGTCTGTTGATTTTCATATATACTTCATGGTTAGTATTTTCGGGGTATATTTTACTTTTTAATATTTTAAAATATGTTATATAAACTAAACTACCTTTAAAAAAATGTGTATACTATTGTATTATTTGTATGCTTCTTACATGGGTTAGGTTTGTGTATCTATGTCACAACTTTACATAAGCATGACTAGTGTTGAATTAGCATGATGTGTAAGTTTATAATATTTGTTGAGAAGTCCTCGTGTAAGTTAGTTTAGACGTTGAGATAAACTCTAATAGTTGTGGCAATGCAAATAGCGTAATAATTAGTAACTATAAATTCAAATAGATGCTCATTGATAATCCTTTTTTGTGCGTTTCATTTTTAGACTTCCACATAAGAAAATAAAAGGAGAGTTAAATTATGAATAACTTCTTTTTTATATTTTAAGAAAACAAAGGGGGGAATTTTAGGATAATTTTTCTCCCTTTATTCTTTTTAAGAAAACAAAATGGGACTTAAATTATTTGTATATTTGCCCTCTTTCAAAAAATGAAAAGGGAAATTTGAAATTTTTTTTTCCTTTTTAAGGAAACAGAAAAGGTAATTCAAGAGTATTTTTTTTCTTTTATGCCCTTTTTAAGAAAAACTAGGTGAATTTGGAAGAAGTTTTTTTTCCTATTTAAAAAAAAAGGGAGAATTTGGGAGTATTATTTTATCCACTTTCCCAACAAAAAAAATTTAAAAATAGTTTTTTTCCCCTTTTTAAGTAAAAAAATATTTTTTTTCTTTTTTTTATACAGTCTTCTAAGAAATATATCATCTTTTGTTGAAACAAATTATTACTAATGGAAATTAAAAAAAAAAAATCTAAAAACACATTATATATCTAAACAATTATTTATTTATAAAATAGAATTTAAGTTTATCGGTTATCATAGTTATGCAAAAAAAAATTATATATTTTCCTACAATAAACATCATAAAAAAATCTAATATATAATCACATGAGATAATGACTGGATGATTGAATTATAATGACTGGATGATTGAATTATTATTTATGCAAAAAATATTCGATTATATGAAAAGTGAAAAGATAATTTTAAAACATAAAAACTCACAAAATATAATTATAATATTTATTACTCAAAATAATTAATACAATTTTTTTTTTATTTTTGAACATATAAATAAATTTTATAATTATAATCATACATATAATTTTTTTGTTCTATTGAATTTTTTTTTTTGATCTGTCCCTGTATGAGAAATATTAGGATTCAATTTAGACATTACCTGAAGGCCATACTCAATTATAAATTGCAAGCGTGTGTAATGTCTAACTAGAATCTTGCTCATTAACGTCTTCGAAATATTTTGCTATACTTAGTTAGGACAGTCAAACCAACTCTCATACAAGTTTCTGACAGTTCATTCATCTGACCATAGACTAGAATAACGATATTCTTTTTGATATGACAGTCCAATTAAGTTGCACAAATAAGTTTTTAACTGATTTGGACAAATTTAGTTTGACTAAAAGAGAGTTTCCTTGTCTAATACAATCGCTGTCCTTTTAGTGTTCTCATGCAATTTATTTAGTAAATTAAGTCAGAAGAATATCATTACTCATCTTATTACAATGATAATGATAAAGACATATATTTAAGTCGCCTAAACAATTTTTCGGTGGAAATTTGTATGTGCCACCCAGTCTTTGATCATGAAAATTTAAATTATATTATGACACTCCCTAAATTTGAGACACAATCTTTATTGTGTGTACTTTATATTATAGGTATCAACATCAACACCAAAATTTAAAAAAATTTAGAAATTTTTTATTTGACTCATTTTTTTTATAAATATAAATCACTCATAATTTTATATTACAAAATTAGTGGAGTCTGCTTAAAATAAAAAAAAGAATAGATTTATATAATATAAGATTATAAATGAGTTATACTTATAAAAAATATAAATAAAAATAGCAAGCACTCAAATTTACTTATCATTTTTTTTATCATCTATTGCATTGAGGCAATGTAGCACAAGTATATCTGTCAATTTTATCAATATGATATACAAACAAAGACCAGTGATATTCATTAAATATCATTGTTGTGTTTCTAATAAAAGATTATTTCTATGAAAATAAAACTTGGCATCCTAGTTTTTAATTTGTATCAAATTATCCAGTAGGAGAATTGATTAATGACATCCGGAGTTTACTACCAATAGTTATTTTTTACCTTCTCTTTTATAATTACGAATCAAAAATCAACACTTCAATATTTTTCTGTGACAAATTTGTAATATATTTAACTTTTAATTTTTTAATAACCAATCAACATATGCCACTTATGAGAAACTATAAAAAAGAAAGTAAATACAACTCTCGCAAACAAAATGCATGAAATCCAAAGTGCTAAGACATAGTAAACCAAAAGTTCTATTAATGACATCCAAAATGCCAAGACAGAGTAAACCAATAGTTCTATTAACCATTAAGTGACAATGCATGGAAGGAGTTCTCTAGGCAAAATAAACAACTCACCAATCACCTTCATCTGGCATATGATTTCTAGTGTTCCTCTTTCAATGAAACTCGGCAGAGATGTTAAAAAAAAAAAAAAAATCTATTATACTTGGGCATTTGGGCATATTGGATGGATGTGCAGCGCCAACAAGATATATATGGTGGGGGAGGGTATAGAACAAACAACTCAATCATTTTAATGTATTACTATCATGAATAAACAATTAACAGTCTATTTTGTTTCTTTATTCAATATTGCTCTTATTGTTTGTTGATTTAGATTGCTATCAATGACTGCTGTTACTGGATGAGTTAAAAATAATAAAATTTTCGATTAAGGTTAAATTTTTTGGACTTCTTGTTTTTTGTTGAATAATGGACTGACATTTAGTGGGAAAAAAATATATACTTAATCATCCGTGATAATATCCTAAATTTTTAGCAAAATATAACTTCGAAGTTTCATCAATTCACCTGTTGAGGTACGTATGATATTTCTAAGACCCGAAAGGAAGTTTCTAGCCGTGGTCCCTAGTTTGTAAGATTGTGGTAATTTTGTATAATTTTCAACATGATCAAACATTTGTATGACATGTCATTAGCGAGGTATACCCCGCACTACATGTAGACTCGAATATAGTGAGTCATGAGTAGGAAAAATCTTAATTTTTTTTAATTTATTAAGAAGTTTATTACACTGTATATTACTTCATGGGAATAATTATCTTTGTCCTGTAAAAATTGATATACTAGCCCTCTTGTGGAAGAGGTACCTGCCATATCACCTACTGCTAACGGTAGGAAGCCTGATCGAGGGGAATTCTATAACACAAAATCTTCTTTCCCTCTAATTTTAGGATTCGTTGTAAAAACCGCACAATAATTAGCTAGATTTCGCTCAAAAGAAATCTTACTCAATCGGCTACACTTATCCCCATTCATAGCTTACATGTGAAAAGGTTACATAGTTAATACACAAAAATATTATTAATTTTATTTAAAATAATAAATTTAGTATTAACTTTAAAAAGTAACAGTTTATCTCTTTTTGAATATTTTTACAATAATGTCGTATCCAATAAATTTAGATGAACAGAATTTATCAACTTCGAGAACAAATTTATAGAAATATGTCTGTTTCGAAAATATAATAATCATATAAGTTAATGTCACATCATCGAAACAGATAAATACTGTTTAAAAAATTTCATAACGTATTAGATTTATTAGAAAAAAATTTAAAAAGAGATAAACTGTTATTTTTTATATTGATACTAAATTTATTAATTTAGATAAAATTTACGATATTTTTATATATTAACCCAAAAGTTACGACATAAGAAGTTGCTAATATCGTGCTTGGTAATTGGCTTGAGCACAAATAGGAAGCTTCTTCTTCAATCGTGCAAAATGAAGGTAATATATTGTCCTTCTAGAGCATGTAAAACCAATGAATCTATGGGCTTGAAGTCGAGATAAATATAAGACCCCACCCTGCTTTTTATCCCCTCCTTTTTTTTTTCCTTCTTTTGACCACGCTTGGAATTTCCATTGCTGATGAAACAAAAACTTAAAAAAAGAAATATAAATAGATAAAAAAGGGAAAAATAATAATCTACCATATAATAATTAAAAAAATAGAAGTAGAAGCAAGTTTTGGATTGATAGATAAAAAAAAATAGTGACCGAATAAATGACTACTATAAAAATTTATTTATAATTTTAGGTCTTATGCCCTCTGAACTAAAATTAACTTTAAAATTCGAGTTTTTGTTTATTGTCAAATAAAATCTGCTCAGGTGAACTTATAATCGCTGAACCAATGTTTTGTTGGTATTTTTAATGGATAGATGACATAACCACATTGCCAGATGGCTTCTCCTACAGTTAGTAACGCCTCTGGCCCTCTCTTCCTACCCAAGCCCTTTCCCTCGCGCCCGCGCCCCCCACCCCCCCTCCCCCCACGCCCCATGCATTATATATAATAAGCTTATTCCTCTCCCCCATTTGCCCATTTATAGCCATCTCTCTTGCCACCCTCCCAACTATCTTCTCCAAAGCCAAACTCATTTTATTCTCTCTCTCTCTCTCTCTCTTCTTTGCGTTTTGTGTTGTGTATTATACTGACAAAAAAAAAAAAACTAAGGGAATGGTTGTTCTATCACAGCCAGCTTTAGACCAGTTCTCTTTGATCAGAACGTACAAGCCTGCAGGCTCGTTCACTGGGATTCCAGTGATTGACATGAAGGACCCTGATGCCAAGAACCTTATAGTCAAGGCTTCTGAGGAGTTTGGGTTCTTCAAGTTGGTCAATCATGGAGTCCCATTGGAGTTCATGGCCAGGCTGGAAGCTGAGGCCATCAAATTCTTTAATCTCCCTCAGTCTGACAAGGACAAGGCTGGCCCTCCTGACCCTTTTGGCTATGGCAACAAGAAAATTGGTCCCAATGGTGATGTTGGTTGGGTTGAATATCTCCTGCTTAACACTAACGCCCAAGTCACCTTCCACAAGACTCTCAACGTTTTATGGGAAAACTCACAGATTTTCCGGTAAAATCCTAAATCAAGTCACCTCCTTTTTCTCCTCTCTTCGTGATCCTTTCTGTGGCTTTTTTTTTTTTTTTTTTGAATTCTAAAAAATTAATTAAAGTTTTGAGAGCAGCGGTTGATTATAATCACGCGCTTGGTGGGACAGTTTAAAATATCAAAAACCAATTAAGTTGATTAATTAAATTAATTTCTGTCTTCTTCTTATGTTGGAGTGGCTGTAGCTCTGCAGTGAAGGATTACATATTGGCAGTGAAGAATATGGCTTTTGAAGTACTTGAATTGATGGCTGATGGGTTGGGGATTGAGCCAAGGAATGTGTTAAGTAGGCTGCTCAAGGATGAGAAGAGTGACTCTTGTTTCAGGCTAAACCACTACCCACCCTGCCCTGAGCTGCAAGCATTGAGTGGTAGAAATTTGATTGGGTTTGGGGAGCACACAGACCCACAGATAATATCTGTCCTGAGATCCAACAACACAACTGGCCTGCAAATCTGTATCAGAGATGGGACTTGGGTTTCAGTCCCACCTGATCAGACCACCTTCTTTATTAATGTTGGTGATGTCTTGCAGGTAAAAAATTTTATGACACCCTTTTATTATTTTTTTTCCCTATATATATATATATATATATATATATATAATTAATTGCTTCCAACTGAATTCAAACTCAAATTTGAGACTTTTATTAGTGCTTGAGATTACTCCGGTACTAATTGAATTATGGCTCGTGGAGCTTGTTAAACTGTGTGTAATAATTTGTGCTAACTATTAAGTTTTCCTTTTCTTATTGATTCTCCCTCTTTTTGTCAAAAGTGCTGTTATGCCAAGTCAAAAAGAATCTTTTTTCTAAATTCCCATTCAGTAGTCATCTAGTGGTCCCTACCCAATTCACAAGTAAAAGTTTCATACTTATGGGACTTGGACTTGGGACCCCTTGCTTTAATCTTTTTATTAAATTTTGAGTGGGGGTTTTGGATGCAGGTTATGACTAATGGAAGGTTTAGGAGTGTGAAACACAGGGTTCTGGCTGACCCAGTGAAGTCAAGAGTCTCTATGATATTCTTTGGTGGTCCACCTTTGAGTGAAAAGATAGCACCTTTACCTTCACTAATGGCAGAAGGAGAAGAGAGCTTGTACGAAGAGTTCACATGGTGTGAATACAAAACTTCTGCATACAAATCTAGGTTGGCTGATTACAGACTTGGGCTGTTTGAGAAAAATGCAGCCCATTAAAATGTGGTCAAATTCCCAATTTAGCAAAATTTAGGGGTTTTGTCAAAGCGCAGAATAGGTTTCCAGGAAGTTGACTCTCCTTTGCCATAGATGGAAAGAAAACAGGTTGTTCTTTTACTGTTCCTTACTATGACTTTGCCTTTTTTGTAATTTTCCTTTTCATCTTTCTGGTTTCTTTTTTTTTTTTTTTTCAAAATTTTCTTTGTCTATCTCTATCTCTGTCTTTCTCTGGTTTAAATGTAACAGCAAGTTCAGTTCCAGTATGAAAGTCTATCATCATCATGTCATCATGTATGCCCTGGCTAAAAGCTATGCAAGATTTTCGAATATGACCCTGAAATTCTTTTTTACTCCTTTTGCCTTCCCAACCCAAAACCATTTGGGGACCAATCTATTTGCAAATATGAACACTATTGAAATGCTTCAAGCAATTGTTAGATGGAAGATCATACATAAAACTCGGTCAACTTAATTGTCATGGAGAAAACTGGTTATGGATGTATTCATCCTGTGTATAGCAAAGTCTAGTAATTCATAGAGACCAATTAACAATTAATTTAACTGATTCTAAGCACAATTTTCTACCATTATTATTATTAATTACACATCTGTGTTCCTTAAATTGTACCATTAATATCCGTCAAAAAAATTGTACCATTAATATAATATATGAATTCGTCTAGGATAATTAAAATTAGCTGCGTCTATGTTATACATCCGATATTATTACCCCAGGAGCCTCGAGGTATCCTACACCACTTATCTCAGCTTATGTGGCAGGCAGCTCTTTTCCAATCAGATTTCCAATTGTGAACACTTTTCTCGATTATTTTCGCAAAAAAAAATTATCACCATCACATCATACTATGAATCACAAAAGTTTTTATAAAGATTATTTATTGACACAATAATGATACGGATAATAACGTCTCTGCAGGCCAAATTGGCCCACCTCCGCAGACAAGCATGTGTAAAAATTAATTGGGTTGCCTGGCAAATTCATAGAAAGTTGTTATCGCTGCCATTCAGAAAGAAAAACATCTTCAGCTGATACCAATTCAACGGTAAAGGTAGCCTGCAGTTGCTGAAAACTCGGACGTGAGGTATTAGAGAATTTAGTGTTTCAAATTTACCATTGTTCAACTTCCAAGTTAACTGCAAGGTGTAAACTCAAAAGTGAAATCCTCAGTAAGTATAATTTTTACCTCAAATCTTCCTAATTTTACACTCACGTAATCATTCTCAGCTCAAAATTGATTGAAACCCCCAACTTGCCAGTGAAAGGAAGTGATTTTACATAATATTTCTATTGATAAAACAGTTCATACACCAACTTTTTTGGGTTCAATGGTTTGGTTTTTATATGGGCCCCCCCAGTTACCCCACCAGAAAGGGAAAGGCTAAGAAGATTCTGACAGAGAAAGGGTTTAATTACAACAACTCAGGTCGCTCTCTAAAGAGTCTTCATTGACCATCCAAGTGCGTTCACTATCTCAGTCACATCCCCATTTTCTGACTCAGCAATTCATCACCATTAATTCTACGCAGAAGGACATGCTTGCCGTTGATTTTGAGGAACTTTTTTTTTCTCATTTATATAGCTGAAAATGTAGTTTTTTTTTTTCTGAAAAAAGGTTTAAAGTTAGGAGGGATGTCCTTTTTTTTTTTAATTGATGGGCACTTATAATCTACTAGAGATTTATTAAGAAAACTTACTTATCACTCATTCACAAAAGGATTTTAATAATAATAAAAAAAATTTAAATTTAAGACGAAATATATTAAAAATTAAATTTTTAATCAATGAACTTACCCTTGTAAACTCAAAATGTAGCTGTGGACATTGAAATGGAAAGGGACAGAAGGAAAAATAGCTTCCTCACTGCTATTCAACGACCCCTTCTCTGATTTGGTCTACAATAATAGCAAAGATCAACATTGATAATGAAGCACTTTATTGGTGATGTCGAAAGTAGTCTTCTTCAGGACCACCTTGGAGAATTAATATCAAGTAGCAATCCATGAGGTCATGTGATTTATCAGTTATAGGGGTGACTGTGTCTGGTAAGAATAAGATTGACACGTTCAAACCTTGAAATAAACAAATCAATAGTTAATAACCGCACCCCTAAAGGGAGCTTCCAAGTCTGCATCCCCCATCCCTGAACACTCTAGAGCCATATCGAAAAACATATATACACAAAGGTTTTGAATTGCTAGTTGCAGTTGATTTCCAGACTCATATGATTATTCCAACTGATTCAGTCCCAATTATAACTGCATAAGATGATCCGAATTCGCCGTAATTGAATCAAACCCAGTTTGCATTGATTACAGAATTCAATTACTCATAACTTTAAAACACCTAAAATTGATTGACTTAAAATTCAAATAATTGGAATCTGCATAACCCAAAAATGTTAATATAAATTATCTAAATTTATAAATCAATAAATTCGAAATTTGATGCATTTGAAACACAATATACTAAAAAATTGAGCGACGCGAGATCTAAAACAATCTTGCTCGAATTTGACTTGTCTTGCTCTTTTGATCACCTCTAATTACGGCTACACAGTGCTGGTGATAACTACAGTATCACAGTATCATGGCTGCAAAAGCAGTCCCAAGCTGCAATTTAATATCTTGTCGTACCAGCCTATTGGCTAGTTATGAGGTACACATGACTTCAGGATAACCTCCAGCTCAGTGGATCTGATCAAACACCTTTATAAGATTGGTCATAAAAAAGTTATATATATATATATATATAAAATGGAAAACATGTGGGATTTGATCAATCAACTTTTCAAAGATCAGGGATGGGGCAGCCATCAAGCAGCTCTTTTTATCCATTACTGCATTCCAAAAGGTACAATGAAATGACCAGACAGTATTATCCAAGAGAAGAATTAAAAATGAGCTTATTACGTGAATTTATAAAGAGTTATTTAAAAAATATGTGATTTATTTAATAATATTTAATAATTTATTTATTTTTATTAAAATTAATATATTTTATATAATTCAACACATAATTACGTATTTACTCTGTATCTAATTTGGTTTCGGTACAAAGGATTTCTCAAAATGGCCCATGGATATATTTTTTTTTTATGGCCCATGGATTTTATTCAATTGAAAATCTCAAGTTTTGCGGCAGACTTAAGATGCTTTTCGCTCTTCAACGCTTTAAATGTAATAATCGTTCTTGTCACGTCTTACAAATTTAAATCAAAAGGACGGTAGTTTTTGAATTTTCTATAAAACCAACGGCGAAGAGATGTATTTATAGAGTGAAGCAACATTTTTTTCAGAAAGTAGATTAATGAGAATGATCACGACATGTTTTAGAGTCGAGGAAATGGTGGCCAAAAATTGCATTCAGCCTAATTACACTATATCCGAAGATACTCAGAGGTTGGAGGTATATCATATTTTTGACATTGTTTATCTTTTTTTTTTTAATTAAAATGTCAATTATGCTGTCAATTACATAATTAGAGTTACTTCCCTCATTTTCGAAAATTTCATACCTCATTTTTAAGATTAGATTCCACAACATAAGAAATATCGGTATAAATTTTTAACTATAGAAGCATCCTCCGACAGTTTGTTTATCATTTGATAAATGTATTATGACATTTTATTTTTTGGCACGGAATATAGTCAGCTGGGACGAGGACGTGTGGATCGCGACGCACCACATATTGGGACCATATAATTGCTCCCATTTGAGGCAGCTGACATTTTTTTGTGATAAATGTTTGGTCATAAGGAAACTGATATTTCAAGAAAAAGTAATAATATTAATTCTGACTTAATATTATGATTAAACATTCCGAATATATTTACAAGAAAAAAATAAAATTAAAAAAGAATGAGAAAATTTTATTAAATATAATATATCTTAATTTAATTTAATTTTCTTTTGTTTTTAAGGCATTCAATAAAATTTATGAGATCAATTTAGAATGAATAGCATTATTCTTCAAGAAATTATTCAACTCAAAGTTTTAATTTAAGTTGTGATATGAAATCCATACGACTCATATATTAATCGAGTAAAATACATCATTGGCCGCCTCAATCTACAGAAAAATGCGCTTCCCTAACATAAATAGACCATTTGAATGACTTCTATAAAGGATACTTACATGTCGAGATTAGAATTTATATTTTAGAGATTTTAAATTTTAATTTAAAAAATAAGAATATAAAATTTATGAAAACGAAAATAAAAATCTCAATTATAAAGTTTATGGCTGATAGGACTTCCTAAAAATAAAAAATAAAAAATCCATTGTGATTATAGAATCAACTTCCTCAGGGCCTGTTTGGACACGATGTCTGTTGTTTATTTCTGTTTTTTATTTTCTGTTTTTTGTTTTTGCTGTTTGCTAAATTTTTGTGTTTATTACTGTCAATCTTTATTTTTATTTTCTATAAGAATAAAAAAATAGATAGAAAAAGAATAGTGAGAGAAATGGTAAAAATAGTATGAATATAGAGAGAAAAATGAGAGAGAGAGAGAGAGAGAAAGAGGGTAGAGAGAGAATGAGTAGAGAGAATGGTAGAGAGAGAAAAAGGAGAGAGAAAGAGAGAAGAAAGAGAATGAGTAGAGAGAATGATAGAAAGAGAAAGGGATGAGAAAGAATGAGTAAATAGAATAGTAGAGAGAGAAAAATGAGAGAGAGGGTAGAGAGAGAATGAGTAGAGAAAATGACAGAGAGAGAAAAGAGAGAGAGGGTAGAGAAAGAACGAGTAAAGAGAATGATAGAGAGAGAAAAGAGAAATAACGAGTAAAGAAAATGATAGAGAGAGAAAAATGAGAGAGAGGGTAGAGAGAGAATGAGTAGAGAGAATAGTAAAACAAGAAAAAAGAGAGAGAGTCTAGGTAGAGAGAGAATGAATAGAGAGAGAAAAAGAGAAAGAGAGGGTAGAGAGATAATAGTAGAACGAGAAAAAGGAGAGAGAATGTGGGTAGACAGAAAGGAGAGAGAATTTGGGTAGATAGAGAATGGTAGAGAGAAAGAGAGAGAGAACAAGTAGAGAGAATGATAGAGCAAAAAAAAGAAGAGAGAATGGTAGAGATGAAAAATGAGAGAGAGAGCGGGTATAGAGAGAATGAGTAGAGAGAATGGTTGAGGGAGAAAAAGGAGAGAGAGAGAGTGGTTAGAGGAAGAATTAGTAGAGAGAATGGTAGAAAGAGAAAAACGAGAAAGAAGGTAGAGAAAGAATGAGTAGAGAGCGAAAAGAGAGAGAGGGTAGAGAGAGAATGGTAAAGATAGAAAATGGGAGAGAGAGTAGAGAGAGAATGAGTAGAGAGAGAAAATAGAGAGAGGGTAGAGAGAGAATGGTAGAGATAGAAAAGGGAAGAAAGGGTAGAGAGAGAATGAGTAGCGAGAGAAAAAATATAGAGGGATAGAGAGAGGATGAGTAAAGAGAGATATGATAAAGAGGGTGTATAAAGAGAGAAAATGTTGTGAGAGAAAGTATAGAAAAAAAAGTGAAAAATAATTTTCTCAATTTGTTTTTTTTCTTTAAAAAACACTTTTAACTTTTCAACAAAAAATAGAAAAAAAATCAATATCAAATATATTTTATGTTTTTTTCGTGAAAAATAAACAGAAAATAGAAAACAAAATTCATTCCAAACGAACCTCAATGATTTGTTAAAAATATTTCATGACTACTTTTTCCCATTCCATAGCATTCCTGTAAATATTAGCTGCAATACAATACAGATTTGCTGTCAAAGCTTAAAACCCTTCAAATTGGAGAAGGAACTTAAGATACCATTTGTCGAAGTGGAATCAAGGATTGTATGTCCTGACGTTGTATTGGATATTGGTTTGGGGGGGCGGGGTGTGGGGGGTGTGGTCTGGATGCTAAATTTCATGTCCGAATCTGCAATATAATACTCTACGCGTATGAAGCCACGCTGAGAAAAGGATTAGGAAGGAAGGAAAACAGATAGAAGGGATGTAAGACGAGGAAAAGTAGAGGGAAAATTGGCTTCGACTGGACTCTGTAAACATTAAAAAAAAAAAAAGAAAGAAAAAGACAACAAAAAAAATCAATAGTCGACTTATTCCTTTCGCTTGTGTGCTTTCACACGGAAAAGTCGACTTATTCCTTTCTCACGCATGCTTTCACACGGAAAAGTCAGAAAAGTCGACTTATTCCTTTCTCACGCGTGCTTTCACACGGAAAAGTCGACTTATTCCTTTCACATGGAAAAGTCGACTTATGCCTTTCACACGCGTGCTTTCACACGAGAGGGGAAACCCTATAAATAGGCCCCTGCCCCTCAGTTCAAAACAGATTCAGCAAATCTGTAAACAGAAAAATCCAGAGAATTTGAGAGAAAAAGAAAATTTTGAAAATCTCTCAAGAAAATTTCTCCTTTTCTTACATGCTTTTACGCTGCAGTATACTCTCCTAATTCCTTTTTGAGAGATATTTCAGGGGTAAGGCCCAAAAAATTTGCTGTTTCCATTTCCAAAGTTATTTTTAGATTTATATTCTCCGATCGCCTTAGATCTGAATTTATGAGAATATAAATATGAAAATATCAAATTACTACAAATCCGGCTGGGATTAAGTCTCAAACGGCCCTCAGCAAAATTCAGGCAACTCATCCGAGAACAAGTCCCTTCGACCGTCGGTGAAATTAAGCCAGATCGACTCAGATCAAGTCTCTGCGGTTCTTAACCGTAATCAAAACGTCCAAATCAGATCCAGTTTCAGTCTACCTAGTTCAAGAAAAAGCTGTGGAAATTATTTCTGTCAAGATCAAGTTCGTGCAGCCCTTGACGGAGTCAAAAACGGAACACTAATCAGAGGATCTACGGAGATCGACCCCACGTAAATTTTCTTTTATTTTACAATTTTTATTTGTAATTTATTTTTGTATTTTTGAGTTTAATTGTTTTAGACTCGAAATTTACGCTTTACAAATTTTTGGCACGCTCGGTGGTACATCTTCACCTCCCATCTCTTGTTCCTTAAAAAAAAAAAAAAAATGTAAAAGGGGAGCCGAGACAAAAAAAAAAGACAAAAAGACAAAAAAAGTAAAAAAGTTAAAAAAAAAGTAAAATAGTAAAAAAAAGTAAAAGTAAAAAAAGTAAAAAGTAAAAAGTAAAAAGTAAAAAAAAAAAAGTGAAAAAAAAAAATTTTACAGGTGTTCAGCACATCAAATGGCACCAAAAAGAAATACAGCTGCCGGTACCAACAAAAAAGTAACGGCTCCACTGCCTGCATCAACTACCCTACCTGGGTACGCAGGTCCAGAAACCCGGGGACGGACACAATTTCTTGCCGTCCAAACCCAAAATAATATCGAAATGGAGAGTCCACAGCTCGCACAACAGGATCTCTCCCCTGACTCTCTTGCCACATGGAGGAGTCGATCACCCACCCCGATCGAAGTCGGGGGCAACACGACGAAGCCCGCTCAACAGAATCCAACTCATTCTGTAGAGATCCACACAGAGGAATCAGAAGAGTTCTCTCCCCCAGTCTTTCCCAGAGCCTCATCTGTTGCCGTCATGATGACCAACACAACCAGTACAGAGGAAAGAATTTCAGAATTGGAGAATAAAATATTGCAGCTGATCAGAGTCGTGGAGGAAAAAGATCAACAGATCGCCGCTCTTAAAGGAAAGGCCCCGATCCAAGTTGATCCTGAAATTCGCGGAGAGCAACCATATCCACCCGGTTTCACTCCAGAAGCCACACTAGCTGACGTCTTCACTGCAGAAAAGCGACCAGGTAGTTCTACACAGCTGCCACCCTCAAATTCTGTAGCTTCGTTATCTGTTCAACAATTGCAGGAAATGATAGCCAATACGATCTGACTGCAACAAGCTACATCCTTCCAAGGATCACAGATGTACGTCAAACCGTACACCAGACGGATCGAAAGTCTCAACATGCCCTTGGGCTACCAGCCGCCCAAATTTCAACTATTCGACGGACAGGGGCGATCCCAAACAGCACATCGCCCACTTCGTTGAAACCTGCAACAACGCAGGGACTTATGGAGATCTCTTGGTGAAGCAGTTTGTTCGTTCACTCAGGGAGACCGCTTTCACCTGGTTTATAAATCTTGAACCAGAATCGATCGATAGTTGGGAACAGCTACAACGAGAGTTTGTCAACAGATTTTTCAGCACTCGAAGGACGGTAAGTATGATGGAGCTTACCAGCACCAAACAAAGGAAAGGAGAGCCCGTTGTCGAATACATCAACAGATGGCGTGCCCTCAGCTTAGACTGCAAAGATCGCCTGACGGAGACTTCTGCCGTAGAGATGTGCATCCAGGGAATGCATTGGGAGCTGTTATACATCTTGCAGGGTGTCAAACCCCGAACCTTCGAAGAATTGGCGACCCGCGCACATGATATGGAGATCAGCATCCAGACCTCTGGAGGCACGGTTCCCATCCAGTTGGACCAGCAAGGGGGCAGAAGGGAGCTTAAGAAACCCAACAGCTCCGGAAAAGAAAAAGAAGTGACGACTATTGAAGCCGCACCAGTAAAAGCGGGCGCCAAAGCTAAGGTAAATCCTCCGACCCAAATAACTCAGCCAAAACAACAGGAAAGGCGGAAGGTGACATTGCGAGAGTTGGAGCAAAAGCAGTATCCATTCCCTGACTCAGACGTCCACGACATTCTTGAACAACTCTTGGAGGCAAAGCTGATCGAACTCCCAGAGTGCAAACGGCCGAATGAAAAGGATCGAGTCAGCGATCCGAGATTCTGCAAATATCATCGGATAGTAAGTCATCCGACCGAGAAGTGTTTCGTTCTGAAGGAGCTAATCATAAAGCTCAAGAATCAGAATAAAATCATTCTGGACCAGGAAGGCATAACCTCGGCAAACCAGACCACCATCACTTCAAAACCATCAGAAGAGGTGACACACCGTAAGGAGGAGCCGCTCGACAACAAAAAGTCGACAACGGAGAAGGTATATGAAGCTCTCCAAACCCTTCTTGCTAACCCTCAGCTGTTTATAGCTTTGCAATCAACAGAAGTGTGGCAAAATCAAGTCAGTAATACTCTCCAGACCTCAGCTGAATCACAGTTATCAAATGATTCTAACTCAGCGGAGCAGTAGATGGACCAAAATCATGTCGGATGTTACTCTGCTATCTCATTTTCAGATGAGGATCTCCTGCTGGGGTCCAAACCCCACAATCGGCGGCTGTATGTATCAGGCTATGTGAAGAACAGAAGGTCTGACGTATTCTGATCGACGATGATTCGGCAGTTAATATTATCCCAAAATCCACCATAATGGAGCTCGGCATCGGTGTTGATGAATTATCAGACAGCCGCTTGATGATTCATGGCTTTAATCAAGGAGGACAAAAAGCAATTGGGATGATTCGCTTGGAGCTAACTATCGGTAATCTCACTTCTAGCACTCTGTTTCATGTGATCGATGCACGTACCACGTATAAAATATTGCTAGGACGACCGTGGATTCATGGAAATGGAGTTGTGCTCTCAAGCCTGCATCAGTGCTTCAAGTACTACAATGGTGGTGTTCAAAAGGTCATTGCTGACTTAAAGCCGTTCGATGATGCTGAATCACATTTGGCGGATGCAGTCTTCTACACCGACACAGACAATCCGGAGATCATTCCATCAAAAGCTACTTGGACTGGGGGCATCCATAAAAAGGGAAAAGGTGTCGAAGAACCTGTCAATGCCCAACCCCAGGCTTCAACAAATGAAAAGCTGCCATAGCCTGCTGAACTCCGTCCGAAGGATGTTGCATCTTCAAGCTCAACTCCAGTCCTACGCTATGTACCGAAGTCACGACGCTCAGAAGGTCAACCCCCTTTCTCTTATTGTATTGATCTTAAACAGGAGCAAGGTCATAGCCAACCCAAGACAAAAGAGCTGCATAACCTGAAGGAGACTTACACTCTGCCGATACCAAAGATTGAGCCGGTTTTGTCCTCAAAACCATTAAAAGGCTTCGTCAAACCACACACAGGGGCAGTCGAAGGCGGTTCACTTCCAGAAAGAAGAACACATGAAGGATTTGATCCTAATGCATACAAGCTTTTAGCAAAGGCGGGCTATGACTTCTCAAACCCGAGCACAATGGGTACGCTGCCGTCCACACATGGCGCTACTTCTCAAACATTGCAGTCCCGACCTGGCTTAGGTTATCAGGAGAAGTCACCTGTGTGGATCACGCTAAAGAGCCGAAGCCGAGCAGTTGATGCACGTGCCGTCACCACCACCACCAAACAAGACAAGCTTATCCAGTCAAACAAAGAAGGTGAAGTCAGAGGCTCTACATTTCATGTCACAATTAGCGAGGAGGCTGATTCCGACTCATCAGATGGTGAAGTGAAGGAGGCTCCCCCGGAACTTGAAGATGGTGGCCAAGCAACTGTTGATGAACTCAAGGAGGTCAATCTTGGCTCTCCGGAAGATCCTCGACCTACATTTGTAAGTTCTTTACTTACTGTAGAAGAAGAGCAAGAATATGTTCAGGTATTAAGTCAATATAGGGACGTGTTCGTATGGAGTTACAAAGAAATGCCTGGACTTGATCCGAAAATTGCGGTGCATCGTCTAGCAGTAAAGAAGGGTGTTCGTTCTGTCAAGCAGCCACAACGACGGTTCCGCCCGGAACTCATTCCACAAATCGAGGAGGAGGTGAACAAGCTGATCAATGCTGGCTTCATCCGAGAGGTCACCTACCCAACGTGGATTGCCAACATAGTCCCGGTAAGAAAGAAGAATGGGCAGTTGAGGGTATGTGTTGATTTTCGAGATCTTAACAGGGCCTGCCCGAAAGATGACTTTCCGTTACCCATAACGGAGATCACAGTCGATGCAACAACGGGTCACGAAGCATTGTCTTTCATGGATGCTTCTTCAGGCTATAACCAAATCAGAATGGCACCAGAAGACGAGGAGTTGACAGCATTCCGCACCCCAAAAGGTATATACTGCTACAAAGTTATGCTGTTTGGATTGAAAAATGCTGGTGCCACTTATCAACGTGCTATGCAAAAAAATTTTGATGACATTCTGCACAAGATTGTAGAATGTTATGTTGATGACTTAGCTGTAAAGACTAAGAAGCGCAAAGACCACCTCGAGGATCTCAAGACAGTGTTCGAAAGACTTCAGAGACATCAGCTCAAAATGAACCCTCTCAAGTGTGCATTCGGTGTCACATCAGGAAAGTTTCTTGGATTCGTGGTGCGCCATCGTGGAATCGAAGTTGATCAGTCAAAGGTTGAGGCAATTTAAAAGATGCCTGAACCTAAAAACCTGCACGAGCTGCGAAGTCTACAAGGAAAGCTGGCTTACATTCGCCGTTTTATCTCCAATTTAGCTGGGAGATGTCAACCTTTCCATCGGTTGATAAAGAAGGATGTCAACTTCGAGTGGGACGAAGCTTGCAGCAAAGCCTTTGAAAGCATAAAGAAGTATCTTTCCAATCCACCGGTCTTAGGTGCTCCAATTCAAGGAAAGTCATTGATTCTCTACATTGCAGCGCAGGAAAGATCTTTGGGAGCCCTACTTGCACAGGAAAATGAGCAGGGAAAGGAAGTTGCCCTGTATTACTTGAGCAGAACACTAAACGGTCCGGAGCTGAGTTATTCGCCCATTGAAAAGACATGTCTAGCACTGTTCTTTGCCATTGACAAGCTGAGGCACTACATGCAGGCTCACACGGTACGTCTCATTGCCAGAGCTGATCCTGTCAAATATATCTTATCTAGACCAATCCTGTCAGGACGACTTGCCAAGTGGGCAGTAATCCTACAAAGCTACGACATTGTCTACGTGCCTCAAAAAGCAGTCAAAGGACAAGCTCTAGCAGACTTCCTTGCAGATCACCCTGTTCCGTTAGATTGGGAGTTCACAGACGATTTTCCAGATGAAGAGGTCTTTTACATTGAGACACTGCCACCATGGACGATGTTCTTTGATGGTGCAGCAAGCCGTGATGGTGCTGGTGCCGGTATAGTGTTTGTCACTCCTCAACGACAAATGCTACCATATGCTATCATTCTCGGTGAGTTATGTTCAAATAATGTTGCTGAAGACCAGGCTTTGATCATTGGTCTTCAAATGGCTGTCGATATGAAGATTCCAACTATAGAAGTCCATGGAGATTCCCAACTCGTCATCAACCAACTTATAGGGTTGTATGACGTGAAGAAAGAGGATCTTGCGCCTTACCATCAACGTGCTCGACAGCTAATGGATGAATTTGAAAGCATCACCTTGGAGCATGTGCCTCGAAGAGAAAATACTCAGGCAGACGCATTGGCTAACTTGGCCACCTCTCTTGCAAAGTCAGAAATCCAGGCTACAGTTGTTGCCGTATGCCAGAAATGGATAGTGCCACAGAAGGATGATGAAGAAACTACAGCAGCCAACGCTGTATCTGTACGTCTTGCAGAGGACGAGGATTGGCGCCAACCAATCATTGATTACCTACAGCATGGGAAGCTGCCCGAAGATCGTGGTCATAAGACAGAAATTCAACGACGAGCTCCCCGCTTCATATATCTCAAGGATGCTCTGTATCGAAGGTCTTTTGATGGAGTTTTACTTCGTTGCCTAGGCAATGAAGAGGCAAAACAGGCTCTCACTGAAGCACATTCTGGTGTTTGTGGCGGACATCAATCCGGGCCTAAGTTGCACTTCCAACTCAGAAGGATGGGATACTACTGGCCAACCATGGTACGTGATTCCATTGAGTTTGCTAAAACTTGTCAAGCTTGTCAATTTCATGCCAATTACATACATCAACCACCGGAGCCACTCCATCCAACTGTCTCATCCTGGCCCTTTGAAGCTTGGGGTCTCGACTTAGTGGGGCCCTTGCCAAAGTCATCCCTAGGTCACCTTTACATCCTCGCAGCAACATACTACTTCTCAAAATGGGCTGAAGCCATTCCACTTAGAGAGGTAAAGAAGGAGCATGTTGCCAATTTCATCCGGACTCAGCTGATCTATCGCTATGGAGTCCCTCGATTCATCATCACTGATAATGGTAAGCAGTTCTACAACAGCTTAATCGACAAGCTCTGCGAGAAGTTCAAGTTCAAGCAGTACAAGTCATCCATGTACAATGCCCCGGCAAATGGCTTGGCTGAAGCATTCAACAAGACCTTATGCAACCTGTTGCGAAAGGTAGTCTCTAAATCCAAAAGAGATTGGCATGACAGAATTTCTGAGGCATTATGGGCGTATCGTACAACTTACCAGACTCCAACACAGGCGACGCCATACTCACTTGTCTACGGTGTCGAAGCAATACTGCCGTTGAAAACACAGATTCCATCTCTGCGCATTGCGGTTCTGGAAGGACTCACCCAGGAGGAGAATGCTCGCCTACGTCTGGATGAGTTAGAAGCTCTCGATGAAAGGAGGCTCGAAGCACAACAGCAACATGAGTGCTACCAAGCCCGGCTCACCAACACGTTCAACCGCAAGGTCCGCCCTCGATCTTTTCAAGTTGGAAACCTTGTTCTTGCAGTGCGACGGCCCATCAACATGAAGCATCGGCCTGGTGACAAGCTTACTTCCAAATGGGATGGGCCATACTTAGTGCAGGAGGCCTACACTCACAACGCTTACATGCTGTCAGACCAAGAAGGCGTCCGAATCGACCCGATCAATGGTAAATTTTTGAAACAGTATTATGTGTAAATATGTTTTTATAAAAAAAAAAATCAAAAAAAAAGAAAAAAAGAAAAAAAAAGAGAAAAGAAGAAAAAAAAATAGAAAAAAAAAAGAGAAGAAAAAAAAAAGAAAAAAAAGAAAAAAAGTTCGGAAGTCCCGATCTGAAAGTCCAAGCGAAAATCCAAACCCGAAAATCCAAGCCCAAACACTTGAGTCCAAATCAGAAAACTCAAGCCCAAACCAAAAAATCAAAACCCAAACACTCAACCCAAATCCAAAAGTCCAAGTCCAAAACCCAAATACTCGACCCAAATCCAAAAATCTAAATCTAAAACCCAAACACTCGACCCAAATCCAAAAATCTAAGTCTAGAAGCCCAAACACTCGACCCAAATCCAATCCAAAACCCAAAACCCAAAAATTCCAAGTCTCAGACACAGTCCAGAACCCAAGTTCAAAATCCAATCCAACTCCTGGCCCGCATGAGTATAAACTGTGAACGGCCCAAAAATATAAAAGCGACGGAGGGTTTGAGTCTGAAACTCAGCATCAGTCTCAACCGATCTTCACCACATACCAAGACCTTTGCTCCTCTGCCACAAGAGAGATGGAACCAGTTGCAGAACCTCAAGACAAGGGAGAAGAAAGATCACCCCTCACAAGGTGGCAACCGACCACGGCACAACTGCAAATTTTGGAGGAAGTCTTCCACAACAATGGAGGTATTATTCTTAGTGCATCTCAAATTTACCAACTTGTCTCACGATTGCACTCGCTCGGGGCAATCGAAGGAAAATATGTGTTTTATTGGTTCCAGAATCGGAGAAGCAGGAAGAAACCAGCACTGAGAACTGCTTCTCCCAAAGAACAGTCTGTCGTTCCGATAGTAAATCCCACTGGTACAGCTTCGCACTCAAATGAAGCAGGTCTGAGTTCTTCCACTGCAATAGTCTCTCCACGATATGTTCATCAAAGTCGTAGCCCATGGGAGAATGCATGCTGGTCCTGGTGGTCTTACGGAGTCAGCCAAGGGTTCATCCCTCCTAGATACTTAAGTCTAGGAGGAATTTTTCTAACAGAAAGGAGTCATTCCGGCGAAATTTCGCCTCTCTTTCCAGAATATTCCGGCAGCATCAACCAGCCGGAAAGTGACGTCAACATCATCGGCCCACCAGACGAGGCCGAGCTTGACTTGGAGCTGCGCCTTGGGCCCCTCTAGGACGGCCGACAAGATAAGGTGCAACGACTTTGGCAGCACACGGTAACGACTTCTGCAGCACACGGCAACGACTTCTGCAACACACGGAAGTTCTTCGATCAAGAAGTTGGAGGCGCACGAGCTAAGAAAAGAAGGAGTAGTCTTCCTCGAGGGATCCCTAAAAGCCCTCGAAACTCAGTCTCCAATGCCATCGGTGTCATGGAGTTCCAACTACTCTCCTTAGTTCACATCTACCACAGAGGGATGAGAAGCTGCAATCATCCTAATCTTCCTTTGGATGCGGCGACGTACAGGGAAGTTCCAACTACTCTCCTTACGTCGAAGCAGACTTGGGAATCATCACTACAGTCAGTCTCTCTGTGTGCCGGTCTTGAAGTTTCGAGGTGCTGGGCCTTCCTCTTGGGGAGGTTCAAGTTCTTTGCCTACCGGATCATCCTCACCAGAGCTTTGGAACTTCAAAGAACCTTTACAAGCATTTGCGATCTATGGAAGCTCGAATGCACCTGGAGCCAAGGCTTCAATTTCTATATTGGCTGGGCTGCTAACTTTCTCAAGATCGTATCGGATTCCTATTGCGATCCAACAACAGCAGGCACGGTCAAAGATAGAAGACTCCAAGATTCAATGTTCATCAGGACGTTTCCAAGTTTCAAACTGGACTTCAAGACTCGGTGCGGATCACGTCTGCAAAGTTCTTCCTTACCGACCCTTGAAGTGGGGGCATTTGTAAACATTAAAAAAAAAAAGAAAGAAAAAGAAAAAAAAAATCAATAGTCGACTTATTCCTTTCGCATGTGTGCTTTCACACGGAAAAGTCGACTTATTCCTTTCTCACGCATGCTTTCACACGGAAAAGTCAGAAAAGTCGACTTATTCCTTTCTCACGCGTGCTTTCACACGGAAAAGTCGACTTATTCCTTTCACATGGAAAAGTCGACTTATACCTTTCACACGTGTGCTTTCACACGAGAGGGGAAACCCTATAAATAGGCCCCTGCCCCTCAGTTCAAAACAGATTCAGCAAATCTGTAAACAGAAAAATCCAGAGAATTTGAGAGAAAAAGAAAATTTTGAAAATCTCTGAAGAAAATTTTTCCTTTTCTTACATGTTTTTACGCTGCAGTATACTCTCCTAATTCCTTTTTGAGAGATATTTCAGGGGTAAGGCCAAAAAAATTTGCTGTTTCATTTCCAAAGTTATTTTTAGATTTATATTCTCCGATCGCCCTAGATCTGAATTTATGAGAATATAAATCTGAAAATATCAAATTACTACAAATCCGGCTGGGATTAAGTCTCAAACGGCCCTCAGCAAAATTCAGGCAACTCATCCGAGAACAAGTCCCTTCGACCCTCGGTAAAATTAAGCCAGATCGGCTCAGATCAAGTCTCTGCGGTTCTTAACCGTAGTCAAAACGTCCAAATCAGATCCAGTTTCAGTCTACCCAGTTCAAGAAAAAGCTGTGGAAATTATTTCTGTAAAGATCAAGTTCGTGCAGCCCTTGACGGAGTCAAAAACGGAACACTAATCGGAGGATCTACAGAGATCGACCACACGTAAATTTTCTTTTATTTTACAATTTTTATTTGTAATTTATTTTTGTATTTTCGAGTTTAATTGTTTTAGACTCGAAATTTACGCTTTACAGACTCGAACATGAAAGGAAAGGCAAATTATTAATTCTCCTAATGTTCTAAAAGTATTAAGTGTGAGGAGGAAATTAAGAAAGTAAAAAATCAAAGAAATCTTGGTTTGAAAAAATAGTCCAAAAGAAGAGAGGAAAAAAAATAATTTGTACTAGGATAAGAATTTTACTCTTGCTTGAAAAATTATACGCCTTAATAGAACCAAAAGCTAATTATCCTTAAAAAATAAAACATAGCGAAAATGTATATCTTATTTTTATTAAAAAGATTGTCTATTAGATTTGTTGTAACTCTTAGCTAGCTTTGCTTCTTTTTGTTTGGTTTTAATTTTAAAGGTATTAAATTCAATTCAACTTAGGATATTCAATGAAATTTAATTTAATTTCTTGTGGGTATATATTTTTAAATAAGCGTTGAATTGAATTCTGTTGTTTTGTGAAAACACGTCTAACTGATAAAATGAATTGAGCAGTTAAAAGAAAGATAAAATGAATTGAACTAAAATCTTTTGTTTTGTGAAAATACTTCTGAATAATAAAAAGAAATGATTTTTTTAACAGCAAGATAATTTTATTCATGGATACCACCAACGCCTGGGCCCTTAAAAGACAGCACCATGGAAATGTGCTGAAAATTATTAGTTTTACCTCAAGGAAAGTCTTGGTGGTTAAGAAATGCAGGGAAACACAAGAATGCAAAATCAAAATTTGAGTAGGATTTAAATAAATAACAAATAAATAAATTTAATATTATATCTCAACTCGAAACTTTAAAGCACTAAACTTAGGTGTCATTTCCACTTATATGATAATTGATTCTCTTTCTCACCTTCAATGTGAAATTCTTTAATAATACAATTCACAAATAAAATTCCAACAAAAAGTTAAACTTTTATATTCAATCTTCTCATAAAGAAAGTGTGTAATTGATTTGATGGAGAATTACTCCAACTATATAACTCACAATTTAATAAATCTTAAAAAAAAAAAAGCTAAGAAAATTATCAATCTTATGGCAGTGGCATATTTCTTAAAAAACTTTTTTTTCTGTATCTAATTGGAATTGTCAAAATTTTATTTTATTATTTATCATAAAAGTTTAAGAGCAGGAGAAGTGTTTTCATCCCAAAATCAAGGAGCACCTACAGGTCACTAGAAAGTGATAATTTCATTTTTTATTACTGATGTTTCTTATAGATGAGTAACACGTAAGCCTATCAATAAAAAAAAAAACTATGAAAATTATCTTTCTTATTACAGTAGTGTATTCTTTAAAAAACTCTTTTTTCTGGATCTATTTGGAATGATCAATTTTTTTTATTCCCCGTAAAATTTAAAGGTAGGAGGAGTGTCCATATCCCAAAATCAAAGAGCGCCTACTGTTCAGTAGGGATTTATAGTAAAATAGACTTACGTGTCATTTATCTACGGAAAACTTCAATTGTAAACAAAAAAATTTAAATTCAAAATAGAACGTATTAAGAGTCGAATCTTTTACCGTTAAATTTATCCTTGTGGAGTCAAAAATTTTAATATACATACATATACATACACTTTATGAATATCAATTTTTTTTCTTTTATTACAAGGAAAACAAACATTAAAATTTGAATATAAAATTAAGAAATTTCAAAAGAGTAAACCAACTAGTTGTGCTAGAAGCACATGACATCAACCTCAAAGTTTTGTGCATAAGAATATGTGAATGACATACCAACTATATATTCTTTTCTACTTGTATTCACTTAAACTAGCTCCTCGGTGGTTTACGTTATTTGGAAAACGTTGAAGTCCCTTCAGATATGGTAGCAACGGACCCGATTCCTTTGTTTGCTGCTTTCCTAATGAACTTATATAATACGCCATCCTGATTTATGCATCAAAAGGGATCAACCTGAGATTTTTGGCCATGGAATGAAATCGTACTGTCCGAAAGGAAAAGTTAGAGAATATATTTCTCCCATCATATATTCTACTATTTCTCTCGTGACGAGAGCCCAAGATCTGTTTTTTTTTTACCAGAAAAAGATATTTATTAATAAATTTGCTCTAAAGCAGAGCCAAATAGACTGGCTGCATAGTACAAGATATACAGAGGTCAACATACATCAGCACTTCGACATATTTCAGGCAAGAAAAAATGTTAATATCTCATGTATATTTATTTTAGGTAATATTTTAATTAAAATTAAAATTAATATTTTTAAAACAAAAATTAATATTTTTAAAATATTTTAAAAATATTAATTTTCATTTTAAATATATCAATCATAGTTTTAACTAGAATACCATTTAAAACAAAAATATTCGAAATGTATATATTTACTCTTCAGACAATAAGAAAAAACGTACTGCCTATACACCCAAAACCCTGACTAAGAACCCATGATCGTTTTTTTTTTTTTTTTTGGCTTTTTTCCGGTTAACATCAAGATCTAATATTTAGTGGCCGTTAAATTATACTTAGTGGTTACCAATTATTGTCACGTGTAGTATTAGGTCTTGTGAGTCCATTTAACCCATCACAAATTGTTTAATTTATGTAGGTGACCATAAATGTTTAAGTTTTTTTTAGGTCCAATTGAACCGAGGAGGAGAAATTAATTATTATTAAGTTTTGACGTTTAAATACCAGATCTCTGGCTCAAAATTTATTTGTTGTTTCCTAATGGTTGTAAATTTACTTTTTTAGACTTATTATCAAGGTTATTATATTCATAAAAAGTAATTATACGAAGGTGAACATGATTTTCTCTTAATAGATTTTACAAAATTAAATATCTAACTTACTCCATAATTATCAATTTTTTTTAATTTTTTCAAAAAATAGCTATGCCTATATAACGTTGCTCATTTGCTAACAATAAGTAATAAAACAGGAGAACCCATGAAGAGAGAGAGTTACTTTTTTTTTTTTTCCTAAACTTAAACCAATTGGTTGGGAGAGAAAAGAATAATTATGGAGGTCGAGGGTTCAAATTTTTAATTTCTTATTTACTGATATACTATTAATGTCGTTTGAGATACAAGTCCATGACTAAGAAAAGAGAGCTACTTAAGTGTAGAAAGCTCACGCTTACACCAAAAATATGTTCTCTTTCCAATTGGAAGTCCAAACACAACTCATTATATACAGGCACCAAAAGGAGTTATGACTTCTGACATTCCCAAGTAATCATAATTTCAACAAAATCGAATCCAATTCACCACTTTCAATAGTTTTATCTTAAAGATTATGTTCTCCCTTTGTCAAGTAAGTTTGACGAGAATGTTACAACTTAAACTTCAATTGTAGAATTCGCTGCAAAGTTTATTCATTATTAAGCAGAATCTTGTTGCTAAAAGCTAATCAATGAGATAGGAGCAAGTTGCTGCTTAACTGCGACGAACAATATAGAATAATTATAATCTTGTAGTCTTGGTATCTTAGTCTTTTCCCCTTTAATTCTTCCGTTAGAAAAACCATTACACGTTTAAATTGCATGTAATCACCTTTTTCTTGTTGGCTTAATAGGCTTTGTAAATTTGTAATTATTTTGGTAGATTCTTTTTTGTGTTTGGAGGAAGACCACAACACGAGGAGGGGGATTCAGAAGATATGGCACTAGGTTAGATGACCAACTGCGCAAGGCAGTAGGTCAAATATTCTTGCAATGCAATCACATTCGTGCGAAAACGTTTCTCATTGTTTGTAAAATGAAAATTGTTGTCATTGAGAACTAAATGAATTTTTTTTACTATTTTTATATCACATTTTTTTAACAAAAAAATTTATTGCAGACATGAGGATCATCGATTCGGTGGGTTGAGGTTGGCTTTTAAACCATTGACGTCCTTATTTAACCTCTCCCATAGGGAAGATTCACTACCGGAACACTGTTGGACCTGAAACGGGTCCCTCTAAACCCAACTATAATGTTAACGAGTCTTAAATCCATACACTACCCTCACACTAAGTATCCCCAATTGAAGGGGAAGTGACAACGTGATAACTCAAACTTAAGTCAATGTTAAAAGTGACACGTCAGATCATTATTAGACTACCAATTTCAGTGATATTTGTATATCACATTTGGTTATTGTGTGGTGGCCAATTTAATGCATCGTAAAATAAAAATTGACATTTCACTGTAAAGATTATTAAATGACATTTGTAATTCATATTATTGATTGTTATTATGTGTTAAAAGAATTAAAAAAAATGTGCAACTAAGTGCCACAATAGCTCAAACTAACTCTATGTACATCTTTACCGTTTCCATTTTCTACCATTTTTTCATCTAACGGGTTGTTGATTTGCACCCAGAAAAACACATTGATGTTTGATAGGCATCACTTATTACAAGTTTTGCCTAGCGAGTTTAGACTCTTGACCTAGGCCCGAGCCTTGCTGAACAGCCCATGCTAATAGTGTAAGCATGTCATCTCAGCAGCTCGCTCAGAACTTGCCTCAAAACTCAATAGGCAACTCGTGGTATACGCCCAAGCTCTATGACCTTTGAGCTACTTACAGATAGATTTTTGTAACCTGTCAACCTCTATCTAACTAAGGTCGTGAGATCCAGACAAGACTGGTCGATTGGGCTGAGAAAATCGAGAACTAGCCCATTAACTAATTCGATTCTCTCTTAAAATCGGACATTTTGAAAACCGAACTTTATACCAGTGAACCGGTTAGTTTGACTGTAAACTAGCGAATTGGTTACAGTTTTTCCAAGTTAATTGGTTTGGTCAACAACATCTTGCGTTTGGTCAATGCTCAGTCAACGACGATGTGGCACTCTTAAAGATTGCCACGTCACCTGCCGAAAGGGGAAAAAAATCCTACAACTTGATACTGGGGTTATTAAACCTGTGATTTTCCATGTGAAGTGGGAGGTCTCGCACTACTACACTGAGTTGTTTTTTTTTTAATCCTTATTTTTTTACTTATTATTTACTCAATTTTTTTAAAAATAATAGCTCCCATTTGCTTTTGTATTCTATTTTTTTATAAATAACAAATTAGAAATTATTATTTTCTATCTATGTTTCTATTTTATGGTTAAGAAAATTATTAATTATTTTTCTTGTGTTAAATTACTTTTTAAAAAATAAGAATTAATTGAAATAAAAATACATAAATTATAATATATTTTATATTTAAAATGTTTGAGATAAATTATTTACATTTATCTATATATTAACTTAGTTATAAATATCTTTAACGTATATAAATATTAATATCTTTTATAAATATAGTTATTAAAATGTAATTTGTTTTAAATATTTATTGTCATTCTTATATAATATTATATTTTATACATAATATATATATATATATATATATATATATATATATTTTTTTTTTTTTTAATTTTATACATTTAATATTAAATATTAATTTTACCGGTTCAACCACGCTGAATTTTCTGATTTAATGATTGATTAGATTTTTAAAATCTTACATCCATCACAGGTAAAGGTAGTGTCTTTTTAAACACTAAACTATTGTAAATACTTAGATAAGTATTAGAGTTGGAGACAAACACCTAAGAAAAGGGACACACTCATTTTTGGCTAAAGAACTCCTTTACAGCAATGGCTCTAACTCTCTTCTCCTCCTGCATAAATACACACCCTTGTAAGCAGCTTATCACACACTAATAGGGCACCATTTTTTTACAGCCTCACCATAACAGGCGTCTTACAAAAATCTCACAGGGCCTCATTCATTTCTTCTTAGTTTTTTACTGACTTGAGCATCAAAATGCTTATGCCTGGGCAATTCCTCAAAGCAAACTTTACTGTCTTATAGGTTCACTAGCGAATTTCAACGGTAACTAAGTCCACGTTCAAAAACAACCATCAATGTTGATTAATATTGCAGCAGCAATGTTTTGCCCCCTTTTTTTTTATATGTTTGGTGTTTAAATGTAGGGGGGCATTTAATTAGACAGCCATGTGCTAGAGCATTATCAACATATCGTAATTATTATAATTGTCGTGATCCTAATTATTTCAGTCTTCACAATGAAAGTATATAGTAAGTTATTAATGAACTAAATCTTAAATTAATATTAAAGTTTTCTTTAAAATCAAAAGCCTCAAATTTAAGTTTCGAGCTAATTAACAAAAAAAAAAAAAAAATATATATATATATATATATTAAGTTGCCAGCGTTTATCAATTCAAATGCAAATGAGCGCAAAAAATTTGTAATTTAAAGCTCGCAAATTTGAGAAACTTGTATGCACAACATGATCATTAAGTGTAATGTAAGAATACAGACGTTGGTTTTGCATGATCATTAGCCCGACTCCGATTATTCAGTGTAAATTGGGATCATTTGGCCCAATTTTTTCATTGGTCACCTAGGCTCCAAAAGTTTAAGAACTTGGCTTCTACAAGTTGGTTGAGACTGTCAAAAACATTAAAGGTGGGGAATACATACTTCTTCAGTTATAGTTCCTGTAGTGCGACCTTTTGTTTTATTTGTTGTTTCAGGTGGCTTGCTGAAGCTGGGGTGCTTACTTTTACTTTCGTTCTAATTCTAATTGGTTCGATTGTAAACAAAAACAAAAAGAAAGGGCCCGTTTAGTATCATTTTTGTTTTCTATTTTTTGTTCATTTTTCACAAAAAACCAGAAAATATATTTAGTATCGTTTTTGTTTCTATTTTTTTGTTAAAACATTAAAAGCATTTTTTTAAAGAAAAAACAAATTAAAAAAACAAAGAAATAATGTTTTCCCAATTAGTTTTCATTTTCTTATTTATGCTTTCTTTCACAATATTTTTTCTCTATATCCACCATCTTAACTATGTCTCTCTCTACTCAGTCTCTCTCTATCCTTGTCTATTTTTTTCTCCGTCTACTCTTTCTTTCTCTACTCATTCTTTCTCTACCCTCTCTCTCCTTTTTTCTCTCTCTACCATTCTCTCTGCTCATTCTCTCTCTACCCTCTCTCTCACTCATTTTTCTCTCTCTACTTATTCTCTTTTTACCCTCTCTCTCTCTCCTTTTTCTCTGTTTGCTATTCTCTCTACTCATTCTGTCTCTACCCACTCATTCGTTCTCTACCCTCTCTCTCCTTTTTCTCTTTCTACCATTCTCTCTGCTCATTCTCTCTCTACCCTCTCTCATTTTTCTCTCTCTACTTATTCTCTTTTTACCCTCTCTCTCTCCTTTTTCTCTGTTTTCTATTCTCTCTACTCATTCTGTCTCTACCCACTCTTTTCTTGTTTCTCTCTCTACTCATTTTGTCTCTACCCACTCTCTCTACTCATTCTCTCTCTACTTATTTTTTCTTCATATTTTCTCTCAACTCTCTCTTTGTATTCTCTTGCTAGCCATTCTCTCTACCCTTGCTCTCTCTACTCATTCTTTCTTTCTGTCAACTCGTTCTCGTTCTACCCTTTTTTTTTCTCTCTCTCTCCCTCTCTTTTCTCTCTCTATCCATTTTCTATCATCTCTCTCTAACCATTCTTTTTACTTTTCATCTCTTTATCAACCATTGTCTATATTTTTTTTTCTCTCTATTCATACTTTTTTTTACATTTTTCTAACTATCCTTTTATTAGGAAAATTGAGTCGAAATCAAAGGCTTTATATCATAAATAATCACTGTCTTTAAAGTGATGTTCGTCCCCTCTCAAATTGCTGCAGGGTTTACGGCGACTCACTTCAAGATTTACAAAGTCTTTGGTTTACAGATCGCAACTCCACTAAACCTCCTAATAAGAATTTCTCAAGTGTAAGAAGAAAAAAACTTTTAGGAGAATTAATATATCAAAATATTAACCACTGTTGGATAAAAGACGTATCCTATTTATAAATTTTAGATAGACACTTATGAAATGTTTAGTCTCTTCCTTTAAGAGTCATGACTCTTTCCATGAATAGACACAACTCTTCATACTAAAAGTCACATTTTTTCCCACAAAGGTTATGTCTCTTCCTACTAAGGGTCACTCCTCTTCAATGAAGAGTTATGCCTCTTTAATCGCAACTGTAATTTAGTTCTTTTCGTAAAAACAAATTGATGTAGCTATCTATCGATATATTTTCCAAAAATCCCCTACTTAGATAGTTACATTGTTTGTTACAAGGCTCACACTTATAAAAGGTGTCTTTTGAATTAAACCTTTCGTTAGTGTTAGTATCTCAAGAATTTAACGAAATCAATGGTGTGATATACACTTAAACCAAGATTTCTATGTGTTAAAATCAAAAAACACTACACATGTGTCCTTCTCTACATAATAAGAAATTCACCGTATTATACAGCACGTCTATGGCCTTGTCTACCATCTTGATTTTATGAACATTTACAAAAGTTAAACCCTCAAACTTTTGTTAGAAGCAACACCACTTCTTATGTTCATATAGGTGAAGTTTTATATTTTATGTGAATACAACTTTATTAAGATTATCACTCATCCTCAAATCCTTTTTGTATTGAATGTGAATTATTTATTTATCACATCAATTCAATGCTACCACAACAGATCAATAACTTGTTGTTACCCATTAAATTTGAGTTAGTAAAGGTTGGATACCCATTATTGGTTGCTATCAAAGGGTCCCATTCTTTTTGATGTTGTCACAATCATATCTCTCGAGAGACCTTTTGTGAAAGGATCAGCTAAATTTTTACAGGACCATATATACACAATTGTGACAACACTTTCAGACAATAATTGTCTTACATATTCATGTCTTAAGGCAATATGTCTAGATTTAACATTGTATATTTTACTTAAAACTCTAGGCATTGTTGCTTCACTATCACAGTGCAAAAAGATGGCTGAAACCGGCTGTGGCAACAGTATAATATCAAGTAATAGATTCCTCAACCATTCAACTTCTTTGCCTGCAAAAGCTAATGCTACAAACTATGATTCCATGGTATAATGAGTTATACACGTCTGTTTTTTAGAAGCCCATGAAACAGCGCCTCATGCTAAGGCAAAAACCCATCCATACATAAATTTATTATCACTAATACTAGTTATCCAACAAGCATCAGTATATCCATCTAGTACTACAGGAAAATTATTATAAAACAGTCCTAAATTGATCATTCTTTTTAGATATCCAAAGACTCTTACTACTGCCTTCCAATGTTTTGTACTAGGATTGCTTGTATATCTAGAAAGTTTACAAACTGCAAAACTAATATTTGGCCTAGTGCAATTCATAACGTGCATTAAACTACCAATTACACTAGCATATTTCAACTGAGCACTGACCTTTCAAAATTTACATTCAATTTTTGTGATGCATCAAATGGGGTATTCGCTTCTTTAATCTTCAAATGATTATATTTAAGAAACACTTTCTCTATATAATGAGATTGACTCAATGCAAAACCCCCACTATGTTTTTTAATTTTGATACGTAAGATAGTATCAACTTCATTTAAATCCTTCGTTTTGAAAGTTGAAGTTAAATACTTATTTGTTTGATTTATGCTTTCCATATTGGTTCCAACAATAAGCATATCATCAACATAAAGGCATATGATCACACCAAAATATTTTGTAAACTTGGAATATAGGCATTTATCAGCACTATTGTGCCTAAACTATAAGACAGTATCATAGAATCAATTTTTTCATGCCATTGCTTTGGAGCTGGCTTTAATGTATATAAGGATTTAATTAATTTGCAAACCTTATTTTCATTTCTTGGAAGAACAAATCCTTCAGGTTGCTCTATGTGCACTTCTTCATCTAAATCATCATTTAGAAAGGCAGTCTTAATGTCCATTTGATGTACAAACAGATTATATATTGATGTTAAAGCCAACAGTACTCTTATGGAAGTTATTCGTACCACTGGAGCATAAATATCAAAGTAATCAATAACTTCCTTTTGCCTAAATCCTTTAGCTACTAATATAGCTTTAAATGTTTGAAGAGATCCATCTGAATTATATTTTCTCCTAAATACCCATTTACAGCCAATTGGTTTTGATCCAAGAGGCAAATCTACTAAGATCCAAGTATTATTAGACAATATTGAATCCATTTCATCATTTACTACCTCTTTCCAAAAAGTTGCATCTCTAGAAATAATTACTTCATTGAATGTCTTTGGATCATCCTCTACATTAAGTAGTATGAGTATCTTATTGATCGATTTTGTCCTATTACCTTCAACTAAGAAGACAATAGACTGAGAAGATATAAAATCGGAATTGAATGTTTTCTCTTTCTAGTTCTTTGACTTCTCCTAGGTTCCAAAGGAACTTTAGGATTTGGTCTCTTAACGCTAGTAGAAGTAACATCAAGTTTACTGTCAAAATTAAGACTATTACTTGCACTAATTTCTTTTGATGTGGGTACTACAACATTGTTAGAATCTTTAAAAAGTTTATTTTTCAAGAAATCAACATCTCTTGATTCTACAATCACATTAGAATCCAAATCTAAAAGCCTATAAGCTTTAGAATTTTCAGCATAACCCACAAACACGCTTTTTAGTGCTCTAGGACCTAATTTTATCCTTTTGGATATACACTTTGTAAAATTCCAAACACCCCCATACTCTTATGTAACTCAAATATGGTCTTCTTTTATTCCATTATTCGAATGGAGAAATTTTAAATTTTTTGGAGGGTATTCTATTATGTAACTAAGAAGCTATTAGTATAGCTTCTCCCCACAAATTTAATAGCAATCCGGCTTTTAATATCATGGCATTTGTTATGCCTACCAATGTTCTATTTTTTCTTTCCACCAACCCATTTTGTTGTGGGGTATACAGAGTATTGGTTTGGTGTATAATTTTATTTTCCTCACAAAACTATATAAATTTTGTACAAAAATATCCACCCCCTCTATTACTTCGCAAGATCTTTATTTTCTTGCCTTTTTCATTCTCAACAACAGATTTGTAACATTTAAACATGTCAAAGGTTTGGTCTTTACTTTTCATCAAATAAACATGTGTATACCTAGAAGAATCATCTATAAATGTTATAAAGTATCTATTTCCCCCTCTTGTTAATACGTCATTTAATTCACACATATCATAATGCACAATATCTAATAATTCTACATGTTTGTTTACTCCAAGGAAAGATTTCTTAGTCATTTTGCTTGGATGCATATTTCACATTTTTCTTCATTATCATGATCATAAGAAATCAATCCATGTTTAGACAAAAACCTTACAGGATAATAATTAATATGCGCTAGACGTTCATGTCATAAAGTAGAAAAAGACTCAACTATATAAGTAGAATTATTATTATTTTTATTAATATTGAATTTGTACATTCCATTGCAAGAGTATCCCTTTTCAACAAATACTTCATTCCTAGACAAGATCAATTTATCAGATTCTAACACTACCTTAAGGCCTTTTTTGTCTAACAGATTGGCAGACACTAATTTTGGGCACAAACAGTACATTAGTAAGAATGAGTTTCTTCACCGAAGAAAATTGAAGTTTAACGCTTCCTTTTCTAAGAACCTTTGTTGTGTTTTGATTTTCAATAAGCACTTATTGTCTTTCTGTTATCTCTTCAAATTCTTTGCAAAAGGATTTATTATTGCAGATTGAACACTTGATGATGTGGTATTCTCTCTAGATCCACCACAAAAATATATGAAATTATATACTATATTGTATTTTATATTTATTTTTTAATTTAATTCTTTTATAGTATTAAAAAAATTTTATACGGAATAAACTAAATTAATTACTTTAAAATGAAATATACAAATTGCTGTTTATTTGTGATTATTTTATTTAATGAAAATTATATTCATTCAATTAATTTATTATATTCATCAATTTTTATTCTTAGCTTGCATTAAATTATAAACTATACTTAACCAAATTTATAAACTATATTATTATAATATAATTAAAACTCATATCATTTATTTACATCGTTATATCTTACATACTAACATTGTACGTGTAGTATATATCCACATTAATTAATTATTTATTTATTAGTAATTATGGGTGTTACCAGTTTCATATCTAGCTAAACTAATTAATTCAAGTGAATCTCTAATCACTAATTTTTTTAGTTCTTTGTTTTTAGAAACCATGGGTCTAACGCCTCACATAAATTTGAAACACAAAAAAAACTACCACAAATAATATGGATGTTTTTGAGAAAATTTGATAGGTCCAATATTTGTATAAGTATTATGTAGAATTTTGTATTTAATTTAATATTGATTAATGCAAATATTGTGTTTATTGGTGAATTTTATTTCTATTTGCTATTTGACGTTTTGCCGGTAAAAAAGAAGCAAAGAAAAGTAATCGGGTGTCGATTTGGTCTTATTCGGGCAGATTTCTAACTTTGCGTACAGTTTAGTTTTTTGGCCATAATTTTCTCTTCACAAGTCAAAATCGCACGATTCTTGAGCCAAATTAGAGTTAAAAGATAGAGTTACAACTTTACTGTTTTGACAAAATTTAGATTCTACCTGAAAGCATTCGAGAATTGGGCTAAAATTTATGGGGTCAAAAATGTCTAGAATTTTAGAGTTCTTGTCCTACTCTGATTTGAAGTTTTAGGTCTTTTAACTACAACCTTTTTATGGTATTTAAGGCCAACATGGGCAGAAGTTTAGTTGGGTTCTTTTGGAGTCTTTTAACATGTTCTAAAGAGCAAAACCAAGTCGAAAAGAGAAGAGGACACGAGAAATACAAAGACAAAGACTAGGGTTTTGTCTTATCTATTGTCTATATAGAGTTTTCTTTATCCTTCTCTTAATTTATGACTTATTATCAGTTGAATATTATTATTTTTGTAATTTTTGGTATGGTAGGCAAAAACCCTAATCTACATTTATGATTGTAGTCTAGCTTGGGAGATTAAATTACTTACTTTTGATGGATGATTTCTTATCTTTTGAATTAATATTTTATCTGTTGAAGACCTGGATTTGATTTATCTATCTTAAGTTGCATGTTGCTTATATTATTGGCCACCATAGAAGTAGTCTTTGTGTTATGTTGAGTTTAGGAGATGAGATAGTAACCGTGCATTAGGTAGATGAACTTGTAAATTTCAAAATTGAAAGATGAGAGATTTGTATGACGTCAATTGTTTCCATATTCTTAATGGGCTTAACTTATTTGCACTAAATATGGCTTAAACGCTTAGGAGAGAGTTAAAGCTTTTATGGTAGAAATGACGTTCAAATTACAAAACCCATAAAAGTAATGTAGTTTGCCCCTTAGTAGGTGAAATCCTAAACTTTAGTTCCTCTTTATTCAAAAAAACTTCCAAATTTAGCTTTCAATTGTTAGTTTTTAGTTTGTTGAATTCATTTTATTGCTTTTTATGAATGTTTAATTCAATATTAATTTCATTTAATTATATTTTCAATTTAAATTATTTTTTACGAATCTTAATTATAGTTCGTTCTCTGTGGGTTTGACACTTGAAATACTTATCAGGATTTTTATTATTATGATTAGCCCTGTGTACTTGCAGGATTTACCTTATCAAAATTACATTTTGTATAATGTCGGCCATATTTACATTTCGTGTACCAAATTTTTAGAAATTACAAAAAATATATATTACCACTAAAAGACGTTATTCAACTCAAATGAAAACTGTTCAATGATGAATTTACCCTCATATATAATTTTAAAAAGTCAAAAACCTTCAAAAAATTAGTGCATCTTTTCTCTATAGTCTCTATTCATATAAATATCTCTTTCATTGATTTTGGTCTTTCTAAAAGAACAAATGACACCTATCATATCCATTTGAGACATAGGAACCACCACTTTATTCAAGTATTCCAATTTCTCTATTTCTTTCTTGTTGTTATTTTTCTCTAATTTATCTCTTTCCCTCTGGCTTTTAGAGAGATTAAGGGCCTATTTTGTTTTACTGTTGGATAATTGTTGTTATTATTGCTAATTACTGATTACTGTTACTGATGGATGTTGCTGATGAACAAAAAAAATTGAATGTTTAGTTAAATTAACACAAGCTAATTGCTGTTAAAATAATAAATATACTAATTTAGACATTTTATTTCTATTTTACTATGATAGATAATCTTTTTAACTCTACTTAACATAAACTAATCTTATAACATATTTATAAATAAAAATTTGTATGAGTTGAACAACAACTACAATTATAATAAATATATAAAAAATCTTGATTGTTGTTTATACAACAAAAACAAATAATATTATTGTGCATGAAAGAATAATATTCCTTTTACTATTTGAGTTACTGTTTACACAAAAAAAAAATATTGTTTCACTTTTTAAAATATTGTGCTGAAAAAATAATATTACTTTTACTCTACAAGTTGATGAAATTTTTAAAAAAAAAAAAAATATTTTTACGCTAGGACAAAAGAAATTAACATATCCTGAAATGATTTAAGATTAATATTTTTTATTAATTTTTTGTTATTAAAATAATAATAAAATATTATTTTTATAATTAGAATAATATAAAACATTACTTTTATTCAAAACAATAAAATTATTTTAAGAATTAGTGCCCACCATGTTGTCTGTCTCTCTTCTATGGTCCCACTTTCTCTTTTGTCTAGTGGATAACCAATAAAGTTTTGACTAAAGGTTAATTTTGGCCCAAAAAAATTACAATCAGCTGTTGATTTTCTCCAAAAGTAGGTATGAGCTACTTTTGTTAACAGTTGATTATTAGGAAAAAAAAAAAAAGTCTTAACAGCAGTTTTTTACCAAACACTCAAATTCTTACTCTTGAGAACAACAATAGCATCAACAACACTTATCAGTAAAATTAACCACTTCTAAAAGAAGGGTGTTGCTGGGTAGGTGAAGGTAGTGGTGGTGGTGGGCGGGTAAAGGTGGTGATAGAGGAGAAGAAGGGAGAGTGAACGTTGTGAGGTAGTTAAGAGATGATAGAACGGTGATTCTGAGGACATTTTGGTCCACACAAATTATTTTTAGTGGTATTTTCGTAATTAAAAGTAACTTTGACTAACATAGAGTTAACAAGAGGGTTCCTTTTATTACTGGTTGCAGTTATTGGTATTTTTTTTATAATTTTTGAAAACTTAAAATGCAAAGTGTAAATGCTTCATAAATTTAGGGTGTAAAAAATAATTTTCTTTGTATTTTCATATAATCCCTGTCATGGTATGATAGCGTAGTTGGTTGACGTAATTCCTATGCCAAACATCTTACACTTCATGTCATTATAAGAAATATTTTTGAATTTTTTTAATTATTTTTAATTAGCAAACATTTTCTTGCATCATCTTTTACATTAATGTTGACATGCATCCTTACTAGTTACCACAGGCTAGCCAAATAGCAGTTGATGGTTCTTGGTAGGGGTGACCATCGGTTCAGTTCAAATTGGAATTAAATTGGAACCAAAATGCTTGTTAATCGGAATCGAACCAAACCGGTCGGACAGTTTCGAACCGTTGAGGTTAAGGTTTGATTTCAGTACTCTCTTTTAGGAATCGTAGAATCAGCAGTTCCAACTGGCAATTCAATCGGTGGTTTATTTATATGTCTTCAAGAAATCATAAATGATTGATAGTACACATTGTAAGTAAAACCGAGGTAAATAGTGAGTTTTGAAAGTAATAGAACTATGTAGGCTTTGATTCCTCTTATTCTTAAAAATATAAATAAAAACTTTAATTAATATTTAATTAAATCATAACCTTTTTGTTATTTAAATTTTGGCTAAAATTTTAAATTGGTCCCTAACGTTTGGACAATGGTTCAATTATAGACACAATATTTTTTTTTTGTAAAATCAGTCCCCAACGTTTTGCTTAAGGTCTAATTAAGGACACAACATTTTTTTTTTTTTGGACAAAATTGGTCCCTAACGCTTTCACTATGGTATAATTAAGTACTTTTCTGTTATCTGACTTTCTAATTTACTGAGAAGTACATAATCTATTATACCACCTCTTTGTATCATATTTTTAATAACATTATTTCCTATAAAGAGGTGGTTTAACAGATAATGTATTTCTTAATAAATTAGACAGTCAGATAACAAAAAAGAACTCAATTATTCCACAGTAAAAACGTTGGGACCAATTTTGCCAAAACAAAAGGTTGTGCCCTTCATTAGGTCATAGCCAAAACATTTGGGACCGATTTTACCCAAAAAAATGTTGTGTCTATAATTGAACCATAATCCAAACGTCAGACGCCAATTTAAGATTTTGGCCTTAAATTTTCCCTCATCAACCTAATTCAAATTTTATTTTTACAATTTTAAATTGTTTGAAAAAGCTAGAAATAAATCAAATCGAAACCGAAACTAAAACTATAGATGAACTGAAACCGCCAATGAATCAGAACTGAACCAAACCGTTAACAACACGGTTCAGTTAAAGTTAAAGATGTCTCAGAACCAAAACTAGTAGTTCATCGGAACCGTCAAGCCTAGTTCTCGAATCCTTTGATGGATGATGGATCCAGATTTTTTTAGTCTAGGAGCAAAAATGTACAAACAAAATGTAATATACACAAAAGGAAAATAAAAGGAAACATAGTAGTAGATATAGCACGAAAAAGTGTATTTAATATTAAAATTTCTTACTAAATTTTGTTGGATAAAATTTAGATGAAGTATTTTCAATTTGAAAACAAGCAAAGAAATTGAAACACAAGATATATAAGAAAATAATGATAATATTAATTTTTGTAATTAAATAATAACTTATAATAAATCACAGTTTTATGAATTCATTTTTTATTTGAACTATTCAATGAGAAGATAAATGATTTAACTTAAGAAATAAAGGTATTACAAGTGGGTTTTGATATTCACAGCCAGAAATTAACTTTATGCCTGCAAAACCGTTGCTTTAAGAACCGTTGCTAAAGTAGCTTCAAGCAACGGTTTTTGCTTCTATAAGGCTAAAAACCACATATTAATGTCAATTCCCATTACAAATAATATTATACATTTTGAAAAAGAAAAGACCAAAAAAATTAAGTTTCTAATTTTATTTTACACCATAATTTTTCTTTAATAAAAAAATTATTTTTATTTTTAATTTATGAACATAGTGGAAGCAAAAGGAGAAAAACAAATTTTTAGTATTGAAACTTCAAAAAAAAATTATTAATTGACTTTAACTAAAACGTAAATGCGCCATTGCCCAGATCATAAATATATAGGACCGGGGCATAGTGCGTTGAAGTGATCGGTAATGGGGTAGAAAGTGCAATTTTCAATAAGATAGGGTGCAACTCTAGATTCGTTAAGTGTTTTTTTTTTTCTCCTATTATGTAGATTTTTTGGCCTTGTTTAGAGAATTGTTTTATTGTTCATCAAATTTTGACTGGGAGTTGGGAGGCATCTCCAAACACAGGATTGACCATTAAGTATAGATAAACAATGATTGTACAACATTGCCATTAACTCAAAGTAGTGATTTATACTTAAAACAATTTTATATTATCTAAAAAGTATTTCATACTATATAAATAGCATTTCGTACAACACACAAGAGATTTAAAGTAAAGTTGTAGACATTAATATCAATCTCTTTTATATTGTACATAATTTGTTGTGTAATATAAAATATTTTATATGTAATATATGATTTTTTTTGAAATCCATTTGAATCTATGAAAATTTAAGTTTTTGTAGTCCATCTCTTGTACAAGTTGATGGGGATGAGGAATTGTGAAAAGCAATTCAAAAGTGGTTTTTTTTTTTTTTTTAAGATACCTTAGATCTAGAGAAAAACAATTAAGAATGTCATGGGATTACCAATATCATTTGAGCTACAACCTCATGACAAATCAAAAGCGGTTGTTGTACAGTTGAGGTGTTGTGCAGCTTGAGTGAGAGGCAGCAGAATTATTAAACATAAAGAGATAAATGATTTCGCAGATACTTTGTCTAAAACGATAACTTGTAAATTCTCTCTTTTTTTTTTAGTTAATTAACTCCGATTTGGCCTCAAACTGGAAACTTCTCGCTTAAAACTCCAGTACCACTAACCTATTGGTCATTAGTAGACTTGTAAATTCTTTTCCTTGCAATTTTGACGTATATGAGCAGATATGGTGAGTGGTTTTTGTATGTACAGTTTTTGTGGGCTAGCCTTTCATGTTGAAACGGCTACTACCTATGAATAAAAATCTATGTTTTCAACCAGACCTGTCATCAAATTAGAAGAATCAGTGGTTCAAGTTGTAAATGATTCAATTGGTTAAATTGGTGTTTAAACTGATAGATTTGATATTTAATTATAAATATAGGATTAGAAAAGTAAATAAAAAATAATAATTATATATAATATACTATCTTATATATAATTTAAAATAGTTAAATATAAAAGTTTTAATCATTAAATTGAAAGTCTCAATTAAATTTAGGACTTAATTATAAGTTAAATACATTTTGTGCTAAAATTAAAATTTTTGAAATTTGTTGTTTTGGCTTGATGAGTCCAATTTTTTTCAGTTTTAACCGATTTTTAACTGATCTAATTATATTCATAAAACTAGCCACAAAGTGAACCTTAGACATTACTGGTACCCTAGTTCAATCGGCCGGACTGGTCAATCCGGTCTCTATCTAACAACACTAATTAAAACGCCGCACAAAAAACAACATTAACTTGTTTATCTACTAACATTGATGCCAAACAGGCACACGCACACATTTAGCTAATATCAATTAAAGTCTTGATTCTAAAATTCACCTAAAAGGTCAAGTTAGTTGGTAAAAAAGTCTAATAGTATTATAATCGTGTCAGATATTTATATTTTATTAATATATGTCTTTATATTCTTTAATACGTTCTTTTGACATGTGTTAGATCTGATTAGTATTTAACATAAGGAAATTAGATTGGAATGAGCCAAACCTAATATAAATGGTCAAACCATCTGATAACGAGCATTGATAAGAAAACAAACCATATAATAATGCCATGTCTTCGTTTTTTAGAGAAAAAAAATTCTGATATCAATGTTAAATAAAGTCGAAATCTCAAATTTATTTTAAAGCCCAAGCTAGTAAATGGAAAATTACAAGAGTATTACAAGTTGTGTCATAGTTTTATATTTTTCTGTATAGAACTTTGTACTCTTTAACAGTAAACCATAGCTAATCTCCTTGTTAATTTTTGCAATAGGGTCGTCAAGGTTCTAATGCAAGTGGGATTTCAATGAATTAAAATTTTGGTTGACCCTCTTAGCGCGCTTTACCAATTAAACTTTTGTCATTTTAAGGGGAAAAGAAGGATTTTTTTTTTTTTTTTACTTCTCTCCCTAAAACTGTCATCCCTCTTGTCATTTGCAATACATATGATTATACGCAAAGGCACTATGAATTACTTCACATTCGAAAAGCATATACTTATCATGGTTTTTAACCATGTAGGATTAACCTCGTAGAAAGGACAAATCTAAGGTAGCCTAAGTCGCGCCACTCTAGATTTGTCTGAGAGAAATTTTTTTGGTCATCGATAACTGTTACCCTTCTTTTTCTCCAATAGATATCTAAGGATATTTATTCTTCAAAAAAATCATGAATTTTTCAGTTTTTTTTTAATTTATCATGAAGTTTTAATTTTTTTAAATATATTGTAAATTATTTAATTAGTCCCAAATCTATCATCCCATCATTTTATAATAATAGATATTGTATCTATTTACAAGATTTTAATCTTAAATATTTGTAACAGGAAAATTTCGAGTCTGAAACAGTTACATTCAAAAATACAAAAATAAATTACAAATAAAAATTTAAAAATAAAAGAAAATTTACTTGGAGTCGATCTCCGTACATCCTCCGATTAGTGTTCCTTTTTTGACTCCGTCAAGGGCTGCACGAGCTTGATCTTGACAGCAATAAATTCCATAGCTTTTCTTGAACTGGGTAGACTGAAACTGGATCTGTTTGGACGTTTAGACTACGGTTATGAACCGCAGAGACCTGATCTGAGTCGATCTGACTTAATTTCACCGAGGGTCGAAGGGACTTGTTCTCGGATGAACTGTCTGAACTTTGCTGAGTGCCGTATGAGACTTGATCCCAGCTAAATTTGCAATATTTTGATATTTTGGATATTTTCTCTCTCAGATTCTGATTTGAGACGACTGAAGAGTGTATACTCAAAATATTTTTGAATATATGTATGATAAATATTCTATGCTTTTACTTTAGAAGATCGCACTTAATAGCGTCTAAAGTGTATATGCCCAAAATATAAAAACGTATGGAAGAGAATGTTTTCTCTTTTTGGGACAATTGCAAATTGGATTTCCTTTGCAATTGTTGCTGCCACGTGTTTGTCTTTTTTTTGTGTCTGTCCAATGGCCATTGGTTCTGCCTAATTATAAGCTTTTTGGGTGGCACTGTGTGGTACTGTGCCACCAACCTTTTGCTAACTTTTTTTTTTTTTGTCGGTGCCTAACTTTGAAATTTTTTTTCTTTTTCTAAAAGCTGACCTTCTAGATTGCCTCCTCTTTTTTTTCTTTTTCATGTGTTTACAAATGCCCCCACTTTAAGGGTTGGTAAAAAAAAATTTTACAGAAATGATCTGAACCGAGTCTTGAAATCCAGTTTGAAACTTGAGATGTCTTGATGAACATTGAATGTTGAAACCTTATATCTCCGACTATGTCTGCTATTGTTGGATCGCAATAGGAACCCGATACGATCTTAAGAAAGTTAGCAGCCCGGCCAATATAAAAATTGACATTCTAACTCCAGGTGCGTTCGAGTTTCCATAGCTCACAAAGGCTGACAAAGGTTCTTTGAAGTTCCAAAACTCTGGTGAGGATGATCCGGTAGGCAAAGAACTTGAACCTTTCCAAGAGGAAGACCCAGCACTTCGGAACTTCAAGACCTGCACATAGAGAGACTGACTGTAGTGATGATTCCCAAGTCTGCTCTGACGTAAGGAGAGTAGTTGGAACTTCCCTGTACGTCGCCGCATCCAAAGGAAGATTAGGATGATTGCAGCGTCTCATCCCTCTGTGGTAGATGTGAACTAAGGAGAATAGTTGGAACTCCATGACACCGATGGCGTTGGAGACTGAGTTTCGAGGGCTTTTAGGGATCTCTCGAAGAAGACTACTCCTTCTTTTCTTAGTTCGTGCGCCTCCAACCTCTTGATCAAAGAACTTTCTAAGACAAGTGCAGAGACTAGCCATTTTCTTTTTGAGGAAAAGAAGAGTTAAGGAGTGAGTACTACAACTCGGGCATGCAGGATATATATACAAATAATAAAGTTTTTTTTTTTTGAAAAGTAAAAAATAAGGTACGCAAAATCGAGTAGGATCATCCACATCCCTTTCCCGCATAAGAGATAAAAGAGATAACGGCTGACGCGTGTCACGAAAATCGTTACCGTGTGCTGCAGAAATTGTTGCCGTGTGCTGCAGAAGTCGTTGCACTTTATTTTGTCAGCCGTCATAACAGGCCCCAAGGCGCAGCTCCAAGTCAAGCTCGGCCTCGTCTGGTGGGCCGACGATGTGGACGTTGCTGGAGCTTCCCGGCTAGTTGATGCTGCTGGAATATTCTAGAAGAGAGGCAAAGTTTCGCCGGAATAACTTCCTTCTATTAGAAAAGTCCCTCCTGAACTTAAGTACTTAGGAGGAATGAAACCTTGACTGACTCCGTAAGACCACCAGGACCAGTACGCATACTCCCACAGGCTACGGCTTTGATCGTTATAGCCTGAAGAGACCATTGCCGTGGTAGAACTCTGACCTGCTTCATTTGAGGGCGAAGTTGTACCGGTGGGATCTACTATCGGAACGGCAGACTGTTCTTTGGAAAAAGCAGCTCTCAGTGCTGGTTTCTTCCTGCTTCTCCGATTTTGGAACGAATAAAACACATTTTTTCCTTCGATTTCCCTGAGCGGGCGCAATCGTGAGACAAGTTGGTAAATCTGAGATGCATTACGCATAATACCTCCATTGTTGTGGAAGACTTCCTCCAAAATTTGAAGTTGTGTCATGGTTGGTTGCCATCTTGTGCGGGGTGACCTTTCTTCTCCCTTATCTTGAGGTTCTGTAGCTGGTTCCATATTTCTTGTGGCAGAGGAGCAAAGGTCTGGTATGTGGTGAAGATCGGTTGAGATTGATGCTAGGTTTCAAACTCAAACCCTCCATCGCTTTTATATTTTTGGACCGTTCACAGTTTATGCTCATGCGGGCTAGGAATTGGATTGGATTTTGAACTTGGGTTCTGGACTGTGTCTGGAACTTGGAATTTTTTAGTTTTTGGGCTTTTGGATTGGATTTGGGTCGAGTGTTTGGGCTTCTAGACTTGGAGTTTTGGATTTGGGTCGAGTGTTTGGGTTTTGGACTTGGACTTTTGGATTTGGGTCGAGTGTTTGGGTTTTGAACTTGGACTTTTAGATTTGGGTTGAGTGTTTGGGTTTTGAGTCTGGACTTAGTTTTCAGGCTTTTGAGTTGGGCTTTGAATTTTCTGAATTGGGCTCAAGTGTTTGGGCTTGGATTTTTGGGTTTGGATTTTTGTTTGGACTTTCAGATCGGAACTTCTGAACTTTTTTTTTTATTTTTTTTTCATTTTTTTCTATATTTTTTTCATTTTTTTTTGAATTTTTTGATTTTGTTTTTCTTTTTTTTTTGAATTTTTTTTATTTTTTTTAAACATATTTACACATAATACTGTTTCAAAAATTTACCATTGATCGGGCCGATTCGGACGCCTTCTTGGTCTGACAACATGTAAGCGTTGTCAGTGTAGGCCTCCTACACTAAGTATGGCCCGTCCCATTTGGAAGTAAGCTTGTCACCAGGCCGATGCTTCATGTTGATGGGCCGTCGCACTACAAGAACAAGGTCTCCAACTTGGAAAGATCGAGGGCGGACCCTGTGGTTGAACGTGTTAGTAAGCCGGGCTTGGTAGCCCTCTAGTTGCTGTTGTGCTTCGATCCTCCTTTCATCGAGGGTTTCTAACTCATCCAGGCGTAGGCGAGCATACTCCTCTTCTGTGAGTCCTTCCAGAACAGCCATGCGCAGAAATGGAATCTGTCTTTCCAAGGGCAGTATTGCTTCGACACCATAGACAAATGAGCATGGCGTCGCCTGTGTTGGAGTCCGGTAAGTTGTACGATACACCCATAATCCCTCCAAAATTCTGTCATGCCAATCTCTTTTGGATTTAGAGACTACCTTCTGCAATATGTTGCATAAGGTCTTGTTGAATGCTTCAGCCAAGCCATTTGCTGGGGTATTGTACATGGATGACTTGTACTACTTGAACTTGAATTTATCGCTGAGCTTGTCAATCAAACTGTTGTAGAACTGTTTGCCATTATCAGTAATGATAAATCGAGGGACTTCATAGCGATAGACTAGCTGAGTCCGGATGAAATTGGCAACATGCTCCTTCTTTACCTCTCTAAGTGGAATAGCTTCGGCCCATTTTGAGAAGTAGTCTATTGTTGCGAGGATGTACAGGTGACGCAGGGATGACTTTGGTAAGGGCCCCACTAAGTCGAGACCCTAAGTTTCAAAGGGCTAGGACGAGACAGTTGGATGCAGTGGCTCCGGTGGTTGATGTATGTAATTAGCATGAAATTGACAAGCTTGACAAGTTTTAGCATACTCAATGGAATCACGTACCATAGTTGGCCAGTAGTATCTCATCCTTCTGAGCTGAAAGTGCAACTTAGGCCCTGATTGATGTCCGCCACAAACACCAGAATGTGCTTCAGCGATAGCTTGTTTTGCCTGTTCATTGTCTAGGCAGCGAAGCAAAGCTCCATCAAAAGATCTTCGATACAGAGCATCCTTGAGATATATGAAGCGGGGAGCTCGTCGTTGAATTTCTGCCTTATGCTGACGATCTTCGAACAGCTTCTCGTGCTGTAGATAGTCAATGATTGGTTGGCACCAATCCTCGTCCTCCGCAAGACGTATAGATACAGCGTTGGCTGTTGTAGTTTCTTCATCATCCTTCTGTGGCACCATCCATTTCCGGCATACGGCAACAATTGTAGCCTGGATTTCTGACTTTGCAAGAGAAGTGGCCAGATTAGCCAACGCGTCTGCCTGAGTGTTTTCTCATCAAGGCACATGCTCCAAGGTGATGCTTTCAAATTCATCCATTAGCTGTCGAGCACGTTGATGGTAAGGTGCAAGATCCTCTTTCTTCACATCATACAACCCTGTAAGTTGGTTGATGACGAGTTGGGAATCTCCATTGACTTCTATAGTTGGAATCTTCATATCGACAGCCATTTGAAGACCAATGATTAAAGCCTGGTATTCAGCAATATTATTTGAACATAACTCACCGAGAATGATAGCATATGAAAGTATTTGTCGTTGAGGAGTGACAAACACTATGCCGGCACTAGCACCATCACGTCTTGTTGTACCATCGAAGAACATCGTCCATGGTGGCAGTGTCTCAATGTAAAAGACCTCTTCATCTGGAAGATCATCTGTGAACTCCAGGGTGATCCGCTAGGAAGTCTGCTAGAGATTGTCCTTTGACTGCTTTTTGAGGCACGTAAACAATGTCGTAGCTTTGTAGGATTACTGCCCACTTGACAAGTCGTCCTGACAAGATTGGTCTAGATAAGATATATTTGACAAGGTCAGCTCTAGCAATGAGACGTATCGTGTGAGCTTGTATGTAGTGCCTCAGCTTATCAATGACAAAGAACAGTGCTAGACATGTCTTTGAATGGGCGAATAACTCAGTTCCAGACCGTTTAGTGTTCTGTTCAAGTAGTACAGGGCAACTTCCTTTCCCTGGTCATTTTTCTGTGCAAGCATGGCTCCCAAAGATCTTTCCTGCGCTACAATGTAGAGAATCAATGACTTTCCTTGAATTGAAGCTCCCAGGACTGGTGGATTGGAAAGGTACTTCTTTATGCTCTCAAAGGCTTTGCTGCAAGTTTCGTCCCACTCGAAGTTAACATCCTTCTTCATTAACCGATGGAAAGGTTGACATCTCCTAGCTAAATTGGAGATGAAACGGCGAATGTAAGCCAGCTTTCCTTGTAGACTTCGCAGTTCGTGCAGGTTTTTAGGTTCAGGCATCTTTTGAATTGCCTCAACCTTTGACTGATCAACTTCGATTACACGATGTCACACCACGAACCCAAGAAATTTTCCTTTTGGGGTGCGGAATGCTGTAAACTCCTCGTCTTCTGGTGTCATTCTGATTTGGTTATAGCCTAAAGAACCATCCATGAAGGACAATGCTTCATAACCCGTTGTTGCATCGACTGTGATCTCCGTTATGGGCAACGGAAAGTCATCTTTCGGACAGACCCTGTTAAGATCTCGAAAATCAACACATACCCTCAACTGTCCATTCTTCTTTCTTACCGGGACTATGTTGGCAATCCACGTTGGGTAGGTGACCTCTCGGATGAAGCCAGCATTGATCAGCTTGTTAATCTCCTCCTCGATTTGTGGAATGAGTTCCGGGTGGAACCGTTGTTGTGGCTGCTTGACAGAACGAACACCTTTCTTTACTGCTAGACGATGCACCGCAATTTTCGGGTCAAGTCCAGGCATTTCTTTGTAACTCCATGTGAACACGTCCCTATATTAACTTAATACCTGAACATATTTTTGTTCTTCTTCTACAGTAAGTAAAGCACTTACAAATGTGGGTCGGGGATCTTTTGGAAAGTCAAGATTGACCTCCTTGAGTGACATGTAATGCAGAGATCCTGACTTCATCTTTTCTGTTTGATTGGACGAGCCTATCTTTGAAGCACTTCTGACTCGGGTTGGGTGTGTCCTTCCTCCTATTTAGGATAAATAAAAAAAAAAACGGGGGGCTAACCTTCTGGACACATAGCGTAGGACTGGGATGGTGCTTGCAGATGGAGCCTCCTACAGGCGAAGTTCGGTTGGTTGTGGCTGCTTCTCACCTGTTAGGGTCTGCATTGTTGTATTGTCGCCTTTTATACTCGTGCAAGGCAGGAGTATTGAATTGTGGTGTCGCCTTTTATACTCGTGCGATGCAGGAGTGCTGAATTGTGATGGATTGATTATTGTCTTTTATACTCGTGCGAGGCAGGAGTGTTGAACTGTGGAGCTATTCGCCTTTTATACTCGTGCGAGGCAAGAGTATTAAACTGTAGAGCTGTTCGCCTTTTATACTCGTGCGAGACAGGAGTATTTTGTTAAACTGGTGAGCTGTGGAGCTGGAGAGTTGGTGAGCTGCTGAGCTGTTGAGCTGCTGAGTTGTTGAGCTGTTGAGCTGCTGAGTTGTTTGTTGAACTGCTGAGCTGCTGAGCTGTTGAGCTGCTGAACTGTTTGGTGAGCTATTGAGCTGCTGAGTTGGACTTTGATTCAGAGTTTAAGTTTTACCCTCGAATCTGGATTTGGACTTGGAATTTAGATTTGGGCTTTGAGCCCTAGTTTATCCAAGTTTATGTTGGGCTTTGAATTTGGGTTTGTTGGGTTTTGATGGGTTTTGATATTTGCCCCTGAATCTAAATTTGAATTTTGATAAAGGGTTCTGACAATGCACAAGAGCTTCAAACGTCTTTTTTTTCTTTTTCTTTTTTTTTTCTTTTTTTGGCTTTATTCGTGCTTCTTTTTTTTGTTTTTTTTTTTTTTTGCACTTCTTTTTTTTAATCTTTTTCTTTTTTTCGAATTTTTTTGGCTTTTTTTTTGAATTTTTTATTTTATTTTGTTTTTTTAGAACTTTTTTTTTGCTTTTTTTTCTTTTTCATTTTTTTTATTTTCATCTTTTTTTCTTTTTTTCATTTTTTTTTATTTTTTACATAACAATGCTTCAGAAATTTACGGCAGTTTGGGCCAGTCTGGATGCCTTTTCTCGATGGCAGCAATTTGCTCGTCTATGATTTCCTGCAGCTGTAACATTCCTCTTTCGATTTCTGTAAGCAAGTCATCAAGGTTAGAAGCGTCTGTTGGCATGGGGTCAACGTTGATAGATGATGCGCCACGAAAGACTGTTGTAGAAGGCTCTTCTAGTCTCTCCATGCTTACTTCTACAGAACGTGTCGGATCCGGCTGTTGGGTTGAATTTGATGCTCTACCCCTAATTTCGGTGGGGGTAGATGATTGATTTCTCCGTTTGGTAGTAGAGTCACGTGAGAAATCGAACTGCTGTGTGAGCTGCAGGTCTTCTATTTTAATTTTGTTGGTGGCGAGGAACCTTATCTTTGCGTGAGTCTGTGGACTCTTTTGAGTGGCAAGGAACTGTGTCTGTCCGCGGGTTTGTGATCCTGCGTACCCAAGTAGGGTAGTTGATGCAGGCAGTTAAGCAGTTATCTTCTTTTTTGTGGAAGCAGTGATTGTAATCCTTTTTAGTGCCATTTGATGGGCTGTATACCTGTTAAAATTTTTTTTTTACTTTTTTTTTTTTACTTTTTTACCTTTTTTGTCTTTTTCTCTGTTTTGTCTTTTTCCTTTTTTCTTTTTCTTTTTTTTCTTTTTCTTTTTCTTTTTTCTTTTTTTCTTTCTTTTTCTTTTTTCTTTTTTTTTTGTTTTTTTTTTTTTTAAGGAATAAGAGATGGGAAGTGAAGAAGTCCCACCGAGCGTGCCAAAAATTTGTAACGGGTAAATTTCGAGTCTGAAACAGTTAGACTCAAAAATACAAAAATAAATTACAAATAAAAATTTAAAAATAAAAGAAAATTTACGTGGAGTCGATCTCCGTAGATCCTCTGATTAGTGTTCCTTTTTTGACTTCGTCAAGGGCTGCACGAGCTTTATCTTGACAGCAGTAAATTCCACAACTTTTTCTTGAACTGGGTAGACTGAAACTGGATCTGTTTGGACGTTTAGATTACAGTTAAGAACCGCAGAGACCTGATCTGAACCAATCTGACTTAATTTCACCGAGGGTCGAAGGGACTTGTTCTCAGATAAACTGTCTGAACTTTGTTGAGGGCCGTATGAGACTTGATCCCAACTAGATTTGCAATATTTTGATATTTTGGATATTTTCTCTCTCAGATTCTGATTTGAGGTGATTGGAGAGTGTATACTCAAAATATTTTTGAAAATGTGTATGATAAATATTCTAGACCTTTACTTTATAAGATCGCACTTAATAGCGTCTAAAGTGTATATGCCCAAAATATAAAAACGTATGGAAGAGAATGTTTTCTCTTTTTCGGACAATTGCAAATTGGATTTCCTTTGCAATTGTTACTGCCACATGTTTGTCTTTTTTTTGTGTCTGTCCAATGGCCATTGGTTCTGCCTATTTATAAGCTTTTTGGGTGGCACTGTGTGGTACTGTGCCACCAACCTTTTGCTGACTTTTTTTTTTTTTTGCCGGTGCCTAACTTTGAAATTTTTTTTCTTTTTCTAGAAGCTGACCTCTAGATTGCCTCCTTTTTTTTTTTTCATGTGTTTACAATATTCTCAAAAAATTATAAACTTTTTGTTTTTGAATTGAAAATAGAGATTCAGTGTTCAAACCTTGAAAATATATATGAAATCTACTACTATGAAAAGCGGGATGATAGATTTGAAATCAATTAATGAGTTCGTGATATATTTTTAAAAAAATAAAATTTTATAATATATTTGAGAAAAATCAAAAAGTTCATGATTTTTTTTTTAAAGATTAACCCTTTTTTTTGTTTTTTATTTGTTTTTTTTTTTTCTCATTGGACCATAGAGAACACACATGAGATAATTCTCCCATATTTCCATAACTCCTCTTCAATTACAACTAGTGGTTTAAGATTTTCATTTATACTTTAAATGCTTCACTAGGGTCATTGACTTTAAAAAATTTCTTTGTAACCATCCTCTAGCATTGAAACACTTGACCAATTACGTTAAAAAAAAAAGAAAACACTTGACCAATTTACAGTGTTTCTACTTTATACAATTATTATTTATCTGTGTCCCCAGCAGGTCATTTCTGTTTAATATGAGGGAACACACCTAATAGAGTCCCTCCAAGTTTAGGCTATCCGATTAGTCTATTTTACCTAAGGAAACAACTATCATGTTTGGCTATTAATACTTAATAGCACCCATATTATTAATAACAAATAATTGTGTACTAATTTTTAATATTCTGAATGAAATAATATTAATAATTTTCATAATAAAAAATATCCAATTTTAATTTTTATTATAAAAATTATTTATTTTATTATATTTAAAATATCAATCCAAATATTAAAAATTGAAAATGTATAGGTGCTCTATTATTAACGCCGTTGGCCCCGAAATGATGTTGGCTGTAACCCAACCAACTGGCTAGATCCTTATCTTTTGATTGTGATATTTTACATTTTTGGGACTTAACGCCCATCACATCATTCGATTGTGGGGATGAATATTGCAAGGATTCTATTATCCCTCCCCCTGTCGTTTAAAATGCATATGATTGTACTCACAAATGCACTTTGAATCAAAATTTACTTCTTGAAGTTCAAGAGCATACAAAACTATCTTGTTTTCTTTAACTATTTCACCAAATGGATATCTAGCTTTTCCTTTTTTTTCTTGTTCGTTGGAGGATTAGACAACACACAAGAGATAATTTTTAAGTGATAACAAATAATAACGTATTTTCATCTAACAACATATGAAAATTTATATTTTTTTATCCAACCATTCAAAAACTCATATTATTATTATTATATATATATATATATATATATATATATATATATAAGATATTGTTTTGGAGTCAAAAAAGTTGTCTTCCCCTTAAATCCTCTTGTGTTACATGTAGTGGTTGAAATATTAAAATTTTCATTTATGAATAGTAGCAAAATTTCTGGTATGCTTGCTCTAGTACTAAAATATTTGACCAACTATAATGTCTCTTTCTTCTTTTTTTTTTTTTTTGAATAATAAAAAAAATGTATCGAGAGTATATCAGTAATCGCATATGCGAATTGAGACTCAAGGTAACTTCTGTTTTTGTCTCTTAATTCAATCACTTTTTTAGAAATAGACTTACAATCTAGTGCCACTGAAGCCGAGTAAACCTTCTCTAATAGAGACCACGACAATTATCGAATTTAAAATCGAAATTGCATCACATTCATTATCCACAAGTAGGACCCAGCACTTTACTTAAGAGAGGATGTAAGTATTGGTACTCAAACTTGGCTCTCGCACCTCGAGTGGTAGCAATTTATAATGTTTCCACTTCCTACAATTATATCTGGGAGTCTGTCCCCAGCATGTCATTTCTGCTTAATTTGAAGGGCTTCACGTCTACACCTAACAAAGTCCCTCCAAAGCCTGGCTAGCTTATCTGTCTATCTACCTAAGAAAACAATTAGTACCATTATGTTCGGCCACAAACATTATACATCTTGGTGCAGTACACCTTTTACATCATTCCATTGTTGGGGATGAACATTGCCAGGATTCTGTCCCGAAAACGTGGAAGGAATACGTTTACACAAAGACATTGCAGATCTAGACTGATTTGAGAGTTATAAAAACTAGTCTGGTTGATAACCAGTCAAATGTTGCTCAATAGCTAAGCTATCAATTACTTTTGCTAAACACTGTTAGTTACTAGCTATATGAGCTGTCATACAACTATTAATTTTGAATTCAAAACAATTAGGGAGTTGCACGACGTCTAAACGGGGCCAGATGCGCAGACCTTTTTCCCTTAATATACCCCTATTTCAGGAACAGCCTATCTGAGCGGCAGGCTTTGGAAAAAATAAAAATAAAAAAACAAGCTAGTCCCATCGGCGTCTCATATTACTTTTCTATCCAAGTAATGTAACTGTTTTGATATTTGATAGTAATATACCGTTATAATTTAGCGCACACATGATATCTTTAATTTTTTTTATTTTAGTAGAGTTGGTAATTTGACTTTTTTTTCTTCGTGTTTGTACAGTCAAAGTGGCTAAAGTCTAATCAATTAAGACCATCAAACCAACAAACCCAAACTTTAACCAATTATACCAGTTCAACTAGGTTTTACTTTGTTAATTGCGATTTTAAAATTATCAAACGCTCAATGACAATTGCTTTTTAATATGTAAGCAAAAACTAACATAAACTAAACAAGCATCCATATATATGCTGAATTTTAGTATTTTAATTGAAATTAAAATTAATACTTTTAAAATAAGGCTGATAGTTTTTAAAATAAAAGAATGATAGCTTTTAATTTCTATTTTAAAATTATCAATTTTATTTTAAAATTATTATTTTTAGTTTTAATTAGAACATTAAAATTCAGCACACTGATATTTTTTCAAACTAAACTAGATAAACCCTGCTTATTAGTTTAACTGTCGGCTAAGCAAAACTTGCTTTTTGTGCATTCCGATGGAGAAGAAGGGGATGGGGGGAAACAACAATTCACGTTAGTTTTTTCCAGACATCTTTGCAACAACAAAATCTTTTAAAGAATGGAGAAAATCAGTTGTCTTTCTCAAATTGCACATGTGATTTATTTTCTCTAGATGCTTATCTTATTTGTCAGAATCAATAATCTATTTCTTCCTTTTTTTTGTACTTCTGTAATTGTCTTCTTTTTTTTTTTTTTTTTTTTTTTTTTGCTTCCTTTTATAAATTGAGAGAAAAAAAAAACGAAATATCTAAGGTACACTATGTCTAGAATGTGACTTTAAACCAAGCAAAACGATATTTGATATATGAATTTTGGATCTCAAGTTTTATGAGTTTTTCTTTTTAATTTGATAAGCAAACAAATTTCATTAATGACCACGAGGAGACACATACTAGCAAAAATTTACATTCATGCCGCACGTGGGTACAAAAATAACATCTAGAAGCTAGCACACCAAAATAAATTCAAACGGGCGTCAGACCAGCCCGATCACGTTTGCAGTATTAAGTTTGTCTTTCTTATTGTGATAGTTGGCCGCCCTTTTATTCTAATTTGCCCCCGTGCTATATCTTTCGAAGTATTTTTTTGTACTATTTTTACCATAGTATAAATTCGCCTCCCTAACAAAATTTTCTGGCTTCTTCCCTGAGCTCAATGCTTTTAATATAACTGGTTAAAATACCTTTATTAAAACTTTTTCTTTTCATGTTCTGAGTCTTAATAATTATATCATTTTCTTAATCTTTTAACCTCCCTCGTAACTAAAAAAGAAAAAAAAAAACCATCATACCTGTAAGCAAAGGGCTAAAATCAATTCATGATTCAACCCCAACAGATCATAACTGAAGCATTGAAGTCACTTAGAAGGTAATTCCGTCCTCATTAGGCATATAAGATCAGCTAAGGGCTTCACATCCACTTTCAATGTTCTCCTTACAAAACTAACTTTAAAAAGTGCTCTCATTTGCCCGTATTTAACACGTGAGTCACAAAAATTTGCTTTTACTAATTTAAAGATAACTAAAGTAATCGTGGATTGTGTGTCTACATAACTTTTCTCATATATTAATAGTTTTTGAACATTATATAAGCTATTTTAATACTTAATGTTTTTAACTAAATGCTTTCGGGTAAATATAGATTTGACAAAGTTTGAAATATTCTTTTTTTGTCCTTGTGTTTAATCAGAAGTTGTTAAGCATTAAAAACAAGAATTTGACCAAAATTGCACAAGCAGTCTAATCAAATCCTAATTTTGACCAGGAAAACTGTATCAATAGGAAACTATATGGAGCAAGTTGTTTATAATCAAATACGTAAGCTTCGTTGCCCCCAAATATTGTTGAGAATTGCTGGTTTCTTTTATATATATATATATATATATATATATATAAAGAACATTTGAAAAAAAAAAAGTGCTGGGAATACCAAAGTTTTTTTGGATAAGTAGGAGCACAGGTAATTTTGCCAACCAACATAGCATATAACAAATGAACAATTCCAATTTGTACCTGATTCTATACATCCATCTAAAATTTATAACCTTGGTCTTTATATGATGCGTGAATATTTATTACTAAAAAAAAGTCTTTTTAAATAATTTTGTTCTGATTCATTGAAACTCACTGCCCATACAAGAGATAAGGAGATTAGAGGTTGAACAAAAGTCGAACTCTTGACTCTTCCCTTAACACAAAGTTCATAAACTAATGAGTTAAGCAGCCACTCTCTTTTTAAAATTAAAGTGGCCTCAATAAAATGGCTTTATCGCCATATAAAGATCAATACATGGGAAATGCAACGTATGACACAAATGGAACACAAGTCGCTAAAGTATCACAGTCCAAATTTAATCAACCTAGCCCTACGGAAAGCTGTTGGAATTGAGGACCATTTCCAGGACACAGCAACCAAACGCGGGAGCCACAGGAGTGACGTCATGATGTATTTTGTATTAAAATAATGTTTTTATTTTTATTTATATTTTTCTTGAAAAAAATTGCAAGATGTCAATAAAAACTAAGGTTGTAAGAATCATATTGACCATTAAATCAGAAAATTTAGTAGTTCAAGATTTAATTGGTTCAATTGGATTAATAGGAATTGAACTAGTAAAATTGATATTTAATATTAAATATATAAAAAATAATATCTATATATATTATGTATAAAAAAAATTAATAAATAAATGTAATATTATGATATATATGTATGTATTAGAATACTTATATTTGTAAATTTAAAATATATGATTTACAATATATTAGAAGGTAAGATTAAAAATTAATGAAATTAATATTTTTCTTAACAAAAAAAGAAAAGAGAAATAAAAAATAGTAATTTTCTTTTTTTACAGGAGAGAAAATAATAATTATTAATTTATTAGTTACATAACGTATAATTACAAGGCAAATAAGATGGTGTGTTTATTATGTAAAAAGTTTGAGAAAATAATAAGTAAAAAGAAAAAAAAATACTACAACAAGTTACAAGTTAGTATAATGTTGTGAGGTTCACATTTCATATTATAAGTTAAGGGTTTAAGATTCAAATTTTACATAGTAGTGTAGAAATTTTTCTAATTACTCAAATTGGGCAATGCAATCAACTTGAGATCAGTTCATTAGTCTGACCGATCGAACTAGCTTGTTGACCAAATTTTGACCGGTTCGGTCTTTCACCAATTTCTCCCATAATCCGAACTAGACCTCAATCTAATCACTAATTTAATTGATTAAACCGATCCGTTCAATCTAAGTTTGACAATATAATAAAAACTAACAAAATGTGTGAAAAGAAGGAACCAAAATTGCATAAAATCTGGTGAAAAGTACAGCCAAAAAAGAAAAAAGGATTTCACTTTTGACTAGCGTTCACGCACGTTTCGTAAGACATTTTGTTTTCCGTTATTTTTTCAAAAATATTAAATAATTTAAAAAAAAACTATTATACGTCAACACCGTCGAAACTGTGGTTGATTTCAGCCGTCCGACATCAATTTCCTTTGAAATTCCCTTGTCCCTCATGCAAATCCCAAAAGTCCTGCTGTGCTGTCAGAATCATAAAATTGTGTGAAAATAATTTGAGCGCCTCTCGGAAACAGCTCACTGTTAGGAGTTTGGCCACGCAGTAAAGGACACGTGATAAATATATAATAATTTAAATTATTTATTTATTTTTTATCTTTTAAAATTTTATATATTTTTATTATATAATAATTTAAATTATTATATACTCATCATGCATGTATTTACTGTATCTACATACTTTGTTTGTACTATTAAATCCTAAAAAAATGTTTTAAAATTTTATTATTATTATTATTGTTTTGTCAACGAAGGGGCTAAGCCCTTGGGATAGAGGACGAGAGATGGGGTAGGGTTCCAACCTCTGTTTTTTGGTGGAAGTAGTGGATGTAATATAAAATGTAGTAATGAAAAAAAAATAAATAATAAATAAATTGTAGTAGAATTACACTTCAAAAATTAGTTAGTGAGATGAAAGTTTAATTCTATTTAAATTTCACAAGAGAATCTTATATTTTTGATGTGGGATTGTTAGTAGGACTATCTACCACATTCTACAATACTGAAAAAATGGATAACTCTGATATTAATTGATATAGATATTAAGAGAACCACATTCTAAAAAGTAACTGTTAAAATAAGAGAACTTAAGTTTATATAAGTCTTACAAAAGAACCTTATATTTTCAATGTGGGATTGCAATTAGGATCGCAATAGAACGTGGTCATGCTGCATCCTCTATTATTATTATTTTTCGCCAACTCGGCAGCTTAATTACGGGCGGTAGTGATATTTTTAAAGATACAAATATGAGGCATGCGCTTAATATAATAGAGGAGATAAAATTCTCATGCAAATATAAATTTTAAACATTTATGTGTCAATCCACCATCTATTATAACCTAATAAATCAGTAGTCTGAGTTTTAGTAAATTTGCCTCACATAATACTGTTTTCCTAGACCCTATATTTCTCAATTTTTGCATCCCAAAAGAAAAGTAGGAGGAAAAGAGAAAATATCCATTGACTTCTTGGACAGTTAAAATTGCTTGAAACTTCAAAGCAACTTACATTAATCTCTCTGTTTTTTATTTTTATTTTTTTCAAATCCTTGTTAAATCGATAAACTTTTTCTTTTTCCTTAATCGATATGATGAAACTTGAACTCGAGAATTATTGATTTAAACTCAACTAACATTTTATTGCTTTTGCATTAGAACAATGTTTATTTATTATCATTCTTTCTTTTCTTTATGTGGTGCTTATGCAATAGATTGCGCCATGGACAGCGGTTGTTGTTCAACAGTATTGAGAGCCAAATCTTTGATGGACTGAGCTGTCCAAATTAAAAGATCTTTCTTCTTCCCTCTTCAAATAGCGAAATGTTGCTGTAAGAAAGTCAAAATTCTAAAGTTTTATCTGTCCCACTTTCAACAATTTAATTAGGTTAATTTGGACTTTACGGTCAAACCAATTGACCCAAAGATGCACTTATGTTGGGGGTGTCCCTCTCATTATTTTAATTGTGACCCCATGACAATTTTGCAAGCTGCATGGGAATTCTAAGTTCATTGCATTCTTGTTTGGACTACATTAAATTAAGTTCATTGAATGCTTAAAGGCACATGTATTTACTATGTAGTTAAGCAGTTTTGGTAAAGGAAAGTGAGGGAATGGTCGGTCGAATAAGCAAACATGGCATTCCGTCTTTATATGGGTCAAGGTAGATAGTAATCATATCATGTTTGTTCCATTTTGTGATTGCTATTCATGACGAACACAATGGACTCAAATAATTGAAGGCTTATATGATTTTTTCAATTGAACAGAAGTCACTCAAGCCACCTTTTTCACTCATCTTTTTCATTTTATGCGAAGCAAATTTCTTTCGTCGGCTAAGTTATCGATGCGCGGTTAATTTGGAGCATCTCGGATGCGCATAGACATTTTGTATTATTGTGCATATTTTTAGTTCTTGGAAATAAAATCACAATTAACGATAAAAAACATTATCGATCCAATAGTTATAATAGTACAATTGATGTAGCTTCGCCAGAAACGCATTAAATTGTGGGAATTTCATGCCATAAAACCTCAATTTCGGTCATGAGTTTCATGCCCAATTGACAACACCAAAAGCATGTTCGACTACAGTAAAAAAAAAAAAAAAAACAAGAAAGTTAATTAGCTGTCAATCTTAATGTGGGTACCCAAGTACAATAAATAATCTTGTCCCCATTAGAAAAGAATTGGCGATAAAAAGGTCGCAGTCAAGGCCGAAAATGAAATCGTAAAGCTTCAAGCCGTCAATGTTACAAGACAACTCTATCCGACCAAGAACACCAATTATTTCAATGATTTCGACCCGAATTGGCCTCTCGGTACGTTCAATGGACAGCGAGGGCAAATAAAAGGACCACTTTTTTCCTTAAAAAATACTACATTAAATCAAAATTGTATAAGTTATTTGATAATTAATTTAAAAAATATTTAAATAAATTATTAAATATTATTAAATAAATTATATATTTATTTATATCTTTATAACTTATATATATAAAATAATTTTTTTAATAACGTTAGATAAAATATATGTTTATTTGTGCCTGCACGGAGTGGCCCTCTTTTTTTTGCCTCTCAAATATCCGTCGATATGTATATGATTTAGATGGTTGGCAATTTATGGCACGTACAAGTGTCCTGCCAGCCAACCACACCTGTGCATGGCTTTTTTGGCTAGGGGATCATTACATGGCCAAACAACTTTTCCCTATTACGTCCACATATATTTTTTTTGTGCAACCACAAGCATTTTTTGTGAAACCACATAGGAAAAATGTGCAACGAAAAAATAATAATATTTTTTGAATTACTTTTTATCGATTTAGTTGCACAAAACACGTTCCTGGTTGCACAAAAAAAGTTTCATGTGGAGACAATAGGGAAAAATCATTTGGCCATAAACTTTTTCCCTTTTGGCTAATGGGGCCCAAAACTATACTGACCGACACGTACTTGTTGAGGCAGTTTGTCACGTGCTTTCTGTTTTGTTTCTCTCCTTGGACACCTGTTGAATTGTGACACCCGTTTGCTCTCGTCTCTGGCCTAATAAATGCTAAAGATAATTGGTTCAGAACTTCAAATATCTAGGGCTTGACAACATCCGTACATTCTGTCACAGCCAATGCTCCAACTGTTATTGTAAGCAAATGTTGTTTCTGTTTTTTTTTTTTTTTTCATTTCAAGAAATAAATTTTATAATGAATATCACTTGCTCATTGGTTCCATCAAAGTCTATATCAAATCTCTTACGAATCAGTTTTTGTAAAAAAAAAAAAAAACTTGTACTTCTACTAAATTGAGTCGGAATGCTTATATCCCTAATTTTTGCAGAAGAAGAAGATATTCGACATTGATTGTTGTACTATTGTTCGTTGTGGTTCAATAATCATCCATGTTGAACATGTTAACCAATAAATTCTAAATTTAAGTATTACTAAAACGTTTAATGGAGGCTAAATATGATGCTTTTGATGTCGTAATCATTCAAATTAAACGTACAATTTCTAAAAAATAAACATAATATTTCTTACTGAAATTATTAGAGCACTACCTCTATCTCTCTTTTTTTCAACCAAAAAAATATATATTGATTACCGTTTTGGTCAATGTACCATGATATGTAATCCAAAAGTTGCATGCGCCAGACATGAATTGATTAAAACCTTAAACATACATATTAAAAGTTGCATGCGGAAGCCAATAACCCTTTTTATATTAAAAGTTGTATCTTATTTCATATATATTGGCAGATGAGTGTTCGCTTCCAAAAACTCCATGGCTGAGTTGAGTCAGGTGATGGTGTGGTCAGATAACCTGCAGGGCCAGGCCTATCTTGTATTGCATCATAAGTCTTACGTTGTTGGCCAACTACTAAAACGCGCCTTGCAAATTAATAGTTCAATGATTAGCTACGAGAAATTTCAGGGGTGCTTCATAGTAAGTTACTAGTATTATAAGACCCCTCTTGCCTAGGTTCATGTCCCAGCCGTTTTAGATGTGACTAGCGCTCCCTTTTCTTCTTGGAAGGTTTCATTACATGGACGTTAATGCATGGAAATGCAGATTGGCAAAATACTAAAACTCTTTATTATATATTTGCGATTTATATCATAATTGTGATTGTATATCAAATAATTAGTACGTATAACAAACAGTTTTGATAAAGCAATATGACAAGTTTTCGTAGACTCACATCACGATACAGGCACTCATGGAACGATTCTCTTTTTTTTTTTTTTTTTATTTATTAGTCGGTGTTGGAATATGAACTAAATAATAGAATAATTTTTTTCTTCATATGAATTTTACATTCTCTTATAATTAGAACTTATCTTTTTTAAAATAAGAGTCTAAATTCTATCCATTGGTTGTCTCCCAAAATATTAAAGATGGAGCTTTCGACCTAAGACAAAATTAAGGGCCCACCTTTCCCTAAATCTGATTTGTCACTTTCGATTATAAGTTGAGTCACATTACGTAACACAAAAATTATATACAAAATTATGACACAGACTTATTATTTAAATCAGAACTTTTAACTATATTGAACTAATTATTCATTTAATGATTAAAATTTAAATAGTAGACTTATGTCATTATTTTGTGTCTAAATTTAGTATTCATATATTTTTTTCCTTATAAGTTAGAACTAACCACGGATCGGGCGAATGACAATTCTAGTTATAGGTTTGTTTAGTTTGAGATTTTCTCAAAAAAAAAAATGTAAAATGCCAATGTTTGTTTTGTTTTTTTTTTTTGAAAAAAAAAATTATGTTTCTAGTCCTAAGGAACTGTTAGTGCAGCAGTATTGGAGGGGAGCAGTGAGCGTAACCCCTAACCTTACATTTGAACCCAAAGTTTTCAACCATTTAAGCTAAGTTCAACCCCCTTAATATTTATTTTCTTTTCTATGAATTGTCGGTTCTAACCAGCAATCATTGGATTTAGTCCAGTTCGGAGCGGCTATGATTGGCCTAATTGATAAATAACACTTTTTGTTTTTGTTTTTGTTTTTTTGTTTTTTTTGTTTTTGTCAAATAACTAACACTTTAACTTATGAAAGTGGTATTTTTATTGCGAGCCCAAGATAAAAGGAATTTCGAATTTAAAGGGTCCAATTGACTTTCAAAAGACCCACGCTCCATTTCATAAACACGAGGCTGATGCTTGTTTTGGACTGTTATTGTCAACTTAACTGATGGGCTTCTTAAAATAATGGCCCAATTTGAATTTTCTATGGCCAGCAAAATATGACCGACAACTTTCTTTTGGACTTTATGAACTCCCTAAACTCTTAGGAGCTCTCCACTATATTCTAGAATAGGACAAGATAGAGGTGTTATGGCCTCGTGCTATAGCCTCTTAACATTTTGATTGTATTAGTTTTTTTTTAATGGTGTACCAGCCTCCTTTATAACCAAAAAAAAAAAACAAGGAAAATACTTACTAAGACATCTTTACTGTCCTTCGGTGTTTTACCTGAATTAGTTCAGATTAGTCAGTCTACTAACTGGATACTAGAAAGTTTTAGACTGAAAAAAAAAAAAGGAAAATAAAGATAGAAGGCAATTAGTCTAAAAACATGTTTTTAGACCAATGATTATGAAAAAATTCTTTTAGATGCAATATATTTGTCAAATTATATAAACTTAGTAACTAGAATTTTAATAAATCTACTTCATATCCGAGCTACATATATCCCAGTGCGGCAATTGTTCTCACAGAGATTAAAAAGACTTAAATGAGTATCAAGATGAAGTATCAAACTCCATCGCTGTTTGAATATCTTTTGTTCATGTTATCGATTTGAAATTTTTAGTTCCACTGTTGCTTCAGATCTTTTATTTGTTACAAACAATTTTTCAACATATAGAATACAATTTGATTCAAACGATAGCCATATTGATATATCAATTTTACATCAACGATTTTTGTGAGAGTAGGTGGTGGTTGTGATATGGTATTTAGAACACATTATTAATTATGAAATGCCAAAACATTTGTTGAATTTAATGTACCTATCCAATTTTGGAACTTCCAAACCAATCTTTCAACCAATGCGCAATTGATCTCTCTTCTTTTGTGCGATTGATCTAAAGAAAACTGAATCAAAACTAATAGTCTTTCTTTATTAAAACCATTGAACTATATTTCTAAACAATTTATATAAAATAAAGATATATCGATTCAGTTATTCTTTCTTTTTTTTTTTTTTTTCTTTGGTAATAATGGAGGCCAAAGCCTAACATAAAAACAGGTTACACATTGAACATCCTGGGGGAAAAGACCCCTGTTGCATCTTGTTTCAGAAATTGGTGCACTCCTCTTGGTGCCTGACGAAACACTTGCAGACCCCAGTTGAGCTGCAATGCAGAATTTGCTAACTAGTCTGCAACGTCATTTCCTTCCCTATAAGTTCTGTGTCAGCCGAACGAACCAATCCTTCTTCAGCAATTCCTTTGAACCAAAGATTAAGTTGGCATAGGGGTGAGTAGCAGCAGGAACTTTGGATAAGAGAGAATTCAAAGTCAGCTGAGAATCCTGCGTAGCAACAATTCTAAGCATCCAATCCAAAAAAAAAAAAAAAACGCCCCACAACCCAACCGCGAAAGCAGTGCATTAGCCTCTATTCTGAGCAAAACCAACCAGCCATCTTCCATTGAGATACCTCGATTCAATTTATTTATTTATTTTCTATATAATCTAAATAATAAGTAAAAATTTATTAAAAATATTAAAAAATAATAAAATTAAATAGAGTTCGAACTTTCGCCTAACTTTTCTTAAAAAACGTTGGTAAGGAATGACCATAGGCTAGCCTCTAGGCCCATTAGCATATAGGCCTAATCTTTTCCAGCATAATAGAGTCCCTTTAGGCGAACCACACAGATGCGCCGCGATCTATCCACCATAGGCCCTGGCAGCCTCACAAATAGGGGCTGTATGGCCACGTTAACTTGAAGACATTATGGGAATTGACGGCAAACTCCACTTTTGTAAAGAATCTTTTTACAAAAGTAACGTGTGAATACGATGAATCAACTAATAAAATTTTTATCTACGTAATAGCGTATTGGCATTTTAAATTCTTACTAATTTTCCTTACGTTATTCTTCTATGAAAAAATGCGAACGTTCTTATGCTTTTGAGAACACGTGGAAAGAGGATACCTGATAAGTCAAGTTCAAGTTTATTTTGCATGTAATGACCTATTATAATGAAAAAGGATTATTTATAAACAAGAAATAAAATGATTTAGTTATTTTATTTATGTAATAAACAGTTCTTTATAATAAAAAAAAATGTTAATTAAGGTCAATTATCAATTTGTTAGAAGGATTCAATGCATTTAACTTCATTAACTGTAGTGAGAGGTGAATTTTGTATTAAAATTAATGATTTGTGTAGGTATAGAAGTTAAATACAAGTTCATTTTGCAAAATTTGACTCATTACAATTAAAAAAGATAATAAGAAATATTCATGTTATTCTTGCACGATAGAATAACAAATCTTTTTTTTTTTCCTCTCACTGTTTTCTTTAAAGGAAAAATATCTCCACTTTGGCCGAAATCTTAAAATTGGTTAGCTATAGGGGCAAGAGCACCTTCTATGCCATTTTAACAGAGATGACAAATCAAAATTTTAGTAACTCGATGTGCTATAACATGTGGGAAAATCAATTTTAGACTATAAGTTAGATATATAAATGATTTTCCATTGTTTAGAAATATTAATCAACAAGTTATAGGACTAATGAATTACTTAACTAGTCTTACATGAGAATGGAAGTTAGGACCGAAGAGAGTAATTCAAGAAATTATGAGGTTGGCTCCCTCAATGGCTCGATGAAACTTAGATATGGAATATGGCATGAGGTATTTCTTCTACATTGTTTATTTATTTGTCATGTGAATAACCTATATTTTTTTTGACATAGAATAACCTATATTTAATTGAATCAAAATAATAATAATAATAATAACAATTAACTAGTTGAAATATGTGTAAATAGTTCTAAATATTAATGAGCTATGGTTTAGTGGTATTGGAGTTGCTTTTGAGACTAAGAGGGTTCTCAAGTTTAAATCTGACTTGAAGCTAATTAATATAAAAACAGACCCATAAATGAATATAAGTTAAGAAAATACAAATGAGCATACAATTTATTATATAATATTTAATAATTTACTTATTTTTTTATTCTTTTAAATTAAACTATTTAATAGTACATATTACTTTGATCTCACTTATCTCATCTAGTGTCTCCTAAAAACAAATGGTCTAAGTTGAGTTTGGAATTGTTTTATGCTGTAGACTTGCTCATTCTAGCTCAAAATTCAAGATTATACGCATGACAACATAAAGAGACCTCAACCGCATTTATATCATTACATATTTAAATGATCTCTATATGATCACTGTTACCTAAGAAGATAGACTATGTCTCTAAATAAAATAATCAAATAAAATACACATCTGTCATCAAATCAGATTATTTTAGTAACCCCAAAGTCTTATTCTCTTGGAAGCATTTATAAGCCGATTGTTGTTCATCCTTCATTATCAAAGTCAGTATTTTTAATGTAATTAAATTTTTGGATCTTCTATTTGTCTAGATTCCACTATAAATAAAAAATAAAATAAAATCACGGGTGAGTAGATTTATTTAGATAAAAAAAGTAAATATATTATTTATTATTGTGATTTTAGTATAATTAATTGCAACACATTTATTTTGATTTTTTAATTTCTTATTCGAGTCTTAGTGGTTCTGTTTTTCTTTTCTTTTTATTTTTTCTTCTGTCTTTCAATATTCTTTATAAAATAAAAAAAAGAAAATTGAAACTATTGGAAAACTTTGTATAAAGAGGGCTTTTACTTGCATGTTGATCGCATCTTATGCGAGCACAATTAGTAGTAATACTTTTTTAGGTGATGTTTTTATCGATAAATACTTTCAGAAACGTAGCATGACATTTTGTTTCAGAATCCAGAATACTAAGAACAAATTTGACCATGCAACGTACTTTAACGACAAGAACTTTTTCCTTATATGTTTGATCCTTTGAGGTAAAATTTTTATATTTTTTTTTAACAAAAGTAGAATGATACTAGCGTAACACTTCACACCTACTAAAAAAGATTGAGCGACAACTATTATACTGAATTATTAGAAGAATATATTCTTAAAATTCAACAAAAGTCATTAATTTATTCTTACAATTATACGAAAAGATACGTATATTTATCCGATCCAACACATTAATGAGGATTTAAACTTATAACCTCATAATACAAACAGATTTTTAATCACTACACTAGAGGGAAACTACACTAGAGGGATTGGTAGTTAAATTCATCTTTGATATTTGAAATAAAAATTTTTTGGATGATCATGAGTCCATTAATTCCCTTCTCCAGCACAAACCTAGAAATGAATGGCTAAAAATGAATTTTTAATAAACTAAATATTTTCATAAGAACTATTTTTTAACATAACTTTTGTTGGTTTTTTTTTTAATTTGTGAGTGCTGAGATCTGATCGAAGACGAGTTCAATGTAAAGAGACAAAATCTATGTCAAGTAAACTTGTCACCTTGTTAGTTTTTAAAAATGTAATTTATTGATCTATCAAAAAAAGGTAAATACAATTTAATTTATTCCCCTTTTTCTAATTTACTCGACTACGTGAAGGGAAACAATAAAAAAACATTGTTCTCCATCCCTATTTTGCACAATTTGCCCTTTGTCTTATTATGCCATCCACCGATTCCCTTCTACCTTTTAAAAAAATCAAAATGACGAATTAGGATAATGACACCTTTGATAGCGCATAGCAGAGTGCTTAGGACGCTTAATTAATATGGAGCTGCTGTCTCCGACATTCTCTGAGGAAGGATATTTTTTGTGTTTTACAAACTTTGTCTCGGTAGAATAGATATGTTTTTTATTTTTATTGTTATGAAATTCATAAATAAAGATCGTATGATAAATTTTAGAGGATTTAGTGGCGAGGTTCTTAAACTTTAGGAGAAGCCGCAAACAGGTATAAGACTTATTTGATTTACTTTTTTTGATATTATTATTGTTAATTATTATTTTTGATTGTTATTAATAATTACTTATTTTTGATTGTTGTTTTTTACTGTTAATTGCTAAAAAAACTAATGAAATATTTAGTTAATTTATACTTACTATTACTTTTGAATGATTAAATGACTAATTTAAACATTGAATTTATTATTAACATATAATATTAACAAAATTATTTTTATATTTTATAATTTTATTTTTAGAGCAAATATTTTATAAATAATATTGAGACTTTCTCACTTAATTTTTAACTTTTTTAAAAAATTATTAATATTTAATAGATATTAAAAAAATAATGTTTGAGATATTATTTTAAGTGTCAATATTAGCATAAATTTGAAATGAAAAAAATATTATTTAAGAATTATTTTTTTGAGGGGATAATTTAAAAATTATTGAGAAATGAACATATTGTGTTTATATAAATATTCATAAAATAGAATAATAACTAACAAATTTTTTCCTTGTGACAAGCAAAAAAAAATAATAAAATTGTATGAATGATTTTTGAAAGTAATTTAGTTTATATAAATTATTATTAATATCAAAAAGTGAAAGTAATCTAAAAAGTAGAAACAAGCATAATTGAGCTACTTTTTAATTATATGCTTTTAGAAAGTTGTGGAAAGAAATAAGTAGTCTTAAATTATAATATGAAAAAATTAATCAAATACTTATTTTCTTACTTTTCGAAAATGAAATAAAAATGTTACTTTAAACTACTACATTTGGAGGCACCACATAAGTTCTTTCTTCATTGTTATAATTTTTGTTCTTTGATTTTGTCACGTAATGGAAAAAAATAAAGTGATAAGAAGATTCTTGTTTGCTTGAATTAAAATTTCGATCATTATTAATCACTTTAACTATTTCAAGTGGCCGCCAAATTTTTAAGTTTGGGAGAATTCTACTATTTTCTGCAACCTTTCACATTAAGCAAGATATAGTGTAAAACACCCCATTTGTCGATCAAAGGACTAATTTTATATTATCTCTTCCACTAATAACCAATGTCTAATAACTAACAACTAATAATCAAATTAATCCGATTGATGAATTAGATCTTTGTTTTCTTTTCATTTTTAATTTAGTTATTCATTGAAAATTTTATACCAAATTTTTTATTGTTAAAAATATTTAAATTTAAAAAATGTTTGATTTCAAATTATTGTACATTAATTACTTACTTTGATTAATTTGTCATAAAATATCAAATAAGTAATACAAGTTATTTTTTCCTAAAATGAGAAAAAAATTATCACTGAAAATTCATGAGATTACATTAAATATATAAATTTTGAAATGTGGATATAATAAATAAATATTATAAAAACATTTAATTATTATTAATTAATTAATCAACAACTATTTACATGTCCGGTCCTGATTATTAACACAGTTTTCCAATTCCAGAAACGAAACAACACAAAACATTTCAATGAGAGAAAAAGGCAGTCCGCCCACAACGTTCGAGGATCTTTATATTTATACGCACAACAATCTTTTTTTTTGGTCAAAATTTACCTTTAACGTTAGCGCTATTGGTCAAAATTAATATACGATGCATTTCTTTTTTAAGCAAGCTTACTTATTTTAGATATTTAAGTCTTAGACAGTATTTTAATTAAAATTATAATTAATATTTTTAAAATAAAATTAATAATTTTTAAAATATAAAATAAATAATATTTTAAAAATATTAATTATAATTTTAATCAATCAAAATAAATACATTCAGTGTACCAATTTTTTTTTTTTTTTTAAGTCCTGCCACCGCCATGTAGCCTCACTTGACACGGCGATAGCGTAACTTGATGAGGGAAACTAATATTTGCCATGTATGGCATGACAGATGGCAGCAAGTGGCATAATTAAGGAAAAAAATTTAGGACACAGGTAGTGCGTTGAAGGTGGTGTCCAGATAAAATCATCCGTCTTTTTGTTATAATTTTATTAAAAAAATTTAAAATAAAAAATTATAAAATTAAAATTTAAAATTAGATTAATATTATTTTAAAATTTAAAATATAGATTTTATATGATATATATTAAAATAAAACAAATATTTGCTCTTAAAATTTTGTTTTCTAAAAAAATCAACTGTCTAGAGTCAAATATTTATTTAAAAATATATTGTGAATTAATTTTGAAAAATAACTATTTAAGAGATATTTTAGTGATTAAATTTAATATCTTTTAGAGAATTAAATTCTAATTCTAATAAAATTATTATTAAAAAAATTATTAATTATATAATTTACGATCAACAGCCTTTTTAATAAAAAAGACGTTGGAGGGACATATTAAAAAAAAAAACATTGCGAATATAAATATTGAAAGTTGAAACGTCGTCGGTGGAGTTAGTAACTTTTGTTTTTAAAAATCTTTCTTTACTAAATAATAAAGAAAAAAAAAAGTAGGCTAAGCACATAATAGCAGGGTAACTTTCTACAGTTTTATTATAAAATTTTTTTTTGTCAAAATCGTTCAGTATTTAATTTATTAGACTGATTAATTTGGACTGATTCGGGTAAAATCTTTAAAAGCGGTAAAAGTTTTCCACCAAATATTTAACGCAACTGTATTTTCAAAATTCGAAACTGAAATATTTAATTAAACAAATTTAGACGCTTATCATAAATTAATAATTTATTAATAAATATAAAATTAAAAAATTAAACCCTCAATTACTTAAATTCTTACTATTTTCTTTCCTCTCAAGTAGCCGATTTAGACTTTCGACAGTCTTTCCTTTACACTCTGTTTATAATACACACTTTCTCGTTCGCACTCTCTGGAAAGCCAAGGCCGGCCCCACAAGCGTCGAAGCCGAACCATAACACACTCACTGAGCTTCGGTTGGCGCCAGCGAGAGCCACACAGGGAGAGAGAAAGAATCGGTAGAGACGAGAGAGAGAGAGAGAGAGAGATCACTGTGATTCTTTGTATTCTCTCTTCTCTCTTTCTCTCACTTGGCTTTCAGCAATGGCGGATGAGCCTTCTCTCACTCGCTGGTCTTTTCAGGTATCATATCTCCCTCTCTGTCTCTCGCTCTCTCTTTACTCTCCCTGTTTGTTTTGATTGGCCAGATATTGTTTTTAATGTGATTTTTCCATCTAAATTGATGGCCGAAGTGTCACTTTCACCAGCTGTCAGTCCGTTTTCTCGTCATCCAAACACCGATCACGTCTCTTTCAAATTTTGTCCTCCATTTTGTTCAACTTTTTTTTTTTTTTGTATTTTTGTGGCATTTCCGGCACCTACTAATTCTAGTGTTTTTTTTTTCGGGATTTTCTGTTGCATGCATGAGATTCTTGCGGTTCCGCATCGGTTTGGATGTTCGTTTGGATTCGAACTGAGCTGCTAATTATTATTATCTTCGATCTGAGAAATGTCTGAAAAAAACTGTCTGCGTACGTTTTTTTTGTTTCTAAACAAAAAAAAAAAAAAAAAACTTAGGAGCTTGAAGCTTAAAGAGCTTCAAAGTCATATCCGCTTTGGATTGTTGAATTTAGAAAAAAAAAAAAAGAAAAAAAGATGAAGATATCGGTGGACAGAACTGTGCAGCTATTTTGGTGTTATTTAAATGATAATATGTGGTGGTGCTTTCTTTTATATATATATTTTAAAGGTACTAATGCGTGTTTTTAGGATTTTAAATTGTTCTATGACGTCAAGTTTGGGAGAAAGAAGGTTCCAGATTCGCAAAACGGGCAAACAGCTGCTGCTGATAACTCAGTTTCCAGCGGCAACTCTTCTGTGACCTCAGTATCCGATGGAAATGGTCCCGTCCAGAATACTTCTGATATGGCCATTTACGAGCAGTACAGGAACCAGGTGCTACGTCCGATTGACTTACTTTTGTCTAGTGTTGTGTGGCGTGTTTGGTGATTTGCATGTGTTTGTGACTGTCCTGTTTGTTTGTAATTACAGGGCGGAAGCTCGGCACACTCGAATGGAACTTTGTCCAATGGAGTTAATCAAAAGCCGTAAGTTGTGGGATTCATTACGTTTGACTAACTGGCTCTCATGGGATCCTGCTGTTTTGCTTGTTCGGATCCCTCACAAGTCCATAGTGATAGATGTATTTTCGTCAACACTTATCAGTCAATGAACTAGGGAATACAAAATCATTGTGATCAGTAAAATGTTCTCATCATATAATGTTGGTATTATGAATGTCAATTTATGGAACGGTGGCATGGTTCTTGGCACCTATCAATTCAACATAACCAGCACCATTTCCACAACAGCATTGCAACTCTTTCTAAAGACCCTGCCCTTAATGAATAGAGTTGCTTAATTGATTGTCTGAGACTAGGGAGAAGTGAACCCATCAGCAGTGATTTTGATTTGTGTTTAATGGCCTTTGGTGTGCTCATGCCTTTGATCAGCCTTGCCTTGTTTTGGCTTGCACCTTCTTCTTGAGTCCATTCATATCCTTGGGCCTCTCTTTGAATCGGGGTGCTTTTATCAATGATCAAGACTTCCACTTTGTGTGAAATAAGTGGAAATCTAAAACCAGTTGTATAAAGCTTTCAGCTTATATAATATCAATTGGATATACAAATTCACATGTGGGAGTTAATGTTCCTATGATCGGTAGTCTAGGAGAAGTGTGTTGTGAATTTGTTGAGCATTGATTTATATGTCTATGCTTTTTAAAAACTATAATGTGCATATGTAAGAACTAATCAACTTGTTTTTTGCTTGAGAATCTGCTGATGTTTTCATGTTTACTTTTCTAGGCAGAGGTCTCTGCTTCCTGCTTTTGATTCTGCTGAAACACGTGCTTTGGCAGAGGGCTTGTGCAGGTAATTGTCTATGTGATCCACTGCACGCATGATAAAGTCCTTGTTTTTTTGTTACACACATCACATGTTAAGTTGTGGCATTGAATCATTTAGGTAGCCAATTTTCCAAGTGTACTTTTTGTATGCAGGTGTTTTATTCCATTTAGACTGTCTTTTAAATTATCTGTACAGGGATATTATTCGCGGGAGTCCAGATGTCAAGTGGGAAAGTATAAAGGGGTTGGAAAATGCCAAGCGTTTATTGAAAGAAGCAGTGGTCATGCCAATAAAATATCCCAAGTAAGTCTTTGTTGCACTTGGAAATGCTTGCATTATCATACCTTAAATTGGCTTCATGTCATAAAATCTAGGTGCTTTATGCTCTAGCAAATGACGTTATCTGAGAGATGCCATCATGCAACTAGGCTTTTGTTTGGGCTAAGCCCTAAGTTCAGAAAAGCACGTCCTGGTAACAAGATTAATTTGTAGATAACTTAGGAACCCTGGCAACAAGATTAAATTGTGGATATTCTAGGAACCCTTGCAAGAAGATCCCATCATCTCTATGTTTATTCTCATGGACCCTTCACTAAAGAGTTTGTCTTCTTTACCCTTCTATTTTGTAAATTGAGGTCTAAGCCATATAAGAGCTAGGTCGTCAAACACTGTATAGGCAGTAAACTTGGGATTTCTCTTTGGCACTATTTGGGTGTCTGGTGTATTTTTTTTTTTTTTAATGTGATCTAATAAATTAATATATTACTCAAACGTCCAGGGTTGAACTATGTATAGGCTTTAATACTTTCAGAAAATTTGGCACGGTCCCCCAAATTGGTTATATCTTAAATTTGGTCCCTTTATTTTATTTGAATATTCATTTACATCCTAACCACATTTGATCTTGGCCCCCCTGATTCCACAATTCTGCTTCTCTCTCTGCATCTGTCCATTTCATATTCTCAACTTGTGTAAGTGCTTTGCTTTGAGGTGCTGGTTCGCCAACTGAGTTGACCTTTAATATCTTCCAGATATTTTACTGGTCTTTTATCACCATGGAAAGGCATTCTCCTGTTTGGTCCGCCAGGAACTGGAAAGGTCTGAATTCCAAATTGCTAATTTCAGTGGAATTTGAATTATTCATTGTTTACATGTTTTATCCATCTCCCAGACAGTTCTGCAATGTTTTAGAGGCTCTTCCTTTCTTCATATTCTAATGGTTTGGTATAGGGCTGTTTTAGTGATGATGAACATTATCACTACACTCTATTAACTTGGAAGTTTGATTGCATATCCCAATTGCTAGATTGTCACTAGTCTCCCACCGTATTCCAAGAAATGTTATTCAAAAAACAACAATAATAGAATAGCCTTAAGCTCTCCATATTCCAAGACATGATATTCATTGGATTAAAAAATCTAAATAAAAGGAAATTTGGCAAGAACAAGTTGAATTGACTATATGATACATAACTAATGTGCACTAGGGCCAAAAACATCCATATGGCTAGGCCACACGGTTCTGTAGTGGTTGAATATTACAGAATAACTGTGGATAGTCTTTATGGCATAACATCTTGTCAACATATGATATTGTTGGTTTCTTTCCTCCCTCCATATAGACTGTTATGTTATGAACTTGTACCATATCATGTCTCTGAAAGACTCTAAGTTGGTTGATATTTGCCAAGGTTTCCTTTTATGTACAAGGCTTTATGCGCAGGAATTACAGGGGAACATCCTGTAGGGGCTTGCACTCACTTGGTGTTTTACCAAAATTGTGATTCTTGTGTAAGTTGCTTTTTTCATTTTCCAGACAATGCTTGCAAAAGCTGTTGCTACAGAGTGCAAAACAACTTTCTTCAATATATCAGCATCTTCTATTGTCAGCAAGTGGCGAGGTGTGTTGTTGGCCAGCAACCTTACCATTGTAATGATATGTTGTGTTACTGTGTTTCTGCATATCAAATATGATTTTACGTCAAGTATCAATCTTTGTGTATTTTGATCGGTAGCTGTAATGATAGGTACATAATTTGTTAAAAGAAAAGGCATATTGCAGATTTTTTTCTAATAAATCACAACTGATAATAAAGATAATGGTTTCCACAAAAAGCATAAGTGACTCGCTTTAGATTTTTTGAACCTGAAGATAATTTGACCGCCTTCATCTTTTATTTATAGTCTGATTCTGTTGCTTTTTAGAACGCATGATTGCTGTGGGTGGCCTCTTTGCTGCTACCCTTTTGGTTCTTAGGTGTGATGGTGTCTTGTAATTGGACAAAGCTGAGAGAGGTACCATGATGTTTGGGATTTCATTCTATTAGATATATGGTGGTTCTCTTGGAGACTCTGAAATTAAAGGGCTTTAGAGGATCTGGAAACCCTGAGACTTGAATTTATGGAGACTATGTGTGCCCATAGCTTGTGATTGATGAGAAGATTTTGTGTCTATAATATGCCATTGCTAAAATATGTTGTGTTCTTGGTGGAAATTTAACTGTTGTTATTCTAGGGTACATGGGCTTGACTGCTGTTTCAACCATCTTGTATGTATAATGTCTTACCGGTCCAAAAGGATGTTATCTTATCAATGGATAAATGTCATTTGAAATTTGGGAAATTTTCTGCTATTTGATGTTCACTTTCATTTGAGATTTGGGAATTTGAGATTTGGGAAAAAGATGTTATCAATGGATAAATCTCTTTTGAGATTTGGGAAATTTTCTGCTATTTGACGTTCACTTTCTTTGATAGTTTTGTTTTATATTTTACCTTGTTATTGAAAGTTTATGCATCCATGCAGGTGATTCGGAAAAGTTAGTAAGGGTACTATTTGAGCTGGCCAGACACCATGCACCTTCAACCATATTCTTGGATGAAATTGATGCAATTATTAGTCAACGCGGGGAAGCTCGCAGTGAGCATGAAGCAAGTAGGCGCTTGAAGACTGAGCTGCTTATACAGGTGATGTTTGTTTTATTAGAAATGGTGCAGAATGGCACATTTGTGTACTTTAATCGAACTTCCATCAATTCCATGGTAGCAATTCATTTTGCAACATTAGAAGTATATTTCTATTTGCATCTGCAGAAATATTCGGCTTGAAAAGCGCCCTTCTGAATTTCATCTCAAATTCCAAATCTGATACATATTTATGATTCCCAACAGCGTCTTATATGATTTTAGTCCTATTGTGCGAAAAAAATTGATTGCATGGATTAGATTGCAGATGGATGGTTTGATGCGGACAGATGAGCTTGTATTTGTTTTAGCAGCAACAAATCTTCCCTGGGAATTAGATGCAGCCATGCTTCGGCGTCTTGAGAAGCGGGTATCCTTTATGCTTTTTTATAGTTAAAACGACTAAAACCCATAAGTTTCCTGGATGGCATTATCAGTCGGTTGGGAGGTCATTATTGATTGTTTTTGGTTAGTGTATAGATAGAGTTTGATGCAGCCGCAACGGTAAGCAGTAGGTTGCACTACCATACCGTACGCTTGTCAGTAGCTAGTGAAGGGTAAACTACTATTTCTCAAACCAGTTATAGCTATATCTGTGTCATAAATTGGTTGATAACCTTTCAATCTAATTTGTCCAACATGGTATAAAACTCATGCTAAAGCTGAATTTGTTGTGTCCTATGCTGTCCTTTGTGCTCACTATTATTGAGGTATGGCATGTCCTTTGTCCGATGTCAGTGCCTACAGAGCTATCATCAAATTGTGTTACTGAAATTATGAATTGGTTGATATTCAAAGAGTCGTCTTTTGACTATAAAAAAACCAGATCCTTGTGCCTCTTCCAGAGCCAGAAGCAAGAAGAGCCATGTTTGAAGAGCTTTTGCCATCAGAGGACAAGGAGATGCTTCCTTATGACTTATTAGTGGAAAGGACAGAAGGTTATTCAGGGTCAGATATCCGATTACTGTGCAAAGAGGCTGCCATGCAGCCGCTAAGGCGGCTAATGTTGCTTCTAGAAGACACAGAGGAAGTGGTGTCTGAGGACGGTAAGTGATAAAGTTATGCATGAATTCTTTTGTTATCTTTTTGTTAAAAGGATTTCCATCACCAAGCCCGGCACTTCACTTTTCGTGTTTTTTTTTTTTTTGGGCTAGCATTTGGTATAAATAGCATAACAAATTCAAAATCTCATTGCATGCCCATGTTCAAAGGACATATCTTGCTCTTGAATTATTGTGCTTTCATCCTATGAAGCCGATGACTTGAATTTAACTTTTCAGAGTTGCCAAAAGTTGGGCCAATTACGCACGAGGACGTGGAGACAGCTCTGACGAACACAAGGCCATCTGCACATCTCCATGCCCACCGTTACGAGAAGTTTAATGCCGATTATGGCAGCCAAATAGTCCAATGAAGGCACCTGTGAGATATCCTTCTATATTGCTTCCTGTAATCTCTTAATATTTTAATTTTTTTATATGATTATTTGGTGGTTATTATACTTATGACAAAAGTTAAGCCATCGCATTTTTTCTGTAAACTAGATAATTGCATTTTTCTTTTGGCTTGGTTTGATTGTGCAGGTTGCCTAATTATTCGTAAAGTAACATTAGGTTGTTTCAGTTAAGTAGTAATAAGTAATTATACAGTTTCATCTAATAGTTTTAATAGTTTGTTATTATTCTTTTATTTTTATTTTTTCATAAATTTAATTTTGTTGCTCACTAGCGGCTACAGCCTAAAAGAATTGAACTGTTGAAAAGAATAACATATTTTCCATTATAACAAGGAGAAAAAAATCCACATATTGTTCTCATGGTTAGGGTTTCATTTGTACGAGGTCATAAGTCTGAATTCTCGCTAAGAAATTTAGTTATAGTTATTTTTATCCTTCTTGATAGTGTATGCAGTAAAGCGATGTGGTCTTTCTGAGCAGGTTTAATGTGACGTCTTTACATTTTCATTTCAACAACAATAAATAAATAAATAAATTATATTATATTATTGGCAATTGAAAAAAAAATTATTTAAAGGTCTATGGGCTGTTATTTTTTGGAGACAAAGTGGAGGATGTGTTGGCTGTCCATCGACATTAGACAACTGAAGTCCCGTTTGTTATGGATTAAATTTTCTGTTTTCTGTTTATATTTTACAAAAAAAATAGAAAATATGTTCGGTATTGATTTTGTTTTCTGTTTTTTGTTGAAAAGTTAAAAATATTTTTCAAAAAAAAAATAAATTGGTAAAACAGTAAAAGATAGCTTTCTTATTTTATTTTTTACTTTTTTTTTATATATTTTCTCTCTCTATCCACTATTTTTACTATATCTCACTTTACTCATTCTCTCTCTATCCCTCTATATTTTTTCTCTCTACCCTCTCTCTTTTTTCTATCTCTACCATTCTCTCTATCCTCTCTCTCCTCTTTCTCTCTATCAATCTCTCGACTCATTCTTTCCCTATCCTCTCTCTTTTTCTCTCTTTACCATTCTCTCTTTACTCACTCTCTCCTTTTTCTAGCTTTACCATTGTCTCTACTCATTCTCTTTGTACTCTCTCTCTCTCTCTCTACCATTCTCTGTTTACCCACACTCTCTTTCCTTTTTCTTGCTCGATTATTCTCTCTTTACGCTCTATCACTCCTTTTTCTCTCTCTACTATTTTCTCTACTCATTATCTCTACCTAAAGTCTCCTTTTTCTTGCTTTACTAGTCTCTTTACTTATTCTCTCTCTACCTTCTCTTATTTTTCTCTCTTTATCATTGCCTTTACTAATTCTTTCTCTACTCTCTCTCTCTCTCTTTTCTCTCTCTGTCATTCTCTCTATTTATTATCTCTCTATCCTCTCTCTCTCTCTCATTTTTCTGTTTCTGTCATTCTGTTGACTTATTCTCTCTTTACCCTTTTTCTCTGTCATTTTTTATACTCATTCTCTTTCTCTCTTTTTTCTCTCTCTACAATTCTCTCTCTACTCTCTCTCTCTCCTATTTTTCTCTCTCTACTCTCTCTCTCTCTCCTATTTTTCTCTCTGTTTATAGTCTTTTTGTCAATTCTCCCATTATTTTTTTATATTTACTTTTTTATTTTTATAAAAAAAATAAAAATTAACAGTAATAAAAATAAAAATTCAACAAACAGAAAAAATAATAAAAAAAAAGTAATAGTATTTCCAAATAGACTCTGAGTGTTCTTCTTTTTAGTGGCCCAAAATTTGATGGTGATGCCTGGACAGTCAGGCCAATGATAATCATGATTAAGTTTGTACCTCCAACCCTCCCTTACCAGAAAATAAAAAACCCAAAGTTCATTGGCCTAAATGGTCGGGCAGGTGAAACGAGTACGGATTCTGACCTTGGGTTGGAAAATGTGTAAATTAGCAGTGTCATGGCAGTAAATTTTCTGTGCATCCATATCGCCCATTGGCCAAATGGGGGACCTTCCTGCGAGAGTTCCCATGGCGCGAGAACTATTCGAGAAAGTGTTTTTAATATAATAAATAAGAGGTTCTTTTGTAATCATATTTATAAAATATGTAATAAAAAGTTTTATTATTTTTTTTATTTTATATTTTATTATTATTATTCCCTAAATTATAAGAACTACTGTATTACGGATATTCATTGAGACAACACTCATTAATATATCCAAATTTATCCTTTATACAATAGTGGAGGGCAAACTACGCTCATGAGCAATGGCGTGGCATACATCCATCAGTTCATTAATTAGGAGATTTGTTCGGACCACTATATATATATATATATATATATATGAAGCGGTCTAATATGTTTAACCAATACCTTCGTGATGAGCTTGAATAAAAGATTACGCTAGCTAATTGGCCGAAATTTGGTGATTTGATCTGTATTCTCCCCCTTAGGAATAAGAGAGACAAGTGCTTCAAAATAGATTCATCAAAATACCCAGGAGAAAATGCTTCTTGGATAAAAGAGACAACATCGGCCTAAATAACATCCCAATAAGCTTTGAAGAAAATTGGTTGGAACCCATTAGGACCTAAGGCTATGAATGGTTTCATAGTCTTCAATGTCGCAAAGATTTCCTCTGGAGTCACATGTGCAGTTAGCAAGTCCTGTTGTGCGAAAGATGGTTTGGATGTGCCTCCAATGTAGACAAAATTGAAATATTCTCTATAGAACAAAAAAGCCTTTGGAAATAGGAACTTGCCTCCTCTTTAATGGTTCGACTATCATAAGATTGGCCTCCTTCCGAGAATCATAGGCTTTCAATTTTATTGAATTTGCGCCTGACAATTGTCGATGCATGAAAAAACTTAGTGCTCTTGTCCCCAAACTGAAGCCACTCAACTCGAGACTTTTGGAACTAATGAACCTCTTCTTGTCTAAGAACAATGTTATACTCATAAATCAAGTGCTTCTCTAGTGACTGATGGAACTCATTTTGACCCCTCTCACGAGCCAACTGAACGCCATGGAGTCTTGTTTGCAAATGTCTCTGATGGAGAATAAAAAAATAATATATCTATCATATAAAGATTTATTAATATTTTATATTTACACTTATGTTTTAAATTTTATTAAGTTAAATATTATATTATTTAAAATATATTTTTACTTAGAATTTTTTATTTGGAATTCTATTCTTAATTAGTTTAATTATCCTAACTTTATAAATAGATTACAATGTTAATTTTGTTATGCATAGAAATTATGATATTTGATGTTGAGTTTTTGAACGAAAATAATTTTTATTTGTTTATGAGTAAATTCTTGCATGGAACGAGTGAATTTCTGTTGTTTTTCTATTTCTTAGGTGGATTCTCGAGTTTCTTAAGCTGTCCTACATTAGTTTGATATCAGCACGAACCTCGATTCAAACCAAAGCTTGTTGTTGATCCAAACACACACACAAGCGTTGAATTCTTATTTCCAAACCCTTTTCCAAACCTAAAATCACTCAAAAACCATTGTAAAACCACACAAAAGGACCTCCTGCCTCTGTTTTTGTCTCCTGCAGCCACTACTTGCCAGACTGCTGCCATCGCCGATGGTCGCTTGAGACACCTGAAAGTCACCCCGTCAGACTAACCGTTCACTGATTTGCACACCTCTGGCCTTCACGCGAGAGAATCTGACTAGAGAAACCTCAAATAGTTGCCCGAAGTTGCTATTCTCCACCCTGCGCTGCTGCTTTCTGTCGTCTTATTCCTTGGCCACCGAAGCTTGAACCTAGTCCGGAACAGACAACCGGCCGTCGATTTACCCTCCTCAACCATCAATGTGCCGATTGGGAGCCTCAATGTTGTCGGCTTCTCTGTTGGTTCATTGCTTACGACCTATCGCGCCGTCCTTCGGCCGATCTTGCTGTTCAAGATTCGCACGTAGTGTTGCCTCCTTTCGCTTCTCTAACCCCTACCGTTGACATGTCTTGTGGTTCGCTGGAGATCTTGTTGGAGCTACTACAACTGCTGATCTGTTCATCTTTTGCTTCTCCTTTGTTATTATTTTTTGGGTCTTTTAGTATTTTAATTTTGATTTCAAAAAAAAAAAAAATCTAGTGGTCCGTTTAGTTTTTAGGCGTGGGTTTTTTTTTTTTTTAAAAAAAAGAAAAACAAAGAGTCAAAAAAAAAAATGTCGTCATTTTAGTATTGGGTCTCTATTTCATAAGAAAAGAAACGAGTTAGCCATGTTTGGCTTTTTGGGGTTTATCTAGTTTTTGTTGAGAGAAAAGCAAAATTCTTTTTAAAAAACAGTGGTTTGTCTTGTCTTCTTAATTTTTGAGTTTGATTCTTTGCGCTGAAGAAAAAAAGAGGTATTCCAATAGGATAAGAAAAAATGAAAAAGAAGGTAAAAAAAAAAAAGAAAGGGAAAATGCTTTATTTGTTGAAAAAGTAGATTTAGAATGTATTTGTTTCTTGTAAAATATTTTACAAGAAAAATTTTTATAGGTTTACAAACGTTTGTTTAATGAAAAATATTTTATATAAGTAAAATTTGAAATTTTTTTTTAGATTTTCAAGTAAAATAACTTCTCCTTTTATAAAATTGAAATTATTTTTAGAAAAAATATAAACTGTGCTATAAGTAAGTGACAAAAAAAATTATTATTTTTACTAAAAATATTTTTTTTTATAAATATTTTATAAATATAAATTATTTTACAGCAAATAAACAAATCTTTAGTATGCTGGACTTTGTCTTCGAAGCGCTCTTGCAGATATCAGGGAACTCCTCTCTCTTGTTGACCAAGTTGAATATTGCTTATCAAACGTGAAGCAATAAGCCATGACACTAGTCGCCCTGCAGTCATTAATGAAGGTGTTGACGGACAATCAATTCTTCAGACATTCGAACGTCGATGTTAGAGTTGGAGTTGCTTTGTGCCCGAGTGAGATCACGAGGATAACCGCTCTAGATCATATTTTCCGTGATGATCTAATGAAAGAAACTTTTCAGTTGATTGTGTCATGTTCTTTGCATTTGAATGATTATTGTAGTCGTTCATATGATAAATGGATATCAATTCTTGAAATTCTTGCAAGATTGCAGTCTTATTCCATGATGCTAGACTTTAGATGTGCAATTTTGAGTTAACATGTTTTAACACTCTCTCCATATTATAAGAGATTATCACTCAAGAAAAAGTTTTTAGTATTATGGAAGAGATTATAATCATTGTGTTAGAAGAAAGTGTAGACACCTCCCATGATTTGTTTGTCTCATTATTGCATAGTGCGAAGAAGGGCAAAGAGCTTTCATCTATTGCTTGCCAGTTGGGAGAAAATGTATTTAAAGGGTGTGTTTCTAAGGGTAACCTTTATCTAGTTGGAAATATTTTAGCAGATAGTAGTTTAGCCCAAGATGTCCCTCAAACCATGCAATCTAGCTTCGACTCTATGAGATCAAATGTCGCCAGTTTTAGAAATTAGATTGTAGAAATAAAAAGTGATGTGAACTTAATCTCAAAACCCTTGGGCATCGCACTGGAAGAACTACAGTGAGATCATGAATCTATGCAAACTGATGCATCCTCTCAAGATGTTGTCAAGTCTATAAACACTCAACTAGTGGATTCACTGCCCAACAACTCTATTAACTCTATGCTCAAGGTAAAGCAATTAGATTTGTCAAATGAAGTTGATCCAATTGTCGATAAGAAAACAACATATATGCCTTTGCCTTTAGATGTTGATTTAGTAGATGAGAAATCTGCCACACCAATTGCGAGCAGTGAGCTTACACATGCTGCAGAAGTTGATATTTCTTCGGATTTTGTCAAACCAGTTGTAACTGAAGAAGTTGCATAGATTGTGGGTGAAATTGATTTTGTTTTTCCTTCGGAGTTTCAGTTTCTGACTTTTCATATGGAGTGCTTGAAGTTTGCTTCATTACTGTCACCTCAAATTTTTCTCGCTGATTTTTCTCCAACTCGAAGTCCCTTGTTTCTCATTCTCCCACACTTTAAAACTCGAAAACAAATTTTGTTAATATTTCTATTATATAGGGAAGAATTAATATTTTATATTTATAATTATATTCTAAATTTTATCAAGTTAAATATTATATTATTTAGAATATTTTCTTATTTAAAGTTATTTTTTATTTAAAATTATATTTTTAATTAGTTTAGTTAGTTTAGTAATATGTTTCAATGTAAGTTTTATTATGCAAAGAGATTATGATATTGATATTGAGTTTTTGAACGAATGTGATTTTCGTTTGTTTGCGGATAGATTTCTGCGTGTTACATGTGGATTCTTACTGTTTTTCTATTTTTCGGGTGGGTTATCAAGTTTCATAAGCCGTCTTACATCACTCTCTTTATGCAAAAAATATTCTTGAACGTTAACTGGTTAAAATGAATTACAACACATTGAACAACTACAAGCCTGTTCGGTACAGAACATGATTCACCATGCTACGGAATACAACATCCTTGAAATCCGGATGAATCATCCATGCAGTTTCAAAGCGAAGAGGCTGACACACTCTTTTAGGTTCCATCCTTGAGACAAGGAGAATGGGGTTATGATCTGAAAGCGTGCATGACGATGTAATCACAGAGGCTTTAGTGAACAACTCCTGCCAGTCATCTGTAGCAAATGCTCTGTCAATTCTCTCTGAAATTATAACCCGACCATGCTCTTTCTTGTGCCATGTATAGATAGGGCCCTTAAATCCAAGATCCTGCAAGCCATAGTATTCAACATTATCTGCAAATTTTTTGATTCTGTTAAACTGATAGCGACCCCCTCGCTTCTCCATTTGATGAAGAATATCATTGAAATCATCCAGTAAAAGCCAGGGAATAGAGTTCCGATCCACAAGAGATTTGAGATTCTCCCAGAGGAGCTCTCAGGTAGAAGAAGTGGGACTTGCATAGATGGCAGAGCAACTCCAATCCACTTGATCAGGATATGAGACAAGAAAATGGATGCACTGATCACCTTTGGAGGATGAGTGAAGATTAATTTGTACAGATTTTCATAGGATCCATATTCCTCCAGAGTGGGCGCGGGGGTCCACAATTTCGTAAGAATCGTAACCAAAATAGGCCCACTGGTCTTCGACCCTTAAAAAAGAAATATGAGTTACTAGAATAAACACGACATGTCTTATGAAATTTCAGAAGAGCAGTAAGGTGGCGCTGAGGATCTTCATTCCCTGCACCCCTAAAATTCCAAGAGTGAATTTTGAAGAAATTTGCTATTAGCACAATTCATAGTCATAATAATACTGAAAATTGATGAGAAGAACCGAAAAACCCGAGAGCTATTGCTCCTGATCCATAACATCCCCAAAGCTCAACAGCCTAGATTCAGACCCAAAAGCATCACCATTAGTTGTAACATTACTCTGACTCCCATGCATGAGAGATATGTCGGGAGATGTACCATGCTGGATACTTTTTGATTGCTCCAGAAAAAAGCTCTCCCCAGGAGTGGATTGTGGGACAAACCCACTGTAAAGCGTAAATTTCGAGATTAAAACAATTAAACTCGAAAATACAAAAATAACTTACAAATAAAAATTGTAAAGTAAAAGAAAATTTACGTGGGGTCGATCTCCGTAGATCCTCCGATTAGTGTTCCTTTTTTTGACTCCGTCAAGAGCTGCACGAGCTTGATCTGGACAGAAATAATTTCCACCGCTTTTTCTTGAACTGGATAGACTGAAACTGTGTCTGATTTGGATGTTTTGACTACGTTTAGGAACCGTAGAGACTCGATCTGAGCTGATCTGACTTAATTTCACCGAGGGTCGAATAGACTTGTTCTCGGATGAGTTGCCTGGATTTTGCTGAGGGCCGTATGAGGATTAATCCCAGCTGGATTTGTAATATTTCGATTTTTTTTTTTACTATCTCTCTCTTCTTTTTTTTTTCTTTTTCTTTTCTCTTTTTTTTTTTTCTTGCGCGCTTCGCTGCTGGCTTCTCTTTTTTTTTTTGCTTTTTCCTTCTGCTGCCATTTGCTTCAATTTGGGGAGGCCATTTATAGGCCTCCCCCACCTGCTGCCACCAACCAATTGGTTGGTGGCATTAAAGGTTGGCAGCTGCCAACCTTGACTTCAAGGTTGGCGGCTGCCAACCAAGATTTTTTTTTTTTTTTTTTTTTTAAATTATTAGTTTACAAATGCCCCCACTTCAAGGGTCGGTAAGAAAGATTTTTACAGAGATAATTCGAACCGAATCTTGAAGTCCAGTTTGAAATTTGGAAAGTCCTGATGAACATTGAATCTTGGAGTCTTCTATCTTTGACCATGTCCGCTGTTGTTGGATCGCAATAGGAAACCAATATGATCTTGAAGAAGTTAGCAGCCCAGCCAATATAGAAATTGAATCCTTGGCTCCAGGTACATTCGAGCTTCCATAGCCCGCAAAGGATTTTTTATATCTCTTAAAGTTCCAGAGCTCTGGTGAGGATGATCCGGTAGGCAAAAAACTTCAACCTCCCCAAGAGAAAGGCTCAGGACCTTGGAACTTCAAGACCGGCTCACAGAGAGACTGACTGTAGTGATGATTTCCAAGTCTGCTTCGACGTAAGGAGAGTAGTTGGAACTTCCCTGTATGTCGCTGCATCCAAAGAAAGATTAGGATAATCGCAGCTTCTCATCCCTCTGTGGTAGATGTGAACTAAGGAGAGTAGTTGGAACTCCATGACACCGATGGCGTTGGAGACTGAGTTTCGAGGGCTTTTAGGGATCCCTCGAAGAAGACTACTCCTTCTTTTCTTAGCTCGTGCGCCTCCAACTTATTGATCGAAGAACTTCCTGAGACAAGTGCAGAGACTAGCCATTTTCTTTTGAGAAAGAAGAGCTGAGGGGTGAATATTACAACTCAGGCATGCAGGATATATATACAAATAATAAAGAGTTTTTTTTTTTTTTTTTTTTTTTGAAAAGTCAAAAAAGGTATGCAGAATCGGGTAGGGTCATCCACGTCCCTTTCCTGCATAAGAGACAAAAGAGGCAGCGGCTGACGCGTGTCACGAAAGTCGTTACCGTGTGTGGCAGAAGTCGTTGCCGCGTGCTGCGGAAGTCGTTGCCGCGTGCTGCAGAAGTCGTTGCAGAAGTCGCTGCACCTTATCTTGTCGGCCGTCCTAGCGGGGCCCGAGGTGCAACTCCAAGTCAAGCTCGACCTCGTCTGGTGGGCCGATGATGTTGATGTCAACGTCGACGTCGCTTTCCGGCTGGTTGATGCTACCGGAATATTCTGGAAAGAGAGACAAAGTTTCGCCGGAATGACTCCTTTCTGCTAGAAAAATTCTTCCTAGACTTAAGTATCTAGGAGGGATGAACCCTTGGCTGACTCCGTAAGACCACCAGGACCAGCGTGCATGTTCCCATGGGCTACGGCTTTGATGAACATACCGTGGAGAGACTATTGCGGTGGAAGAACTCGGACCTGCTTCATTTGACGGCGAAGTTGTACTGGTGGGGTCTACTATCGGAACAGCAGACTGTTCTTTGGACAAATCAGCTCTCAGTGCTGGTTTCTTCCTGCTTCTCCGATTCTGGAACCAATAAAACATATTTTTTCCTTCGATTGCCCCGAGTGGGCGCAATCGTGAGACAAGTTGGTAAATCTGAGATGCATTAGGCATAATACCTCCATTGTTGTGGAAGACTTCCTCTAGAATTTGCAGTTGCGCCATGGTTGGTTGCCACCTTGTGCGGGGTGACCTTTCTTCTCCCTTGTCTTGAGGTTCTGCAACTGGTTCCATCTTTCTTGTGGCAGAGGAGCAAAGGTCTGGTGTGTGGTGAAGATCGATTGAGACTGATGCTGAGTTTCAGACTCAAACCCTCCGTCGCTTTTATATTTTTGGGCCGTTCACAGTTTATACTCATGCGGGCCAGGAGTTGGATTGGATTCTGAACTTAGTTTCTGGACTATGTTTGGAACTTGGAATTTTTTGGGTTTTGGGCTTTGAATTGAATTTGGGTTGAGTGTTTGGGCTTCTAGACTTGGATTTTTGGACTTGGGTCGAGTGTTTGAGTTTGGAGTCTGGACTTTTGGATTTGGGTTGAGTGTTTGGGTTTGGAATTTAGTTTTCAGGCTTTTGAGTTGGACTCTGAATTGGGCTCAAGTGTTTGGGTTTGGATTTTCGCTTGGTCTTTCAGATCGGGACTTCGCAACTTTTTTTTTTTTTGATTTTTTTTCTTTTTTTTTTGATTTTTTTTTCTATTTTTTTTATTTTTTATTTTTTTCTTCTTTTTTTTGATTTTTTTTAAACATATTTACACATAATACTGTTTCAGAAATTTACCATTGATCGGGCCGATTCGGACGCCTTCTTGGTCTGACAGCATGTAAGCGTTGTGAGTGTAGGCCTTCTGCACTAAGTATGGCCCGTCCCATTTGGAAGTAAGCTTGTCACCAGGCCGATGCTTCATGTTGATGGGCCGTCGCACAGCAAGAACAAGATCTCCAACTTGAAAAGATCGAAGGCGGACCCTGCGGTTGAACGTGTTGGTGAGCCGGGCTTGGTAGCACTCAAGTTGCTGTTGTGCTTCGAGCCTCCTTTCATCGAGAGCTTCTAACTCATCCAGACGTAGGCGAGCATTCTCCTCCTGTGTAAGTCCTTCCAGAACAGCCATGCGCAGGGATGGAATCTGTGTTTCCAACGGCAGTATTGCTTCGACACCGTAGACAAGTGAGTATGGCGTCGCCTGTGTTGGAGTCCGGTAAGTTGTGCGATACGCCCATAATGCCTCCAGAATTCTGTCATGCCAATCTCTTTTGGATTTAGAGACTACCTTTCGCAACAGGTTGTATAAGGTCTTGTTGAATGCTTCGGCCAAGCCATTTGCTGGGGCATTGTACATGGATGATTTGTACTGCTTGAACTTGAATTTCTCGCAAAGTTTGTCGATTAAGCTGTTGTAGAACTGCTTACCATTATCAGTGATGATGAATCGAGGGACTCCATAGCGATAGATCAGCTGAGTCCGGATGAAATTGACAACATGCTCCTTCTTTACCTCTCTAAGTGGAATGGCTTCAGCCCATTTTGAGAAGTAGTCGGTTGCAGCGAGGATGTACAGGTGACCTAGGGATGACTTTGGCAAGGGCCCCACTAAGTCGAGACCCCAAGCTTCAAAGGGCCAGGATGAGACAGTTGAATGCAGTGGCTCCGGTGGTTGATGTATGTAATTCGCATGAAATTGACAAGCTTGACAGGTTTTAGCAAACTCAATTGAATCACGTACCATGGTTGGCCAGTAGTATCCCATCCTTCTGAGTTGAAAGTGCAACTTAGGCCCCGATTGATGTCCGCCACAAACACCAGAATGTGCTTCAGTGAGAGTCTGTTTTGCCTCTTCATTGGCTAGGCAGCGAAGTAGAACTCCATCAAAAGACCTTCGATATAGAGCATTCTTGAGATATATGAACCGGGGAGCTCGTCGTTGAATTTCTGTTTTATGACGACGATCTTCGGGCAGCTTCCCGTGCTGTAGGTAGTCAATGATTGGTTGGCGCCAATCCTCGTCCTCCGCTAGACGTACAGATACAGCGTTGGCTGCTGTAGTTTCTTCATCATCCTTTTGTGGCACTATCCATTTCTGACATACAGCAACAACTGTAGCCTGGATTTCTGACTTTGCAAGAGAAGTAGCCAGGTTAGCTAACGCGTCTGCCTGAGTGTTTTCTCGTCGAGGCACATGCTCCAAGGTGATGCTTTCAAATTCATCCATTAGCTGTCGAGCACGTTGATGGTAAGGCGCAAGGTCCTCTTTCTTCACGTCATACAATCCTGTAAGTTGGTTGATGACGAGCTGGGAATCTCCATGGACTTCTATAGTTGAAATCTTCATATCGACAGCCATTTGAAGACCAATGATCAAAGCCTGGTATTCAGCAACATTATTTGAACATAACTCACCGAGAATGATAGCATATGGTAGTATTTGTCGTTGAGGGGTGACAAATACTATGCCGGCACCAGCACCATCACGCCTTGCTGCACCATCAAAGAACATCGTCCATGGTGGCAGTGTTTCAATGTAAAAGACCTCTTCATCTGGAAGATCATCTGTGAACTCCCAATCTGACGGAACAGGGTGATCTGCAAGGAAGTCTGCTAGAGCTTGTCCTTTGACTGCTTTTTGAGGCACGTAGACAATGTCGTAGCTTTATAGGATTACTGCCCACTTGGCAAGTCGTCCTAACAAGATTGGTCTAGATAAGATATATTTGACAGGGTCAGCTCTGGCAATGAGACGTACCGTGTGAACCTGCATGTAGTGCCTCAGCTTGTCAATGGCAAAGAATAGTGCTAGACATGTCTTTTCAATGGGCGAATAACTCAGCTCCGGACCGTTTAGTGTTCTGCTCAAGTAGTACAGGGCAACTTCCTTTCCCTGCTCGTTTTCCTGTGCAAGCAAGGCTCCCAAAGATCTTTCCTGCGCTGCAATGTAGAGAATCAACGACTTTCCTTGAATTGGAGCACCTAAGACCGGTGGATTGGAAAGATACTTCTTTATGCTCTCAAAGGCTTTGCTGCAAGCTTCGTCCCACTCGAAGTTGACATCCTTCTTCATCAACCGATGGAAAGGTTGACATCTCCCAACTAAATTGGAGATGAAACGGCGAATGTAGGCCAGCTTTCCTTGTAGACTTCGCAGCTCGTGCAGGTTTTTAGGTTCAGGCATCTTTTGAATTGCCTCAACCTTTAACTGATCAACTTCGATTCCACGATGGCGCACCACGAACCCAAGAAACTTTCCTGATGTGACACCGAATGCGCACTTGAGAGGGTTCATTTTGAGCTGATGCCTCCGAAGTCTTTCGAACACTGTCTTGAGATCCTCGAGGTGGTCTTTGCGCTTCTTAGTCTTTACAACTAAGTCATCAACATAACATTCTACAATCTTGTGCAGCATGTCATCAAAATTTTTTTGCATAGCACGTTGATAAGTGGCGCCAGCATTTTTCAATCCAAACGGCATAACTTTGTAGCAGTATATACCTTTTGGGGTGCGGAATGCTGTCAACTCCTCGTCTTCTGGTGCCATTCTGATTTGGTTATAGCCTGAAGAACCATCCATGAAAGACAATGCTTCGTGACCCGTTGTTGCATCGACTGTGATCTCCGTTATGGGCAATGGAAAGTCATCTTTCGGGCAGGCCTTGTTAAGATCTCGAAAATCAACACATACCCTCAACTGTCCATTCTTCTTTCTTACTGGGACAATGTTGGCAATCCACGTTGGGTAGGTGACCTCTCGGATGAAGCCGGCATTGATCAGCTTGTTCACCTCCTCCTCGATTTGTGGAATGAGTTCCGGGCGGAACCGTCGTTGTGGCTGCTTGACAGAACGGACTCCCTTCTTTACTGCTAGACGATGCACCGCAATTTTCGGATCAAGTCCAGGCATTTCTTTGTAACTCCATGCGAACACGTCCCTGTATTGACTTAATACCTGAACATATTCTTGCTCTTCTTCTGCAGTAAGTAAAGCACTTACAAATGTAGGTCGAGGATCTTCCGGAGAGCCAAGATTGACCTCCTTGAGTTCATCAACAGTCGCTTGGCCACCATCTTCAAGTTCCGGGGGAGCCTCCTTCACTTCACCATCTGATGAGTCAGACTCAGCCTCCTCGCTGATTGTGACATGAAATGTGGAGCCTCTGACTTCGCCTTCTTTGTTTGATTGGATAAGCCTGTCTTGTCTGGTTGTGGTGGTGATGACACGTGCATCAGCTGCTCGGCTTCGACTCTTTAGCGTGATCCGCACAGGTGACTTCTCCTGATAGCCCAAGCCAGGTCGGGACTGTGATGTTTGAGAAGCGGCGCCATGTGTGGACGGCAGCGTACCCATTGTGCTCGGGTTTGAAAAGTTATAGCCCGCCTTTGCCAAAAGCTTGTATGCATTAGGATCAAATCCTTCATGTGTTCTTCTTTCTGGAAGTGAGCCACCTTCGACTGCCCCCGTGTGTGGTTTGACGAAGTCTTTTAATGGTTTTGAAGACAAAACCGGCTCAATCTTTGGTATCGGCAGAGTGTAAGTCTCCTTCAGGTTGTGCAGCTCCTTTGTTTTGGGTTGGCTATGACCTTGCTCCTGTTTAAGATCAATACAATAAGAGAAAGGGGGTTGACCTTCTGAGCGTCGTGACTTAGGCACATAGCGTAGGACTGGAGTGGAGCTTGAAGATGCAACATCCTTCGGACGGAGTTCGGCAGGCTGTGGCAGCTTTTCATTTGTTGGAGTCTGAGGTTGAGCATTGGCAGGTTCTTCGACAGCTTTTCCCTTTTTGTGGATGCCCCCAGTCCAAGTAGCTTTTGACGGAATGATCTCCGGATTGTCTGTGTCAGTGTAGAAGACTGCATCCGCCAAATGTGATTCAGCATCATCGAACGGCTTTAAATCAGCATTGACCTTTTGAACGCCACCATTGTAATACTTAAAGCACTGATGCAGGCTTGAGAGCACAACTCCATTTCCATGAATCCACGGTCGTCCTAGCAACATCTTATATGTGGTACGTGCATCGATCACATGAAACAGAGTGCTAGAAGTGAGATTACCAATAGTTAGCTCCAAACGAATCATCCAAATTGCTTTCTGTCCACCTTGATTAAAACCATGAATCATCAAGCGGCTGTCTGATAATTCATCAATGCCGATGCCGAGCTCCTTTATGGTGGATTTTGGGATAATATTGACTGCTGAGCCATCGTCGATCAGAATACGTCGAACCTTCTGTTCTTTCACATAGCCTGATACATACAGCGGCCGATTGTGGGGTTTGGACCCCAGCAGGAGATCCTCATCTGAAAATGAGATAGCAGAGTAACATCCGATGTGATTTTGGTCCGCCTGATGCTCCGTCGAGCTGGAATTACTTGATGGTAGAGGTTCAGCTGAGGTCTGAAGAGTATTGCCGATTTGATTTTGCCATACTTCTGTTGTTTGCAAAGCGGTAAACAGCTGAGGGTTAGCGAGAAGGGTTTGGAGAGCTTCATATACCTTCTCTGTTGTCGACTTTTTGTTGTCGAGCGGCTCCACCTTACGGTGTGTCACTTCTTCTGATGGTTTTGAAGTGATGGTGGTTTGGTTTGCCGAGGTTACGCCTTCCTGGTCCAGAATGATTTTATTCTGGCTTTTGAGCTTCATGATTAGCTCCTTTAGGACGAAACATTTCTCGGTTGGATGACTTACTATCCGGTGGTATTTGCAGAATCTCGGATCGCTGACTCGATCCTTTTCATTCGGCCGTTTGCACTCTGGGAGTTCGATCAGCTTTGCCTCTAAGAGTTGTTCAAGAATGTCGGGGACGTCTGAGTCGGGGAATGGATACTGCTTCTGCTCCAGCTCTCGCAATGTCACCTTCCGCCTTTCCTGTTGTTTTGGCTCAGTTATTTGGGTCGGAGGATTTACCTTAGATTTGGCGCCCACTTTTACTGGTGCGGCTTCAACAGTCATCACTTCTTTTCCTTTTCCGGAGCTGTTGGGTTTCTTAATCTCCCTTCTGCCCCCTTGCTGGTCTAACTGGACGGGAACCGTGCCTCCGGAAGTCTGGATGCTTATCTCCATATCATGTGCGCGGGTCGCCAATTCTTCGAAAGTTCGGGGTTTGACACCCTGCAGGATGTATAACAGCTCCCAATGCATTCCCTGGATGCACATCTCTACGGCAGAAGTCTCCGTCAGGCGATCTTTGCAGTCCAAGCTGAGGGCACGCCATCTGTTGATGTATTCGACAACGGGCTCTCCTTTCCTTTGTTTGGTGCTGGTAAGCTTCATCATACTTACCGTCCTTCGAGTGCTGAAAAATCTGTTGAGGAACTCTCGTTGTAGCTGTTCCCAACTGTCAATCGATTCTGGTTCAAGATTTATGAACTAGGTGAAAGCGGTCTCTCTGAGTGAACGAACAAACTGCTTCACCAAGAGATCTCCGTAAGTCCCTGCGTTGTTGCAGGTTTCAACGAAGTGGGCGATGTGCTGTTTGGGATCGCCTCGTACGTCGAATTGTTGAAATTTGGGCGGCTGGTAGCCCAAGGGCATGTTGAGACTTTCGATCCGTCTGGTGTACGGTTTGACGTACATCTGCGATCCTTGGAAGGATGTAGCTTGTTGCAGTCGGATCGTATTGGCTATCATTTCCTGCAATTGTTGAACAGATAGCGAAGCTATAGAATTTGAGGGTGGCAGCTGTGTAGAACTACCTGGTCGCTTTTCTGCAGGGAAGACGTCGGCTGGTGTGGCTTCGGGAGTGAAACCGGGTGGATATGGTTGCTCCTCGCGAGTCTCAGGATCAACTTGGATCGGGGCTTTTCCTTTGAGAGCTGCGATCTGTTGATCTTTTTCCTCGACGACTCTGATCAGCTGCAAAATTTTGTTCTCCAATTCTGAAATCCTTTCCTCTGTGCTGGTTGTGTTGGTCATCATGACGGCAACAGATGAGGCTCCGGGAAAGACTGGGGGAGAAAACTCTTCTGATTCTTCTGTGTGAGTCGGATTTTGTTGAGCAGGCTTCGTCGTGTTGCCCCCGATTTCGATCGGGGTGGGTGATCGACTCCTCCATGCGGCAAGAGAGTCAGAGGAGAGATCCTGTTGTGCGAGCTGTGGACTCTCCATTTCGATATTTTTTTGGGTTTGGACGGCAAGAAATTGTGTCCGTCCCCGGGTTTCTGGACCTGCGTACCCAGGTAGGGTAGTTGATGCAGGCAATGGAGCCGTTGCCTTCTTTTTTGTGGCAGCAGTTGTACTCCTTTTCGGTGCCATTTGATATACTGAACACCTGTAAAATTTTTTTTTTTTTTTCACTTTTTTTTACCTTTTTTTTTTTTTACTTTTTTACTTTTTTACTTCTTTTTTACTTTTTACTTTTTACTTTTTTTTTTCTTTTTTTTTTGCCTTTTTTTTTTCTTTTTTTTTGTCTTTTTTTTTTCTCTCTCGGCTCCCCTTTTACTTTTTTTTTTTTTTTAGGAACAAGAGATGGGAGGTGAAGTTGTCCCACCGAGCGTGCCAAAAATTTGTAAAGCGTAAATTTCGAGCCTAAAACAATTAAACTCGAAAATACAAAAATAACTTACAAATAAAAATTGTAAAGTAAAAGAAAATTTACGTGGGGTCGATCTCCGTAGATCCTCCGATTAGTGTTCCTTTTTTTGACTCCGTCAAGGGCTGCACGAGCTTGATCTGGACAGAAATAATTTCCACCGCTTTTTCTTGAACTGGATAGACTGAAACTGTGTCTGATTTGGATGTTTTGACTACGTTTAGGAACCGTAGAGACTCGATCTGAGCTGATCTGACTTAATTTCACCGAGGGTCGAATAGACTTGTTCTCGGATGAGTTGCCTGGATTTTGCTGAGGGCCGTATGAGGATTAATCCCAACCGGATTTGTAATATTTCGATTTTTTTTTTTTTTACTATCTCTCTCTTCTTTTTTTTTTTTCTTTTTCTTTTCTCTTTTTTTTTTTTTTCTTGCGCGCTTCGCTGCTGGCTTCTCTTTTTTTTTTTGCTTTTTCCTTCTGCTGCCATTTGCTTCAATTTGGGGAGGCCATTTATAGGCCTCCTCCACCTGCTACCACCAACCAATTGGTTGGTGGCATTAAAGGTTAGCAGCTGTCAACCTTGACTTCAAGGTTGGCGGCTGCTAACCAAGATTTTTTTTTTTTTTTTTTTTTAAATTATTAGTTTACACCCACATTTGGCCAGAGGAGGCACTACCAGTACTAAACGTGATGCTGCCAGCGAGCTAGATGAGCGAGAGTAGCACTGCTAGCCGCATATGAAGCAGGTTTGGGAATCGCACGTTGAGTAGAATTCTCAATGTTAGCAAGCAAGGACAGAGGCCTAGAGTCTTTAATGACTAGAGCCTTATTCTTTTGACCCACTACAGAATTGCAGTTTAGCTTGGATTTGGTCATTGGTTTTTTTTAACAAGACTTGGGTTCGGCCCAATACCCACATCTATTGACCCCTCCTTAGCACTAGGCCGAACTTCTGACCTCTCCCGTTTAGATTTTTCCCTCCGAAATTGCAAGGCTAAAGAAGGCAGGATGATCGTAGCATTCAGGTTAGGATTAGTGGATGGCTATCAATCTTTTTATTAGTTTAGAGTCTTGGGTTGTTTTGTGCAAGCGAGGTTATTCTCTAGGGAGTGAGGGATGGTCTTATTTGAGATGGATCTGTGCTGTGTATATCAGCGTGACATATTAGTGTGAAGATAGCTAAAGATATGGGTCCGAGTTACCGATCTTATGTTTTATTAATTTTTTTTTTATAAAATTAAAATTTAGATCTAAATGAATGTTACCTTATAACATTAAGTGTCTATACCATATAAAATTTGCTACAAAAATTTTTTTTCCCTTTAAATAATTTTTTTTTAAAATAGTACAAAAAAATTTATAATAATGAGTGTACACTATTCAGTATACAACCTCTATACACATAATTTTTGTCAAAAGATATATCTGTTGACTACGAGAAAGGGTAAGGGATAATGATACGTTTAGTCAACATTTCAATTTTTTTTTAAAATGTAATCTAATTGTTTTGTCCATTTCTTTTTTATTTTGATTAAAAAAAAATTTTTACTAGGTGTATCAGTCATTGGATCCTTAGGTCAAGATCATGGTAACTTCTGTTTGATTGAGTTTCGTTCAATAATCCCAAAGGGGACGACTCACTTCCCAAACACTAATGAGACCGAACATAACTCTATTATTGGAGTTTCAGTAAGTAAACTTGGGTCCAAACGCTGTGCATCACTGTTTATACATAAAACGGTTCTCAGTATGAGTCAGTCAGGGTAAAATTCAAATATGAAAGTTTGAACCCGAGATTTACAGAGTGTAAGTACGCCGACTCACTACTGAACCACTACCTCAAGTAGTAATGTTTTGTCCATTTCAATTGAATTAATTAAGTTTAACTAATAATGAAATACAGTCAACCAATAACATGGTCAAACAATAACATGCTATACGACGGAATGACTGTATTCCATCACAAAGATTGCACTTAATTAAAAGGGAGGAGAACGATTAGGCCTAAATTGAAATTGACAAGATGTTTAGGACTGCATTAAAAAAACAAAAAAAAAAAAAAAAACGAAAAGGAAACATTTTGACCAAAAAAATATCATTATCCCCTATAATGGTTAGGTTTGGATTTCGGCACCCTGATAGGTTTGGGTTTAAAGTCTTTTTTCCTTTTTTTTTTTATTGGATTTTCTGGTTTTATTCTGGTATACTGCAGCAGTGACCACGGTTTTTTGTATGTTTTGCCCAGTTTTGTTGTTGGATAACCTTGGCGGCGGCTTTAGTTAGGTTGAGGTTCTTGTTTTCCTGTGGTGTCTGTTTCTTTGTCAAAGAGATGCCACGAGCAAAAGTATTAACTTATTGGTAAAAAAAAAAAAAAAATACTAACTTTGTAAAAAAAAAAACAAAAAAGAAAATTCGCATACAACCATTAGTAATTTAATTTGAATATAGATATCAAACTGATCTAAATCAACTCGTTTATATTGCTAATGTTTTTTTTTATAAACAAAAAGAAAATGTGCATTTTTAATATGTGAGTCATTGTATATAATAGTTAAGGTTGAGAATTACCCTCTATTGTTCTTATTCAATTTTATCCATAAAGAGAACCCACTACTTGAACCTATGTCACTTGTATATACCGCTAATTTGTACCACTTAATTAACGTATATATCACAATCCCAAATTCTTTAGCATTGCAGGGTGATAATATCACTTGCTAATTTTATTCATCACGCCAAGTTTATCTTTTTGGGGTTTATGAGTTCGAAAGATTATATAAAATGAGAGATTTAAAATATTATATGTCTGCGGTCTGACCTCCAAATTCCACGCTTACGTTAATGATGGCCATGCATGCCAATTTCCAGAAGCATTCCTATCAAAGAAATTCCTGGTAATTCCAGCTTGAAATGGAAAATAAAGAAGCGAAGTTGGGCCTCTTTCATACGAATCGTTTTGTTTTATTTTATTTTATTTTATTTTTGGCACGTGGTTACTTGGCAACTTATTTTCTATGATTTCAATAATTGTCTATGTTGATGATTTGCAGTTTTCAACAGATAATTTTGTCTCTAATGTGGAAAAAAAAAAACCTCAATTCTTGGCAGACAGTTTTTCCAGATGGACCAAACAATTTGTCATAGCTCTGCAAATCAAAATTGCATTTTCTATCTTCTTGATGCGGAAACATTTGACCAATGCGTCAATTTCAAATGATGGAGGAGACCCATTGTGGAATAATTTTGGAGTATGAATATATTTAAAGGCTTTAAGTTTCATTTTAATTTTTTTAGATGAAATAGAGTGTTCAAGAGAATTTGGAAATTTGGTATATTCTATGAGAAATGGGGAAAAAAAAATCCTCACAACAAAAACCACAACATTTTTTGTGGCTTGCTACTATTCTTGTGTCCATCAACGGTTATTGTATATTTTGTTGGGATATGACTACGTGGGCACACAGAGAGTTTGGTGGAATAAAGTGGATACAACTAAATTTTATAACACATGCAAAAAAAATTTTTATATTATTTTTTTCAATTTTCTTAGTAGAAAATACATGCTTTTCATCATTTTAACCAAGCTGAATCATTGCAAAAAATTTTATACTATACAAATAGTCTTTTATACATCATATATAGATTTTACATGAATATTTGTTACATCAATATAAACTTCTGTTATGTTATGCAAGATGTTATTCTTATTGTGTCCAAGGAAGTTTGGCCATATTTTATGGAGAAATAATTAGTAAGTTTAAGTGAGATTAAAGTAAAATTAATCTTATAAGAACGGATAGATGATTAAATTTTAAAAAATAAAAAATAAATAAATTATTAAATTAAATATTTAAATGTATTTTTTAATCTAAATAAAAGTACTCTTTTTTATAATAATTTCTAGCTGATTGAAGAAATTGGGTCCCAGCAAGACGATTAAGCAAGCAAAGAAGTCCATAGGGCTTGCTTGGTCATCTTCACGCCGGTCATCTTTGCTGCGCACGTCCTTTCAAAAGCTTCCCAAGCGGATGCTTCGTCCCCTAAACTTGACAAAATGCCTCGTCCCCTAAACTTGACAAAAGCTGCATGAGGCTGAAAGAGCAAATTAAGCTTAATTTCTTTGATGGACACCTAACCAGATTTATTTTTATGCGCTTGCGACAAAACAAGAAGAAAATGATTCTTCTTCCACATTTAATAATTAAGATCCTCTTCAAGGAACACTTATTTAAATTTTTATTTTAAAAATTTTAAATTTTAATTCTAAAAAAAAAACATAAAATTTGTAAATAAGGAAAGAATTACTTATTTTATAATTTATAATCATATGAACTTTGAGACGCATGGGAACCACGTCCCCTTTAGGTGGACTGTCCGCCCCATAAAGGGGGACACGGCTCCCACGTGCCTGGGGTCAAGTCTCCCAAAATTTTTTCTTTTAGTAGAGTCTCATAATATGGATTGGGTTTTTGGGCAGGACAAAGATGAGTAGACGTGGACACCGCGTGTTTTTTTTTTTTTTTTTTTTTTTTCTTTCTTTCATATATATATATATATTTACATAATGTACAAATAAGTAGGATATAATGTGCAAAAGGAAAATTAGCAATTTTTCGTTGCTGTTAAAAATTTTTTTTTATTTCTTTTGCATATTCTAAATTAAGTCTATAAAGTATAAACACAATACATTTCCTTTTCTTATAAAAAAAAAAAAAAAAAAAACACCGGATCCACAGTAGACTCACTCCTGTCCTGTCCGCCGCCACCACTCCAGTCTATCTTTTCCGTTTAATAACCACGTAAATAGAGTCACCAACCATTTACATCCAACGAATGACTTGGGTTCCAGAATTCCAAATGGCGTGCTTTGACCGGGACTTCCTTATCCGACCTTCATATGATCTGGTCCTTCTTGACTACCTATTAACAGTCAACTACAACGTCACTGGCCCAAATACCGTCCCTTTCGTTCTTTACTTTTGTCATTTGCTACACAATTTAATTTTAAATAAAAATAAAATAATTATATAATTTTTTAATAATATTTTATAATTTATTTATTTTTTAATAAATTTTAATTATAAAATAATTTATATTATTTTATTTTTATTTAAATATTACTACTTAGTATTACTGTTTACATTTTTGGCTTTCAATTTCGACTATAAAAGCACAAACCGAAAGAACACCAAAACAATAAAAACTAGAAACCCCCCCCCCCCCCCTCTCCTTCCTCTTCTCAATTTTATCCGTTGCAATCCGCTAAAGAATTGTAAATCAATAATCAGAACCACCCATTAAAGAAAAAGCTAGAAGAAGGCAAAAGAAAAGAAAATTGATCTCTTCAATGGCTGCTGCCACTACTACTAGTTCATCGAACCGTAAGGAGGTTAAAGTGGTGCTTGTGGACACCCAATATGTGGTAACTGACCCCACGAGCTTCAAGTCTGTGGTTCAGAGTCTTACAGGCAAAGATTCATGTGTTGCATGGATCGAGGAGAGCGGGTTCACTGGGGTGAAGAGGAGGAAGAGATCGGTTGATGGCAATGGTGGAGGAGCTAGGAATTATGGGATTTCATCATCAAGTAGTGGTCATAGAAGTCCAATTAGTGCAGGTGCTGGCCTTGATGATGGTGATGGTGGTGGTGTTGGTCATTGGATGTTACCAAACGACTTGTCGTCTAAGGATTTTGATAGCATGATGCTGGAGCTGCCTAGCTCAATTGGAGTGGCACAAGTTGTGAGCTGAGAATGCATGCTCTGCTTTAATCTTGTTAATTTATGAAGACTTATGATTGATTTATATATGTTACATATGATATTTTCTTGCTTCATTCTTGATTACTTTATTAATCCTTTGTTTGTTCATAAATTTTGCTTTCAAATTCAATACACTTACCTTTATGGCCTATTTGGATTCTTGAGAATCCAAGAGAAAGAGAGAGGAAAGAAAATACTATTAATTTTCTTTTTTCATTAATTTTTCTCACATATTTCTGATAATCCAAATACATTTAAGCTTCGTCTTCATGTTTAAAAGCCTCAATCAGTTTTGAGTTCTTATTCGAGCTACTTGATAAAATTTAAACACTTGAAAGTTGAGATATAAATGATTATCCTTCCTGAGTATTCATTGTTTATTTTTTAATCATTCGACTTTGAGTATATATAATTCTTTTAATAAAATATGCTCAAAATCATTATAACCATAATTTATCCATCGGCACAAATTTTGCAAGCTAAAATGAAGATGAAAGAGTGACCAAACAAACAAAAAAACCTAATTTTTTTTAACAAGACAAAAAAAAACCTAATAATACTTGACACTTAAATGATAAATCGTTTTAAGATAATATTTAAATGATAATGTTAATAGTAACAGAATGTACTTCAATTTTTAAATACTATAACTAATATATTAGCAAACAAAATTTTTTTTTAATGCTTAAAAAAAAAGGACAAAGTTGAAAGAGTTTGGGATTAAAAGTTTTTTTTTTTTTTATTAATAGTCTGGGATCAAAAGTTAAAACCACTAAACAAACCGGCGGTCGTACAGCCTGCCAGCGGGTCAACATATTGTTTGGTAATTATATACGTGGCAAGCTCAAATCCTAAAGTCTGTGTCTGGTGGAAATCTACCGACACGTCGCCTTTCTGTCAGCGTATACGACTTCAAATCTCTTTCCTCAAATGCCGTGTTTAATTAGATGAAGAAAAGTATTTCAATAAAGCATAGGGCGTAATAGCTAGTTAGGGGAAACCCCCTTTTTTTTTATTTTTTTATTAACAAGTTTTTCATTTAGTTTGTTGCCAATAAATAGTCTGAATATTAGCATTAGACGCAAGTGACACCCTAGTTTATTATAATTATTAAAAAGTATATTTTCACTTGTGTTTTATTTAAAAAATAAAAAAATCCAAATTGTGAGTTGTTTTAAAAAGAAATCGAGAGTAGCTTTTTTTTAAGAAAATAAAAGCAAGAAAACTTATATTATCATTATTTTTTTCTTTTTAAGAAATAGAAAAATTCAAATTTATTTTTTTCTCTCAGAAAGAATTTAACAGTATTTTTTTTAGAAACAATTTTCTTTTTTCTTTTATTATCCTCTATTATAATCAGTATTTGCATTGTGTAAATTTTAGATGTATCTAAATAATTATTAATATGAATTCAAAAAATTACAATACAGGTTAAATTAAGTAAATCAAGTGTACTTTAAAATCTAACTTTTGTTAAAATATTATAAAAGACTACAAATTAACTATACTAATTTAATGCCAATACTCCAAAGCCATATTGGTGCTACCACTCATTTTATGAAGTCACGCCTTACCAAATTTACTTGAGTGCAACCAGGCTCGTCCTTCCTTATGGGGGCAACAGTCATAGGACACTTATGTTGTCCATACTTGTCCTTTATCAAATTATCGACTCTAATATTACTTGTAGAAAAACGCAACAACCCAAAATGAGTAGAAATATGAGCAAAGTCCAATTAAACAACAAACAAGTGGACTTGACATTATTTTTTAACCTAAAATTTTAAAATATTAAATTTATGAGTTATTCTCACTTATTTATTATTGAAATTCTTTAACTACACAACTCACATTTAAAATTTCAATATAAGAAAATATGACTTTTTTTTTTTTTGTGCGAAGAGGCATGCTCTCTTCATATCAGTGTGAAGATAGCTGAAGGGCGAATCTGATGCGTAAAGGGTAGGAATGGTCATGTTTGAATTTTGGCACAGTGGTAGAACTAGGAATTTAATTTAGTAGAGAAAAAGGATAAATGAGTGGAAATGCTAAATTAAAAAAAAAAAAAAGAGTTAGAGAGAAAATATAAAACACGAATTCTAATGAAAATAAAGCATAAAATTCAATGGTAACAACAACATAAATTCTAAATAAATTATACCAATTAATTTTCTTTCAGTGCGGATGGTTGCCCCCACTGCCATCCAAGTGGCTCCGCCACCGCCTAGATAGGTTTGATGTAAAGTCTCTGTCCCCCTTTTTTTCAAAGATTTTCTGGTTTTATTTTGGTATCCTACAGCAATGACCAAGTTTTGATATGGTTTCCCAGTTTATTTGTTGGAATAACCTCGGCGGCTGCTTCACTTAGGTTCAGATTTTTTTTTTTTGTACAAAACACTTAAGTTCAGACATGGTTATTAGAACTAAACTGATTATTGAACTAGAAAGTTCAATTATTTAAGGTTCAACCATTTTAACCAGAATTGAACTAATAAAATAAGTATTTAATATTAAATATATAAAAAATAAATATTTATATTATATATATATATATATATATATGCATTAGAATACTTATATTTATAAATTTAAAATATATGATTTACAATTTATTATAAGACAACATTACAAAATTAATAAAATTAATAATTTTCTTAACAAAAAAGTAGAAAATACTAATTGTCTTTTTTTAGAGGAGATAAAATAGTAAATGTTAATTTATTAGTTATATAAAGTACAATGACAAAGTAAATATGATAGAGTGTATATTATGTGAGAAGTTTGAGAAAATAATAAGTAAAAAAAATAATTATAATAAATTATAAATTAGTATAGTGATGTGAGACTTACCTTTCATATTAGAAGTAAAGGGTTCAAGGCACAAATCTCACGTAGCGACATTTGAATATAGATGTCAAATGACCCAGATTGACTCATATATTCCGCTAATTTGTTCTACTTAATTAACTTATATATCGTACTTCCAAATTCTTTAGCATTGGTGGGTGATAATATCACATGCTGATTTTATTACACCATACCAACTTTATCTTTTAGGGATTAGTCAGAAAGATTATATGTCTTTTTTTAAGTGATATTTTAATAATTAAAATTTAAAATTTTATATTAATAGTTTTGAGTTCTAATCTTATAAAAGAGTGTAAAGTTAATAGGAATAAAGAGAATTACTTTTATTTTATAATTTACAAGTTAACTGATTTTTTAATAAATTAAAAAAAAAAGATTATATGCGGATTAAATAAGAGACGTAAAAAAATCACATTTCACATTTCTACGGTCTAAACCCCAAATTCCATGCTTACGTCAATAACGGCCATGAATGCCTCAAAGAAATTCCTGGTAATTTCACCTTGAACGGAATATGAGTAAGCAAAGTTGGGTCACTTTCATACCAATTATTTTGTTTTATTTGTGTTTTTTGGCATGTGATTAATTAGCAACTTATTTTTATAATTATAATCATTTTCTAGGTTGATGATTTGCAGTATTTGCACCGACAATTTTGGCTCTAACGTGGAAAAAAATGCCACGATTCTTGGCTGACAAAGTTTTTCTACAAGGACCAAACAATTTGTCGTGGCTGCGCAAATATAAAATGTATTGTCCATCTTCTCGGTGTGGAAATATTTTACCAAAGCGTCAATTTCAAATGATGGAAGGGACCCATTGTGGAATAATTTTGGATTAGGACTGAATTTTCGAGAATTAGGTTAACAGGCTCCAAGTTTCATTTTAATTTCTTTTTAGATGATATTCAGTTTTCAAGACAATTTAGGGGCTGTTGGTAAGTGTTAGAAATTCAATTTACTCTATGAGAAATAGAAAAAATAAAATCGTAACAGCCAAAAACATAATATTTTTTGTGGCTCGCAACAATGCTTATGTCCATCAATAATTCTTGTATATATATATTTTTTAGAGTATGGAATAAAATAGATTCAAAAAAGTTTTGAACTAAATGTAAAATATTTTATATTATATCAATAGATTTTACATGAATAAATAGATTTGCAATTTAAAATATTATATATACATACAGCATAAAATCTTTTTGTGTTCACTTGAATTCACAAGATTGTGCGATTAAGAAAGATTTTGCAATTGTTATAAGGGTTTCCCGTTGATTGCAGAAAATGGGTCTCACACCGGTCATCTTTGCTAGCATGTCCTTTAAGAAGCTTCCAAGCGCATGCCTCGTCCACCAAACTTGACAAAAACTGCATGCAGCTGAGAGAGCAAATTGAGCTTAATTTATTTGATAGACGCCTAACCAGAATTTTTTGTTGCTTGCGACAAAAAGAGAAGAAAAGGATTCTTCCTCCACATTTAATAATTAAGATTCTAGCATATACCAATAATATCCCATTTGATAAAATGCAATTATAAACATTATACCCTGGTGGAGACACTTCAATATAATCAACATGAAAAAAAAAAAAAATGATGATAAGTTGTTTTGCACATTTTATCTTATTTGTTTGTATATCCTTTTTTTTTTCCCGGGGGGGGGGGGGGGGGAAACATTTTATCTTAAATCTTTAAACACCATTCGTTTCATTTTCTTAACAAAAGAAAGTAGAAAAATTTGTGGGATCTACATGAGACTCAACCCCTAGCACATCTGCCTCGTCCCCTCACCATGTCCTCTATTTTTTCTGTTTGGATTAGGCTACAGGGACGTAGTTCTTATGGTTGTGGCAGAGGCATGGTCAATTTTTTTTTGTAATGATATATTTACATTTTACCCTAAGATTAAGAAATTTTACTTAATGATATGTATATGACATGCTTCTTTTTCATTAAAAAAACTGCAAGATTTTTACGTAAAATCTACAACTTCTCACTTTTTTATACTATATTTCCACCTTGACTATTTCACGGTCTCTCTTACCTTTTCCTTTCAATAATAGCAACCGGATGGGGGAAGGGAGGTGGGAACGGGAGAGAGAGAGTGGCAGGAGGGAATGGTGGGACTTATATGGGTCCTATTATGTTTTAAATTTTTTTTGTACGAGGATAAAGTGATGATTAAGAATAGTGTGTAATAAATATGTGAATAAAAAATTTTTAAAATTTATATGTAATAGATTTAAAATTATTGTGTAATATAAATCATTGTATATATAGATAATAGTTGTTATGAAGTAAAAATAAAAAAAATATATATATATAACAGATTAAAATAAAAAAAATAAATAAAGCGACGCAAAATTATCGAGTTATCCTCCATGCCAAAACAGTCATGGCTGATAATCAGTTCTCTTTTCCGTTACGTTGATAATAACCACGCGAATAGAGACACCAACCATTTAAATCTAGGCAATGACTGGCGTTCCAAAATTCCAAATGGCGTGCTTTGACTCGGACTTCCTTGTCCGACCTTCATATGATCTGGTCCCTCTGGACTGCCTATCAACAGTCAACTACTTTCACCGTACTGTCTGTATAACACCTTTTTTTTTTTTTTTTTTTTACGTATATTTTTAAATAAAAATGAGACTGAGAAAATATTTAAATACAATTGATCGGATTTAATATATAATTAACTGTATTTAATATATAAAGAAATGATAATCACTTTTTCTTTTTTTATTTAGTTACATATTAAATATATTTAATTATAAATTAAATTCAACTAATTATACATTTTCTCAAGTATTATTTCTTCTAAAAATATAACGAAATTATTTTTGAAAAACTTAAAACCTTTTTGGCTTTCAATTTCTTGCCCCAACTTCCACTCTCTACTAATTCCTTCCTCAAAAATTTCCACTATAAAAACACAAACCAAAAGAGCACCAAAGCCATAAAATCAAGATTCCCCCACACCCCCCCACCCCCACCCCGCCTCCAAAAAAACAAAAGCACCCATTAAAGGGAGAAGCTAGAATCTTCAATGGCTGCTGCTGCTACTACTCGTTCATCAAGCCGTGAGGAGGTTAAAGTTGTGCTTGTTGACACCCAATATGTGGTAATCGAACCCACGAGCTTCAAGTCTGTGGTTCAGAGTCTTACAGGCAAAGATTCATGTGTTGCGTGGATCGAGGAGAGCGGGTTCACTGGGGTGAAGAGGAGGAAGAGACCGGTTGATGGCAATGGTGGAGGAGGTAGGAATTATGGGATTTCATCGTCAAGTGGTGGTCATGGAAGTCCAATTAGTGCAGGTGCTGGCCTTGATGATGGTCGTGGTGGTGGTGGTGGTGGTGTTGGTGATTGGATGTTACCAAACGACTTGTCGTTTAAGGATTTTGATAGCATGATGTTGGAGCTGCCTCCATTGGAGTGGCACGAGTTGTGAGCTGAGAATGCATGCTATGCTTTAATCTTGTTAATTTATGAAGACTTATGATTGATTTATATATGTTACATATGATATTTCCTAGCTTCATTCTTGATTATTTTATTAATCCTTGATTGTATTATTTTATATATATCCAACAACGTGGCGTCGTTCTCTCTCTCTCTTCAGCCCCAACTTCATCTCTTTCTCCATCTCCTGTTCATGCAAACCCAGAAAGGGAACCCCCTGTTGCAGGTACCCAAAACAATGAAATTCAAGAATCTAAAAGGAAATTGGAGCGATTATGATGGGGAACAAAGAGAGAAAAACAATTCTCTGAAACCCAAATTCACCACAATCTCTTCCTCCGTCGTTTCATCCTCTTCCTCTTACTCGTTCTCCTCCACCTTGCTATAGAGCCGGTCCCATGGCTGGCCTTACCCAAGAGTCTCTCGAATTAATTTCCACAAATATATTCAGAAGTGTACTCATTCTCTATGTCAAAGATCATAATATGCCTATGCCACTCCCACACCCGATTGTCAGGTCCCTTTCCCTCGTGAAACCCGAGGCATATGTGACACTCGCCGCTGATAACTGTTTGGCCCCAGTTGGGATCGAATTACCGGAATGATTTCTTTCTCGAGCTTTGATTCTTCCTTGGAGAGTTGGGACTTGGCGCTGGATCGCTCATCTCTTTAACAATAACATGGGGAGAGAGAGCTTTTTTGTTCAAAATTTTTGGGAGAAAGAGGAAGGCAGAGGAAGGCATAGATCCACGGATATGGGAAAAAAATATTTATAATTTTCAGCAATTTATTTCTTAGTAGATCCATGGAGCTGAAGGGCTCGCTTTCTTTCAAGGCTTGGGTTCTTTTCTTATTTTCTTTTCTATAATGAGAAGAAACAGCCTTTTGTTTTTAGATGTAGAAACTTAATTTATGCGACAATTTTTCAATTTTATATTCGTTTATATTTGTTGGATCCTTCCCTTTTTCAAGGTTTTCTTTTTCTCCTTAATATTCTCTTCTTCTATTCCCCTCTTCTCTCTGTGTCTTCACTTTGCAGAGTGTTGGAGAGAGAGATAGAAACAGAGTAAGAAAGGAGGCGAGGAAGAAAGAGCCAGGAGGGGACGAAGAAGGGATATGCTAAGGCCTATTTGGATTCGTGAGAAACCAAGAGAAGGAGAGAGAAAAAAAATATTATTTATTTTATTTTTTATTATTCTTTTCTCACATATTTTTAATAATCTAGACACATTTAATTTTCGTCTTTATGTTAAAAGCCTCAATCGGTTATGAGTTCTTATTCGGGCTAAGTGATAAAATTTAAAAACTTAAAAGTTGAAATATAAATGATTATCCTTCCTGATGTTTATTGTTTATTTTTTTTATCACAATTCATTGTTTTTTTTTTTAAATCATTCGAACTTGTAGTATATATAATTTTTTTACTAAAATATGCTCAAAATCATATTATAAACATGATTTATCAATCGACACAAATTTTGCAAGCTAAAATAAAGATGAAATAGTGACCGGGCAAACAAAAAACCTAATAATACTTGATACTGGAATGTTAAATGGTCAAAATAGTTAAATAATAATGCTAGTAGCTACAAAGTACAAACATGGTGTATTAGGGATATATTGTATATTTGATATGTGTCGAATGCGGACACATATTCGACATACATCAAATAGGTATTAAATATGGCTAAACTTGTCTAACAAAAGTTTTTTTAAAAAAAATTGGATACGGCGTCAGACACACGACACGTTTAACTTGTCTACAAAAAAAAAAAGATAGATTTAAGAGAAAAAAAAATGGAAGAAAAGCAACCACTAATTGGAAATGATAAGCGACAACACAACTACGTATGAGATCTTCCTTGTTTTCTTCTTCAAAAATTTTTTTTTTGCAACATCCCATATTGAAATTTCGTTGTTCAGTCATCGACTTTCTTTCATTATTGTCATCTTTTTTTTTAGTTGAGTCTGTAGATCGTCAAATCGACACGTCAGAGTCTGAGGTTGGACAGCTTTTGTGATAGAAGGAAGAGAAACATCTTCGATAGTAGCTGACCGGCGGTGAAGAAGGTTGGATTCTTATTTTATTTTGTTTAGTAACATGACTCCTTATTTTCAAAAAAAAAAAATTTATAAGAAATGATATATAGAAAGATATAGATTTGTGGAAGATGGCATGACACGTCCCTTTCCTTTTAGTTTTTATTTTATGTTTTATTTTCACGTCTTCACAATATTTTTAGAAGATATATTTTAGTAACGTATAAAATTATAAATTTTACTTTTGATTATACAGATACACATATATATATATATATATTTATATATATTCGTGTTTTTTCATATTCGTATCCTAATTTTTTAAATACTGATGTATCATGGTATCTTTGTTGACGTGTTTGTACTTCATTAGCTAGTATCAAAACAAACCTCAATTTTTATAAAGCCTACTAATGGGTCCACAAAAAGGTGCAAAGCGGTGGACCAACTCAACTTGAAAAATGGAGGACATTATCATTTTACTAATTCTTGGTCACAGGCCGTGGGAGAACTTAGAAGATGTAGGCTGAGGAGAGAAAGAGAGAGAGAGAAGAGAGATAAATTTTTTGGAAAATTTTAAATATTTTTTTTAATTTTTATTTATTGACTTTTTTTATTATTTTTAAATTGAAATGACATGTAACACATTGTCTGATCAATTATTTACACGTTAACGTGCCGTGTGTACATACTAATGTATTTAATTAATTGTAACTAACGGCGTTTAAATTTGTTAAAATTAATTAAACTGTACTAAATTTTTAATTTTTAAAAGGTTGTGCTAAATTTTTTTAAAAAATAAAAGTAGTATTTTTTTTATATCAACCATAATTTAAAATGACATATGACACGCTACGTGATCAATTATTTACATATAGATATGACACATACGCATACTAATAGATTCTATTACTTTTAATTAGTAAAATATTAAATTTGTTCGAAATAATTAAATTATATTAGATTTGTTAATTTTTAAAAATTATGTTAAATTTGTTAAAAAAATATAAAAAAATATGATTTTTTTTATATTAACCTTAATTAATATACTAGCAAAAAAAAATTTTAATGCTTAAAAAAAAAAAAAAAACAGACGAAAGACTTTGAGATCAATTTTCTTTTTATTAGTAGGCTGGGATCCAAAGTTGAAGCTCCCAAACAAACCGGCTGTAGTACAGCCTGCCAGCAGGTCAACATTTTGTTTGGTAATTATATACGTGGCAAGCTCAAATCCTAGGGTATATGTCTGGTTGAATCTACCGACACGTCGCCTTTCTGACATCGTCTAGGACGTCAAAACTCTGTTCGAAGAGAAGTATTCCAATAGGGAAATCCTTTGTAGCTGATAGAATTGGAGCAATTGCCATATACACATGCAGTCAATAAGAAAATTTTTTATTTAATTTTTGATTACTTACTTATAAAGGGTATAAATAGTAAATAAAGAATAGAAAAATAGTAAAACAACATGAGGAAAAGCTTTTTTTTTTTCTTTTTCACTTTTTTGACATTGTTTCGACACGCGCGGGAAATGAAATTGTTATTACAATTTTTATTTTTGTGGTTCAACTACGACAATTAATTTTAGATAATACTAAAATATTTATATAATTCATTCAATGATTTATAAAAGTTTTTTTTTTTAAAGTTTTTTATCAACACATATTACCATGGCCTTACATTGATCCCATCTAAAAAATCTCATCAAGTAGATGCCTGTTTAATGATTTATTTACATGTCACACGTCTACAAGAGACTCTAACAATTTCAGATTTATAGTAAAATTTTTGTGTCACATATTTATAAGAGACTCTAACATCATCCAGTAGTGTTATAACTCAAAATAGAGCATATCAGGAGGCATAACATTACCTGCTGAGTTAATATTTAAACTCACACAACAAAAACCAAATACTAAGAAATAGCGAATGAAGAGAAAATTGAAGATCAATAAATATGCAAGTTTATGCTCAAGCTGTCCTTAAATATTGGTCAAGCATGTAATTAATTAATGTGATTAATCTTTCCTCAAAAAAAAAAAGGATTAATCTTAAATAAATTTTGTGACAATTAATAAGATACCAAAATAATAAATATTGTAATCTCATAAATATTTAGATATTTTGATAAGTAGTAGCTGAAAGTAGGGCTGTTCAAAAATTAACCAACTCGACTCAATTTGATCAATCCAATCCAAACCAATCCGAACCCGCTAAAACCGCCGAAGTTAGGATTGATTGCAGTTTCAAAATTTTACAATTCGCCAAGGGCGGATTGGATGCGGTTGGGGGTTCAATCCGCCCAATCCGACCCAATCCGCCCATATATATATATATATAACTGATATTGTGAATTAAATTTATCGATATCAATCAAATTAAAATCAAACAATAACATTTCATATAATCTTACAAATCAATAAAATTAGAAGTAAAAAACTATTTTATTGTTCTCGTATTATCATCATGTTCTCTAATTGTTAGCACGTAATTTTATTTTAAAAAATAAGAAAAAATCGAAGTATCTCTATCTCCCTATTTTTTGGCAGCACAAATAGATATTGTAATCTCATAAATATTTAGATATTTTGATAAGTAGTAGCTGAAAGTAGGGCTGTTCAAAAATTAACCAACTCGACTCAATTTGATCAATCCAATCCAAACCAATCCGAACCCGCTAAAACCGCCGAAGTTAGGATTGATTGCAGTTTCAAAATTTTACAATTCGCCAAGGGCGGATTGAATGCGGTTGGGGGTTCAATCCGCCCAATCCGACCCAATCCGCCCATATATATATATATATAACTGATATTGTGAATTAAATTTATCGATATCAATCAAATTAAAATCAAACAATAACATTTCATATAATCTTACAAATCAATAAAATTAGAAGTAAAAAACTATTTTATTGTTCTCGTATTATCATCATGTTCTCTAATTGTTAGCACGTAATTTTATTTTAAAAAATAAGAAAAAATCGAAGTATCTCTATCTCCCTATTTTTTGGCAGCACAAGTGAGACATTGAACACTATAAAAGAGAGAGAGAGAGAAAGAAAGAAAGAAATGCTACCTTATTTGCCGAGCGGAAGCATAAATAAGGAACTTTTCTGTTTGATAATTTGTGTTTTTATCAAGTAAAATTAATCTAATATAGTCTTTTAGTAAATTTTGATCAATTCTCATGAATATTTAAAATTGCGAATGAATATGATATATACATTATAATAATAGAGTTGTTAAGAATAAGTAAAACATTGATGATTGATGATATGTATAAATTGAAAAAAATTATAATTTTTTTTATTATGTCAATCCGCCCAAACCGATCCAATCCAACCCGCCGTTGGCGGATTGGATTGGTTGGATTGGGTTGTATGGCAGATTGGGTGCAGATGGAAAATTGTTCAACCCGCCAACGGCGGATTGGATACGGATATAATTCCAAGTCGACCCAATCCAACCCGCTAACACCCCTAGCTGAAAGCATGTTGGAACTAAATATTTAATATATACAGTATTAAAATAGCAGTAAAAAAGTTATTGGAATAGGAAAAGCATGCCAATTTTTTTAAAAAAATTTAAATTTACTAAACAGTTTGTCGATTTGTGAGTCAATGGAAATGTAAAGACAGAGAGAGGGGGGAGAGACAGAGAGGGAGAGAGAGACAGAGAGAACGAGAAGGGAATTTGTCACATGTCATATGAAAGAAACAAAAGTTTTGTAAAGAAACATACAACTACCGTATGAATAAATAATGTTGTTGTAAGGAATCATTCAAGCGATATACCAGTAAAACTAAGTCATTCCCCAAAAAAGTAAAATATTAAAATTGGAAAATAAATCATGTATCTGTCCAATTATTTATAATTCTCTCCCTCTATTTCTCCCCTCTTTTATCTATTTTGCTTTCTATCTGCTCTTCATCTCTCATTACCCTTCTCTATCTATTCCTTATCATTTCTACTTCTTACTCTCTCTTTTTTTTGTATCTCTATTAATGTACCCCAAACATGAAGGCCACATAAAGAGAATGAGAGAGGGAGAGAGAGAGAGAGAAAAGGGATAAAACACAATTGAGGATGGAAAGAAAAAGAGAGAACTTTGAATATTTTGGAAGTTCATTGTGAGTAAAATTTGTTGAGTTTGGTAATTAGTCTATTTTTAAATGTAAAAATTTTTCCAAATCCAAATTTTCATCAATTTATAAATAGTTTGTAGGTTATTTTTAATCCTTTGATAACATAACTTGTAAAATGTAATCAGTTCATTGACATAAAAAATATAGAAGTGAATAAAATAGATGTCATATAAGAGAATAAATATGGCATAAGTGATTCCTTAAATGGCGTATAAGATAAAAAAAGTTGTCGTGTGAAATCATTCAGGCTAAAGAGGTTAAGGTGTCATAAGTAAATACTGAAGTGTCATATGAAAAAAAGAAGTTGTCATTGCAAAGTACCAATGTGTTGTATGAATAAATAGTTTTTAATTTTTTAGTTTAAAATAGACAATATTTTTAATTTCTAAGATGTATTTGCATATGAGTTACGTTCAGATTTTTTCTTTTTTTTGAATTTTGTAATTTTCAAAATTATTGGTTATCTTTGAGGTCAATGAAGGGAGAGAGAGGCAAAAAAAGGAGAGCAAGAATATGAAGGTAATTACTCACATGTTGTATAAAAGAAAAAAATGCGGTGTAGGGAAGCACCCAAGCATCCTATGACTGAAATAATAAGTTTCCTTCAAAAGCATCCATGTAACTACCATGAGAATTAATGTGTCACAGAGAATCAGCCAATTGTCATCGGAAAAATACTTGTGTCATATTAAATTACACTTGTGTTGTACATGGTTAATGATGATGTCATTGAAAATTATTGAAGTGTCGTACAAACAAGTATAATGTTGTCATATGAAACTGCCCAAGTGTTGACGGTCAAAAGCAAATGTATGTATTGAAAAAAAAAAATTGAAGTGTTGTATATAAGAAACAAAGTGTCGTATGAATTGTGAAAAGTATTGAAGATGAGAAAAAAAAATTGACTTACCTCTTGAAGTTATTACATCTAGTGGTAGATCCAGAAAATACTTTCAGGGGGGAGCAAACTTTGTATATACACATACAATAATAAAAACTAATATATATCATAAAAACAAAAAAATTAAATTAATTATTATAAATAATAAACATCATAATTATATCATGTGAATTCTAATGTTTAAAATTTTCTTTTTATTTTTATACAATCAAATAATTAAATTATTTTTCTATAAGTAATCATTTAAATATTTTCATGCGGATGTGTAATGGATTCTTTATGATGTTCATTGTAAAAAAATATTTATTACAACTTTTATAATCGATAAAATTAAAGCCAATTTATAAACAAATACATATTCTTTCCTTTTTAATAACAATCATTACTAATAATTTGTTTCACTAAAATTATTTTGAAAAGGAGTGATAATATGAATATGAAAAAAATTTATTAAAATAATTTTAAAAATAAGTGAAGATAATTTTGGTGAATACATTGTAAATAGATTGCCATAGAAATAAAAAAAAAGAGAGAGAGAGAGAGAAAGAAACTGATGTTTTTGAAAAAAAAAAAAGAAAGCAAAGAAGAAAAAAAAGAAAAAAAAAAGAAGGAAAAAAATTGGCAACTGGTTTCTTTTGCAAAAAAAAGAGTGAAGAAGCATAAAAAAACAGAAGGTGAAGAAAAAACAAAGCATGTAGCCAAGAAACAAAAGAAGGCAAGAAGCCAAAAAAATAAAAATAAAAATAAAAAAAGGCCAAGGAAATAAAAAAAGAAGGCAAAGGTGGGAATTGAACTTGAGATTTCTTGGGGAAGGCCAAGGAAAAAAAATTAAAATGAGAAAAAAAGAACAGAAGGCAAAGGTGGGAATTGAACTTGTGATTTCTTGAGGAGGGGCAGACAACAAATTGAGGGTGGCCATGTTGTTTACCACTAGGCTAAGTTTCAATATTATAAGATAATTTGCCTACTAATTATATACAATTTAAAAATTGAGGGTGGGCAATTATGTAGATCCGCCAATGGTTATATCTACAATGCAATTACGGAAACTCAAATTTTTTAGACAATTACAAAATAGTTAAAAAATAATGATGATAACTATAATATTTTTATAAGTAGTGATATATTTAATAATTAATTTAAGATAAGGAAATAAATTAATTATAAATTTTCTAGTTAGATAAATCTAGTATAACAGTCGAGAAGGTTGATGGGTCACTAACCTGCAATTGTCGAACTTGCAGTCAGACGAAAGGGGTCTAGATAAACAAACAAGCAAGCCAGTGCGATCAACCATTGTGGTCGTCCTCCGAATCAGTCAAGTGTCATACGAAAAGAATAGTGTTCTATAGAGTGAAACAATTGCCATTCGAAAGGAGTATTAGGTGTTGTAGAGAATACGCCAAGGATCATACAACAACAACAAAGGTGTCATATGGAGTAAAGTGAGTTTCGTACAATAAAAATTAAAAATTGTTATAGAAAATTAGTCAAATATCGTACGAGAAAAATAAAGGCGTCAAAGGGCGCGAAGTAAGTGTCATATGAAATAATCAAAGATGTCATAGGAAATAAGTTGGGTATCATAAAGAGAAATAAATGTGTCATATGGAGTGAAGTTGTTTTCGTATGAAAGAAGTAAAGATGTCATATGAGAATGCATCAAGTGTCGTGGGGAAAGTAAAACTTTTCTCTTTCCATTGTCTTTTTATCGTTGTACTCTCTCATTCTGCTTATCTCTCTTTCCTTGTATTCTCTCTCTTTCTCTTTCTCTGTAGCTATCCTCTCGTGTTTTCTTCTTTCTCTTGCTTGTCTCTCCATCTTTATCAATCTACCTTAAACAAAAGGGTAACAAAGTGACAGAGAGTTAGAGAAAGAGAAGAGGTAAAGTTAGAAGGATTGAAAGAGAAAGAGAAAATTTTGAATTTATTGAATTTTTAAATTATTGCATTGCTTTGAAGGGATATCAATATTTTTAGTTCTAAACCTTTAAACTTTTTTACGTTTGAGTCCTAAACCTTTTTGACATTTCATTTGAGTCCTACTATATCATCCCTTTAAGTTACAAAAAGTGGTCAATTGATTAATAAATGAGTTTAACTTAATAAAAATTATTTTAAAAAAGTTAAATACATGAATTAAATATTTTTTTCATCAAGAAAATATGCACATTAAATATTTTTTTAATCAATAAATATACGAATTAAATAGGTAGCATGCATATTTTGATAGAAAAGACATTCAAATTATATATTTAATCTTTTTTAAAATAATTTTTTGTAAAGTTAAAGTCATGTTTTAATAAATTGATCACTTTTAGTAAACAGAGGGACTAATTTGGTAAAAAATCAAAAGGTTTAGGACTCAAATGAAATGTCAAAAAGGTTTAGAACTCAAACTTAAAAAAACTTAAAGGTTTAGGATTAAAACTATTGATATCCCTTGCTTTGAGTATGATAATTTGTACATTTGGTAATAATTTATAGTTTTGAATATGAAAATTCTCAGATATTTATGAATAGTTTTTAAATTTGTTGTTGAAAATACACAAAATTTGTAAATTTTAAAATGTTTTTGAATATGAGAAGCATTCAGATTTTTGTTTGAATTTTTAAATTTTAAAAATTTTTGCTAATTTTTTAAGTCGAGAGTGGGAGAGAGCAAAAAAAAAAAGAAAAGCAATAGAATGAGAAGGTAATGAGTCATGTGTCGTATAAAAGAAACAAAAATGTTGGAGGGAAATACCCAAGTGCTCTATGAAAGAAACAAAAGTGTCGTAAAGAATTATTCAAGCGATATATGAGTTGATCAAAGATATCACAGAGAATCAGTCAAGTGTGATGCAACAAAACTACATGAGTCATAGGAAACTACACGTGTCGTAGAACTGAAATGAATCTATCATTGAGAATTAGTTAAGTGTTGCACAAAAGAAGAAAAATGTGTCATAGATAACTGACGAAGTGTTGTATGAAGGAAGATATCTATGGGAATTTCCCAAGTGTCTTGCAAAAGAAACAAAAATATCATATGGAAGGAGTAAAGGTGTCTAAAATAGATAAATGTGTTAGGAAAGGGGGCAAATGTCCTACAATAGCAATGGAGGAAATATGTCAAAAGTGAAGTGTCATATGAGAAAAGTAATGTTGTCGTAATCATTGACTAATTGTCATATGAAAGAAATACATATGTCATAACCAATGAGTCATGTGTCATACAAAAAGAAGGAAATAAGTGTCAAAAATTTCTAGTAGCCCTCTTTTATATTTTAAATGATGGGGAACGAAAAAATTTATAATAAACAAGTTAGTTAATTATTTTGTTAAAATCTCTCAGATGAATATGAAACTTTAGCTAATTAGGAAAAAAAAATTCTAACGTAACCTTTCCTAGGAAATATCCCAACACCATTGTAATTTGATTAGTAAAATTTGTAATATTTGAGAGACGTATGATTTAACATGAATTAGTTTTGGGTATGTAATTGAAGTACCCATGTGTTGTGCACATTGGCAAATCTATGTGTACTCGAGGGTGGGCAATTTTAAGTTATATAATATTTCAGGTAATTTTAAGAAAAGTTGGAGTTTAGCCTAGTAAAAAGGTCTCTTTGCCCACTCTCAACACAAAAAAATCAAAAATAAAAGGGAAAAAAGAAAGCAATTACATGAATTTTTTTTTTATTTTTTTAATTAAATTATGTATGTACTTAGTGTTATCTTAAATATACTTAATATTATCGTAAAAATTATTTTTTTAAAATAAAATAAAAAAACTAAATCCTAAAGTATACTCAGTACTACCCCAACTATACTTATTGTTCCTCTAATTCTTATTTTCAACAAAAAAAAAAAAAAAAAAAAACTTGTTTTGTAAAATACTGGGGAAAAAAAAAAAAAAAACAACTACATGGCCGCACGTCTGTTCTGCGTCGAACAGCACACACCCATGTAGTTTTTCCATTAAAAAAAGGTGTTGTGAGAGTGATGAAAGTGTGGTCAGCACCAAAGAAGGCGTCATAAGATTCCGAAAAAAGTAACATATATACTCCAGCGAGCGAACGTACAAGTAAAATAAGAATAATTTGGTTTTGGAAAAACAAAAAGGTCATCAAAATTAATATTACACATTATATTTTTAAAGACCACTACCTTAGCACTCATTTTTTAGCACTCATTCTCAATCTCAAATAAGCAATAAGGGATCGTTTGGTTCGTAGTATAGAATCAAAATTAGAATCAGAATTAAAATTAAATAAAATCAGAATTAAAATGACTAAAATTACAATGTGTTTGGTTTACTCCGGAATCGAAATCGAATTCTTTATTGTTGTTTGGTTTAATAAAGAATAAGAATCAAAATTATTTTCCTAAACTATTTAAATAATCTAAAATTAAAAATTTATTAATATCAAATTAAAAAATATGAAATACAAAAAATATTATAATGTAATGTCAAATTAAAAAATACTAAATTACCACAAAAATAAAATTAAAAATTATAATAAAAACTAATAATAATAATAATAATAATAATAATAATAATAATAATAATATACTTTATAATAATAACCATAAATAGAAAATTCGAAAAGAAAATCTTAACATTAAATTTTATTATTATTATAATAATAATCATTTGTTAATTTATAATTTAAATATTTTTGAAATAAATTTTTTCTAATTATAATACTATGACATATTATCATTAATAAATAGTAATGGTAATGACAATAATAACAATAACAATAAAAATAATATTTAGTATTATTATTATTACTATTATTATGAAAATAATATTGTAGATATTATAAAATAATTTAATAATAATAAATAAATGATTATTTTAACTATAAAATTATATTAGCATTTACGATTTAATTATTATCTTAAGTTTTGAAATATTTAATTTTTATTATAATATAAAAACGTATTATTATTATTATTATTATTATTTTATGAATAAATAAAATAAAAAAGGTAATATAATAATAATATAAAAATAAAAACATGGGAAACTGGAGAAATTTGAAGAGTTAGAAGTAATTAAGAAGGAAATGAGAATAATTGATATAGTAAACTTAGGAATTATGATTCCTTTACAAATAAGGAATCTCATTTCCCTTGTTATTCCCTTTTTAAGGGAATGTAAATGTATTTTTCATAAAATAAACAATAGAAATGAGAATTAAGGAGTTGATTCTCATTATCACGTAACTTTTTTTTCTAAACAAACACCCCCCAATTTACAACCATGGTCAAGCATAGTGGTAGATTGAACTAGGATAAAAACATTGTTATACTTATAGTCGGTCAAGGATCAGTACAGAAACAAAAAAAAGGATAAATTATAGGAGAAGGAAGAACAAGGAGAGAGAGAGAGAGAGAAAAAGAGATTGAGACAAATGGCTTGGAGATTGCTGCTATGAAAAAATGCAAGTGGACCAAGAAAACATCAAACCCATACCCAAGCTTTCATAGCAAAATACACGGAATATCTTTGAACTTAACTCTAAGTTTGGACAGATGATCTATTAGGATACATCAAATTCCACAAAATTACAAGTCCAAATAAACCCCGAAAATTACAGCTTGCGAAACTGTTGCAATATCCACTAATGATCTGAAATGCAAAACCAAGAAAAAATTAGCTTAGTGTGTGTACATTTTTTAAGTCAATGCCCCTAACCACTCCAAATTCAAAATCCAACTTTTGCTTGGACTTTTTCTTGGATTTTCTTGAGTCAGCTCGAGTCCCACTATGAGTTTGTTTTCTCTATTTTGATTCACTGTCATCAGTTGCAATCAAATAGTCAAAAAAAGCCAACATTGAATTCCTGAACACATCAGACACTACGTAAGCAAAAACAGGTTACTTTAGAAATCTGTCATACATAAATAAAGGATCGACATGGAAATCTTGAAATCACGATTGAACCAGCGTTTTAACTGGCATCCAACTATTGATCAACATTGTACACAACAATAAAACAAAAGAAAACCTTTCAAGGAATAACAGTCATTAACCTGAATAAATATTTAGTTTTCTGAAAAATTGAAAAATAACATACATTGAGGATGTGGAAACGGGAATTTTGTGATAGCTCAGCATGCGAGACAGCAGACAAGATTCCAAACTGTAAAAAAGTAGTTTAAACTATCAATCATAAGAAGAAAGAAGAAAGTCATTAACATATATATGAGATCGTTGAACATTTATCCAACTCAAACATCAGAGTTCAAGTATTCTATACTCAAAGAAAAATAACAGTGAAGCAAAAAGGATGAACCTCAAGAGCACACATTAAACTCACCTTCATCCCCCCAAACTAGATCTCTCTCTCTCTCTCTCTCTCCTAAACACTGATACAGATAGAAAAACATGCGCCAAACTCACAGAATTCCTTGATGTCCAGTAGCTGATCAACATTCCATTTCAAAGATTCGTTTCTTATAATGCCCTTCTTTTCGAAAATTAAACAACCAGCTAGTGATAGAAGGTTATTATCTAACTGCAGTTTAGTCAAATAACCTAGTGAACAGTCTGTACCTTTTCCAAAACTAGTTTCAATTTGAAACTCATGTCAACAGAATTAGCAGATATTAAAATCTTTTCTAAACAATCTCCAACTTCAAAAGTGCCAGAATGTAAAGTTAGCTTATGACGATCACTACACGCAATCTGCAACACTAGACTCACTAGAAAGATATATGATGGTTGAAACTAGAGTTGTACAATTAACATGAGATATGATATCCTGTAGTGTTACAACATTACCTAAAATTGCGGAACATTTGTGGGTATAAATCCATCTTTTATTCCTTCAACTTCTGGCAAAGTCAATATGTACGAATTGTGTAGAATAAGCTTCTTCAATTAATCAACCTCGTTGAAGCAGAGCTTCAAAGAGCTTGGATTGGACCCTCAAAAGCTATCCTTTGGTTTTACAATAAAAAGGAAAGCACAAACATGTGTGACACACATACGTATAAGGCACATTGAATCATCAAACCGTTATTTATTCAATTTCAATTAGAGAAAAGGTTACAACTTTGAAAAGGATGAGAGAAAAGCAATTGGTGATAGCTACTACTACTTCTATTAGTTCAGGACACCTTGCATTCATGAGAAAAAGATGTATGCATACAATTAACATCACCGTCAATGCGGCTATGTATAATTTTTCTCCATTCCAATCCAAACTTGAAGCGTCAAGTTGCGGCATGCCCACCAAATTCACCTTACATTTACGTTTTTGCAATTTTGGTGAGGTGATTACATTAAGCCAGACACAGATTACCAAAAAAAAAAACTACTCACAGAAACACACAACTTCTTTAAGAATTTAAGCCGAAATTGCCCTTAGTAGTTGGTAATGGCATGGTATTCGGGATAAGTAATAAAACAGTCCTAAACTTTTTTTAATTTTTTCAATTAAATCTTATACTTTTTAAACATTTCAAATCAGTCCTATACCTTTTAAATTTATTTCAATTAAGTACTAATTTAGACAAAATTGCAGTCAACACGTTAACAAACCTACTGACTAACGGAAATACGTTTTGAAAAGGAAAACACCAAATACCAAAAAAAATTCCTCCAAATACACTCTCTCCAAGTTGGCACAAGAAATAATTTCTCACCTTCTAAGAAGTCTCTGAGTTTTGACAAAACAAAAAATGATCGGATCTCAAAGCTTCTCTCTCTACTTTTCATTTTTTTTTCCTTCTATCTAAGTACAGTAACAACGACAAATCGGGGTGATCTTTTTTTTTTTTGTTGGACATTATTCCCTGGAGTATTTATTTTCCTTAATTTATTTCTTGGGCCAACTTTAATGGCAGAGGCTGTAATTGGGGATATTTTTTTAGGTATTTAGTGTTTATGTTTTATTCAAACAATATTTTCGTTAGTCAATAGACTACTTAACGTGTTGACTATAATTCGTTCCAAATTAGTACTTAATTGAAATAAAACTAAAAGGTATAGGACTGATTTGAAATGCTTAAAAAGTTTAGGAATTAATTTAAAAAATTAGAAAAAGTTTAAGACTTTTTTATTACTTATCCCATGGTACTCAAATTTGTTTTTATTTTAGGGATTCGATTCCTCACTCAACTTACTCAAATAAAAGTTTGAAGAAATATAATGTTACTTTAGATATGAAATTTAAAGAATAATAACATGCTATTAATATTAAGCTCTCAAAACCAGCTCAAATCATACATTGCTTTGAACTAGAATCCCAACAAACATGGTCTACCATAACATTCATAATAATAATAATAATAATAATAATAATAATAATAATAATAAGCTCCTAAGCCTCTTACTTATTTTTTCTTGCAAAAAAAAGGCAAAAATTCAAAAGAAAAGGATGATGGTGACGACCTTGGAGGCGAGAGGAGAAACGATCCCGCGCTTGTGCATAATATCGGGCAGAAATGCTTGAGACCGTTGGGAGCGGCGGATGTTAGCAACCGCTGCCGACTGTTCCAGACACTTCTCAACAAAAGCAAGAGCTCCCCAGGCAGGCCAGAGAAATATCCATAAATTAAGAAAGAAAGAAAGAATTAGAAAGGATTTAGGAAAATGCTTACCTGATGAAGATGGAGACAATGTGAAAGGATTTAAGAACATGCTGGCTCGTTTTCGTTCATTCAATCCCCAGAAACAATAAAACAAAATACTCAAGATATTTTTTTTTCAATTTCAATCATTAATCTTTGCCTACGACACCATTTTCTTGACAAACAAGAACAACCCCAACCCCACGATTCTTTTGCCCCCGCCATTGCTTTCTATGTATTAAAGTTTTAAGCTTTCTGGGCTTTTTTGCTCATGGCTTGTCTGTTTTGATTCAATTCTATTTGGGTTTCTGTTTAAGTGGATAATTCAACACTAAAGGTGGGTTCTTGACATGGGATTAGAGCTGATTTGGGAAATTTTCGGATTTGAATGGAGTCAGAGTTGTCAGGTTTAATCGAAGAGTCGTTCAACAGCAGATATTCTATATGGATGAAAGAAGCTCTGGACGAATTGCCCGAGAGCTTCACCATCAGCGACCCCTGCATTTCGGGTCAACCGATTGTGTTCGCCAGCCGGGGTTTCTTGAAAATGTCGGGTTATTCCAGAGAGGAGGTGATTGGACGGAACGGCCGGATGTTTCAGGGCGCGAGGACGAACCCCTCGGCGGTGATGGAAATACGGGAGGCAATTCGGGAGGAGAGGACGGTGGAGGTCGTTTTGTTGAATTATCTTAAGGACGGGACGCCGTTTTGGATGTTGTTTCACATCTGCCCGGTTTAGATTCAGATTGTAGAGGTTGGTTTGTTTTTACGATCTTGGATTCACATATCTCAAAATAACAAAAAAAGAAAGGATTTAAGGACATGCGACCTCCTCTCCAACTCCAACAACTCGATGCCGATGCTGATAGCTCATCATCGTCATTTTTCCCCTCTTTTCTTCCTTTTTTGGTGTGTTTACTTCCTCTATTGTTTTAGGGATTCGTTTCGATTTCATTTTTGTGGAAGAGCTTAAGCTTAGATCGGAGAAAAACGAGAATTGCAGGGAATGTCTTTTATTCAAAACTATTAATTATATTATTTTATCAATTTCCTTCTTCACCTTTGGTCATAATTATTGTTGTAACTTTGAATAGACAAAAACGCTCTCCACATGCATAGCTTATCACTGCCTGCCACCTGTTGTGTGGCGTTGTGAGGCGCTGATTGGGCTAGCTGCGTAGTCGTCGCCCATTGCAAAGAGGGATAGGGCGTAACAGTTAGCTTGGGGAAACTCTTTTTTTTTTTTTTTTAAATTTTTATATTAACAAGTTTTTCATTTAGTTTGTTGCCCATAAATAGTTTGAATGTTAGCATTAGACGCACGTGACACTCTTGTTTGTTATATTTATTAAAAAGTATATTTTCACTTATATTTTATTTAAAAAATAAAAAAAATCCAAATTGTGAGTAGTTTTTAAAAGAAATTGAGAGTAACATTTTCTTTTAAGAAAATAAAAGAAAAAAATAAAAAAAATTAAATTATCATTATTTTAAATAATGATAATTTAGAATTATTTTTTCCTCTCAGAAAAAAGAGTTTAAGAGTATTTTCCTTTTTTCAGAAATAATTTTCAATTTTCTTTTATTTTCCTTAATTATCATCAATATTTGCATTGTGCAAATTTTAGCCATATCTAAATAATTATTTACATGAATCAAACAAATTGCAATACGTGTTAAATTATAGTTGAGTTGAGTAAATCAAATATACTTTAACATCTTATTTTTGTTAAAATATTATGAAAGACTACAAATTAACTATACTAAATTAATGCCAATACTCCAAGAACTATAATGGTGTTACCACTCTTTTTGTAGAGTCACACCTTACCAATTCACCTGAATGCAATCAGACTCATCCTTCCTCATGGAGGCAACAGCTATAGGAAACGTGTGTTGTCTACACTCATCCTTTATAAACTATAAGCTCTTATATGACCTCTAGAGAAAACGTGAGAGTGCAATATTAGGTAGAAATATAAGTAAAGTACAAGTAAATAACAGATAAATAAATTTGATATTATATTTCAATTCAAAATTTTAAAATATTAAATTTATGAATTATTCTCATTGATATATTACTAAGATTCTTTAACTATACAACTCATGGTTAAAATTTCAACACAAAGAAATATAGCATTTTGGTTTTTAAAATTTTTGTGCGAAGAGGCATGCTCTTTGCTAAATGAGGGATAGTATTCTGCTAGTGGATGTGTGCTTGCATATCAGTGTCTAGATAGCTGAAGGATGAATCTGATGCGTAGAGGGTAGGGATGGTCATGTCTGAATTTTGGCACAGTAGTAGAACTAGGAATTTAATTTAATAGAGACAAAAGATAAATGAGTAGAGATATTAAATAAAAAAATAAAGAATTGACAGAAAATATAAAATATAAATTTTAATGAGAATAATGTATAAAATTTATTGAAAATAATAATATAAAGTTTAAATAAATTATATTATTTTTGTTTCTTCCAGTACGGATAGTTGCCCCCAGTGTCCTAGCTAGGTAGGTTTGAATGTAAAAGTCTCTCTCTCCCTTTTTTTTTATTTTTTAAAGATTTTCTGGTTTTATTTTGGCATACTAAAGCAATGACCAAGTTTTTATATGGTTTCCCAGTTTAGTTGTTGGGATAACCTCGGAGTTACTTCAATTAGGTTCAGATTTTTTTTTTTTTTTAAGAAAACACTTAGTTTTAGACAAGGTTGTGAGAACCAGACCAATTATCAAATTAAAAAGTTCACTAGTTTAAAATTCAACCGTTTTAATTGGAATTGAACTAGGAAAATAAGTATTTAATATTAAATATATAAAAAATAATACCTAGATACATTATATATAAAAATTTTTTATATATAATGTATATTATAACATATATGTATGTATTAGAATACTTATATTTGTAAATTTAAAATATATGATTTACAATTTCTTTTAAGGTAAGATTGCAAAATTAATAAATTTAAAAATTTTCTTAACAAAAAAGGAAAAGAGAGGTGGAAAACAGTAATTGTCTTTCTTTATGGGAGAGAAAATAGTAAATTATTAATTTATTAATTACATAAAGTACAATGACAAAATAAATATGATGGTGTATATTATGTGAAAAGTTTGAGAAAATAATAAATTAAAAAAAAATGATTATAACAAGTTACAAATTAGTGTAATGGTGTGAGACTTGTCTTTTACATTAGAAGTCAAGCGTTTTAAACCCCAATCTCACTTAGCGGTGTTTGAATATGGATGTCAAATGACCCAAATTGACTCATACGTGCCGCTAATTTGTTCTCCTTAATTAACTTGTGTATCATACACCCAAATTCTTTAGCATTGCTGCCTGATAATATCACATGCTGATTTTATTACATCATACCAATTTTTTTACATCATACTCCCAAATCTTTTAGAGATCTTGAATCTTAATCTCAGTAAGGACTGTAAAATTTATGGGAACAAGATATTTTTATTATACAACTTACAAGTCAATAGGTCTCTTAATAAAAAATTATACGTAGATTAAATAAGAGATTTAAAGAAATGACATTTCACATTTTCAAGGTCCAAACCCCCAAATTCCATGCTTACGTCAATAACGGCCATAAATGCCAATTTCCAGCAGAATTCCTATCAAAGAAGTTCCTGGTAATTTCACCTTGAACGGAATATGAGTAAGCAGATTTGGGTCTCTTTCATATCCATCGTTTTGCTGTGTTTGTGTTTTTTGGCATGTGATTAATTGGCAACTTATTTTTATAATTATAATTATTTTCTAGGTTGACGATCGGTAGTATTTCCACCGATAATTTTGTCTCTAACGTGGAAAAAAAAGCCACGATTCTTGGCAGACAAAGTTTTTCTACATGGACCAAACAATTTGTCATGGCTGCGCAAATAAAAAATGCATTGTCCACCTTCCCGTTGTGGAAATATTTTACCAAAGCGTCAACTTCAAATGATGGAACTGTGGAAGGGACCCATTGTGGAATAATTTTGGGTCAGGACTAAATTTTCGAGAATTGTGTTAACAGGCTCCAAGTTTCATTTTAATTTCTCTGTAGATGAAATTTAGTTTTCAAGACAATTTAGGGGTTGTTTGTAAGTGCTAGAAATTCAGTGTACTCGATGAGAAATAGAAAAAAAAATAAAATCGTAGCAACAAAAAACATAATATTTTTTGTGGCTGGCTACTATGCATATGTCCATCAACAATTCTTGTATATATATATATATATATTTTAGAGTATTGGATAAAATAGATACAAAAAAGTTTTAAACTGCATGTAAAATATTTTATATTATATCAATAAATTTTACATGAATAAATAGATTTGTAATTTAAAATATTATATATACATGCAGTATAAATTTTTTTTGTTTTGTGTGTTCATTTGAACTCACAAGATTGTGTGATTAAGAAAGATTTTGCATTTTTTATAAGGGTCCCATTGATTGCAGAAAATGGGTCTCACAGCGGTCATCTTTGGTAGCCATGTCCTTTAAGAAGCTTCCAAGCGTATGCATCGTCCGCTAAACTTGACAAAAACTGCATGCAGCTGAGAGAGCAAACTGAGCCTCATTTCCTTGATAGATACCCAACCAGAGTTTTTTGTTGCTTGCGACAAAAAGAGAAGAAAAGGATTCTTCTTCCACATTTAATAATTAAGATTCTAGCATATAGCAATAATATCCCATTTGATAAAATGCAATTATAAACAATTATATCCTGGAGGAGACACTTCAATGTACTCAACATAAAAAAAAAAAAAAAAGAATAATTTGATGATCCATGTTTTGCACATTTTATCTTATTTGTTTGTCTATCATTTTTTTTTTTTTTTTGGGACATTCTATCTTAAATCTTTAAATATTATTCATTTCATTTTCTTAACAAAAGAAAGAAGAAAAATGATCCATGTCTTTTTTCTGTTTGCATTAGAATACAGGGATGTAGTTCTTATAGTTGTGGCAGAGGCGTGGCCAATTTTTTTTTTAATGTTATATTTACATTTTACCTTAACATTAAAAAATTTTACTTAATGATTTGTATATCACATGTTTTTTTTTTTAATAAAAAATACGAGATTTTCACACAAAACTTCAACCTCTGTCCCCTTACACTGTATCCCCACCTTGTCTATCCCCTGGTCTCTCTAATTTTTTCCTTTCAATAATAGTAACCGGATGGGGGGAAGGGATGGTGTGAACGGGTGAGAGAGAAAGGAAGAGAGGAGGGAATGGTGGGACCTATATGGATCCTACCATTTTTAAAATTTTTTTATGTAAAGATAAGGTGAAGATTAAAGTTAAAGTATTTGTTAATTTTACTGTTTTTTTAGTGAATAAAATTAATTTATTATTTAATATTATTTAAATATTATTTTTAATTTTTTTATTTAAGTAAACCTCACTTATTATGTGGTATAAAATTATAAATAAATTATATTTAATAAAAAAAAGAGTTAAAATAGAAATCCCTTAAAAATTAATTTGCAATAAATTTGCTAACAGAAAATTCTTAAAATTCATATGTAATGTACATAAAATTATGGTGCATTATAGATCATATGTTTGTATATATAACAGATTAAAATAAAAATAATAATAATAAAAAGACGCAAAATAATCAATTATCCCCCATGTCAAAACAGTAATGGCTGACTATCAGCTCACTTTTCCATTACCTTTATAATGACCACGTGAATAGAGCCACGAACCATTTAAATCTAGGCAATGACTTGTGTTCCAAAATTCCAAATGGCGTGCTTTGACTCGGACTTCCTTACCCGACTTTCTAGACTGCCTATTAACAGTCGACTACTTTATCCGTACTGTCGGTCCTAAAAACCTTCCTTCCTTTTTTATTTATTTTTTTATTTTTTTTATAAAAACGTTTTTGGCTTTCAATGCCCCAAGTTCCTCTCTCTACTAATTCGTTCCCCAAAATTTCCACTATAAAAACACAAACTAAAAGATCACCAAAACCATAAAAACAAGATCCCCCCACAGCCCCCTCCGCCCAAAAAAATAACCAATTTTATACATTGATCCACCAAAGAATTGTAAAGCAATAATTAGAACCACCCATTAAAGGGAGAAGCTAGAATCTTCAATGGCTGCTGCTGCTACTACTAGTTCATCATGCCGTGAGGAGGTTAAAGTGGTGCTTGTTGACACCCAATATGTGGTAACCGACCCCACGAGCTTCAAGTCTGTCGTTCAGAGTCTTACTGGTAAAGATTCATGTGTTGCATGGATTGAGGAGAGCGGGTTCACTGGGGTGAAGAAGAGGAAGAGACCGGTTGAAGGCAATGGTGGAGGAGCTGTGAATAATGGGATTTCATCGTCAAGTAGTGGTCATGGAAGTCCAAATAGTGCAGGTGCTGGCCTTGATGGTGGTGGTGGTGGTGGTGATTGGATGTTACCAAACGAATTGTCGTTTAAGGATTTTGATAGCATGATGTTGGAGCTGCCTTCATTGGAGTGGCACAAGCTGTGAGCTAAGAATGCAGGCTCTGATTTAGTCTTGTTAATTTATGAAGAGACTTATAATTGATTAATATTTATTACATGTAACATTTTATTGCTTCCTTCGTGTCTATTTATAAATTCTTTGTTCATTCATAAATTTTTCTTTCAAATTTTATACACTTACTTTTACACTATGGCTGGAAATAAATACGACTAGAGGAATATAAGAGGAATGAAAGTGTGATGAATAAATGTTGAAAGAGAGAATTTTTTATTTTTCTTGTGTTTGTGAAAGAGTAATGTAAGAAAAAAATTTAAAAATATTTTGTTTGAAAGTGAGAGAAAGGAAAATAATGGCTTATAATACCGATTTTACCCCTAAAAAGTAAATGTTAAAAATTAAAAGTGAAGATAAAAACATATATTCAATAGGAAAAACAACAAATAAAAAATAAAAAATGGGCTGGCCTCCTTTCACCTAATTTTCCCTAAAATTGGGGACAATTGTTTTGGGGGTGGGGCTCACCTTTTTTTTTTTCCAGCCCTCTACTTCACAAACAACAAACAATATTCCTTTCTACCTTAATTTCATTCCTCCTACATGGATTCCACCCTAATTCCTTGCTATCAAACAAAGGCTTAAGCTTCGTCTTCATGTTAAGAGCCTCAATCGGTTTGAAATTTTATTGGAGCTAATTGAGGTTTTGAGTCTTTATTGGAGCTAATTGACAAAATTTAAACACTTGAAAATTGAAATATAAATGATTATCCTTCCTGAGTATTCATTCTTTTTTTTTCTTAAATAATCATTCGACTTGCAATATATATAATTTTTTTAATAAAATGTGCTCAGAGTCATATTATAACTCTTAATTATCCATCAACACAATATTTGCAAGCTAAGATAAAGACGGAAGACTGACCAAACAAATGAAAAACCTAAATATATTGGAATGGTAGGTCTGTTTGACATAATAGAAAAGATAAAGTAGACATGCATTGGTAATGAGTAAGTAACGATATTAACGGTAAAAAAAAGTACTTTGATTTAAATATTATAACTAATACACATATAGGCACCTTTTTTTTTATTATAACACGTGCATTATTTAGTGGATATTAATATATGTATAGAATTTTATTATTTTAATTAATATTCTGAGTGTAACAAAATTGATAATTTTTATAATAAAAATTAAAAAATATTATTTTTTATTATAAATATTATCAATCTTATTTTATTTGAAAAATCAAAATTTATCCAACCAACATTTTATCTTTATTAAAACCACTAAACAAAGCGGCAATGGTACAGCTTGCCAGCACGTCAACATTTTGTAGGGCAATTATATACGTGGCAAGCTCAAATCCTATAGTATTTGTTTGGTGGAAAATCTATCGGCACAATAATTCTCTCTCTTACTTTTCCCTGCCCGACTTTCCTCTCTACTTAAGATTTCGTCCAAGCACAAAAATATTTACAATTGCTTTTTTGTTTTGTTATTTAAGAGATCTTGCAAATACTAAAAGATTTCGTCAAAAAAAAAAAAAAAAGGTTCCAGGCTTTCACATTTGTAGGGCTGTTTTTAAGATTCAAAGCCCCGCCTTCAAAAAGAAAAATAATAAAAAATAAAAATAAAAGAGAAATTTCGTTATTGTTAACAAAATGGACCAACGCCGAGCCTCTTCAGTTCAAAAAAAAAAAACAAAGAAAAAGAAAAAAAGAACTCCGCCTGGAACATCTCGGAGGAACGAAAGTTATGCATAATCATCTCCTGACTGTCGCCTTTCCGTGAGCGCATACGACGTCAAAACTGTGTCTTCAAAGACGCGTTTAATTAGAAGAAGAACAGTCAGGAGATGTGTTGCTGCTTGCTGGACTCTAGAGGTACATGGCTAATGTTTGTTCAAATTTTAAAATCTTAATTTTGGTTTCGAATTCTTGTTCAATTTTATGCGGGGTTTAAGGGGATGATTTTTTTGTTGTTTTTGAAATTGAAATGCGTTGCCTATGAGGATCAGTGATCCAAAAAAAAAAATTAGTAACGACAAAATTTATATATAGAAACAAAATAATAAAAATTAGTATATAATAAAAAAATAAAAAATTAAATTAATTATTTTAAATAATAAATATTATACTTATATTATGCAAATTGTAATGTTTTAAAATTTATTGAAATAATTTTAAAAATAAATAAAAATTATTTTAATAAATATATTGTAAATAGATTGGTAAGGAAAGAAACTTAAGAAGCTAAAAAAAAAAAAGAAATTGGTTTCTTTAAAACAAATTAAAATGAAAGCAAGGAGCTAGAAAAGAAAAAAGAAAACCGGACTGAACCGGTTGAACCGGTGATCGGCTGGAGGTTCGGGCCGATTTAGGGAAATTTTTAGGGGTGATTTGGACCAGTCAAAACTGGTAAAGGACCGGTCAAAAATGGTAAAAACTGGACCGGTTGGATCGGTTCAATAAAATTAAAATTTTCATAAATTATAATTTGATCTCAAATGTTATTTAAATTATAATTTAAATACTAAATGTAATTAAAAAGTTCAATTTAGTTTTAAATTTGATTAAAAATTTCAATTTCATCTTTAAAATTAGAAAAATTAATATTTAATCACTATCTATAATTATTATTTTTTAAATTATTTAGATATATATATATATATATATATATATATATATATATATATATATTATTAAATATCAGTTCAAATGCCGATTCGACCGATTCAATCGGATAAATTTTAATCTACTAATATTTTCAGTTCGATAGTCAGTTCGGTTTTGACAACTTTGAAAGAAACATGCGGACAACCAAAAAAAAAAAAAACAAAGAGGAGAAAAAGAGAGACAGGCGAAGAAGTTAAAAAAAACAAGAGAACTGAAGAGGAACCTAAAAGGAAATTGAGGGGGGCAAGGGCTATTAGTACTAGGTTGCAGTTCTATATTATTTGCCTACTAAAAATATATAGTTTGAAATTGGAAGGTGGCCAATTCCACACGCCAGCCACTACCTAGATCCGCCAATGCTGAGGATGATGATTATGTACAACTTTCGTTCCTCCGAGATGTTCCAGGCGGAGTTCTTTTTTTCTTTTACTTTGTTTTTTTTTTTTTTTTTTTTAAAAAACTGAAGAGGCTGGGTGTTGGTCCATTTTGTTAACAATAACGAAATTTCTTTTTTTAATTTTTATTTTTTTTTAATTTTCTTTTTGAAGGCAGGGCTTTGAATCTCAAAAACAGCCCTACAAATGTGAAAGCCTGGAACCCTTTTTTTTTTTTTTTTTTTTGATGAAATCTTTTAGTATTTGCAAGACCTCTTAAATAACAAAACAAAAAAGCAATTGTAAATATTTTTGTGCTTGGACAAAATCTTAAGTAGAGAGGAAAGTCCAGAAGGGGAAAGTAAGAGAGAGAATTATTGTAGAAGAAGAATATTTTTTATTATCTCTTATATTTGAGAAGAGGTGATAGTAAAGAAAAAAATTAAAATTTCTTGTTTGAAAAATGATAGAAAGTGGGAGAGAGAAAAATAATATGTATAAAAATTCTAATTTTATCTTCTAATAAAAATATTGTATATAATACTAAAAATATTTGATTAATAAATTATATATGAAATATTTGTATAATTTTTTTTAATAAGTTTATAATATTTGTACGATTTTTTATTAAAAAATTTAATAAAATTTTAAAAAATATAAAGATTTTTTTGTTTCAAATAAATTTGTAATTATTAATATATAATAAGAATAACATGATTTTTTAATAAAAATATATAAGAATCAATAACTTTTTTCTTGAATCCTCAAAATTCTGTGAAAAAATAATTTTAATGAAGCACAAAAAATTTAAAAAATAAAAACATTTTTCTTATATTTTTTAAATATTTTTAAATACAATAATTTACTTTTTTTTTTCTCTCTTTTCAAACCAATGTTGTAAGAACCGGACCGGACATTGAACCGGAAAGTTTAGTGGTTCAAGGTCTAACCGGTTCAACCGGTTTAACCGGAAATTGAACCGGTAAAACCGGTATTTAATATTAAATATATAAAAATATATTTATATATATTATACATCAAAATTTATATGTAAAATATAATATTATAATCCATATGTATGTATTAGAATACTTACATTTGTAAATTTAAAATATATAATTTAGAATTTATTATAAGGTAAAATTAACAATTTAAAAAAATTAATAATTGTCTTAACAAAAAAAGAAAATAGTAAGTGTTAATTTATTAGATACATAATATAGTGTGTGTATTATATGAGACATTTGAGAAAATAATAAGTAAAAAAAAAAAAGATTACAACAAGTTATAAATTGGTTTAGTGGCATGAGACTTACCTTTCATGTTGGAGGTCAGGGGTTCGAAAACTAAATTTTACAAAATTTGAAAATTTTTCTTAATTATCAAAACTGACCAACCCGGTCAACCCGGACCGGTTCACCGGTTTGACCGGTTGAACCGGTCCGTTGACCGGGTTTTGACCGATCCGGTTCATAACTTCTTTAAGCATCAACCCGGACCGGATCTCTGACCGGTCACCGATCCGACCGGTTGAACCAACCGGTCCGGTCCGGGTTTGAAAACCATGTTTCAAACAAACATAGCGTTAGAGTTTGCGGCTTATGACACCTCAGCTTAGCTTTTTGATGCCATTGTTCTGGCGCTCGTCTTTTCTTGGAAGAAATTTTGAAAACGGAAAAGTTTCGTAACCCGACTAGGTTGTCCCTATTAACGTGGCCCAATAGGAAAGTCAGAGATGGGAAGTGGAAAGCACGTGCGTGAAATGGAAAGCACATGAACGGCCAACCTCAAAAGCAAAAAAGGAATAAAAGCATTTTTAGAAGATTTTTCACAAATTCAATAAATTAAAGTGAGTTATAATAAGTTAAATTGTAGAATTTTATGATTTAATTAATATAAATATAATAAATATTCAAAAAAATTTTGGATTATATTATAGAGTATTACTTTGACTGTGATTAATATTTTATACTTATAAAATATTATAGTAAAAGGAAATAATAACAAAAGAATAAAACACTATGCATCAAAAAAATATGTTACAAAAGAAAAAAAATAATAATAAGAAAATCTCTCATACATACCTTTGGAAGAGAAAAGAAGTACACTTTAAATAGCATTATAACAGAATAAAAGGAAACAAAAGCTCTCGTAAATTCCCTATCCTTGTTGCTAGAATATTTTGTAATTAATTGTTTTTTCTCCGCGTGTTGTGTAAGATGTCGGCTTCAACCGGTAGAAAGACAATTTATAACATAGTTTGAACTCAAGTTGAATTTAACGCTTTTGTAACTTGCAATAAATCAATGCAGTGCCTAATTAGAACATCACGTCTCCAAAGAACAATTTATGGGACAACCAGCTTTATCCCAAAATGAATCTTTAAAGACTTTGTTGCTCTCACTCTCATCCTTAGCCGAACCAAAACTGAATTCTTCATCTGTCTCTTGAAACATACTACAATACACTAGACAAAACAACAAATGCAAATATTTAATATATGGGTCAATAAGTAGGTCACCAATGAAATTCTAACTACAAATCTAAATAAATAACTTTACTCTCCCTTCAAATTTTAAAATTCCTTTTAATCTTTTACATTCTCATAATATGTATGTCTCGTTTTCACTTTACATTAAAAAAATAAAAAATGGAGCTAAATATTTTTCCAATCAAATTTTTTCTAAGATGAAAGCAACCTTCAAAAGAAGAAGCAACCTTCTGACAGAAGAAGTCTTTATCATTTTCTTGCATGCTGTACACAAGCAATGGATTGCTATTTAAACTTCATTTACTATCCAAAAAATGTAACTAATGAGTATTTATGTGAACTTTTGCATTCCATTTCTTTCCCTCTTGGTACAACCAAGTTGTAAGAGAGGCTAAGCTTATTTTTGCTCTCAGCAGTTATCGAAATTCATTGAATTCAAAATATATAATGTAGGTGATTTCGAATCATTTAAAAATATAGATGCAATAAATGGGGTCACCTACAATGTTGGCTATGCTTATCTGTTACCTTAAAGTGACTAAAATAATGCAATGTGCTCAAGTTTTTTGTTACGATTTCTATGCATGCAATAAAAAAGCAACTGAATCCTATGTTAACTAAATTACACGTCTTAATAATGCAACCAAAAAAACCTCACGAGCAAAAATACTTTCCTTTTTTTTTTGTCAAATACTTTCTTAATTTTTTAATATTCCCTTCATAATAAATAGGGGCCCGCCCTAAATTAGGGTGGATAGTTTCGGATGGACATTGATTAGGCTCTTAATCCAAACCCTTTTGAAAATTAGTGCTGGCAACAACGGATCTAGTGCAGGCCCCTCTGACTTCTTGTTTTTTATGATTAATTTTTATCAAAAAGTAGCTTGAAGCATTGGCTAGCCTAGCTTTTTTTTTTTTTTTTTTTTTTAAATCTTTCTATATATTTATCTTGACAAAACTTCATTTATTCTTTCTTTTTTTTTGAGAACTACTCTTTTATTTTCTTCAAAATGCATACTTTTTAGTTTAATTTTATAATTTTACTTTCTAAAATTTGATTTTATTAATTTTGGGAGCCTCATATATTGCATTGTTTTCTTAATTTTGTTTATTTACTCTCAAAATTATTTTAATAAATCTTTCTTGTTTCTATACATTTTTTTTATAAATATTTCATCTTTAAATGAAACAAAATATTATTAATAGAAATTAAAAAAGAAAAAAAATATCTAGAAACACATTGTATGTCTGAACATATATTTATTTATAAAATTGACATTAATTTTATCAGTTAAAATAATTATTCGTAAAAAAATCTTTTCTACACTAAACATAATACATAATCTATTGCACAATCATTACAAGAAATAAATAGTTAAATGGTTGAATTATTATTTATATAAAAATATTTGATTATATGAAAAATAAAAAGATAATTTTAAAATATTAAATCTCAAAAGATATAATTATAATATTTATTATTCAAAATAATTTATTTTTATTTTCATTGTACAAATTAATTTTGTTATGATAATTATACATATATAATTTGCTCCCCTAAAAATTTTTTCTAGATCCGTCCTTGCCAGTGAATTTGTTTGATCCATTTTGTTTTTGCCATTACCCTAGTTCTTGGATATAATTATTAGGTTCAAACTTCCCTCAAAGGAACTATGAAGTTTTCCTTTTAAGGGGTAGTTTTATTTTTCCTTTCTGTCCAATTAATTCCTTTTGCGAGAAAAAAAATTCAATATTCAAACATTTTCTTTTTTGTCTCAATGGAGAGAACTAATTTTTTTCGCAATTTAGGTAAACCTAGAGTAAAAATACAAAATGAGATCTTTTTTTAACCTCTTATGATGTTCATGCCAAAAACTTTTCTTCTCTTGAGCATGTTGATGCTGAAGGTTATGGAGACCTGAGCTAAAGGGCTATAATTTGATATTTAATTAGTATTAGTTCTTGTCACTTAAATAGTCTTTATACACTCTTTTGTTCCAGTGTTTTAGTAAGGTATATGGCAACAATGTTTTGATGGCCAAGTTTGAGAAGTTCAAGCTGATAGTATGATGTAAAATATATCTTGTGATCACTTGTTAATGTGTAAGTTCACATGGATCTACTTGGTATTATTTTATTATTTGTGTTGTGATCAGAAAGTGTTTAATGAAATGCTTATTTGGCTTAGACTTGTGTAGGAAAAATAGTTATTGTGTGTACATTGAGTGGTTTGTTTGCTGATGAACAAAAACAGAGAAAATAGGTCATCAGTTTTTTTTTGAACCAATTCTTTTCTATTAATTTCTTTCATTTGACAATCTACTATAGAGAAACAACAAATTACTTGGTTTTTAAGCTAAGATACAATATACGAAAATCAATTTAGCTTTCCAATTTTAACAATTTTTAGAATTGCTTCCTACCTTCTCATTGGTTGATTGATGTTATTGTTTCTAAAATTGCTTGTTAGCTTCTTATCAGCTGATTGATGTCAATTCTTTTGCTCAAATGTAGCTTTAGTTGAATACTCCTTTTTTGCTATTGGTCCTTTGTTGCTGTAGGTGATTGGTTGGATGCAACTTGCAGCCACAATGTTTGCCCTTTAACTTGCTTGCTTCAAGCTACTTTTGAGTAGAACCTTTTGTTGTTGTTTTGCTTGCTGATTGATTGAAGTGGTTCTCAACCAAGCTGGTTCCTCAAACTCAATTCCATTAACCCAATAAGACTTCTCTTTGGAGTTATAGCTTGAGACTCCAAGCATAGTTTTGAACGCTTTCAACTTGTCTCTAGCCTAAGATTTTGTGAAGATATCAACCGCTTCATCCTCCCCACTGCAGTGTATGATACTTATCTAATAGGTTTGTTTTGCTTCTTTTAAGAAGTGATATTTCACTTTGACATGCTTTGTTTTACCATGACTAATTGTATTTTTAGCTATAGCAACAGCTGACATGCTATCACAGTAGAGCATTGCTGGTTCTGTTTCTACTTCTCCCAAATCTGTCTAAATTTTCCTCAACCAAACCTTTGGACTGTGGTTGAGGAACATAGCTCAATTTGGTTCCATTAGAAATGTGAGCATGAATCAAAATGTGTTTTGAGTAGGAAAACCAAATTAGAGCTGATTCACTATGTGTTTATACCTAATATAGATATTTGGTTACTATATTGTTTGAGTATATGACGGTAATCTTACTCCTATTACGTTGTTAATGTTTTGTTTCTTAGTTCCTCCCTCAACCTTTTTTTTTTCTTCTTAATTCCTCCTTTTACCTTCTCCTTAAATTTTCACTTCAAAGATATTTGAACAGAATTAGATATATGGGAAATAATGAGTGCAGAAGCGATCTCTTGTCACTTCATATGCTTCGACCCTACTTGTGTGCAATGTTTTTCTGCTTTTCTTTCTTTTTCGTGTTATTTTGTTAAGTATCTATTTTTACTTTCTCATGCCACATTTCCAAGGGATCTTTTTTCCCCACTTTCTATAGCTTAATAGAAGCCAATTACATTTGAGTTTTGAGGAGTAGAAATTGTCCTTGATGAAATAATGTAGAGGTATAGAAACTCCGAGCTTATTTGGATCTCAAAATATTTAATATAACCTATGCGGTGGGTATAAACAGCTTGTTTTTGAATGATTAGCATTTTTTTTTGTCATGTTGAAGTGGGAAAGTGCATTTTTACCAATAGTAAAAAGTTTGAAGTTCGAAACTTTATATCTCCCTTTGTTAGTTCAGATGCCATCAAATAGGTTGCACACCACAATTGCCATTTTTAAGAACATATATGAGTTTTTCTACACTAAATTATATTGGCCTAAGGAAAAAAAAAAAAAAAAGCTAACGAAAGTTGGCTTCATTGTTAAGACTTTCGTCTCTTATTTGAAAGGTTTAAGACTCGACTGTTACTGGTAATCCTTCTTAGTGGGTGATATGTAAGACTTTTTTGAAACTTATGACTTTCCCTTACCCTGAATTGGACAACCTCTCCTCACTTTAACTTTTTGTGATAAAAAAAAACTGAATTACACGTTAACACGGTAATGTGGAAGCCTCTTTATGTTGTTTGCTTGCTGCATCTTGTTGTGTTGCTTAATGCTTGTTGCTCTGTCGTGATTAGGGTTACAAAAGAACAAAATGTTCGTTAAAATTTTGATGGCTCAGTTAGATAAGAATTTGCTTGAGCTTGTTTATTTACATATTCAAACAATATTTGAACCTCAATCTTAAGCTTGTTTGCTCATCTCGGGTCGTTTAATCTTGTGAACACTTGTTTAAAACTTGTTTAAAAGCTTGATAAATCTATTGTTAAAAGCTTATTTAAAACTTGTTAAATATATCACTAGAGACTTGTTCGAACAAATACTTTATGATTTTGATGTAATGGAGTTTCTATTTTGAGAATAGATGGTTTGATATATGATGAAGATTGGAAATTGTTTGGTTGTATTAGAGATGGGCCTAGCCAGGAGCTAAGTTTGAGTTTGATATTGAGTTTAAACTAAACTTAGTTTTAAGATAATCAATTTTTTTTTTTTTTTTGCTTTTTGTAAATGAGCCAAGCTCAAGCTCAATAAAATTTATCAAACCAAACTCAAGTCTTAAACTCGAAGCCCGAATTGAGCTCGAGCTCGGATAAAATTACAATAAAATATTAATTAAAATTACAATAAAATAATTCAATCTCAAAGTTACATATTTAAAAGGAACAAAATTTACATAGATTAATAAAATTAGAATTTTTCTCTCAATTGCGTCTAGGACTAGATTATTACATTATTTTTTGAAAATTATATGACTTTAGTTCATTTATTTGATTATTTTATTTATAGTTCATTTATTACATTACTTTAAAATATTTATATGAAACAAATACATTTATATCATTTTATTATAAGAATTTTTTATCAAAATAAAAAATAAAACTCAATTACTAAAATAATCCAATAAAAGTGTGAGTTGCATTCTATACTTATGAAACTAACTGTTAATTTTATTATTGTACACTATATGATCTTATTTTTACATAATAAAAAAATTTATATTGTTATTTAATTTCTTGGCTATAAAACATTTCCTCTCAATTTTTTAATTTCTCTATAATGAAATATCATTTTCCTCTTAATGTTTTTTTTGTTAATTAAATAATATGCAGTGCAATAATAACTTTCTCATATTTTTCTTTCTCTTTATATTCTTTCATTTTATTTGTAAAACGATTGGTTAAACATAAATTTGATATTAAATTTCATTACTTAGAAAATTTTAAATCGAATAATTGATATTTGATATATTTAAACAAACAATTCATATGATCGTATAATAATTCAAATATTTAAAGATAATTATTATTTAAAATAAAAGAAGTCAAATAATTATATAAACTAAAATTTTGGATCGGTTAAAATTTATTCAGGCTTTTGCGAGTTTTGAGTTTTAGGGGTTTGAGTTATTCGGATTTCAAGTCTTTAGGATTTTGGATTACTTAAGTTTTAGGTTACTCAAAGTTTTGGTTGTTTCAATTTTAAATTTTATGATTACTGGTTGTTGAATTTTCTAAACAATACAAATCAGGTCGAGTTGAATTTTAAATAATTGCGTAAGTTGCTTCGGGTTAAGCTATCTTTTGGCACCTCTACTTGTATTTGATCTGCCAATGCCTACGGAAAGCTGATTTTATTAAATCAATCAAATGGCTAGTGCATCTAATTATTTTAAGGGAAAGGATAGGGAGACTGGGTGAGGAGAACAAGGGCACATACGAGTGGGGTGAGTTATGCGTGGATCTTTCCTATTGTTTTTTTTTTTTTTACAATAAGATTTTATGACGTGTAAATAACTAAGTTATAATGCTTAATGGAGCAAATGAACATGTGCAAACAGTTGTAAAAAGGTGGACACACATTGTATGATACTCATTTATACGTTCAATCTTACGTGTTCACATGTGATATGTTTTTGTAAAGGAAAAAAAAAAAAGAAGGACCCACGCTGGTTTTATCCCACCGTATCTCTCTCTCATGTCTAAAACCCCCTGCCTCTTTTTGTAACATATAAAGAGAAGGAAAAAGGTTGCATTTTGTAATGTCCTTTACGGCAGTAATATTATTTGATATTACTGTAAATAAAATATTATTTTTTTATTTTTTGTCAAAAAACTAGATGTCTTATCTAAATAATAAAATATGTAACAACACTGATAAAATATGTAATCATATTAATAATATATGTATATTATTATATTTATTAACAACTTGTTGCATAGTTTATTAACATTGTTATATATCTTATCGATCTAGTTGCACAATCAACTATTTTTTACAAATAAAAATATACTATTTTATTTACAATGACATCACTGTGTTAAAGGAGGTGGCTGTTACTCGTGCCGAAGAGAGCTAATAGGGAACTATGGCTTTTAGATGCAAGAGAACCAGCTCCTTTATTTTTGAGGCTCCACCTTCTAAAGAAAGAGGACCGTAGCTCCCTCGCAGAGCTCATCTATAAATATCAAAAAAGGGCTTTTACTTTTGCATAAACTAGAAGTGAACTTTATTTACTTTTGCATAAAACCCTTATTACATAAATGAAACATAAATGAAAGTCGTCATCCAGGAAGGTCTCAGTTCAGTGTATATAATTAACATGCACTTAACATCCAGAACAAGTGAACACAATCCTTATTGCATCAATACCAATTGGGAACTTGCCCACGAATCTGAGTGCAACTGCAAACCACGGCAGAGAAGGCGAAAGAGCACGAATTGTACTTAATAAATTCTTAAGCTTCCCATGAACGAATCCACGAATTGAGAACCAGAAAATGAAGAGAAATTGGGTGAGCACAATGAATATTGTGATAAGTAGAGTTTATTTAAAATAAAAAATAATAAAATAAACTGTATGATATAAAATTATGAGTGAGTTATATTAAAAAAATTAAGTCAAAATAAAAATCTTTGAAAATAGAAAGGACTATGACTGTGACTATAGGATAAGCAATGACAGTTCACAAAAATAATATAGTAATAACAAAATGAGCTGAGCACTACTACATGATAAGAGGATTTAGTTAAAATTTAATTAAAATGACAACATGTGACATCATTTTAAATGCTATATGTTATTTTTTATTTGTATAGAATTTAAAATGATATTATACTTACATCATTTTAAATTAATTTTTGTTAGAACTTTCGATTACCTGATAATTGGCGAGGTGGGGATGTTTGTACATGATGCAGACGCTCTTCTCATATAATGGTTTGATGCATGGTGCACAACAGAGGTACAAATGCAAGCAATATTAATATTGTCACAGAAGAAGCAAGGAACAGTTGTGTACTTATGAAGCAATTTACCTTCCCAACCACAAGCCCAGGCATAGTCGTTGTCTAATTGTTGGGATTCGAGCCATTCCGGCGCTGCTTCTCTTGCTAGGGTGAAAGAGAAGGCGATTGAGATTATTGAAGCAGTTCTTAATTTTGACAAAAGATGAAGTTCATGAGTCAATACTATACTATTTATGCAATAAGGACAACGACAATATGGTTCATCATGCAAGAGAAAGCTTAATCGGTCTAAATTCACCTGAGGCAGGTTGTCGATGGGATTAGGCCGTTCAGTGGCACTGTGAGACAGATGGGGTCTTCTTTTACATTCCTCGCTCAACTGATTCCGTAAGCTATGGCTCCATCTTAACCATGTCAAATTCATTTTGGCACTCACGACCAAATCAAAGTCCCGCAGTCTGTCACAGTCATCAACTTCTAGCTCTTGCAATGCTGGCCACATCAGTGGGATCTCACGGCCAATCCATCTTAAATTGGGCAGATTAATGAGTTCCAACTTTTTCAAGTTGGAGTCCAAGGCTGCTACCATAGTCCTAGCATTTGGGTCACATTCGACAATTGCTTGAGCATTATAACATTTTTCAACCCGCAAGCGCTCTAGTTGAGGGACATGCCTAGCCAACTCAAGTCGCAGAATTACACTCAGCCCTTGGCAGGAGTGTATGGTAAGAGTAGTCATAGTTGCAAAGCATTTCCCTCCGAGCTGGCCCTCAAAAATTGCGATTAGTTTCCCCAAGTTAAGTAAATGAAGCCTTTCTAATTCTGGAAGAACACCGCCAGTGTTATTTTCTGTCCTAATGATGCTCCTCATTTTACTGCAGGCCTGAATAGCACAAATCTTCAACCCTTCCATGTTTTCTGTACCAAGGTCTGTTAAATGCTCAACAATTCGATTACCGAACAATTGAAATGTGTGAGCCTGCTGGAGAATTGGTGAAATTGCTTCGAGACGTTCTTCACGAGCAAAAACTTTCAAATGTCGTTCTGCTTTATAATCTGACAGGTCTATTATATTTTCTTCCTCGAAACAACCAACAACAATATTGAAGGATCGGAAGGGTTCATTGTTGTTCTGCGACTCACGTTCATCAATAAAATACTTCAATTGATCCACAGTTGGAAAGTAGAAACAGAGGGCTGTCAAAAACATCAAGTTGACGAGCTCTTCAACGATTGTGCCTCCAACATCATTCCACCAGCTTGGACACCGTTTATCCACAAAGATAGTCAATTCTTCAAGTTGATGAAGCCTATAAATTATATTTTTCGGTTGGACAACGATGCAATCACGGATAAAGACTTTCTTCAAACTTGAAAAGGCAAGTGACGCAATGTTCATTCCTTGCGCTGTAGTCTGGTTGTTGTTGAAAACATTTTCTTTAAACGAAACTCTCAAGCACTTGAGACCAGACAAATTTCCAATTTCAGCAGGCCAACTAGGAACTTTTTGTTCGAGAAATGTCAAGCGCTTCAAGATTTGTGAGTTCTTCGATTTTGGTTGGTAGTGCACAAAGACCAGGACAATCATTAAGATACAGTGCTTTGAGCCGCTTTAGCTTAGAGATGGATGGCACTGATGTGATTCGTGTGTAACCCAAGTCCAAAACTTGGAGCTGGCTTTGGGGAACAAAAATTGGAGCTAGAAGTTGAACATCGGCCAATCTCTCATTTCTTTGGAGAAGCAGAGTGGATATACTTTGAGGACTAACCCCTTCAAGCATTTTGCTTAAGTTTTCGCACTTGAGGGAAATTCTTGTTTTATTTCCACGTTAATTTGGTGCAGGATATTCCTTTATCTCTTCATTGCTCAATCCAACCAGCATTTTGGGTCCATCATCACCTGTTTCAAACGCCCATTTTCTAAACAATGGGGGCATTTGATGGACAGGAAGTCACAGGATCAAAACTGTTTAAAATTTTGGAGTCATTTTCCTACTTTTATTTGAAGTTTTAGGTCTTCTAATAGTAACCATTTTAAGGGTATATGTACCCAATATGGGCAGAAGCTTGGGGGGTTTCTTTTGAAGTATTCTACAAGTTCTAGAGAGCAAAACAAAGCCGAACAGAAGAGAAGATGCAAAGATGCAGGGAACATGAATGCGGAGGCTAGGATTTTTGCACCATCTATCATCATAGAGTTTTTTTTTTCCTTCTCTTTCTTTATAACTTTTTATCAGATTGTTTTGATGGTTTTTAGCATGTTAGTCTAAAACCCTAAGCTAGGGGTAAAAGATATAGCTTAGTTTAGAGGTTAAATTATTTCGTTTTCATAGATGATTTCTTATCTTTTCAATTAATATTTTTATTTGTTAAAGACTTGGATTTGATTTATCTATTTGAAGCTTTATAATGCTTTTATGATTGGCTACCATAGAAGTAGTTTTTGGGTTATGTTGAGATCGGGAGATGAGACATTAACTATGCACTAGGTAGATGAACATGCAAATTTTGAGATTGAGAAATAAGAGAAAGTGAGCTCGGGAGAGGATTGTGAGTAGGTTAGATACAGTTTATTTACTTAAGAGAAAATGAAAGCTTTTATAGTAGCAACGACGTTCAAATCGTAAAACCCATAAAACTAACCTAGTTTGCCTCCGTACTAGGTAAAATCCTAAACCCTAGTCCTTTCTCGAGTCAAGGAAACCTCATTTAGATTTTTGTTGCTAGTTTTGTTTAGATTTCTTAATTTAATTGCATTAATTGGCTTTCAATTTAATTTCAAATTTAAATCTTAATCTCAATTTAATTTTAATTTCAATTTAATTTAGTTTTACTTTAATTAGTTTTCACAAATCTTATTTAAAGTCCGTTCCATGTGGGTTTGATACCTGGAATACTTATCAGAATTTTTATTATTACGATTAACCTTGTGCACTTACAGGATTTACGCGATCAGGTTTTTGGCGTCGTTACTGAGGAACGGGGCATCTAATTTTGATTTGTATTGTTTTATTTATTTTGAATTTATTTTGCTTTAATTTTTCTTTTGTTTTTAGCGATTGTGCTTATAGGAAGTTGATGCTACTGAAGAGATCTAAGAGTGAAAGCTTACTTTCATTGAACCCAAAGATTGAAAGGACTTGTCACAAGAACTGAACATAGAAGAGAGCAGAGATGGTCGATCAATAGGTATTGAATGACAATCCGTTGGTGTTTGACGAAAATAATGAGCACCGCGTAGTTTTAGTGGGTACCAATATTCATGTTAGGGTGAACATGAAGGATATTCAGTGGCCTGTAATTGGTGCAAATTGTTCTTGCATTTGGTTGAGCGCGAGAACTTGGAATTATGAGTTGAAAACCATTCACTTTAACATACTGTCATCTTTCCATGGGCTATCTGGTGAAGATCTGTTAACTTTCATAAGGGAATTCTACAGCACAGTGCAGACCTTTCCCGAAAAGGTTGTCAAAAAGATAAATTAAGGATAAAGTGCTTTCCTTATATCATGAAGGATAAAGCTAAAACTCGGCTCATAAACCTACTTGAAGGATCACTCACTAATTGGGAATTGGTTTATAATAAATTCATGAATAAGTTCTACTCTCCACAGAAGACTACAAAATTGAGAAGCAAGATATGCTCATTCTCTCAAATGGAGAGAGAATTGTTTCATGAAGCATGGAAAAGGTACAGGACATTGCTATTGGTAATCGTCCTCCTTATATTTAATGGAAGAACGTCTAGCTAGATATGTTAAATCAAACGCTTATTGGGACGCAACCCAATCTTTATTTTAAAGTTTTTCAATTTTTAGAGTTTAGTTCATTTTACTTGTTGTTTTTCTTTTGTTCTTTTTATAGGTCCATGAGAAAGATCAAGTCATGGTCACTATATTTTAAAGGGAACATTGAATCGGTCATCAACCAGGGAGTTTTTCTTTACCCTTACCATTTGCTTTAATTCATGGATACATTTTGTTCTAAGTGTGGGGGTGTTCCTTTTGTTATGAGGTTATTATTTTTAGACCGTTCTTTGTTTCTCTTTTGGACTGAGTAGGATTAGAATGTGGACATGTGATGTTTGTCTTCCGCTTATTGTTTTCTTTTTTCCATGATTTTCGTACATGTTGCGGTGACTATCCAAATGATGTGTGACCAAAGATAGTGGACCGCAGCAAATTATCATGCATATACCCAAGAAGTTTCATTCTCTTTTCTCTATTTTTTCTTAATTTGTTTTTGCAACATTTGAGACAATGTTGGCTAAGTGTGGGCAAGAGATTATATTTTGAAATTTTGCCCAAATTTTTGCTACCAAAAATTTGGTATGTGCTTGCATGATTTCACATGAACTTTGAATTTTTTTTGAATTGAATTTTTGAACGTCAATTATAGTACTGATAAATGCACAGTTGATCTTTGAGTATTATTTAACATTAGCTAGTCAAAGATGATTAATGGTAGACTTGTTCTCTATGTAAATATTTTTGTCATATTTAATTTTTTTAAGTTGTGTGATGATCTTTTAGAGAGAGAGATGCTAGCTTTTAGATATCTTTATGTAGTTTTTAATTATATACACTCATTTAAAGGAATTGAATGAATGTTATCTTCTCTTCTTCTGAAAATTTTGCGGATATGATTTAAGAATTGGAAATAAAAAAAAGTGTATGAAATTAAATGAAGAAGCTTGAAGTTATTAAATAATCTACTCCACTCTTTTGAGTTACTGAGTAACTAGGGTTCAACATTAAAATTATTGATTTTCACATCAAAAGATAGCTTGAATTATGAGAATGCAAAATACTCTAAATGTATGACTTGTGAAGTAGTAATCGGGTACTGACACCATAAGTGATAGTATCCATGTAAAAAAGTAAGTGAGTATTTAGAGAAGAATATTAAACCTCTAATACAAAAATCGAAATTGATAAAAAACAAAGAAGAAAAAAATAAAACAATAATGAATTCCTATTGATCCTCGACGTAGTTTTGTATTTTTAAAGAGTAGATGATTTTTGTTCTTAGGCTTTGGATGAGTGTGTGTGATTATTTTCTCTATGAAGGTAGCTAAGAGTTATCTTTGATTAATGAAAGGTTTTTGCACACGATTGATCAATTTAAAACTTGTTTTTGTGGAGAATAAGGATGCTATTGAATATATTTGATTAGTAAAGTGTTGAATGATGCTTTTAGATTGATCTTGTACTGTGTTAATGAGGTACTGTTTCGAGAATTCGATTGGATAGAATTTAAATGAAAGCCATATGATCTTTTTTTATGTGTGATTGCTTGAGGACAACTAATAGTTTAAGTGTGGGGAAATTTGATAGGTCTAATATTTGTATAGGAATTACATGTAATTTTGTATTTAATTTGATATTTATTTATGTGAATATTGTGTTTATTGGTGGATTATACTTTGATTTGCTATTTTATATTTTGTAGGACAAATGAATGTAAAGAGAAGTAATAAGGTGTTTGTTTAGTCCTATTCGGGTAAATTTTTCAATTTTGCATACTTTTCGGCTTTTTGGCCATAACTTCCTCTCTACAATTCAGAATTGTATGATTCTTGAGCCGACTCAAAGCTAATAGATAGAGCTATAACTTTGCTGTTTTGACCAAATTCATCTTTTGCCTAGAAATGATTGAGAATTGGATCAGAAATCACAGGATTAAAACTGTCGAGAATTTTAGAGTCCTTTTCTTACTTTGATTCAAAGTTTTAGCTTAAGGGTATATATACCCAACGTGGATAGAATTGGACTATTCTACGTGTTCTAAAGAGAAAAACAAAGTTGAAAACGGAAAGGACATAGGGAATATAAAGACGGAGGCTAAAGGTTTTCGCACCATCTATCGTCTACATAGAGTTTCTTATTCCTTCTCTTTTTTTATGACTTGTTTTAGTTGAACATCATTGTTTTGATGGTTTTTAGCATGTTAGGCTAAAACCCCAAGCTAGAGGTAAAGGATATGGCCTAACTTGAAGGTTAAATTACTTAGCTTATATGGATGATTTCTTGTTTTTTGAATTAATATTTTTATTTGCTGAAAACTTGAATTTGATTTATCTATCTTGAACTTCATGATGCTTTTATGACTGGCCACCATAGAAGTAGTCTTTAGGTTATGTTGAGATCGAGAGATAAAACATTGACTATGCACTAGGTAAATGAACATACAAATTTTAAGATCAAAAGATGAGAGATTTGTACGCTAATTGTTACTTTGTTCTTAACAGGCTTAACCTATTGTCCTGTGAGCTGGAGAGAGGATCATGAGTATGTTAGGTACGGCTTAACTGCTCGGGAGGGAGTGAAAGCATTGTAATAAAAATGGCATTCAAATCGTAAAATCCATGAAACTAAGCTACTTTGCCCCCTAATTGGGTGAAATCCTAAGCTTTAGTCCCTTATCGAAGGAAACCTCGATTTAGATTTCAGTTGCTAGTTTAGTTATTTAGATTTCTTTATTTAATTACATTTAGTTGTTTTAACATGTAATATAAGATAATAATGAGAAATTGCATGATGATGATGATAATAATGAGAATAATAATAATAATATCAATAATAAATCATGAAAGAGCAATTTAACATGTACGATAACAAAATGTTGTAATGTAAATAATAATAATGATAATAACAACAACAACATTAACAAGAGTAATAATAATAATAATATTGACAATAAAAACAATAGTAATAATAATAACAAAATTTATGATATTATTAAATCACAAAGAAATAATCAAAAGTTAATTTGCATTAGTGGCACTTGAAGAGCATAATCTTTTTTATAGATTGAAGTTTAAAACTTTTAGTATAAATTGTACAAATTTAAATTTATTTTAGACATTTTGGGCTTTTTGGTACTTTCAAATTTTTGATCCAGGATACCTACGCTAATTACCTCTTAACCCATTAGATAGCTTAAAAAATTTCTGGGGGGTACGAATACAAAAGGTTCAAGAAATTTCGGCGGAATTTTAATACTGGACTTTCCACAACTGTTGTATAATTGACAGTTTAAAGCTACCTCAAGTGATTTGACTTTTAACATTTAATAAACAAATGTGTCCACTCTCTAGAACAAATGAAATTGTAATTGGTGGGAAATGTTGTTTATTACAGTAATGGGAGAATCATCCAGCACCTAAATCACAAACTTACAAAAAAAAAAATTGTTTTTTCTACCCAATGACAATACCACAACAGTTCAATATTTGAAATTTGATTTTCTTAGTCTAAGAGGAAAATTAATGTTGATTATTTTGTTAAGATCCAGCAAGGCAGCATGGACTCTAGCTTCCGATTCAAATGGAAACCGAACTGAAACGGGATCAGATTCAAGTCACTACTAGATCAGGTCTCTGATGTTCTAGACAACGTTTTAAGACATTGGAATAATGTAAACAGTTTGACTCGGTGCCTCGTTCTTTCATTTTCCCCCCTCTAAAGCAAAAATTTCCCCCTCTAGATCTCTTGTCCAAACGTTATCAAATGTCAAGTTACTGCTGAATAAATAAGTTACCAATTATAAGATGTTTCATGGGAAATTTTACTATTAAGTTTAAAATAGATATCTAAGCCTTTAACATCTTGCTACGCAATTTAATAACCTTTTTTTTTTCATCATTTTCTTTCATCTCGGCATATCATATTTTTAGAAATCGCAGCAAACCAATGGTCAGGCCAAAAAAATTGGTGAACTGACCGTAGGTTTGTTCTAATTTTGATTAAAAAACTGAATAAGACACTCAACTAAAAAAACCGTTTGACCCAAATTGACCTACAAGGTTCGACTAGATGATTGGACCATGAATCCATATAGTTTCTGTTAAATTTTATTTTTTAATGGGTCATACATTTCTATTTTGAATAGTCTAGAATGATTTATGTCATATAATTTTAGCAAATTGACAAGTTGTAAAATGTAATTGTAATACCACTAGAGATGAAAGCCTGTTAGTAATCCAACATATTTCCCTTACGTCCAAGCTGGTTTCTAATTCCAACTCGCGCTTTGCAAGTAATGTTCGTCCTTTAACTGTCAATTTGACCATACGTGCGCAATGCAGGTTTTAAACTCATCACTACTGTAGTCAGACTGGATGAGGTCCGCTTGAGTTTAACAGTGTTAAAGTGTTGTGTTCTCCTTATAGGAGAGATCAAATGAGGGCGTTAATGAATAATTCTCGACTTTAACTTACAAATACAATAATTTACATATTGACTATACACATTTTTTTTCTTGATGAAAAAATATAATTGTAATAATAATTCTTTTTTTTTTTTAAAAAAAAAGCATTCATATTTGTACCATGTAATCTGAATAAATTCTACCTAGAGTGGTTTGAATTTTACTATGTTTGTAACTTCTAAATGTCTTTTTTTTTTTTCCCCCCTCTCAGTAAGAGGAGGGAAACTCTACAACAAAAATGGGGAGGTGACAAGGGGCTGCAAACCCCGCTACTGGCAAGAAGTTGTGAGCTTTTTGCCAATCCGGCAAGCCCAGTTCTCGAAAACATTTTCTTTTCGGCTTGGTCAGCAATAAGGACTAGGCCCAGTGGCATATGAACTTGCCTCCCCTTCAAACTCATCGCCCCAAGGCCTGGTTTGGGTTTGTTACTTCTTATCACGGACCCACTAGCCCAACCAGAGAACTTATGCCTTGATGGTCTCTACTGTTAGCACTCCACTCAAATAGTCACACCTCTTCCTCCTCTGGGATTTTTTATTCACGTTACTAGTTTATGTCGGATACCTGTCACATACCTCCCACCTTATTTAGTACTTGCCAGTATATATATATTGAACATCAAAATTGTTAGTAATTAATCTATTAACCGTTTGCTGAAAGAGAGATTGCGAGTTTAAAGATATTATAAAAAATTTACAAAATCTCATAATATATAATTTGATATATACTACACTTAAGTCGTCCCTTATCTCAAAAAAATAAGTAACTACTTTGACTAAACTCAGGTAAGTGTATCTCGTAAGTATTTGGTTTCAACCATACTTTCATCGGTCGGGATCAAAACTTAAACTTTCATTGTTGATCCCAAGAGTTCTACCTGCAGACTACCACATGTTTGGTAGACCCAACTCCCAAGAGATGCAAGTGAATTTTCGTCAACCACACGAGGGCACAAAAATGAACATTTTCCTAAAATACAAAGGAAAACTTGTGACCAATAACTTGCCCAGCTTTTCATCTATTGCGATTGCTTATCTTATCACGATAGCTTTTATACAAAAGTTCCAATTTGTGCAACCTTTGCCCACCCTTTTGAAAAAGCTTCACAACTTTGCATGTGGTTCCTAACATGGGTAGCCTTCCCTTGGAAAATGGGCAATGTGATACCAAAATCTTTAACCAAAGCTGCCAAGGTCTAGAATCCATCTAAATGAATCTCTTCTTTGAACTAGCTTGCACAATATGCATATGCATTGTCAATCAAACCTTTCATTAGTTGCATTTGCTCCCCAAATGCCCTTTTTCGTTGGTGATATTTATTATTTCCCCTTCAATATCCATAGAATTCCTCTACAAAAGCATGCTCTTTTTAACTTCTCTATTATTTTTTCTTTTTCTCCAAAAAGGACCTTCCTTTGGATTAAAAAAAAAAAAAAACCAGAGAGACGTAGACGTAAGGTAACATCGACCGCTAAACAGAAAAGATACATATGGGCTGCTGCGGTTTGGATGAATACATACATGTATTCGCTGAATAAATTTAAAATAATTGTATATTAAGCTATTGATGACTCCTTTTTTCATTATTGTTTCTAAAACTTATCAACATTTATTTTGGACTCTGAATTTAACATCTCAATTCATAGTACTTGTAATAGATATAGCTCCTCAATGTTAGCTAAAGCTGGAGAAAGTTAAAAAAAAAAAAATTACACTTCAATTAACAATTTAAACTTTTGATGTGATGACAAACGTTTGATTCTAACAATTGATATGAGAGCAAAGTCATGAATTCAAGTCCCTCAAACAACACTAAGGAGAGATTTTTGACTAATATTGTGGGCATTTCCTTTAAACTCTAAGTTTAACGTCTTGCCCATGACACTTATAATGAGTGTATCCTTAATGCTAGATGCACTATGATAAGTTTTAAAGAAATAAAGTTTCACTTAAACAAATAATTTAAACTCTTGGTGGCATGATAAGTGTTTAATCCTAACAATTACATTTGCTTTTCACATTATCTTTTTCGAGAAAATCTCATGGGTACCTTTTTGAATGTTTCTTTTAGTGTGTTAAAAAATGAGTAAGTATGAATAGTACCCTACAGATTTGCTCAAATTTCTTATCTAAAGTAGGCTGAAAAACTTACATCGAACCTGCAAAAAAGCAAATATCACAATATCAATATTTCTTTTTATTTTTTTTAATTAACGTTTCTTTCAATTCTTATGTAATGCAAGATGTACTTATTACCCTATAACTTCTAACTATCTTTCTATTTATAATTTAAAACCTTTTAGTATAATAATTTTTGTTGAAATAATTCTTGAAATTGAATCATAAACACCTAATTAACTTGGAGCTCATAATATTATAAGATATTCTGACAACACCACCGTTTCAACCATGCTACAGGTCATATGTGAGTCGTATAATTATTTTCTCTCCCTTTAATTTGATGGCACTAGATAGAGGATAAAATATATATTTTTTTTTTTTGATTTTTTCCACCCGAATTGTATCTTCCAAAATGTGAACCCATTATATAAAAACAAAAATAAAAACAAAAACAAAAATGAATTCCACATCATTTCTATAAATTCTGAAAGCCAAGTCACATGTCATAGATGATAAGGGGTTGAAGAGAAGGTAGCTGTAAGATATACGGTTTCCATGAAAGAGAGAAGAGATGGAGAGGTGAGAGAAAGCAAAGAAAAAAGAGTATAAGAAGACATGAATTGAAGAAGAAAGAAGGTTGCCGAAGATGTGTTGTGATAGTAATTTTGAAATTTACTTGAAAAAGATTTCTTGTTAAAAAAAAAATAGAGGGGCTAAAAAGAAGAAAAAGATTTTTTTTTTTTTTTGAATAGGGGCTGGACAATGAACTTTTTATAATAGAAATTGTAGATCCCTTTTTTTTTGTAAAAAATAAAAAGTATGGATAATACTTAACAGTCTCGTAAGAGAGTATTGCGAATCCGTGCCTAGAGAGCGAGAAGGGACAAAATGAAGGGTTACTATAGGAATTATAAATATTTATTCTTATACAAAAGAGTAATGATATATATCACGAAAATTATATTATAAAACATTCCTAAATTTATAATTATAAAAAAAATTATATACTTTTTTAACACTGTTAAACCAAAAGAAAAAATTGATGCTTTTATATAATTATGAATTTCAGAATATTTTATAATACAGTTTTCATAATGTATATCATTATTCTATACAGAAAATCAAAAATAACTACCCGAAATATTTGGGGGCTTGTTTTAAAGCATGTAGAAGGATCTAAGCGCCTAACGTTTTTACAGTATGACAATTTTATGTAGAAGGATCAAGTACCTAAAGTTTTTACAACAATTGATTAGGACACTTGCATTGTACTATAACGTGGTATGTCTTAAATCTTTGTTTGGATAACAAAGGAGAAGATAAAAAAATGGGGGGAGAAGAAAATTGGAGGAGATAAAATTTTTCATCAATTCTTGTGTTTAGAAAGGAGTAACAAGGAGAAGAAAAATAAAAAATTTTTTATTTGAGAAAGAATAGAAGGTAAGAGAAAAAAATTGTTATAATTTTCATTAAAAAAATGTATTCCGTTTATAATTAAGGGCTTTAAAAAAGTATCTTAAACTCAATCTTCCAATCAAAATACCGACGGACCAAAAAAAAAAAGAATTTCACGGGTCTTAGTGTGGGGAAGACAGGAATAATGTAAGGCGTTCTTGACCAAATGGTTGTGGGGACTAACACCAAGTCATTGTAGAACCAAGTTTTGATATGTGAGTATGGTAAAACAGGACGATGATGGACAAACATGAGCTTGTTTAAGGTATGAAACAATGTGATTGCAGGAATGTAAGTCAATTGATGTTGAAATTGTCTTTAAAACTGAAAGTCAATTAGTATTGAAATAGTTTTTAAGATTGAAAATCTAAAGTTTGAATTTTAGTTAGAACCAACTAACAAAATTAAAAAAAATAAAGAAGAAAATGATGGCATTGACTAACATTGGAAGGTACTCATTTCTCATTCAATCTAACTTTGGGTTCATCGTAATTAAGGCGATCAAACCGATTCCGATTCTTGCAATTAAGAATACTTACTAGGCCTAGCTTTTGGTGACAATCATCTATATATATATATATATGCCAAAATCATCTATATATGTATCTACTAATCCTAAGGCTTTAGATTGACGTGTGGCATGCTTCTTTGAAGCTTTTTTTTTTTGTTTTTTGCTCAATTTTATGATCACTTCCTTAGATCATTCTTTTGAAACTAGTTTAATGGATATCTAATTAATGAAGAAGACTCTTAACAATGAAATAAACGTTTCAATTGATGAATGACTAAAATTCCATTATAAATTGAGTGAAAACATTAAAAAAAAAAAGCTTCAAAACAGAGATGATTTTATTGGGTTTGGAAGGGAAAGAGATTGAATTTGCGAGGAAAGTGGTAATATTGGAATTGGAAGTGCCATGAATGGGGAGGAGACAAGATAAGGTTGGTTACAAAAATTCAATAACTTGGACATTTTATTTCACACCTTAATTTGAGAGGGGAATAGTATGTTTATCCAAAACAAAGTTCTAGATAATTAAAAGAATGTCTATTGATAACTGTTGATAATCCCAACAGAAATTTATCTATAACGCATAATCATATTTCTTAGTTCATTTTCTGTGGGATATTATAGTTTTATTTAAATTTTATTGTGCTATTAGACTCTTCGTCACTTTTGCCTTCTGATATCTGTTCCATGTTTTTACTCTAGCTTGGGTAATTTCCACTTTTATAACAGTGCCCCTTTTTTTATTGATGACATTTTGGGTGGGGCGGGAATGCGAAAAAAAGTTGTTATGATAATATCTTTCTTTAAGTGTGCTTGGTGATTTAAGTGAGCTTTCATTGCTTCTAATTTTAAGATTCTTGTCTATTTATTCTGTAAGTGTCGTACTTTAAATCTGCTGAGTGTTTTCCATTGGAATCAAATCCTTGAACTAGTTAGTTAATTGATATTGAAATTGTTTTGCTTTTTAAAGATCACTGGCCACTATATTCTCTCCACGTTTATGCCATGTGAGAGTTTTCTGTCTATTTCTCTGCAGTGCTTTCTCAGTTGATTGAGTTCTACTCCTTATTGGAGTATGCTTTTCTTATTCAGATCTTATTGTGAGTCTCTTGTTGTCTCTTTGTCATCTTGTCTCTTCCTTATTTGTATTTTCTGTTTGTGAGATTACGTTATGGAAGACCCTAACCAGGCTCGAGAAGAGACAGATGACGTCATTGTTCTCCCACAAGAGAGTGCTGAAGAGCCTGTGTCACCTCGAAAGGGATATGGTATGGTCAGTAGTCTTTAGTTAAAAATGTCCTTCAATGCAAAGGCTCTCTTAACCACGATCCTAGCATCGAAACCAAAGAAAGAGTTGGAGGCGCGAGAGTTGGAGGCAAATCTGTTTTATTTCCTCTTTACAAGTGCCACTGACAAGCAGTTTGTGATGGATAATGGCCTTTGGGTTTTTGATAAACACGTTCTACTATTGCAAGAATTGAGCGGAGATAAACAATCATCTAAGATCAATATGTCCTAGACTCACTTTTGGGTCCGAGCATATGATCTCCCTATGAAGTCAATGACAAAATCTTTTGCTAGGGTCTTAGGTGACAAGATTGATTCATTTGTGGAAGTTGATGAAGAAGGACTCAGAACCTATGCTAGATACTTAAAAATTCGGGTTCGCTTTGGTGTTCGGAATCCTCTTCTCTGTGGGGCTAAGATCAAACAAAACTCTGGTGAGATTGTATGGATTCCTTTTAAGTATGAGAAATTACCAAACTTTTGTTATTGTTGTGGTTGTTGAGGGCATGTCTTTAAAGATTGCGAACTATTTAAAACTACTGAAGATGCCGAAGGCCAGCAAGGAATTGTTAATCCTTTACGCTACAGTGATTCATTTAGAGCCTCGCCAATCAAACATCTAGTCATGCATACTAAGGGCTTTGAAATTACTCAAAGTCGTAAGCCAGTATATTCATCTAGAAGGTTAAATCTCCAATCAAATGCTCCTACTCTTGTTCAAGGCTAGAAAACTAACACCGGTGTTAATGTTTTCGGGAGAAGGTCACCAACTGACGATCGTGGGGAGGATTCTCAAATTCACATCCTGGATTTTACATATTTGAATCAGGTTAACTTTGATTCTTGCCGTATAGCTAAGCAGATTTTGCGGGATGATGTGGATTCTCCTATCAATCACAAATCTATTCCTCTGCCGTTATCTGTTGAAGGCAAAGTATAAGCCGACAATTCAGGTAAAGGTATTCCTAGTAATCTGTATGTGATGAAGATTCAGCTAAACTCGGATCCTCAACAATTCTCTCCAACGCTAACTACTCCTATTTAAGCAAATGTCTAGCGCTCAGTTAAAGATTTTCCAGTTGTATAGGGCCTCTTTTCACGCAGTGGCAACTCTTTTAATGACATGGTTGCTGATGTGATTTTAAAAGCAGGCCCTGTGACTAGTCTCCCTAGTACTAATTATGAAACTACAGTGCCCAATTTTATTCCTGTTTTGCAAGAATTTGCCCACCTTCTAAAACTGCTAAAATGGATAATGATATCACTAATTTTGTGCAGTTAGAGATACAGCCTTTGTATGAAGTATGTGAGAGATTTAAAGATTTTCTTAGAAAGTGTCCAAATCGTGGTTTACCTACTTGGTTGTTAGTACAGACTTTCTATAATGTTTTATCTCCTACTAATCGCTCTATGATTGATGCAACAGTAGGAGTTACCATAATGAGGAAAACACCAGAAGAGCCATATGAGTTGTTAAAGGAGATGGCCTCTAACAAATATTAAGCAGTCAGATAGAACAGCACCTAAGAGAGCTGTTGGGGTCTATGTTGTAGAGACATTTACTACTCTATCTACCCAAATTGAGCTCTAAACAGGAATATTAACAACATGAGTGTATCAGCTGTGCATGTGCAAAGTATCAACTGTGATTTATGTGTAGGAGAACATACTAGTATTGAGTGTTAGGTAGATTAATCCTTTTTCACAATCATCTGAGCATGCTAATTTTGTTGGTAATTTTAAAAGACAAGTTGGTAATCCTTACTCCAATACTTATAATCCTAGTTGCAGGAATCATCCAAACTTTTTATAGAGTAATAACAATCAAGTGAAGCTATTGCCTCCGAAATTCTTACCCCATGAGAAGAAGTCTAACTTGAAGGAATTGATGACAAGATTCATAGCCACTTCTAAAACTAGATTCCAAAATCAGGAAGCGTCTATCAAAAATTTGGAATCATAGGTAGAATAATTGGTTAATATGGTCATGAAATGAGCACAAGGGCATTTCGTAGCAATACAAAGAAGAATCTAAGAGAGCAAATACAAGCAATAACCTTAAGGAATTGAAAAAAGTTCAAAAAAGTTGAAAAAGAGTAAGATTGTAATCAAGAAGAGAAGATGCCTCAGGATCATAAGCATTCAAAGAAACAGAAAATTTTGATCAGTCAACCGGACCAGTCACATAGATCGATTGGATGAACTATAGATGAAAAGAAAGATATGATGTTGATGAGGAACAACCAAGAAGACTCTTTCATGATTCGAACGTCAAACCTTATGTTCCTCTTATTCATTTTCCTCAGAGACTAAAGTAGCATTAAATATATGAGCAATTTTTAAATTCCTTGATATTTTTAAGAAATTGCATATTAATATTCCTTTTGCAAGTGCTTTAGCTCAAAATACCCAAAGATGCGAAATTCCTAAAGGATATTTTAACAAACAAAAGGAAGTTGGAAGAATTTGAGATAATGAAGTTAAATGAGGAGTGTTCTGCAATCTTGTAGAATAAGTTACCACCAAAATTAAAAGTTTCAGGGAGTTTTTCTATTCCTTACACTATTGGTACTTCTCATTTTAACAAGGCTTTGTATGATTTAGGGGTAAGTATCAATTTGATGTCTTTTTCTTTTTAAATTAGGGCTCAGTGAACTAAGCCTTACTACTGTATCTCTTTAGTTAGCAGATAGATCTATAAAGCATCTAAGAGGTATTGTGGAGGATGCCTTGGTAAAGGTTGACAAGTTTATTTTTCCTATTGACTTTATTGTATTGGATATAGAAGAAGACCGTGAGGTACCTCTTATCTAAGGTAGACCTTTTCTAACTACATGTAGAACAATAATTGATGTGCAATAAGGAAAATTAATCCTTAAAATGCAAGATGAACAAGTCACCTTTAATGTTATTAAGGCCATGAAATATCCCTCTAAAAAAGGTACTTGTTTCACAATTGATTTACTTGATCATGAGATTGCTAAGTTATTTCTAGAAGACAAGTTAGAGGATTCACTTGAAGCTTGCATTGTGCAATCTAAGGATATTACAACTGAAAGTGAGATAATGAGGAAAGTTGCTAATTTGTTGGAGGCAAATTCATCACACAAGAAGAGCCAAAGAGCCTAAATTTGCAATTCTTGACAGACCCCAAGGTTTTCTACTAAATCTTTCAATTGAGAAGCCTCTTACATTTGAACTTAACCATTTTGTGCGGCATGATTTTATGGTACGCTAGAATTTTTTGCTTTATAACTATCAACTTCATCTTTTAGCAGGCAAATTGAAGTCACGTTGGTCTAGACTTTTTATGGCAACCCAAATTTTTCCTCATAGAATAGTAGAAGTTTCTCATGACATGAAAAGGACATTCAAAATTAATAGTCAAAAACTCAAACACTATGTGAATGGTGGATTTAACAAACTTAAAACCACCATTCAACTGTGAGACCCAGATTGAAGATAGAAGAGAGTCAGACTAAGGACTATAAATGAAGCGTTTCGTGGGAGGCAACCCATGTTTTCAGGGAAGTTTATTTTCTGTACTTTCATTTAGTGCTTTAAGACATTGAGGGCAATGTAGATTTTAAGTTTGGGGGGGACTATTCAGTTTGGTTTGCTCATAATTTTTGTTATCCTCTTACTCTTTCTATTAGTTTTGTTAGGTAAAAATTGCTTTGATTTGTTTTGGTTTCTCTTTGATTAAACAATGATGATTGCATGATTTAGAAAAACTAATGACTATTGTTCTTATTTAGTTGTTAATTCGTGTGTTCACTTTATTTAGTAGTTGAGTTGGAAATTTTGATTAGTGATCATGAATTTTGAGATATATTGCATGCTTAGAGAAAGTTTATGTGAATATAGTGAAATCTTTATGATCTCAATTGTGATCTCTAGAACCTGTGTGATTACTCCTTGAGGCAAAATCCTATACAACTACATTATTGGAGAGATGATTTAGGCTATCTTTGTTGCGTTTGAACCTTGCAAGCTTACCTTATTCATATTATATCCCTAATCACCCTTTTGTGACTTTTGAATGATATTAGATTTGTGATTTCTTTGACATAACCTATAATTTCCATCTATCCTTTTAACCCAAAAAACCATGATTAACCTTTAAGAGACTAGGGAAAGAAATCTCTCTTCTTATAAAAAAAAAAAGATTGAGAAAAGAAGTTGAAAAAGCAAAAAGGAAAATCTTTATTTCCCAATGTTGACAGGAATTTCTGATTGGTTGACCTAATTAGTCAATCAGACAATATGAAGAAAAGAGATGAAAAGATGACAAATTAAAGAAAATTTGATAAGTTACGGTAAGTTTTGAGCAGTCGACCAAACCAAAGTTATTGGTCGATCGAAGTCCTAAAAAAGTAAGAAGTTATACTTTACAGAAATTTTTAATGGGTCAACTGAAGTTCGAGTTGTGATCGACCGATGCCTCAGGGATAGAATTTTTAGATTCCCTTTGGATTTTTTTCATAAAAAAAAGAGCAAAAAAATAGAATGAAGGTTTCAATTCTTATGTTATCTTACTTTGGTTTCTCTTATATCCTTTTCCATTATTAACCATCATCCTAACATCATTACAAGCTTAATATAGTCCTTTTAATCTTTGACTATATGGGTGTTCACATTAGTGGAGAGGGATATGAAAAGTAGGCCTATGGAGGTTCACTTATATATAATTTAGAGATCATCTTCTTCATACATTTATTCGCATAAACCAATCCGAGGAGTAAATATTGAATTATGATTGGTCATTCATACTTTATTCCTAACTCACTTCAGATTTTGAGTATGCTTGAATTAATTATTAAACTTGTAGGATATTTTTTAGTTTTTCGATAATTGTGTGATGTTTGAAGCAAGCATTAGGAAGTTGAGTATAATCATTGGAAGTTTCCATATTCGTTATGTTTAATTTTTTTTTTTCTTTTGCTTGAGGACAAGCAAAAATCTAAGTTTGGAGGTATTTGATAAGGTCTAATTTGAGATATATTTTTCATTCATTTTACTTTTAATTATGTATTTTTATTCTTACTGGGAATCAATTTTATTGACATTTCTTTTATTTGTACATTCTTTTGTAGGAAAGGGTTACAGTGATTGTTTTGGAGTTAATTTGGTGAAGAATTATTGATTAAGAAGTAAAGAGAAAATAGAAAAAGATTAAGGAAGAGTTTTGGTTTGATTTGGAGATTTATTGGAGAGAAATTCTACTCAAATAAGGAAACTAATCCTAATTAGTATTCATTCCCGTCACAGACTGAGTACTGACCAAGAGTTTGCACATAACTTTCTTTCTAGATACTGTAATTGAGTGATTCTTATGCCCAAAGAAAGTTAATAGATAGACCTACAACTTTCGTGTTTTGGACAAAGTCTGATTTGATTTCTAAAAGGGAGAAAATTGAGCTATAATATATAGGTTATAATCTGTCCACAATGAGAGGAAACCCTAATTTGTAATAGGGACCACTTTACCATTTAAAGGGTATGAAATACATCCAAGAAGAGAGAATGAGGTTAGAAAAGAGGCACAGATGTGGATTAAAGAGAGAAGAATGTAAAGAGGGAAAGAGAGGAGAAGAGGCAACACACTGACAGAAGCAAAACCCCTATAGTTGTTTTATTTTTCTTTGACCTTAAAATTTTTCAATGTTGTCTTCAATATTTAGTTTGGTTTTTATTGTTTTTGTTATGAACTAATTGTTTTAGCTAGGTCTACGAAGTAGTCTAATTTTAGTTATGTAGTTTTCTTACTTTTATACTATTCGAGGATTTTATTTTCATGATGAGTGTGTGTTATTGTGCTTAATGTTTTTAAAAGCCTAATCACCTTTTAAATTGATATGATATGCATGGTTGAGACTAAGGGAAGATTCCTTGTATTAGATTAAATAATACATACTATGAATTGAATGAAAGACAACGATGTACAAATATGATTCATGCAGTAGTGATGAGTGGATTGCGTAAGGATCTACTTAAATTAGAGTTTTTTTTATAGATTTTAATGCTCTTTTAGCTATTTAAATCTACATAGAGATATATTAGATTAATAGGTAAAAGTAGATTTAATATAACTTGAGAGAAAATACTGAATAACATGAAAAATTTCGCTGTCCCATGAATAGATCACCTTTTTGACAACACATTAGTTAAAAATCCTATTTAGTTTTGGTGTGGTCAATTTGCCTGCTTATATTTTGTTGTGTTTAGCATTCAACTTATTCTATTTTATTTTTATTTGTTTATTTTAGTTAGTTTTATAATATTAAAATTGGTCTTGTAAATAAAGTTAAGATTAATACGTAATTCAATACTTGTATGTCTTCAATTCCAGTGGAACGATATTCTATTCACTATCTATATTACTTGAGTAACTAGTACACTTGTTAGTTGGTGTTTGAATACATTAGTATTTAGTTTTAGTTAAATAGGAGTTGATATCTATTGCTCTGTTGAAACTTCAAAAATTTTCAATCGGACCCAAACTTTTAAAGGTATATTAAAAAGTCTATTGGGCCATGAGCTTTACAACGGGATAACTCTCCATTCTATGAATCTCACTCATCCATTGCTAGAATTTAAATTTAAGATATCAAAAATAAAAGTTTGAAATCTAATTATTGAAGTGTCCCCTCAAGAATAGTCTAACTCAAACTTTAGAGATTGATTAAGTTTTGCATTTGTGATTTTGGTGAGTGCTGGTAGGAATATTGAGAAACTTTGCCTGAAGTATCTCGGAAAAGCCGATCCCATGGGGAACTATTAACATTGCTGACAGGCTCTTTTCCGCCTAGCTCATGGTTGTTGCAGCTTTATCTTATATCCGTTCCAATATGTACTTCAAGTCAATTTCACTCGCTGCAACTTTCTATTAAAGTTCGCCAAGATTGTTTTTTTGCCTTCACTGCCCATAACCGAGCATGCGAAGTGGTCGACCAGATTGTTTTTTTATTTCACCGAATATGCGAAGTGGTTGACGTTGCAAGAATTAGTTTCCTACTTAAATTGAATTTTTTTTTAATCTGTATTTTAATTACCAGTTTAGTAGGTTACTGGTTTTCCAAAGAATTTATAACTGTTGGTTACATTATAAAACTTGAAATCTAAAAGTTATAATTTAGTAGGTATGGGTGCCGAAACTTTTTTTTTCTACACCATAGTTTTGCCCATAATATAGAGACTAAGTTGAGTTACAAGACTTAAAAAAAAAAAAAAAAAAGCTACAGAGAGAAAGTAACCTAATAATAAATTGGCACACGTATCCTATATAAGATTCAATATTTGGAATCTTTATAATTACCCTGTTGATAGTCAGGCACTTGGGCATTGCTAGCTCAATTCAGTTTTTGTCTTCTCGCTCTCTAACTGGGATTTTTTGTTATGGAAACATCTATTTAATTAGTATAAAGGGGAAGCTTAGAGAAAGCTTCCCCTTAATTCATGCTGCCATGTGGCAAATAATCTAAATTTCTTATTTTACATTTTTATTATTTCTTATTTTTTTGTACACAATTATCATTTACAAATGATTTTGAATGTTCTCAATAAGTACCCTTTGACGTTTTAACCGTTTATATTTTTTCTAACTCTTGCACAATTATTCTCATGAATGTTATAATTTCAAAATTAATTCTCCCTTTATGCCCTTCCGCTTCCTTTCTTATTTTACATTTTTATTTTTTTTTATTTTTTTTGTACACAATTATCATTTACAAATGATTTTGAATGTTCTCAATAAGTACCCTTTGACGTTTTAACCGTTTATATTTTTTCTAACTCTTGCACAATTATTCCCATGAATGTTATAATTTCAAAATTAATTCTCCATTTATTCTCATTGAATGTTCTCAACAAGTACCCTTTGACGTTTTAACCGTTTATATTTTTTTCTAACTCTTGCACAATTATTCCCATGAATGTTATAATTTCGAAATTAATTCTCCCTTTATTCTCATGAATGTTGCAATTTTGAAATTAATTCTCCCTTCCGCTTCCTTCCTTCATTTTGAATTTAATGTCTGCCACACGACAATTTGTCTTCATTTTTTCCTTTCAATTTTATTCTGATTTTATTCTAATTAAATAGATGTAATAAATTGTTGGCCATTAATGTTAATATAGTGGTTAAGGAAAAAAACGGTTAAGGAAATCATCATAATTATATTTTATTGTATAATTAATGGTTTTGTTTGAATTATATTCTAACTACATGATTGCTTTTCAAGTCTTCATGTTAGGCTATAAATTAAATACCGATTAAACACTATGCTCATGGAAAAGTCGAGAGAGTTTATGTAAATGTTGATGGGCATCAATGAAGGCAATGACAAATTTTCCCTTTCAAGTGCAGCTCATGCAAGTCTAATTTTATTGTACAATCTCTTTCTCAATCCCTCTCTCTCTTTCCATTTTTAGGGTTATCAAATGTTAGCGATTAAATATTAACTTTCTTACATGATTTTGTAGGTTTGAGCTATCATCACATACAAAGGCCAAAAAGCAACAGTAGGAGGATTCAATCGAATGGAGAAAGATAAGGCTTCAATGAATTTTTCTCTTTGACGGTTAGTTTGATTTTGTTTCGAGTTTAAATTCCATGAATTTAGAGATTCTTAAGTAAATATGGTCCACCACATATTTATGGACCTAAAATAAAACCTATCGTATGTTTAACAAAATTTTTACTGTGACAGGTTTTTTCTAATAAGACAAATTCAAATTACAAATTCAAATTATGATAATATATACAAAAAGGTTTCCTTACTTTTTCTTTTTTTGGGGGAGGGGGGAGAATGATGTCTTAACTACGCAGTTTTATCTTACTATGGATGAACTAGGAAAAATGCGAATGTTGAATTTTTTTTACATCATTTAAATTTATTTTGTTCAATTTTTACCACTTTTTTAAATAGATTTTTATATTTTTTTATCATGTTTATTCCAAACTTTACTTAAATCTCAATAAGTCAAGTCCTAATTTACATTTTCTCTTGCAGTTTGAATGCATTCTTTTGATGTCTGTTGTGAACAAATTGCCAACAATTTTAGGTAAGACTTAGAATCTACTTTGGAAGATGACTTGGATAATGATTTTGATATCACTGACCTACCGGATGGAAATTGAGATAAAAAGCATATTCTTTTGATTATTCAAGGTTTCCTATTTACTTTGAAAAAAAAAAATTGCTGGTATTCACATCTTCTGTGTTTCATGTAACATGTTGCAGATCAAAAGGCTAAAAGAAAAGTTTAGACTAATACACGACCATATTTATTTACATCAAGTAAAGACAGATGTTAGTAGTAGTTATTAATAAACTCATTTTATGTAAATCAGTACAAAAACATAAATCAAATATGGAAAAAAAATAAAATCACTAAAAAAATTATTAAATCCTCGAAAATTGCGGGTCCATATGGCACAACCACACATTTTCCTTTTAATTTTTTATTTTTTTTAAATGTTTTAAATTACAATATAATATAAATATGATATTAAATACAATAATATTTAATATATATTATTGGAGATGAAACTGAAAATTTGGACTGTTCAACAGTCAATGATAACGGTAATTAAATAAATTTTTTCGAATAATTTTAATTTAATATGAAATAAATATATTGTAAAATCTATTTTTTTAATTATATTAATTTTTTAAAATCTATTTAATATTATATCTAATTAAATTTATATTAATATTTTTTAATAAATATTTACAACCCGCGCAACGCGTGGATCAAATTCTAGTATTTTTATATTTGTGTACATTGTTATTAAATATCAACTAATCAAAAACAATGATGATTTGTAATAATTCCGTAATAATAATTGAAAAATTAATTAATAACTCGATTTACTATTAAAAAATTAATCAAAAGCAACGATGTTTTCCTTAACAAATTCTAAAAATATATTATTCTGCATATATATTGAATAAATATCTCTATCATTTTTATACCCCATTTGATTTGACTTCTAATATCTTTCAACCCAATAAAATAAAAAGAAAAATAAGCAGATAAAAAGGGCCCAATAAATCTTCCTTTATGCTTGTGTTTGTAGCAAGCAACTTGTATAAGGTGGAAATTTGCATCATCATTCGTCAATGAGGAAAGGAAAGGCAAGGAAAGGGAAGGGAACAGGAGTTGCAAGTCTTGAGATAAGACCACTTACCTCTCAATGTTTCAATCACATTAATTTCGCAGGGAGAAAAAAGTCAGTAGACAGAAAAATTATGTTAGAAGAGAATTAGACTGTGTTAACAAGTGAGACCTACATAATGAAAATTTATTATTTTTAAAAATTAAAGTCTTTTTGGACGGAAAAGTTAAGAATTAGAAAAAAAAATATATTTCTTATTGTATAAGACTTGTATAACAACTCATCTCTAATTTTCCTCACCAAACTATGTTCTTTCCGACGTATTCCATTCCTTATCCATTCACTAATTAATTACTTTTCAGTTTTCAATTTGGTTTTTCTTTGGCCAATCGCAAGCTACCTATAACGTACGTAAGCTACCTTTGAATTCCTCCCACCAAACAAAATCGTTCACACACCTCAGTTAGTTTGTCCAATTCTAGAAAGTATACGTCTTCATGCAAATCTTGACCTATAATGACTCCAACCTTTTTTTATCTATCTTTTTGAGAAAGAGAATAAAAAAACGGACATCACTGAGGAAAACTCCTATTAGCCACCTCAATCCGTCTGAATTGTAATATTATAAAACATTCAATCTTTGCTAAGATGTTCAGTAAGACTTAACATAGTGTGTTCCTGAACAATTGTGAGTGATTTGGTGACTCATACTAAAATCCAAGAATATGCTTTTCTAGTAGTTTTGACAGCAACCCCTACTTATTGTATATGATAAAGCCATAAAGCCACAATTTCTCCCTAGTAGTGGTGCTACCTCTACTTTTCTATTTTTGGGCCAAAATTACTTTTCTATTTCTGTGTAAAATGTTTATAAACTCTTATCCAGAAATAATTTTATAAGAATGAAATTAAAAAGAAGAAAAGCAACAAAGTCGCGGGTCCAACTTGACAATTTGTTTTGTTCAATATTTTCTAAGAGAGCCAAGATAACTTTTTCTGAAGGTTAACATTTTAGATTAAAATCGGAAATTTTAAAATTTTAAGGGAAATAAAATTATAAACTAGAATTTTAAAAATATGAAATTAAAAAAGTGATGGTCAATTTCTTTCTTGTAAAAATAAAAGATTTTTCACGTTGATTGGAGTCCATGGCAGCACCCAAAAGCCTCGGGCAGGAGTTTTTTTTCTTAATTTTTTGACTATAATATATTGAAACATCCTGTTAAGCACATTGAAATGGACATATAAGTTTTTTTCTTTTTTGAACATGAGACATTGAAATATCATGTTAAGCATATTGAAACAGACATCTAAGTTTTTTTTTTTTTTTTTGGAACATAATACAATGAAATATCATGTTAAGAGCATTGAAATAGACATATTAGTTGTTCCTTTTTTTTTAAAACATGATACATTGAAACTACCTGCTAAGCACATTGAAATAGACATGTAAGTTTTTTTTTTCTTTTCTTTTTTTTCTTTGAACAGGATACATTGAAAGCCTCGGACTGGAGTTAACTCATTAGTTTAACCTTTTCATTAGTACATTTAAATTAACACTCGCATTTTAGAGGAATTATAATATCCATAAGGTTTCAATAAGTCTCATATTTAGATAGTGGATACATATTATGCGCCAGAATTGAAAAAACAAGTAAACAAAATGTAATAACCCATAAGCTCTTTCGATTTTTGGTAACTATTGGTCCTAAAATTTCATTTTAAACTACAATCGGCCTGCAAAAATAAATGGTGAGTTGTAGTGCTTTGGATAATTGAATTGGATAGGTGTTAGATTGGACCAAAATTCAATTTAAACTCAATATTAGAAAAGGTCCAAAAAACTTATGCAATTATCTTTTCACCTGAATTCATATATCAAACAACGTATTTTTTTTTTTAAAACAATTGAATCGTTGAATATATGGTATAGCTTTTTTTTTTTAAAATACTTTGTTCTACCTTTGCATAATTCCACCATGCTTGTAGTTTTGATCAACCGTGCAAAAGGGAACAATAGGCTGGCTTATTATCTTGTCACTAATTGAACTTTTGTTCACTGTTCAATTTCGGAGTAACAACCAGCAGAGCTGAGTTCATTCTTAGCCAGTTTGCAATAACAGGAAATTTTAAACAGACAAGATAGGGTCATCCCAAAGTTACATAAAAAGGGTGATCCATTGTTATCAGCGAAGTTGTCCTTTGCATAAAGGTAGGTATATGGTGTTTTTCAAGGTCTGCTGCGGAATAAAGTTTGAGAATCTATGCATATTGATAGTTGTTAATTGCACATGTGAAAGCAGAAATCTTTTGTCATCATTTATTAACTAAGCAATCGTTACATATATATTTTTTGACCATCTCAAATTTTGGATCCTCCTCATTCCTTCTTCTCTTTATTTATATTTAGCTTACTAAAATTTAATGCCAACTCAAATTTCTTAAGGTGATGTCATATTATCATAACCATTTGTCCAGCATTAAGACAACACACATATATATAGACGTAATGAAATCTTCTACCAACCAAAATGATAGTCTAGTTAATAATTCAATATGTTTTTCTCTGTATTAGTTTTGGTTTAAGTCCTCTATTTCTCACTCACCCTAGAGAACATTAGTTATTAAGTTTTAGACTTTTTAATATTGCTGTTGAATAAGGAGATGCCCACTTGGACCTGGTGATGGGTCCTTCCTTTGAGAGAAGACTAAATAAAAAAGGCAACAAGCAATTCATATCTCATTTTATAAATACAATAATTAATATATCTGTAACGTATTTTTTTTTATGCTAGAAAAATGAAACGCTCTATAGTTTATCCCGTTATTGGGATTTCCCTTTGCTTTTGTCTGAAGAAAGCTGCCGGGGGCATCATGGTAAGAAGAAGCCGAGAAATATTGGAACTTTGGGTTGGAAAGAGACCGGTCAGTTCAAAAGATTAAAAACTATTAAAATTTTATGTATGAGTTATCATATCAAATATCCCTCATCAGAAAGGAAAGAAAAAAATAAGTAATTTATAAACGATAAGAATTCATATTCCCAATATTTTGAAGTTTTGGATTGTAGTATACTATTAAAATTTACTTATATGTTGCTTACTTAGACACTATTCTTATTTCTCCTCTCAGGTTGGGACTCTCGCGTTTCCTTACGAAAGCCATCGAACCACGTAAGGAAAGGGTGACATTTAAAACACCATAAGACGTAAAAGCCAAAGGCAACTTATCCAAGGAAACTAAAACCTCTTCAAAACTCCCAAAACTTAATATTCATACAAGCAAAGAATAGAAGACACATTGTTACCCGCAGACCTCCTTCCTTCTTTTATATTTTTTTTCTCTTGCCAACTTGCTTTCAATTTCTCACTGCCTTGCTCTGCATATCTCACAATCTCTTGATATAGTTTCAAATTTTTTCCGCAGAATTGCCATGATTAATGTTGTTCTCCTATTTTGTTTGGTTATTTCAGGTGTGTTTTTTATCTTACATGTTACGATTGCATGTTCATTTCCATCTTGAATGGTATTTGATTATTCTGTAATTGCCTGTGCGTGCATTAATTCATTGATCACAGGTTATGGTGCTATACAAGGAGTTAGATCTCTTGGCGTCAACTATGGTCAAATTGGCAACAATTTGCCACCACCAGCGAAAGTTCTAGATCTCTTAAGCTCCCTGAAGCTGACCAAAGCAAGAATTTATGACACCAATCCTGAAGTTTTGACAGTATTTGCCAACTCCAATGTTGAGCTAATTGTCACTGTGGAGAACCAAATGCTACCTGTTTTGATGGACCCTCAACAAGCACTTCAATGGGTTACTACCCAAATTAAGCCTTATGTTCCAGCCACCAGGATCACAGGAATCGCAGTAGGAAACGAGGTCTTTACCGATAATGACACGTCGTTGATGGCATACCTTGTTCCAGCCATTGTTAGCATTCATGGGGCACTGGTCCAATTTGGCCTAGATAGTTCTATCAAAGTCTCAACATCCAATTCTGTGGCTGTGCTGGCTGAATCATACCCTCCCTCAGCAGGTAGCTTTAAAAGTGAGGTTTCAGGAGTAATGTCACAACTTTTGCAGTTTCTGTCCAGCACCAAGGCACCATTTTGGATCAATGCCTATCCATATTTTGCTTATAAGGATGACCCTGATAGGGTATCATTGGACTATGTACTTTTTAATCCTAATTCAGGCATGGTTGATCCTTACACACAGTTAAACTATGACAATATGCTCTATGCTCAAGTAGATGCTGTCATTTTTGCCATTGCTAAAATGGGTCACAGTGGAATTGAAGTTAGTGTTTCAGAGACCGGTTGGCCGTCAAAAGGAGACACCAGTGAGATTGGTGCAACCAGTGATAACGCAGCAGTTTATAACAGAAATTTGCTGAGAAGGCAATTGGGAAATGAAGGGACACCTCTAAGGCCTAACATAAGACTAGAAGTTTATTTGTTTGCTTTATTCAATGAGGATATGAAGCCTGGACCCACATCAGAGAGAAATTATGGCCTTTATCAGCCTGATTGTACCATGGCTTACAATGTAGGCCTCTCTGCCTTATCAGCCTCCTCATCAACGTCTTCATCTTCCATTTCTCTCACTTCCTCTGCAACTGCCACCAAGGTAAAGCCATAGGCTCGATCTTAATTATTATTCTTAATCTTCCATACCTTCATAGTTCAAAATTTATGTTCATACATCCAAAAGTGTACGGTGGAACCACTGGCAATAGAGGTTTCATTCGCCAAATGATGACCAATTTGTATGTACATATATTATGATTATATATATATATATATATATAGAAAAAAATTGTTGGCATGCTTAATTTTAGTGTCGCAATTGATGTCTCTGATAAAATAAAACTGATAAATTTTATAATAAATCTGATAATATTTACGAAGAAAAAATAACAATTTTTAATTTTTGTTGTAAAATTTATCAATTTTATTATATTCACAACACCAATCAAGATATTAAAATTCTACAAATATATATATATATATATATATATATATATATATATATGTATATGTATATAATTTACTTCTTCCTTAATGAACAATAATCCAATCTTTTCTTTTATTTGTTTCTTTCAACGTTTTCTCCTTAAATGGCATTTATTGTGGAACAGGCTGGAAAGGAGGAACACCAAAGCTTGGGGTACTGGATGTTTGTGTATTTGCTGACTTTCCAAGTTTTTATGAGAAGACCATTTTAAGCAATAATGGAGTTCATTCATGTGTAAATTCATTATTGTTCACGGGTAAGAAATATAAGTGTGTTTGGTGCTTCCTGTTACCTTCAAAACTGACAAGACCCCAACAGCAAGACCAAAGGTACGGTTGCTCCTATGTCGTGCACAAAGTTGACAAAAGAACTCCAAAATGTTGATAATTGTTTCATAATGAGTCGAGCCATGCATAACCAACCCATTTTGGTGCACAGGAAATCTTTCCTTGTAATTTCTTAAGATGTTGAAGAACATTTGTTTCTCAATTTTCTTTGTCATATGTATGGAAATTTTTATGTAACATATTTGTTTTTGTAGGAAGAACATTTTAAAAAGAATCTATTGTACTTCTATCACAATTAGTTGAAATAATCTATTAAAATCTCTTGGTCTATATTTAATTTTTAATAATTCTATTCTTCTTTTTTGATCTTGTAAGATCCCTTATAACCACCCAAAAAAAAAAAAAAAAGGAGTAAAAGAATATATGTTGCTAGCCAGTGACAAATTGCATTGTCAATCCCACGTTACTGGTGGCAAAGAAAGGTACCTTTGTCTACTTTTGGACGTGGAATCCATAAGCTAAGATATACTAAGATTTCTAACGTTTGCTTTTCCATACCGTCAAAGAGAAATTGGAGTAATTTAATTTATAAACAGTAAAGTTGAGGTGACATAATTCATGAGAGATAATGAAGAGATTCTTTGTTGGACTTCTTTTTTGTTTGTTTAATATCAATCCCCACGCGGATATTGAGGCGGCCCAGCTGCCTAGCTTTCTTCCCTTGGCTGATATAAGTGTCAGCATTGAGTCAATTTTTAGCATCTTTCGCTAATTTTTTTGCAAAGGAGCTTTTGGATTGTTATTTATTTGATCTCTTTGAACTTTCTCTATAGAGAAAAAACTGTATAGAGATCATATTTGGGGAGACAGACAAATCTAAGCTAAGTTTTAATTCGACCTGATGTGGATGGTCTCTCTGTTTCAACATCAGCCAACGGGGTGTGCACATGCTGTCCAACAAGACCTCCGATTTGGAAGTTTTTTTTTTCCCTTATTTGCTTGAGTCCAATTAAGGAAACTCGTTTAGTAGGTCCTATGCGAAAAGAAAAAAAAGCAATTTTTTTTTAAATCAAGTTTTCTAGGAAAAAAAATATATCCATTGTACAACAAAATTGGATTAAATGTGCATATGCAACAAGACTGATTGATGTACAATAAGTTGTCAAATTCATTTAACTGATAATTACACATTTTATCAGTTCTATTGCATATTTATTCAGTTTTGTTTTATGTCCAATCATTTTGACAGGAAATTCGAATTTCAAACCAGAAAATATATATATATATATGTCATGCGAGACTCATTACTTTCCACCTCAGCTTATTACTAGCCCGACAATTTTTACCCATCCTGTAAGATGTTCATATTCCTTAGTGCCAAAATAAAGGTGAAAAACCAAAATGCTCTCTTAACCAGATAAACCTACATTTTTTGGTTGGGATTCTAATCTTGTCATTGTATTTTACCCTGTGAATGATTAAGGCTACTCCTAGTAAAGGACATGTGAGAATAGGGGATGTTACCATGAGGAAGACACTAAACAAAAAATTGAAATAAAAGATATAACAGAGATATTATGTTGTGTTTAATTAGGACTTATGGTGTTTAAGTTCTACTATTTAAGAGATTGTGTAAGAACTTGATCTTTGATTCAAGTATATTATCAGGTGTCTCTTTTATTTAAGGATGCTACAAATAAAATTAGTAACGCCATTCAAAAAAAAAAAATTTATACTGTCAATAAGTCAGCTCTTTTTATCGTGTTGTTTGTATGCTTCTCCAAAAGCACTCGTTTCTCATTTCAATAAAAATAATCATTGCTGATCAATAGATAGAATTTAAACTTTGATTCTACATGTCTAAGATTTTAGTCTTCATTGTGAGATTTATGAAAATTAGAAGAAGTATTCTCATTATATAATTTATGATTTAATAAGTCTTTTAAATAAAAAAAATAAAAATAAAAATAACCACTGATTCATACACTTGAAAAAACTTAGATTAAAAGTCTCTTTAAGATCATATCTTTGTCCATACTTGAAATGGAAGTTTTTACGGAAAAATAGAATTCTGTTATGTAACTCATAATCCACCAAAACTTACTTAAAAACAAAAAGAGGCAAAGTTTTGAATTTAGATGGAAATTCCACCAAGGAGTAGATGATTTCTTTCTGCTCGTTGAAATGATTTTTTTGAACTTTCTGCTGTCTTTGCTGCGTATCAAAAGAACTGGTTGTTGTCCCTCCTTTTTGTTTATGTAATAGACGATGGCGTGGCTTGACACTTTATTTGTTTTTTATTTTTCAAGATAATGACATTTTAATAAAAAAAAATTGCATCCTTTTTTTGAACCTAATACGATCCATCTGAATCGTGCTGAAACAGCTAGACACATGATCAAAATCTGAATTGACAAGAAAACACAATCTTTGAAATGTAAGCTTTTTTCCGGTCCTTGTTCTGCTGTAGTTCTAATTTTTTATTTTTTTTGGATAGGTTTGTTCTATTCTAGTTAGGACAAAGTTATAATGAAGTATCACTGTACAAAAACAAAGCGACTATGTACAAATAGAGGTGGCAAAGATAGGTTGGTTATCTCAATTATCATTGAGTGTGCAAAGATAGGCTGGTTATTTCCACACTTTGGTTGCGAGGTCATGATTAGGCTTACTTTAGGGATTTTTTTTTTTCATAGATAATTCCTTTAGGGACATTATATATAGATAAATATATATGACAGAAAGAGTGGCATCCATTGGGGTTGGAGCTTGGAGGAAGAGGCCTATAGGTCAATTGCCCTATGTCTTTAGAGACATAATATTTAAAATTATTGAAATAATTTAGGGAAAATGTTCTTATAAAGTGGAGTTATGATTATACCAGTAACATAAGTTTTGGATCTAATTAATTTTTCCAAATTTAGAAAAAAAATTTAAGCAGGCAAACTTTACATGTATGAATATAATAACAAAACTAATACATACAAAAAAATAAAAAATTATATTAATTATTTTAAATAATAAAATATTATTATCATATTATGTGAATTCAAATGTTTTAAATTTTTTTTATTGTTTATGCAATCAAATGCTTTTTTTCTTCATGTAACTAATCATTTATACATCATATGCTTGTGTAATAAAAAATTGGGAAAATTAAAAGTTGTTTATTATAACTGTTATATATAATTGGTAAAACTGAAGTTAATTTTACAAACAAATATACATTTGGATATATAATGCATTTTTAAATGTTTTTTTTCTTTTTACTAATATTTATTGATAATAATTTGTTTCACTAAAAGATAAACATTTAAGAAATAACAATAATATAAATATAAGAAAATTTTAATAAATTTTTTAAATAAATGGAAAAAGGTTTTGATAAATATATAACAAATGATAAGCTAAGGAAATAAAAAAAAAAATGAAAAAATGATTTTGAAACTCTTGGACAAAGAAAACTAGTTTTCTACATGTGTGTGTAAAATTAAAAACAAAATGAAAGTAAAAAACTGAAACGGGATAATTGAAGCTCAAACTTGCGACTTTGGGAAATTGAGGGTGGAAATAGAGACAATTATCATTGGACTAAGCTGTGACGGATTGCCCAACTCTCACTAATTATCAAAAATCCTATAGTACTATGCAAAATTCGAGTGGCTTTTAATATGAAAAGTGAGCTACACAAAACTACACTAATTTGTAGCTTTTTGTAATCTTTTTTTCTTTTTTATTTTCTCAAACTTCTCACATAATACATAACACCATCTTTTTTGCCTTGTAATTACACTTTCGGTAACTAATAAACTAATATTTAATATTTTCTCAACTAAAGTATTAAATTAGTGTCTAATGTTTAGGTTAATGTTTAATTATAAATACAACATTTTGTTTTTACAAAATTGGTCATCCATGTTTTTACTATAGAATAATTTAGTATTTTTATGTAATCTAATTATTAAATTTGTTGAGTTGCACACTATTTATTCGTTATGTCATCAGACTATTTTTTTAATAAAGTGACAATGTTATTAAAAATGATAAGATAGCGTTTTATTTTGTTACTTTCATTAGCTTTTCTATTAAATTCAAAAAATGAGGAAAAAATGAAAAATGTTGAGAAAAAATATCATGCTATCATATTTTTTATGATATGACATTATGCTAAGATGTGATTATATGAAGTGATGATTAGATGATGTAAACTTTGGTAAATTTAATAGTTAGATAATAGAAAAATACTAATTTATTCCATAACAAAAACATGAGGGACCAATTTTACAAAAATAAAATATTGTATTTATAATTAAATATTAACCCAAATGTTAGGCACCAATTTAGTATTTTGGCCTATTTGCTCTCCTCTTAAAAAAGACGATTAATATTTTCTATTTCTCTTTTCCTTTTTTTTTGGTTAAAAAATATTAGTTTTATTTATTTTTAATCTTACATTCTAATGGATTGTGAATCATATATTTACAAATATAAGTATTCTAATACACACAAACACACACACACACACACACATATATATATATATCATAATATTATATTTATATATTAATTATATATATATATATATATATAATATATATATTTATTTATTTTTTATGTAGTTAATATTAAATATTAATTTTACTAATTCAAATCCAGTTAAATTTACTAAATCGATTGAACTTTAAATCATTGAACTTTAATAGCTAGTTTAATTCTTACAAGCTTGTTTTTCGCATGACTTGCTTATTCTGAGGTTACATTGGATCCAAAAGAAATGTAATTTATCGACTTAGAAAGCATCTTGTTGATATATTTGAAAAAAGAAAAAATTCTATTTATAAGGTACATGTATGTATGCTACTACTTTGATGTACAGTTGTTACATTTGGATAAAATAAAAAAAAAAAAGGTTAAAATTTTAAATTGGCACCTAACATTTGGATTAATGTCTAATTATAGACATAACGTTTTCTTTTTATAAAATTAATCATCAACGTTTTCACTATCAAATAATTTAGTACTTTTCTATTATTTGACTATTTAATTTATTAAGAAGTACATCATCTACTCGTGGTGCCATCAAACCATCTTTAATAGGATGTAATATCATTAAAATCTGGCAACGTAAAATTTTTTTCTCAATTTTTTCATTTTTTCATATTTTTGGAAAAAATTGAAATAAAATTAGAATAAAATGTCATAACATCATACTTTTAATAACATTGCATCCTACTAAGAGGTAGTTTAATAACATGATGAGTAGATAGCGAACTCCTTAATAAATTAAATAATCAAATAATAGAAAATTATTGAATTATTCCAAAACAAAAATGTCAGGAACTAATTTTACAAAAAGAAAATGTTGTATTTATAATTTGACATCTGCCTAAATGTTGGACATCAATTTAGGATTTTGGCCATTTAAAAAAAAAATTATCACTAAAGATTACTAATATGAGTTTTGTTGATCAAGCTAATATTTAATTAAGTTAGCACCGTGCTCACTAAGGAATAAATTTGCCCAGTTGCCATTTTGATGAAATAAAAATTAATGAAGTAATTCAAATTTGTTTATTTCTTCTTCTTTTTTTTCCCTTATTTAAAATTTCTCTTTTAAGGCCTAGTCACCCACCTTCGGCCAAAAATATGAGGCAAGAGTTTGAGCCTCACTTCCGCATTCTCTCCCTTGGGCTTCAATGCCCTCTCCAGGATAAGAAATAATAATAATAATAATAATATTATTATTATTATTATTATTATTAATCTTTAGTGTTTTATCAGACCTTGGATTTGCCGCTTTCACTTTGAACTTAGCAGAAGTTTATTTCTGTTGAAAACAAAAATCTTCCTTTGCCTTAAAAAAAAAAAAAAAGAAATTTTATATGATCTATGATAAAGTCCATATTTGGTATATAAAACACTAAAGATTATTGCTGTACTGAAGCCAAAAATAGAAACTATAACAACGTATCTGATTTCTGATACATTGTGTAACAAATCTAAGACATAAAAAGTCTATCATTCTTTGCAACTTAAAAGGAAATGAAAAAAAAAATCAGAATTGAAAAATACAGAAATTTTATCATAAATAGAAATTTTATCATAAATAGAATTTTATTTTTTCAATTAATTGGTTGTGATTAGAATCCATAATGAAGACCTTCAAATTTTGAAAATGATTGCGCCATCAATAAATTAAAGCTGATTGGTTCACTAATGAAAAAGTATGAATGATATCCTAAGACGCGGTAAAAAAAATTGTGCTCTATTAGAGTGCTAACTTTGAAAACACAATTTTAGTCCAAATTTGAAATTTTTGAAAACCTTTTTTTTAGTCTGCTGGACTCAATTGACCAAGGAGAGCAAATGTTGCATTAATATGTTAGGAAAATTTTTAATAATGTTTTTTTGGTAAGTAAATTTTTTATAATTTTCCTAACATATTAATGCAACATTGGGCTTTTTTACATCGTTTTTCTGGGTCAGACGGGCCCACACTATATTCAGCCCATAGTATATATACTCGACAAATTCAAAGAAAATTGGACGGAGCGAGCGAGCCGAAAACAAACGTATCGATCGGCGATGGCGCTTTCCTCTGCGTTTCAAGAACGGCTGGGGCAAATGGAACGCACCAGAAACCACCGCCTCTCTCTCCTCCAGGTATCTTCCTTCCGAACCTCCCTCTGTTTGTTTCCCGAGAAACTTGTGCAGGAAAAATATAGGATCTCGCATTGCATTGCGTTGCAGGCCGAGAAAGAACTGCAAGCGAACAAGTCCAAGATCTTGGCGTCGAGGCTTGCGGAAATTCGGTCCGCCGAGCATCGCTGCTTGCTTCTTGAACAGGAGATTTCGGTCCAGAACTTGAAGATCTCACGTCTGAGATCGGAAATCGATCGGCTTGACGAGAAATACGAGACGGATTCACTGCAATTGAGGTAAATTGTCAGTGTGAGTATGAATTGCTTTAACCTTTTTTTTTTTTTTTTTTGAGTTCGTTTTGATTCGATTCGGATCTGGAATGTTAGGGTTTTGAAGACTGAAGTGGAAGATATGGTGGAGCTGGAGGAGGAGAAGGAGAGGTTTTACGAAATGAAACGTCGCGAAATGATGGATTTTCGGGAAGCTGTGGAGAAGTTTGCTGTGGAATTGCGGATTCGAGCGAATGAGTTGAGAAATCGTGTGGATGAGGTAAGAATTTCGTGACTCTGTGTGTGTGTTTGTGTGTATGCGACAACTGCGTGACTATCCAGTCTGTGTGATGTTGTGCACATCAATTATGTAGCTGTGGAAAGTATGAATCTTCATTGTTAATGTGAGGGATTCTTAGAGCCTTTCTGTTATACAAGCTTCTTTATGACAATGTGTGTTGAGGACACAGTGGTACCAAACATAATTTCTAAACGACGAAGTTCCGGAGAAAGTTTGGACTTTTTGCACTAAAATCTCATGTCATGAGTGGTGGTTGCAAGTAGGGAAGAGCATGGGGTATTGAGTACTAGTGTAATACCTTAGTTTTAATGTTAAAAGTTAAAACTAAAAAGAAAATTTTAATGAAATGGTTGGTCTTTTCTGAGCTGTTTGACCAAGAACTGAAATAATGAAAGGGGAACTGTCTTCAAGTGCTATTTAAGGGGGAAATGGCTGATGAAACAGCTGAACTCTCTATAGTTGCTTGGGTTGGTAAATGTGTTTTGGTGTTATAGGACACATTATGGGTTGAAAATATATGCTTGGGTTGACTGGACTATAGTATGAATTTCCTTGTGATATGTTCCATTTTCTGAATCAGAAAGGGCTTCTTTTTATAATGTGAAACACCAAAGATTAGAAATGAACAACATACTCTTTTTCTAAGCTCCTGTGACGAGGACTGGAGTGCTGCTCTTTTAATTTTACTCATAGACAGATAACGATTATGTATGTGTCCCACGGGTTTCTAAGTTCACCAATTAGGCTTGGAAAAATAGTGCAATATAATAAGCAACTGCAAGTAACAAATTAACAATGCCCAACTAAGCAATCACCAGCTGTCCATTTGATTTCGCTTCTTCTTTTCTCGAGTAAGTTGTCAAACACTAGATGAATTAGATGTAGGCGGCATATTCATTTGTTGAAGTCAACATCACTCCTTTAAGATGTTGTAGGTAATTCTCAACAGCCGTATATTTGGCTTACCGTAGCCTATCTCCAAAATTGTTAGACCAGTTACATTAGTGATTTTGGTAGGAAACACCTGAATGGACATGCTAGAGCTGAAAATGTAGGCTCTAGAAAATAAAACAAGGGAATGAAAAGGTGAAATTCTGACAGACATTTTTCGGTATCTCTGATCAAAGAATATTATCGGATTATAAGAAAATTACTCTTGTTGATTTGCTCGAATGAAAGGAATGAAAGTATTCACATTATACTTGCTTTCAACACCCTTTGAAGGAGATTTATTAGTTGCGGCAAATTTTTTTGGCTTATCAGGTGGGATTAAAATGGACCTTTATGCGTAACCTTGATCTGGTTTCAGCTGAAATCAACTTTTCTAAAACTTCAAGGCAACGATGGAATTCCGAGTAATTCTGAGATAGCTGTAGCAGAGATGAAGAAGTCCGAACTTCTCTCCTTAAAGGAGAATTTGGACAAGAGTTTGGCGGCTAACTACCATCTAAGGTCACAGCTGCAAAAGGAACTTGAGAATTTGATTCCACAAAGCAAGAGACAGGGAAGGATCCTGTTCATTTCAACCTAAAGCTTCATTCAGCAAATCCAAGTACGGGAATAAATGCTGTATTATTGACTACTTTAGTCCCTCAGATATAACTTGGCTCTTTCTTTTCTATGAGATCTTATAGTATTAACCTCCTGTACCAAGCTATACTAATTGACTTGAGCAATAATGTAGCTAACCTGTACAGAAGTAGCTGTTAATGGCAGACTAAGCTTTGCACCCCACAGCCTTGATGGAACTACACAATGACAAAGCACAAGAAGCTGTTCCACTGGATAGCAGCGGCAATTAGAGCAAATCCAAGACTCTACAGAGACAGTAACCCATTATCCCAGTTATCTGTTGCTTTCCTCTGACTACTTAGCATGTTGAATATGACAGCTGAATTTCACAAATTGTGTCTGTCTATTTTACTATTGTTCATCCTATTTGATTTCCATAATGATCGTGAACCTGCCACCTCCATCAACATCACCACTATAGTTACCGACGACTGACAACGTCAACAAAAATGCTGACAAAGCAAGTGCTGTTTATCAGTCATAAGGTTGTGATGATGAGCTCTGGCATATCCACGAATGGAGACTATTCAGCAGCATGTTCTATTAATTTCTATCCTAAATATTCCAGCCAATTCAAAACTTACTGTGCTAACTAATATTCATCAATAGTTGATTAACATATGTTCTACTTAAATTCTAAGATATCAACATCATAGATATGGAGGCATGCCACTTTCTTTTAAGCAAGAAAAGGCGCATTGTCAGCTTCAAAGTTATGCTTCTTCCCTTTGCCCCACCTCACAACATTATGCTCCGGTATGATGAAGCTGTTTCATTGTCAACTAAGGATGCACGAACACGTTGATTTTAATAAAGTGTATGTATTGAACATATGTCAGATACAGACATATATTAGATATGATATGGATATATGTTCGACTTGTTAAAATATATTTGTCAAAAAAAATTTTAAAAAAAATTCTCGGACACATCTTGAACACGCTTAAAATACGTATAAGATATATGTCGGACATATTTTTTTAAAAAAAAAGAAAAAATAATGATGACCTGTTGCCATCATCTTTCTTCTTTCTTTTTTTCGTTTTTTAATTTTCAATATGAACTACATGAGGGCGTGTGAGAGGGAGAAGATATTTTTTCAAATTGTATGACAGGCCATCATCTTTCTTCTTTCTTTCCTTTTTTTTTTTTTTTATAAAATTTTTCAATGAAGGCGCGTGAGAGGAGGAAGTTTTTTTTTTTTTTTCAAATTGTATATACTTGTTTTTTTGTTTAGGTAATATGCTCTCCTTACTTGTATATATTGTAAAATTCTAGATATACCCAAGAACATATTTATATTATAAGATTTATTTTACTAACAACAATTAAATTTAAATTTAGGTTATAATTTATATTATATTTTAAACAATAATATTTATATAAATTTATGTGTTTATATAAACACAAGTATATATATATATTGGTATCAGAGCTAAAAAGGGCTGTAGATCTGTAGAAGTTTGTTCTATTTTAAAATAGTTTTGACTGTGTTTATAAGTCAGGCTCGATTCCAACTAGACTCGTTGCGAGTTGAGAAGCAATAAGTCCTATTGAACATGGCAATAAGTCTTAGTTTTCGCAAGATGAAATTGGAGTAGCCTATTCTAACCACAGTTTTAATTATTTTAAAATATGAATTTTAATTTTTGTAGATCAACTTCTCTCTTTAACTCTTATATCTCAGAGTCTTCTGAGATCCGCAGAATTATAAGTCTAGAAGAAATAATTTATAAAAATTTTAAAAATATTGATAATTGGAAAATTTTATACATAAAATCAAGTGAGATCTATCAGTCTTCTAAATCTATTATTTCTAAACTCCCTTTTAAATCAAATCTCTATATTAAAACTGTGCAAAAAGATATTCCTCTTACCCAATCACTTGATAAGATTCATCTTCTTACTTCTAAGTCACTAAAGCAACATAAAACCAAAGGCTTTATGTATATTCACATCGGTCTTATCCAAGTTGCTTTTAAACTCTTAACTCGTGAAGGACTCAATACTTCCATATTGCCAGTACTCTGAGATGTTAGGCATAAAGATTTTCATGCTTCTCTTCTTGAAGCAGCAGATTCTACTTTAAACTCAGGATCAATCTCTTTTCATTGTTATCCTAACTTGACCATTTCTCTTAATGATGAAAACATTTTAAAAAGTGTGATTTTGCAAGTTAAATTGCATAATTATAACATGCTCCCTTAGATCTATTCCAGTTGCATTCATGTATCGCATCCATTATAAGTTGTTTACATCTGCATTTATTTCCACTAAACATTTAAAACAGTTTGAACGAGGTGAAACACTATTTTTACAAACAAACCTCACCAGATCTAATATTAGTATTCCCCAAGCCATCCAGTGGAAGGATGTTACTCTTCCAAAGAATGGATACTTCAAGATGCTATAGAACTAGAAAGTTCTCAACCTCTTGAACCAAATCCAAATTTGATGCAAGTCAGTTTGTTTAGCGATGGTAAGGTCACTTTAAAGTTTGACAGAATGTCTAGATTTATGAGTTCTAGATATTCAGATAATGCATCTACTTCAACCGTTGATCTTGGAAGAATTTTCAAGATACCTTCCATCATATACATTCTAGCAGAATCTAAACCTCCGTTCATAAAACCTAGGCATTCTACATCAAAATTGCCTAACCCCTCCCTTCGACAGGTAAACTATTAAAACCCTATTCCACATCCAATATACCAAACTGGTGAATCATCTACTAAACCTAAAAATGATCCTTCTCCACCAACTTCTCCAACTTATTCAGCAATCACTGAAAATGTGATCAATGTGGTAGAAAAGGAGTTTATCATTGATAAAACCGCAATGCAAAAGGAATTCTATGTTAAACATAATACAAAACAAAGAAAATGGTTTTTCCTCCATTTTCCTGAACCAGAGGACTATCGTCTCATTCAGCAATTATATTATGATTTTCTAAACCAGCATAAGATTCATATTCCTTTCTTCCAATACATGGAATTTCATGCTAAGGATACTGATCTTTTTAAAATGGAATATCCTTATTATGAATATCCATTTCCTTCTAAATCAACAAGTAATTTGATTCGTAAGCATAAAACCCTAGAATGGGAAATTGATGGTAAGATAGTTCAGTCTGACCATCCCCCTCCAAGGAGATGTTCCTTTAATCATGGAAATTCCAAGATTGAAGCTTCTCCTTATAAACTTCCAAATGATTCTGAAGATAAGAATCTAAAAAGTCTCATTGAGCAAAGTAATTTTGCCAATGCCAACCTTCAAACCATAAGCAGTCAACTGTCCAGGATAGAAAGCCACGTCCAACAAACTGATTTATCTTCGGTAAAGGTTGATAAATCTAATAAATCCCTTAAAAATCTAACCTTTAAACCGTTTCAGATTTCTCATGAAAGCTAGAAACAACTTCAAAATTCTAAACCAGAATTTCTTCAATAAATCAAGAAACAACTTACTAAAATTGAATCTATTGGATTGACAAGACCATCAACTTCTCAAGTTGTATTAGATACACTTGCTAAACTAATAGTTCCAGATACTCCTAGTAAATCTATCCATATTCTTAATTAACCATCTGATTCTGAAACCCAAACCCTTGAGTCAAACATTCCTCAAGTCAACAAACTTGTTTGGTGCCCATCCACCCAACCTATTACCAGAGCACCAGATATTAACATTGAATCTAAATCCTTCTTCACCCAAACTAAACATAATGCCAATTTTGTCTATGAATGGACTATAGATGGAATGTCAGAATATAATATTCTGAGCATTTTACAACAAATGACCATGGCAGTTAATGCCTATAAAACACAAACTTATGTTTCTGATTGTGCTATAGCTGAAATCCTTATTGCAGGGTTTACCAGACAACTTAAAGGATTGTGGGATTACCATCTTACAGAAGCACAACGATTAAAAATATTAAATTCTGTTAAAACTGATGAAAATGAAGAAGTAATTCTTGATTCATCAGAACAACTTATACAAGATGCAGTTTCCGTACTCATCCTAACAATATCTCTACATTTTGTAGGAGATCCTTCTCATTTGAAGGATAAAAATGTTGAACTTCTTTCTAATCTTCATTGTAAGAAGTTTAGTAATTTCCAGTATTATAAGAATATGTTTCTTACTAGGCTCATACTTACAGAAGATTCGTCTTAATCCTTCTAGAAAGAAAAGTTATTTGTTGGTCTTCCTACCTTATTGGGAGAAAAGGTTAGAAATCAGTTAAAAGAATTCATAGGGAATCCAATTCCTTATGCTAAACTCACATATATTGAATTAATAAGTTCTACCTAGAAGGAAGGACTTAAGATTTGCCAAGATATTAAACTCCAAAAACATCTCAAATGGGAAATGAAGTGAACCAGACAAGAACTGGGAAACTTTTGTCAACAGTTTGAGTTTAATTCTCTCACACCGACGACTTCTTGTCCCAATAAATCATGTTCTAAACCTTTTAAAAAGAAATCTTTCTTTAAATCCAAAAAAATAATTTGTATCTAAGGATACTTGCTATAAACCCTACAAGAAAACCACTAAGTCTCCTAAAAGGTCTCAGTTTAGAAGTAAGTCTAAACCAAAGACTACCACTGATTCTAGTAAAATGATCTATTATAAATGTCACCAACCAGGTCACATGGCTAGATTCTATAAACTCAATAAAAAAAATCCAAGAGATTGATATGGATGATGATATTCGCCAAATTATTCAATCTCTTATCCTTGAATTATCTGAATCTGACACAAATTCATCTGAAAAATCTATACAGATTGGTGAATTAGCAACAACTAGTCCAACTACTAGCTCCGATTCAGAATCTGAAAACCAGGTCAACGTTCTTACTGAGGACCAAGAGTTCATTCTCAAAGTCATTAAGAATATTGATGATCCAAAAATCCAGAAGCAATATTTGCTTCAACTCCAAGAATCTTTGGAAAATCCTCAAACAACTACTTTAAAGCCTCAGTCAAATCCATATGATTTGACTACTATTCTTAAAACAAAGAAGAATAAATCTTCTTCTATCTCACTGCAAGATTTGCAATCTGAGATTAAAACCATTAAGTTTGAGCTTAAAGAACTTAAGCTTAAACAACAATCTAATTCAACTTTGTTACAACAATTGCTTGCTAAACAAACAGAAGAACTAGACTCAGATTCTAATGAAACAAAAAATTTGACTTTCAAACCAAAATCAATAGAAGAAGCTGATAATTCTCCAGTTGATTTTCTAAATGTTTTAAAAGAAATCACTTCTCGCAAATATTTAATAAAAATTTATATTGTTTTTTCTAATGATTTTTCCCTAGATACTATTGCTTTATTTGATACGGGTGCAGATCTAAATTGTATCAAGCAAAGTATAGTTCATAGTAAATTTCATGAAAAAACTTTTGAAAAGCTTTCTACTGCTAATAACGCCAGATTGACAATCAAAGGTAAAACGGATGCTTGTGTTGTTAATCAAGGTATTAGCATTAAAACATCTTACCATTTATCAGTTTAATAACCCTTTACGCGGTGGGTTATCATGGTCTATTATTCAAGACTAATACTATTCATTACCGATGGCGATTTTGTAAATATTATAAACAGTACAAAACAAATACTGTGAAGATTTACATAGAATGATTAGCAAAGTAATCATCCTCAATGTCCTGTTCCTCATCTTCTTCTTCTTCTTCGAAGTCTTGGGCAAGACTGATAGTTTTACCTCCATACTTTTTTGATGTAGATAGAGGAGACATCTTTTGAGACATTGCCTGCATAATTGCAAGGTATTCATCTCTGGTTTTAGCAGCTGCAAGACGACTTTGCCAATAAGATTTTCTGCAAGGAAAGCAACATGTTATTTACTCATGATGACCTTCTGGAAGGATCTCAGTAGAGTCTTTTGCTGGGTTTATAACCACACACACGCACACACACACACACACACACACACACACACACATATATATATCATATCTACGTCGTGTTCATGTCTGTGTAACCTTATTGTCAATTTAGAGTAGGGATATGCTATGCTCAATAGAAAATTATCATTATTTATAAAATGGATAACTGATAGAAGTCAAAATTTTGGCATTTCTAATGCTTTATAGATATAATTTTTAGCTTTTTTGCTGATTAACACAAGGGTTCATTGTGAGCAATAAATTTGGATAATTAATTAGATGGTCTATATTAATATTGGTGGAGCAGAATTTGTAGAAAACAGATTCAGCGATCATTGACCAACATTTTTTTTTGTGTTACTATTCAAATGATCATATGTTCAAATGTAGTCCAAAAATTAGCAGAACTCAAATATTGCAATTTTTTTTTTTTCTAATTCGTGATATAAGGAGTACTATGAAATTTTAACTCACATATCATCTAGATCAAACATGGAAAATGAACTAGAAGCCAAGGAATGATTTTATTTTTAGATATCCTTGCTTATTTTTCTAATTTGCATAAATGAAAGTAGTGAAAAAGCATCAATAATTCTTTAGTCTAGGTCTACATTTTTGGACGGAATGTGGTTTCTCAGTTTGTTATTTGAATGGATAATGTGATCCCATGGTTAGTTGCACCTGATTTGATGAAAAATATTCCTAAAAGGAAAGAAAATGTCACCAGTTATAAGTCAAAATTCTGTTGTTTGCACTATTCGATCTTTGATTAAGTGATATTCAAGGTCATTTCTAGATACATCGGAAGGAGTTGGATTCTATTTTCTTATCAGAGGTTTGGCATGTGGTGGGTTCATAGATAAACAAGCCTAAGTATCAAACCGTTCAAGGCCTGCCTACTCATGAAGACCTCCTATTTGGTAAACCTATTAAAATTGCAGGCTAGGCTGATCTCATGTTGAGCCCAATGTGTGCAAAATTTTTTTTTTCTTTTTTTTTTGTTTTGGTTAAACAACAGCCCCTACCCTCCAAAATCCAATCAGAGGAACATTTGGGAGGATTTTGATTGGATTCAGTTCAAACATAAGGTCTAACAGAATTGTTCTTTAAATGTAGGTCTGTGAATTTGTAAACTCAAAAACATGTTTACTACCTAATAATAAGAACATAATTTTAAAAATCAGACCGACTTGGCAGTCGGATCAAAACATTGGTGAATCGAGATATGGACTGATCTAATTTTGCCATAAAACCATAGTAGCAAACAAACCGCTTGAAAACCATCTGAACTAGCTTGAGCCGATGACCCGAAAATCGGTGAATCGGACGGTTCAATTTTAACTCAAGTTATTTCTCTAAAATTCTCCAAAATAGTGTCATTTTGATTTTTTTTTTCTTTTTTTTTGATCATAAAGGAGGGTGAATCACACTTATTTATATCAATGAGAAATGTACTATTTTTTTATCATACGTTGGCTCTATGATATTTTATTTTTGAATATGAATTCTCTATTGATAGCTTCATGATATTTTATTTTTAATATGGATACTCTATTGATTCATTTAATTGGAAAACTATCTTAAATATATTGTATTTTGATTCTATTTTGACTGTAAGTAAACTTCTATTCTATTTTTTTATGGTTACACTAGTTGTTTGTTATTAAAAAAACGATAAATTATAAATATTTGTTACTATTTTACTAAATAAGAATTAACCGCCGATTGTACTGGCAAATTATTGATTGGATCGCTAACCCACTAACACGGGCTTTTCAATAAGTCAATAATCAATCCAATTTTAAAAACTATAATAAGAGTATCATTATGAATATTATTATAATTTTGATAAATATTCCATCAGATGAAATTAAGTAATTCCTAATTTTCTGGAATTCTTGTTACAAATGTAATTCAAGCTACCCACCTACATATAATCTTTTAAATCAATAATTAAAAGAGTACTACTATGTACCAACACATAAGAAATAATATGGTAACAATGAGAGAACAATAAAATAATTTTTCTACATTCAAGTTCATTTATTTATGAGACCAAGAAAATTTGATTGGTCCGCATTTTTTGTTGCTTTCCTATTTTTCCTTAAATGTTTCAATCTTTTATGAGGTATTACACCATCTCTTTGCATGATAAATGTTATTTAAGTTTGAGAAAAAGGTGGTGAACAATCTATTGAGTAGGCATTTTTTAAACAATAGCTTGTATTTTAGAAAATTTGCATTTTACCTTTTTGCTATCTCTAAAATTATCTTTGACAACCAGAGCAAGTACTTGGGGAAAAGATTGAATTCAACTCCCCAAGCCCCCAAAATTTCCACCCAAAAAAAAAAAGTTTTAATTTCAATATAAGTACAAGAAAGAAAAAGATTTTTAAGTAGAACATTTGGTCAAAGTTTACTAAAGGTTGCTAAGAAAATTTATCACCACATAGAACCATACACTAAAAACAAAAGGCACAATATATGCAATCAATAACATATAATCTAGACAATTGATCCGTGTCTTTTGTCAAAATTTGAAGTTCTTGGATTATGCAGAAATCCAGCAATGTTATGTTGACACATAGATATAACAGTTTCAAAAAACAGTCTGAAGATTTGTATGCCACATGGTGTCAACAAGACAAAGGAAACCAGAAAAACACATTGCATCACAGTTTAACTTGACCTCTCTAATTCAATTAAAAGTAGGTTATCAATATTAAGAGTAGAGAATTCAAAAGGAATCACCTCATCAGTCCCAGTAAAAACTATTGTTTGAACTCCCTGTATCCTATGTAAGCGTTCATCGGCAGAACATTTTTACAAGGTGGATCAAATCACTTGCACTAGCCCGTGGTGTGTCAATGAGGAAATAAAATCATAACAAAAGGCTTATTAGGAAGCTAGAGTTGAGTAGGCGGCTAGCAAAACTGTCCCACGAGGATTGTGTAAATACGAAAGAGTTCTCACACTACTTTTAGAACCTCGCTCGGTTGTTGCATTTCCTTCCCTCTACACTCAAAACCTATCATCGCTACATCCTGAGGAGAACTACAACAAAACCAAATGAGAGACAACCCCATTTGAAACCATTGAAACTGGTTGATAAAGCAATCTCATGCCAAATGAAATATTTAGAGCGTTAAGAAATGGAAAGAAGAAAGGTCGCAAATATTAAAACAAAGGCTGCAGAACATGTATTAAAGAAGCATATTTTTATATTTACAAAAATAAGGTAACAAAGTAAGATATAACTACACAGGATAATTATGGAAATGAAGCAAGATTGAGTTTCCCTAAGTCTTTTATGCATATATTCAATCGAAATATATAACTGCAATCCAACAAGATTACTGGATCCTGCAATAAACCATTTTTGTTCGAGATGGACAAGATTTTGTTTACAATAGACAACTGAAATTTAATTGCCTATATAGTTTATCATTTTATTAATCTCCAAAGATATGTTCCCACAAAAAAGAAGACATGCTCCATTTGAGATGCTGAGAATTGAAGAGCTTGAGAGAGTAGAAAGAAACTACAACACCCAAAATTGTTGTGTTTCCTTTAACTGTGATGAGAATTGGTATTGAAACATTGCTTCAGTAGAAGTGAAGAAGATTGGTTTTAGAACTTTGAAGTTAGTTTCTGTTAGAGTTTGTTTGCTGAAATTTCAGTTAGTTTTTGCTTCAATGTTTTGATTAATCTTCTTGTTTTCAATGTTAAGTAGTGTTATGTTTTGGTTTGTATTACTGGACGTGAGCTGTGAAACAAGCGGCGAATGTAGCAAGCTTAAAGTCAACAATTGCTGCTAAGCAAGTTGCTATGACAAGCTGCTGGAATTTCTATAGTTCTGTTTGAGAGGCACATGCAAGGAAGTTTGATGATGTCACAAAAGCTGTTGCCTCCCTTTAGAACCAATTAGATGTTAATGTTGTATTTTCAGCTTATTAGTAGTCAAAAGTTATAAATTTGGTAGGTTTCACACCTACTTTGTAAGCAAGAAACCTTTTGTAATCTAAAGATATATGATGAATTAAAGAGAGTGTTTTTTTTTTTGTATTGCCTCTCAATTTTACAATTTTCTTTTTTTTTTTAATTGTCAATGTTTCTCTATTCTTGAAGAAACAGCAACATTGCTGTGTGCGTGAGAGAGAAGAGAATTGAGTAATGCTTAATAAACAAAGTGTTATCAGAGCTCTAAATGATCTTTAAGGCACCTTAGACTGAAAGTTTTAAACACTAAGAGATACAGGTGAGGTAAAGTGTTGAAAGTAAACACCAAATTGAAAGTTTTTTTGTTTCTTCAAACCTGAACTTTCTATTTCTCATGGCTTCTGTGAACTTCAGTCTACTACCACCACCAAAGTTCTCAAGTGAAAACTATATGCAATGGACAATGATGATAAAGAAATATCTCAAGGCATATGACCTTTTGGAAGTAATAGAAAATGGAGGATACCCTCCTACTTTGCCTGCTAATCCAATAGTGGTTCAGTTAAAGAACCATAGTAAGTAGGTTACAAAGCATTTCAAGGCTCTTTTATGTATTCAAACTGCTATAAATGAAGTCATATTTGCTAGGATTATGGCTTGTGAGATAGCAAGGGAGGCTTGGGAAAAGTTGAAGGACGAATTTGGAAAAACTAACAAAACTAGAAATATAAAACTCATAAATCTAATAAGGGAGTTTGAAGTGCTCAGAATGAAGGAAACAAAATCCGTCAAAGAGTATTATGACAAGTTGATGAAGGTTGTCAATCAAATAAGGTTTTTTTAGTAATGAATTGAAAGATAAAAAGATTGTTGATAAGGCTTTGGCCTCTATTCCAGAAAAATTTAAGGCCAAAATCTCCTTATTGGAGGATTCTAAAGATCTAACCAAGATCACTATATCTGAGCTTCTCAATACTCTATAAGGTCAAGAGTAATGAAGAGTTTACAAGCAAGCTGGTACTACAGAAGGTGCTATGTAGGCAAAACAGAAAACAAAAGCCCAGAAAAAGTCACATTTAGAAGAGAAGAATGAGAAAAAATATGGTGAAACTAGCAAAATTGGATAAAAGAGACAGTTATGTCCTCACTACAACAAAATTGGTCTTTCACCTGCAAGATGTTGGAGAAGGTCAAATGTAGTATGCAGATTTTGTAACAAGAAGGGCCACATAGAGAATATTTGTAGAGCTAAAAGAAATTCACAGCAAGAACAACACCAACAATCACAAAACCAGCGGCAGCAGCAACAGGCACAAGCTGTAGAAGTTGATAAGCATCAAAGTGAGGAGGAACTGTTTGTGGCCTCATATAGTATTGTCAGTGAGAATCCCAAGTCTTGGCTCATTGTGTACAAATTGTATGTCACCCAAAGTTGAGGCTTTTGTTGAACTTGACAGAATGTATACCTCAAAGTTGAGAGTTGGCAATAGAGATCCACTAGAAGTGTATGGAAAGGGCATGGTTGCATTTGAAACTCCCTCAGGTACAAAGTTTCTGTTAGATATCTTATATTCCTCAAATCAATCAAAGCCTGTTACATGTTGCTCAGCTGCTGGAGAAAAATTGTTCATTCGTTTTTAAAGATAAAACCTGTAATATAATTGATTCTTTTGGTGCTAAACTTGTTGTTGTGGCTATGAAAAGCAAGAGTTTTTCTCTTGAACTAGAAGATGTCTAGAAGTCTACACTTTTTCAAGTATCGATGATTCTAATCTGTGGCACAAGAGGCTAGGACATTTTCATTTTGTTGGGTTGACGATAATTGGGCAGGATCTTTAGAAGATTCAAAAAGTACCTGTGGGTATGCATTCACTCTTGGTTCTTGAATTTTTTGTTGGAGTTCAAAGAAACAAAGTGTAGTGGCTCAATCTATAAAATATATAGTAGCCAAGCTGCAGCCAATCAAGCAGCGTAGCTAAGGAAAGTTCTTACTGACTTAAACTAGAAGCAAAGTGAGTCAACACAATTACTTTGTGACAATCAAGCTTTTATTACAATATCCAAAAATCCCATTTATTATGGGTGAACAAAGCATTTCAAGATAAAGTTTTCATTATCTTCAAGATGCACAAGGGAAAGGTGAGATTCAGCTGGTATATTGTGAGTCACTGAATCAACTGGCTGATTTGCTCACTAAGGCTTTGGCAAAGGGGAGATTTGAGTTTCTAAGAGGCAAACTTGGTAAGCGATGTTGCAATACAAAGGAGGAGTGATGAGAATTGGTCTTGAAATATTGCTTCAATAGAAGTGAAGAAGATTGGTTTAGAACTTTCAAGTTAGTTGAGTTGGAGTTTGTTTGCTACAATTTCAGTGCTTCAATGTTCTGATTAATCTTCTTGTTTTCTATGTTAAGTAGTGTTATGTTTTGGTTTGTATTACTGGATGTGAGCTGTGAAGCAAGCAGCTAATGTAGCAAGCTTAAAGTCAACAAATGCTGCTAAGCAAGTTGCTGTGACAAGCTGCTGGAATTTTTTTTATTCTATTTGAGAGGCATGTGCAAGGAAGTTTGATGATGTCATTGAAGCCACTACCTCCCTTTAGAACTAATTAGATGTTACTATTGTATTTTCAGTTTTATAGTAGTAAAAATTGTAATTTTGACAAGTTTCACACTTACTTTGTAACCAAGAAACCTTTTGTAATCTAAAGATATATGACGAATTAAGGAGAGTACTTTTGTATTGCCTCTCAATTTTACAATTTTCTGTTTGCTTTGAACTATCAATGTTTGTCTATTTTTGAAGAATAGCAGCATTGCTGTGTGAGTGAGAGAGAAGAGAATTGAGAGCATTCAATGCTTAACCAACAGACTGTGGTATGAAACCATGCCAAAGTGGGCAACGAAAACATGACTCATATGCCAAGCAACTTACCTTTGCCTGAAAAGCAATGTTAGACAATCTCATTATAATTCAATGTCATAAGCGGCCATTACAAATGAAAAGTTTGGCATGCACATAGAGAATATTCATGTTGGCTCAATTTTCAACTTAAAACAAACCATCAGCCCCTGTAATTGTAGCTTGTACCTGTTATACCTAGTCTAGGAAGTATTACTCCACCTTAATTTGTGGGGAACCTAGCTTGTAGGCCCAAGCATACTTTATAAAAAATTCCATGCATGTTGATTGCAACAAAGTACCATTTTGCAAGAGCATTTACAGTCTTTTTCAAAGACAAAAACCAATAAAATTGCGATGACAAGTAGAATGCAGTTACAAGAAAATCACCACTTATTGCTCATGTAGCCTTCAGATCTCTGAAGTTTAAAAATTCAAAAGCCAGGGCTTTATCATTACACCCAAAACACCACCATCAAGGCCAAGTCATTAGCTCTAGTTCCATTTTTATTTGTTCTTTTCATAAAGAAAATCCACAGCATGTAACACATATGAAACAATCAGAGACTAAAACACGAGAAAAAAAATGTTAATCTCCAAGGAAATACCTACTAGTAAATCATATGAATTTAGCAATCCAACTTGAATGCTCCAGGTTTTATTTGCTCTTCTGAGCCATAGGGACCTAGGCTTCCCTATTATGTCAGAAAATGGGGGGAACAAGTAATACAATATGAAGACCTGACAATTGAGGAGTGACAACAAATATTCCACTATGAATAAAAGAATTGCAGCTCAACCCAAGCACTACTTCCTCGCCTATAGTTATGTCTGAAGGCAAATCTCATTTCTCCAAATGTTGTTTCCATCTCCCTCCTTTCTATAAAAACTCACCTATGCGTGTCTCTATCACACCACTTTTTTTGCATTTATCCTCGTCAGATAGGAAGGGCAAATGACACCTTAATTAATGTTGGACACCTTACTATTAAAAAAAAAAAGAAGTCTGACACTCAATGCAAAGTTTCCCAGCAAGTCTCCGCAAAATATAACCAAGCTCAAGTAACATTTCTAGACATGTTTTAGCATACATACAACATTCTATTTACACACATAGAGAGAAGAAGTCCTCTGCTAAATATAACTGTCTACCAGCAGGTAAACCTCAAAAGGCATATGTTTCTGTTAGCAAAAAAATAGCAAATAGTGAACATTATGGACCTAAGCAGTGTAAGTGTTTTCAGAGAGCAAACCAGCAAAACTGACTTTATAGAAAACAAAACCAGTAGAGTAGAAAGAGAGGAGAGACTGAAATTGGGGCATAAAAGTACCTCAATGGGACTCCATTTCACATACATATATATTGCAATTCAAAGTACATCAAATTATTAAGGAAAACATGTTTCCCATACTCATTTGTTTACTAAAACAAGTTAACACCCATATGCTGTCAACTACCTACTCCCACTAATCAAAAGTAGCTTACATTATTGTTTAAGAGCCTAACCACATCACATAAGGACATCCTCTGCTGTCCTTCTTGAATTATCCTAACCAAACATTACTAAACATTGGTTTAATTTTAACTAAGTAATTACATATAAAAGAACAAAACCAAAAACTCCTCTGTTACATCTTCTTCTGCTGTCCAGCAATGTTCAACATCTTCTTCAATACTAGAAATGACAAACATGAACAACAATGAAGCTAGACTCACTAACAGTTTCAGTAAGAAGGTAAAATGCTACAAATGTGAAGATAGATCTAGATTTCCATGATTGCCTTCAGCATGAAGGGAAATCCCCATCCAAAACGATGTTCTACCCCCTCGGAACTAACCAAGTCTTTCTTCTTGTGCATCTCTGTTGTTTCATGCGGATCACAACTCATCTTATGCTTTTTTTATGTATTCGCAATTGTCGAATACCCTTCAGCATCACCTGAGATCGGCCTCTTTGTCCCCCCACAAGTCAAACCATCAGTTTTCTTTGATTGGCCAATTTCAACTAGGACTGAATATTGACAATAATCATGAGGAAATGAATCAATCATAGATTTCTTTAAGCCAAGCGATCTATTTGAGATATGAAATGGATGAGAATCAGCTGTAGCAAATGTATGATGCTGGATGTTTCTAAGATCCTGATGCTTACAAGTCTGCAAGGCATTTCCAAGAAAGAAGACGTTGTCCCTCCATGTAGGAAGTCCAACAGCATTAAAGGGATAGATTCTATTTGTGAACAAATGTAAAGGAGGATAAGAAAGGAATCCAGCAGCTACAGGTGAAGCAAATGTGCACGGGGATATTCCTTCAATCATGTTTAGTAAAGCAAGTGCTCTCGGTGAAGAATCATTATAATGGTGAATTCTAGGATTGCCAGTACGTGATGAAAGCTTAGATATCATAAAACACTGAGATTTGGCATTTTCAAGACTGTTACCAACTGATTTGCTAGCATCTGCTAGGCCAGTTGCATGTGAGTATGCATTAGAGAAGCTCAATGAAAAGGCCTCCATTTTAAGGAGAGGCAGAATTTGCTCAGCATGTGTAGAAGAATTCTCAAGTTGGCTGTTAATGAAGAAATAAGGCTTCGTGGCATTGATTTCAACAAAATTACTGCGACGACAAAGATCATTCAGGCGCATCCCTGACTTAATCTCCTCATGATGAATCCTAACATGGCCACCAAGAGCCTGATGGCTATTGAACATCTTTTTACAATACAAGCATGAAAGCATGCGCTTCTTAAAATTTTCTTTGCCGTTAGCTAAAAGGGAATTCATTATTGAAGTCTAAAAGTAACTCTCCAAAAACCCTTAATGATTACTCTTGAAAAGAAAATTGCAAATTAGCAAAACCCAGATAACTCTTGCTACATGGAAAAATTGAGCACCGGTTATCCAATTTTATACTACCTTTTCAGAGGTAAGCAAGTCATAGCGGTTAAAAGCAATTAATGTAAAGGACAATCCTACTAAAGAATGCATAATAAATGAAACCAAAAAAAAAAATCCAAAAACTAAAGGAATTGGAAGAAGATGCTCCATATAGTCTACAAATGGAGTAGCCATAAATGCCAATACAATGCAAGGTATGTAAATAGTCCACCACGTATCGTTTGGTCATTAAACAACCCATCACGTGTTTTTTGCCTCCATTAAATGTAATTTTGGAAGTTGCGAGACAACATAAATGAGCCATGGAGCTGTTAAGAGCATAGAATCCCACAACAATTGAGCACGTAAACTCGCTTATGATATCCATGCACTTCAAGGATGATGGCACAGGCTTTTGGTTAGACATAAGTTTAATAGAACCGTATCAGAGCCCAATTCATCCCCCAGTCTTCCCATTTTGTGGTTCAAATCCAGTTCAGCCATATACTATTCAGGCCTAGTGTTAGCCCCTTGACCACTTGGCATGCAGGAGTTGGCGGCACCTTGCGCCAATTCCTAGCATGGGACTTTGGAGTTGCTGGGCACTCCTTGAAACAAGGTGAAAGTTGAGAGGGTCAGCGCAGGCACAGGCCTACATGCGAGTCCCAGTGTGGACCAAGACTTGGGTTGGATAAAGGATGCTGGACTACTTATTCGTGGACTCCATCAGATGGGCCATGGGCTTGGGCCAAGAGGCCCAAAACACAAGACTGGGTCTTGGCCAAGTCTGCATGGCAATACATGGCACCGAGTCTCCTACGACATGTGGAACGTGGGGACGTGTGGGTGTGACTCTATCTGGGTGGCCAAGCATCAGGATAATGCTCATCAGATCGTGCATGGCAAAGGAACGTGGATAGATAAGACTTATCGAGATCAAGTGATGGATGATTGTGGGAGATAAGGCTTATCAGAATCGAGTCATGGATGAGAACGTGGGAAGATGAGGATTATCAGCCACGATAGAGATCGTGGGGAGATAATGTTTATCTCCAAGACCTAGATAGCTGGGGGTGTCAACTATATATAGACCCTATGGGTTGTCATTTGTACTCAGTGAAAGAGAAATCACTCAGAGAGAAAGAGTGAAACAGTGTTGAAGGTTTAGGTGATTGTTCCTTTGTATTACTTGAGTTAAGTAATAAAAGGTTGGGAAAGGTTTCCCGTATATGCTCTTGTGTCTCTTTCGAGTGTGTGAGTTGAGTGCCTTACTTATAAAGTTCCATTGTGCAAATCATTGTGTGTGCGGTTGGCTGAGACTAAGTGTGACTTAGTGCCATCACAAGGCGTAATTTTGAGTGAGAAAATTAGCCGTGTGACAGCTGGTATCAGAGCGTAAAGGTTCGACCAATGGCAGGTGTTTCAGGTCTTGATGTTGTACGTGAGCGCGTAGCCAAACTCTTTGAGGTACTCGGTGATCTTCCGACGGATACAAATTTCACCGTGTTCCAGACATTGGCGCTCCATGAGCAGTACATAATCGATCTGCAGCGGCAACAAGAGGTGGTGGCCTCTTCAAACACAGCTTTTCAGCTTGAGCAAATGGCAGCAGAAATAGCCATCCTCAAGAAGGCCGTGGCCTCTCAACCAAGCGGAGGTGTGATGGAGGGCTCGACCAAGATGAAGGTGCCAGAGCCTAAAGCCTTTGAGAGAGCGAGGGATGCCAAAGAGATTGAGAATTTTCTGTGGGATATAGAACAGTACTTCAAAGCTGCCCGAGTGCCAAACGACGAGAAGGTCAATCTGACCAGCATGTATCTAGCCAAGGATGCCAAGCTGTGGTGGCGAACTCGGTTGGATGACGATGCAAGTACGGGCAGGCCTAAGATCGAGACATGGGAGAGCTTAAAGAAGGAGTTAAAAGACCAGTTGTTACCCTACAACACATCATGGGTTGCGAGGGAATCCTTGAAGAAGTTGAAGCAGAGTGGTACGGTGCGTGACTACGTGAAGAAATTCAGTTCCTTGATGCTTGACATCCGCAACATGTCGGATGAAGACAAGCTTTTCAACTTCTTATCCGGTTTTCAACCCTGGGCTCAACTCAAGCTTAGAAGGCAAGGTGTGAAGGACCTTCCTTCAGCAATGGCTACGGCTGATGGTTTAGTTGATTTTCAGATCAACAAGTCTCCTGATTCTGATGCTGGGAAGCAGCCCAAAGACAAGGGCAAGAAAAAGAAGGAAGGCAAGAAAGATAAGCACAACGGTGGCAGTAAGGATAAAGGCAAAGCCGTCTACCAAGAACAAGGTAAAGGCAAAACTAACTCGGGATGTTTTATATGTAATGGACCACACAGGGCCAAGGAGTGCCCGAAGCGGGAGAAGTTAAGTGCTATAGTTGCTGAGGAGAGTGGCCTCTCAGACGATGTTGGCCCCTCTCGTGTCAATCCTCTACAGTTGGTGAGTGCTGTGCAAGCTGGATGTGCCCCACAATCCGGCTTGATGTATGTAAAAATCGGACTTAGTAATAAGGAGTTGATGGCGATGGTTGACACTGGTGCTACCCACAACTTTGTTGTTGAGAGGATGGTAGCGTCACTGGGTCTGAAAGTCACCAAGACAGGGAGTCAAATGAAGGCAGTCAATTCGGCAGCCCAGGAGGTGTTTGGCACGGCACTAGGAGTGGAGGTAACTATGGGCAATTGGTCTGGTAAGCTTAACTTCACTGTAGTTCCGTTAGATAATTTTGATATCATACTGGGAGTTGATTTTTTTGTGAGCGTAAAAGTTGCTCTGTTGCCTCACTTGGTTGGTCTCATGATCATGCATGAGGATCATCCATGTTTCGTTGCTGGAACGTTCACTCCCTCTTCCAGTATTGGTGGGAAGTCGGGTGGTATGCTATCAGCTATGCAGGTGAAGCATGGGCTGAAGAAGGGAGAAGTCACCTACCTTGCGGCTTTGATGGAGATCAAAGAAGGTGTTGTTGCGGAGGTGCCTGACAGCGTGGCAGATCTGTTGGGAAAGTTCACTGACGTGATGCCTCCTGAACTCCCCAAGTGTCTTCCCCCGAGGCGTGCCGCTGACCATAAGATCGATTTAGTGCCCGGTTCCAAAACACCAGCACAAGCCTCATATCGCATGAGTCCGCTAGAGTTGGCAGAACTGAGGAAGCAGTTGACGGAGTTGCTGGATGCAAGCCTAATTCAGCCCTCCAAAGTGCCATACGGTGCCCTGGTGTTGTTTCAGAGGAAACACGATGGCTCCCTACGGATGAGTGTTGATTACAGGGCTCTGAACAAGGTGACGGTAAAGAACAAGTACCCTATTCCATTGATAGCGAACTTGTTTGACAGGCTGGCGAGAACCTCGTATTTCATTAAGCTGGATTTGCAATCTGGATATTGGCAAGTCAAGATTGCAGAAGGAGATGAGGGGAAAACCACGTGCATCACTCGCTATGGCTCCTACGAATTCTTGGTGATGCCATTCGGTTAGACTAACGCCTCTGCTACTTTCTGTAATTTAATGAATGATGTGTTTCGTGACTTCATTGATCATTTTGTGGTTGTATATCTGGACGATATTGTTGTGTATAGTGAGTCCTTGGAGGAACACTTGTCCCACCTGAGGTTGGTGTTGTCTAGGTTGAGAGAGCACCAATTATATGTGAAAAAGGAAAAATGTGAGTTTGCCCAGCGTGAGATTATGTTCCTTGGGCATAGGGTAAGTCGAGGGCAAGTTAAAATGGACGAGAGAAAAGTCCAGGCAATAGTAGAGTGGGAGACCCCTACCAAAGTGTCTGAGTTGAGATTCTTTCTTGGTTTGTCTAACTACTACAGGAAATTTGTGCAGGGTTACTCCAAAAATGTGGCCCCATTGACAGACTTACTCAAGAAGGATAGACCTTAGAGGTGGACCACAGATTGCCAAGAAGCCTTTGACAAATTGAAGGCAGCGGTGTCCACGAAGCCGGTCCTGAGGTTGCCTGATTTCGAGTTGCCTTTCAGTGTGCTAACTGACGCCTCAAACAAAGCCATTGGAGGTGTGTTGGTGTAGGAAGGCCACCCTATTGCCTATGAGAGCCGGAAACTCAATGATGCAAAGCAACGGTACTCAGCCCGCGAGAAGGAGATGCTGGCAGTGGTGCATTGCCTTCGCACATGGAGGGTGTATTTGTTGGGTACCAAGTTTGTGGTTCGGACCGACAATGTGGCTAACACATTCTTTCAACTCAGAAGAAGCTTTCTGCATGGCAGGCGTGGTGGCAGGAGTTCTTGGCTAAGTATGATTTTACTTGGGAACACAAGCCAGGAAGGCAAAATCAGGTGGCAGATGCCCTAAGTCGCCGACAAGTGCAAGAGACAGTTGCTGCCCTCACTCAAGTGCAGAGTGACTTGGTAGACAAAATCAGGGAGCAGGCCCCATATGATACCACATATCAACAAGTGGTACAGCAAGTCAGGGAGGGTGTGGTAAGGCGATACTAACTCGATAATGATTTATTACAAGCCAAGGGTAATCGTGTATATGTTCCCAGTGGTGCAGGCCTCAGGAAGGAAATACTGCGGGAGTCTCATGATTCACAGTGGGCGGGTCATCCTGGTGTCGAAAAGATGATGGCCTTATTGTCCCACAACTAGTACTGGCTAAAGATGGAAGATGACGTCGAGGCATATGTCAAAACGTGCATCACTTGTCAGCAGGACAACACGGAGTGACAGAAGGAGGCAGGTTTGTTGCAGTCGCTACCCATTCCTACGAAGCCATGGGTGTTGGTTTCGATGGATTTCATTGGCGGATTCCCGAAGATTGATGACATGGGATCTGTCATAGTGGTGGTAGATCGGTTCTCCAAGTATGCGGTGTTTATTCCTGCCCCTTCTTCATGTCAAGCGGAGACAGCCGCTGAGCTTTTCTACAAGCAGGTAGTTAAGTACTTTGGATTGCCTGAAGATATTGTGAGCGATTGGGATCCGCGTTTCACTGGCAGGTTCTGGACCTCATTATTCAACATGATGGGTTCAGAGTTAAAATTCTCTACTGCCAACCATCCTCAGACCGATGGCCAGACGGAGCGGATCAATGGCCTACTTGAGGAATATCTTCGGCATTACGTGACGGCAAGCCAGAGGAATTGGCTTGAGTTGTTGGATTCGGCCCAATTTTGCTACAATCTTCACAAGTCCTCTTCCACAGGTATGAGTCCCTTTAAGCTAGCTATGGGGCAACAGCCCCTTACTCCTAACGATGTGGCCAGGACTAGCTCAGGAAGGAGATGCCCGGCAGCCCACCGGTTTGCCCGTTCTAAGCAAGAGCGGCTAGAGGAGGCCCAGGATAGCTTGGACAAGGCAGCCAGGCAGATGAAAAAGTATGCGAACCAAGGAAGGAGGGACGTGCAGTTCCAAGTTGGGGATAAGGTGTTGCTGAAACTTACTCCCCAAATTTGGAAGAAGATCAGCAGTAAGACAGTGCATCATGGGCTGGTTCCAAAGTATGACGGTCCCTTCACAGTGGTGAAGAAAGTTGGCAATGTTGCATACAGGTTGCAACTCCCAGAAAGATTGAAGGTACATCCAACCTTCCACGTGAGTTTCTTGAAGCCCTTCCATAAGGAAGTAGGCGATAAGCCTCCAAGGAAGCGAGCACGATGTGCTCCCCCTACAATCAGAACTGAGTTCCAACGTGAAGTGGAGAGAATTCTAGACCACCGAACGCAGGCACAAAGTAAGAAGAACAGGCGGGTTGAGTACTTGGTCAAGTGGAAGAATGCCCCAGACAATGAGGCGAGCTGGGAAAGAGATGTGACTCTATGGCAGTTCGAGAAGCAGGTGGAAGACTATCTATCAACCCTACCAACGAGGACGTTGGCTTCAACAGGTGGGGGTGGTTTGTTAGCCCCTTGAACACTTGGCATGTAGGAGTTGGCGGCACCTTACGCCAATTCCTAGCATGGGACTTTGGAGTTGCTGGGCACTCCTTGAAATAAGGTGAAAGCTGAGAGCGTCAGCGCAGGCACGGGCCTACATGCGGGTCCCAGTGTGGACCAAGACTTGGGTTGGACAAAGGATGCTAGACTACTTGTTCGTGGGCTCCATCAGATGGGCCATGGGCTTGGGCCAAGAGGCCCAAAACACAAGACTGGGTCTTGGTCAAGTCTGCATGGCACTGCATGGCACTACATGGCATCGAGTCTCCTGCGACGTGTGGAACGTGGGGACGTGCGGGTGTGGCTCTATCCGGGTGGCCAAGCATCAGGATAATGCTCATCAGATCGTGCATGGCAAAGGATCGTGGGTAGATAAGATTTATCGAGATCAAGTGATGGATGATCGTGGGAGATAAGGCTTATCAGGATCGAGTCATGGATGATTGTGGTTTCGTCCCTTCCATGTGCTATCAAGGGCTAACTTTGCCTCAGTCCATTGTTCAGTTGGAGTTCGTTAGTGCCCTGTTATAGCAATGTCAAGTTGTTTTCCTAATGACATAAAATACCACATCGTTGAAACGCAAAGGCATGACTTGGCTTGTGCTGTTTATGGCTTTCACTATTTGATAATTTATACTCTTGGGTTTGGATATGCAATTTCATGACAAGAAAGTGTTATTCAAAAAGATCATTAAAAAAAAAAAAAAGAACAATTATGGTGCTTTCTTTACAGAGATAATTAATTTCTCAAGATAAATTTTCCATTATGGGATCTTCCTAACAGTTTGATTGCTGTGATTGACTAAAATGTGGACCGCTGCAATTTTATTTTATTTTTCCACCTTGAAGTTCGCATTATAGAACATGACAAGTAACTTGAAGTTCAATAATTTGTATGATCTTTTTATGACTTGGTCTATATTGATATCTTCATTTATTTTTTCAATTGTGTTATGACAAGAGGCATATGGAGACTGGGTAAAATACTCTGCCAAATGACTGGAAAGGTAATATACAGGCATAGAATATGGTGCAGACTCAGCTTGGAAGACTGATACCAGAATAAGATTGGTTAGTATGGTGCCAAAAATGTGCACAAGAGAAAGTTCTCGGAATAAGAGGACACCAAAGAAAAGCAACATTTTTCTTTTTTGCTGGCGCTAGAGTGTTGGGTTTTGGGCTTTACTTAACTGGTTTTCTTCAATTAACACAAACTAAATCGTTTCGTGAACATTAGAGTCCGTCTTCAGAGGTTTAGACATTGGACATTCCGAATCAGGATTTGGAAGTCCCAGATAAAGTTCCACCAAGAGTTTTCTTTTGGATTCACTTCGCTTGAATAACAATTAACCCAAGAAACATCATTTGGTTAAATGATTTTAGACCACTTTTTCAACTTAAAATCTGACCTCATAAGCTACAACCTTAATCTGACCAGCAATGCATCTCAAAGGACAAAACAATGTCAAACAATTACATAATGATCTGCAAGGCAAGAGCTTGGATTAAGAAGAAACAGGAAAAGGGGAATAAAAAAACACTATTCCTCTCATTTCTGTTTAATCTATCACCTTAGTGGAGAATGGATACTACAAAATTGCATGCAAAATCAGGGAAAGAAAACACCCTCTTCCAAGTTTGATAAATTACCAAATTGAAATAAAAATTAAATCTTCCCCAAACAGTTTTTCACTGTCTCAGAAACAAACCAATAAATTCAACACCCAAAACTCAAATTCTCTAGGACTGACTAACAGAAAAAAAAAAATTATAATACGGGCTATAGAGATTAATGGTTTGTTTGGAGTTTAAGTGGGATACAAAAGAAAGTTTGGCAGTATGAAAGAAAATGCAAAGAAAGAAATGATTTTTTTGTTTGGATAAATTAGAAGTGAGTGAGGAAAAAAATGAATAAAAAATCAATTTTTATTTTTTATATGATGAAAAATTAAAAAATAGAAAATTGACGTGTATAAAATGAAAATTATGTCTTTTATATAAAATCTAGTGTGTAATTTTAAGAAATTCTGTTTCCTTTTATATGTACGAAGGACTTACATAAACTGATTCATCATCGAATGATAATAACTTACCCATGAACTGATTTTCAACCTGGTGCGTTAACTTTATATTTGCATTTAAAAATAACTTGTTATTTGGATTTTTATGCTTTAAACACTTATGCTTTGTTTGGATTTTAAGTAGGGTGTGACGAAAGTTTTGTGAGAAAGAAAGTGGCTAGAAAAAAAAAGACTTTTTTATTAATTGTTTAGAATAATTGGAAATGAGTGAAAAGAAAACGAATGGAAAATAAAATTTTATTTTGTCATGTTCTGAAAAAGTAAAAAAGATAGAAAAATTGGCGTGTATAAAATGATAATTTGAAGATGAATCAATTTTTTAACCCTGTTGATTAACTTTATATTTGCATTCATAAATTACTTGTCATTTGGATTCTGTGTGCTAAACACTTATTGAATAATAATTTAGAGATTTTATTACTAATAAATGGTTGATAATTGTTTTAGTTATTAATGAATAATAAATATACATTTCATTTTTTTGTTTAGTTATTGGTCAATCTTTGATTTAATTATTTGGAATCAATTTCAGAACTAGTGTTTGAGAATTTTGTTAAAGGAGATTGATAAAAAGAAAAAAAAAACCGAAATACCAAAATGTGAAAAACATCAAGTCTAATAATGTGCCCATAACTTAGAATTTACTTGCCTAATCAAAAAACGGTACAAGTTCAGGGGCGGCGCAGGCTGAACTTTTCCCACCATTTTATGCCAATTTAGCGAGAAAAGAACTGGTGAACCAACGTGACATTTTCTTCTTCTTACAGGGTATCCAAACACGGTAAAAGTCATTGTTCAAATAAATTTCTTTCCACACATTTTTTTTCTTGTAGTTTTTTATTAAACCAAACACACTGTTGAATAATAATTTAGAGATTTTATTATTAATACGAGGTTGATAATTATTTCAGCATATCAATAAATTGATAGACATTGTTTAATTTTGGTCAACCTTGATTTAATTGTCTTGAATTAATTTCAGCACTAGGGTCTGGAAATTTAGTTAAAGCTGATTGACAAAAGAAAAAAAAAACAACGAAATACCACCATGCGAAAAACATCAAGTTTAATAATGTGCCCATTACTTGGCCAATTAAAAAGGCTGTACAAGTTCTAGGGCGATGCAAATGTTTTTTTTGACAGAAAAAGGCTATTTTACTAATTAAATCATCACGCTCACTTTTCTGACAAATTTTTTGAGAAAAAGAATTGGTGGACCCTCTTATGGTTTTCATTCTGCTTTCTTTCTTACAGTGGCATCCAAACACGGTAGATCACTTTTCAAGCCAATTTGGTTTTTCACACATTTTCTTTTTCATAGTTTTCTATCAAATCAAACACACTAGACTTGTTTCAGAAATAAGAATCCAAATAATAAGTTACTTATGAATGCAAATATAAGGTTAACGTACCGAATTAAAAATTAGTTCACAGATAAGTTATTATCATTCGTCCTCATACAGGTAAAAAGAAAAAAAAAACATAAGATCATAGAGTAGATTTTATATATAGGACATAATTGTCATTTTATATGCATCAATTTTTTTTTTTATCTTTTTACTTTTTATCACATAAAAAATAAAAATTTATTTTCAATTTATTTTCTTTCTGACTCATTTTTAATTTATTAAAACAACTAATAAGAAAATCACTTTCTTTCTTATCACTTTATTTCTCACAACTTTCCTTCACATCCCACTTAAAATCCAAACAAAGCAAAAGATCATGCAATCAGGGCCATTCTCATGCGGTTACTAGGTTACTTCCATACTAATCCAAGCATAAATTGTTTCCAGATTATAAAAAAAAAAAACAGAGAGATGGAAAAGAATCTTTTATATAATAATTTAGAATACAACTTTCACATTGTATACTTGTAGATCTACACATGTTTTTTTTTTCTTTTTTTTTTTTAATAAATTGTCACTTGTCAAAACTTACCAACTTCATTTTTCTGTTTAGTGTGCCACTGCATCCACTTTAACAAAATATGCTTACTTGATTTAGCATTGAAGCCCTTTATAATGCTATCACTTTTCTTTTCTTTTCTTTTCTTTTCTTTTTTTGTTTTTAATGTTGGGAGAAGAAATTACATAACAAAAATGAGAAGAAAATTTAGCCACCGTGAGAGAGGCTCATGCCTACAATGTCAGCTTGGAGCGGGATGTGTATTGCAGATGGATTCAAATCACCAAAGGAGCATCATCTGTAATTTTAGGATTTACCATGAAATCTACTTAACAATTTCTTTCTCTTAGCATTTGCTGCAACTTGCATTTCCAGGACAGTTTCAACAAGCGAATACATTTTTGCAGTGAGAGACTGATGAAAGTCCTAGTCCCAATTAGTTTTTATGATTTTGAGAAGCGCTAACATTGAATCCCTCAGAATTTGAGCTTGAGAATAAAAACTAATAACTAAAAAGAAGGTTTTCAAAAAAGCAAAATGAAAATAACGAGAGAATTTGAGCTTGAGACACATAATGAGAGAATGTGTGACAAAAAGTAAGAGGATGGAGTTATTTGTTTTTCAATAAAAATTTAAAAGCAAACGATCAAAATAATTACTATAGTGATTAAAAGATCATTTAGGCTTTTTTAAGAAAAAATTAGGAAAACATAAAAAATAGTTATAGAGTAATTATAACCAGTAAAAAAAATTTTTAGCAAAAAAGATCGTTTTTTCTAATTTTTTTTTAAATTAAGGTTTGAAATAATAATAAGTATATTTAGAATAATACTAAATATGTTTAAAGTTTAATTTTAAAAAAAGTTAAACTTTTTATTATTTTTTTAAACTAAACTCATTTTTATGTTTATTTTATAATTATTTCTTATGTTCTCTTAATAAGACTTTTTTTTTAATCTTTTTTAAAGTTAAACTAATTGATTGGAAGAGAGGAACAGTGCTCTGATTTAAGGAGAGTTTTCACCTTGACCAGTGCGTCTCATACAGCTGCAACGCTGGTTCGGGCTAATTTCAGTTAGAATTGGGCTAATTCTAGTTCAAATCGGGTTGGGTCTAAGTGGAACCAACTACATGGGCCCAATAAATTACCTCTCACTGATCATGGGGCCCGTGGTTACAACAACAAAAAAAAAAATTCTCTATAATCACTCATCATGGGCATTTTATTAGAACTTAAAAATTGTCCTCTGACAACCCTTGAAATTGCAGCATTTAACCTGCTAGCCACTTTGAGCTCAATCTATGAGCCCATTTATAATTGCAACAGTGCAATCATACGCGCAAATGAACTAGGAACAAGCCCAAGAAATCTATTTGATTTTGTTACAAAAACCTATTTCACTTTGTCATACATATAAAAGTGTACAAATTAAGGACACAACAATAGTTGAATCTGAAATTTGAATTCTAATTTCTCCCTTATCTTAACATCCACGAACGTTGAATTAGTGGCTCCAAAGTTTTTAACAAAAAAAAGTGTATGCTCAATTATATATTTGTAACTAATACTGGGTAAGAGCTGAAAAAAAAGGCACTTATTTTAAGATTTGAGTTGTTCAAAGTCAAAAACATTAGTACATGATAATTACTTTTGGCTTACTCTAATTTGGTACGCTGGACTTTGGTAGATATTCTGGCCTCAGTTGATATTTGGGTCTTTGGAAATGCAATCTCCAAGTTCTTTTGCGTAAAGGCATTGAAATATATACATTTTCCTAAAAGCTTCCAAGTGGTTTGGGACCAACCAAGGTTGCCGAACATTGCACAACATACGAAAATGGATGCATGTCCAAAATGTGGACTATCCATAGTTTTGAATTTCAGTTCAGTGGGTCAGTACTGATCCTTCCATTTCAGTATGTTTGACCAACTCCGTGCATATTTTTTCTTGTTCTCCTCACGCAAAGTTACATGTATGGCAGTTCATGCATTGCAGCATTGCATGTGCCAATTTTTTTTTTTCATCAGGTGGTCCATTTTGGACCGTTAACTATACAGTTATCATAGTTCAATTTATTTGTATAAAATCTTTGTCAACCTTCTTAATATTAAACACCAAAACTTCAAAGATAGAGATTTAAGTTTTTAATTAGTAAAATATTTTGGAAATACATTGCATATAAACTTTAGTTCGCACATGTTTTTATGTACTGACTGATGTTTATTTTGACAAATTAACCTCAAAGATTAGGTTAACTAGCAACACAAGTAGGTAAGCGATTACAATCTTACCACAGAATTACTCATTGGGCGGTGAGTGTGTGATTACTTGTTCATATTGGACTGGTTATTTAGATGGGTTATTTGATAGGCTTTACAAACTCGCCAAAATCCGATCTACAACCATACAAAACATTTTGGTTTTTTTGTTTATCCTTACTTTCTAGTGGTGCCTTTAATGCTTTGGAAGGTGATGGCATTTCAAACAAGTTGCTGAATTTTAATTATATTGAAAAGGAAATAGAAATTGTTAATAAAACTTTATGATTCGATCGGTGTTGACTTCTGTCTCCATCCAAGCATAGATCTTATAGGGGCACCACTTGTGGCTCATCTGTAATGAGTCTCGTTAAGAGGATATAAGAAATAGTCATAAGATAGTCATACGAATGAATTTAATTTCTAAAAAAATGATAAAAAAATTATTTTCTCAAAATTAAACCTATAAATGTACTTAATACTACTTTAAGTATACTTTATATTACTTTAAACCTTGATTTAAAGAAAATTAAAAAAAAATTGTTTTTGCTAAAAAGAATTTTCTATAGCCTATAAACACTCTATAACTTTTTTTTTTTCGTCTTGTTAGTTTTTCTCTCGTGTAATAATGCCCATTTCATAATATATTTATACTTAATGGTCCCATCAATGCTACATTGTCAAAATTTATAAGTATCGTTTAGGGATGGCATTTAGGTAGCTAGCTAGCTAGATAGAAAAACCTGAGAAGACACGAAAAATGTTTCTTTCAGTCAGTGCAAACTACAAAGTGACGAGGGATACAGCACGCACAATAAGGACCCAAGCTTAATGTCAAGACTAAAGAAGACAGAACACAACTCATGCAATTTGGAAACATGATATGGACTTGAAGAATGAAAGTGTGTGATGCAAAATGTGAAAAAGTCTCTCCGTGTAAGTGGATAGCAACATCAACACTCAACAATTTGGTTTATGACATGGACGACTTTGGATACTAAGTGGAATACTCAAGTTTATTTTGCCTTTTTTTTTTTTTTTCTTCTTCTGTTTTGATGGCGAAAAATCTTTCAGAAATCCACAAGAAAATTATAGGCATTGTCCCGACTCACACTTGTTTCATGTCTTCATTATTGGGGAGCGCCTCACCATATAACATATCATCCAAGTTCATTTGATGACGTGGGCAGTTATAGATTAATTAATTAGAAGTTTAAGAGTTTTTGGCAGATGCAAATTAGAATTTAATGAGAAAGCTCTCTCGAGATGGAGATGTGGGCTTGTTTTTTTCTTTCTTTTTTTTTTTGTGTTGAAGATATGAGAAAGCAGAGATAGTACTCCAACATTTTCATCAGAAAGTATTATGTCTATCATAAGAGCACTATATTAAACATAGGTTTAACTTCATTGAACACTCTGACAGCACTCATACTTGGGATTTCACGATAAGCACGTTCGATACTTATAACTTGATCATAGTATTTGGTGGTTGTGAGCTGTCCTCATGATGCATATGGCAGCAACTTGCTTGTTCCTGGAACATTACATCCAATTGGATCAACATGGTATGTGTTCTTTTTGTCAAAACAGTGGATCGGAAAACAAAAATTAATTGACAGTGGACTAGATATAATTTTTCTCCTGTGAGTCTCTTTTTTATTTGAAATTATCCAAAGACTGAGAAGTCATCATGGGGGGCATGAAAGGAGTGCCCATTGCATGTTTGCAACAATATAACGCAAGTTGCATGTCTTGACCTTTATTCTCATCAGAAATTGTGAAAAAATTAGCAACTTGCAGCAATCATTGGATTCTACAACCAACACAAAGGCAAAAAAAGGACAGAAAATAAACCAAATAATTTTCATGATCTTCTATTAGGAACGAAAGAGAGAGATTACATTACACATTAGGGGTTTTCTAATTTAACTCTTTTTTTTTATGAGAATAATTTACTTATAATCTTATAGTACTCATTCATTAATAAAGAATTTTAAACTCTCTTATGGGATCATATACATACACCATCCATACATCTCATGATTACTAATTACCTACCTTGATGAATTTTTTTTTGAATAGTCTTATGAAAAATCATTTCTTATAGTATATATTGGTAAATGAAGATATTTGTTGGCTTAATTACTAATTAAGCTATTTTTTTCCATAAAAAATAACATATATTTCATATTTTGTCAAGCGACACACTAGTTAGAGGCCATTCAAACTCAGTCACCAAACATTTGTACACTTTTAATTAAAAAAGGCATTAACTTAGTGTAAGAGGATGCTTTGACAATTCTAATATATTATATAAATGGGTGTGATTCATGAATCAGGACACAAATCCTAGGCAGATCTTAACAACAAAGAAAAAGGGTCACGAACGTGGATTTTTTAGGCAAATTAGGAAAGCAGCGGTACTTTAGCTAGGGAATGCAACGAAGAAAAGAAAAGGAGAGAGAAAGAGACATACAGGGAGAGAGATTTGAATTATTGGCAGAAGAGTAATATTAAGTAATTTAATATAGGTACCAATAAGTAGTTATATAATTTTATTCATAAGAATTTAACAGTATTTTTATGTTTATTTTTTAATAAATTTAATTATCTAATAACTTATATTACTTTGTAATTATTTTTAAAATGCTTCAGTGAAGTTATCAAAATTTTTCCTAAGCAAAATAGTTAGCATTTGAGTAAAGTGATGATAGCGTGCAAAACTCTTGATTAGAATGCGTAATTGTCTCGAACACCCCTTTTGTCACTATGCTTACAAAGAACCCGCAAACCATGTTTTAATCAATCCAAATTCTAATTCTTAAAATCAATTTCTAGCCTAACCCAAAATGGAAAAAAAAAAAAAAAAGAAAAAAAACCCACTTGCATAAACAAACCATGAGAAGAGTTTCTCTTTTTTTAAAGGACCAACTGAATTCCTCTGTTACTCGATCGAAAAGATGCCCTACATTAGTGATCAAATATCCAACGACCTTTTATTCTCCCCACATTCTGTACATACCACGTGCTACCAAACACAACACGCCCCATCATAAAGCTCTCAATCTCTCCCTCTCTCTCTCTCTCTCTCTCTCTCTCTCTCTCTCTCTCTCTCTCTCTCTCTCTAGCGCACATACTTTTTGAGGAGCCTACTTTTTGTCTCATCAACCATTGACCCAGGGTCTAACATTGATTTCGTTTCTACTTCTCCTGCCGAAGTAAAAGTGATACCTAATTGTTTGAATAATTTATGGTACAATGCTTTGTGATTTTCTAGAAGAATTTGAACCTTAGCCTGTATAAGTGCATTGCACATCGACAATAGCGAAAAACCGGCCATCTAGGACTAGGCAAAGTAATAATAGTTATAATAATAATAATAATAATAATAATGAGGATACAAAAGAAGTTCTATTGTTTTGTTTAAAGAATATAGAAAAGCAACATAAAGTAAATTGGGATGTAAAAGTTGGGTGGGTATGGCTGTTGGTAGTTTATTTTTGTCCAATCAGGTTGCTTAGGACAATCTCCTAATTATTGTACTATCCTTTTTATTTTTTTTTATTGATAATCAAAAGGGGAGAGGAGAGGACCACATGAATGGCATCCCATTTCTCATACATTATTAACCGGTGAGTGTTGGATGCTTTTGAGAAAAAACGAAGGTACATAGGTTAGTAATAGAAGATACGTAAAGCATAAAGAGAAAGATATATTAATAATATCATATAAAAAACCCAAATTTGGATTTGCTTAATCTTAACTACCTAAAAGATGTTGAGGATCAAAAACTTTTAACTTGCTTGAAGATTATTAACTAAAACTAAATCAAATTGAAATTAAAAATAAAAATGGTTTAATGCTGGAATGACAAAAAAAAAAAAAAAAAACATGTCTTGGATAGCGGCTGAGTAGGGAATTTCTGCAATAAAGGCAAACTTTTAAAAATTGAGGGAAAAATATTGATTGGGGCAAAATAAAAAATTTAGTGGAAACAAACATAAAAAATGACAACCAAATAAGGTCAAATTCTAGTTTCCAGTAGGGCAAAAACCCTGATCACCCTATTCTACTTGGTTCTGCCAGTAGTCATGGAACAACTCTATATATCAACTATTGATCAATTCAATCTAATTCTCTCTATAATGTAGAAATAATCAATATAATAATTTTTCCTTATTCTAAATGCAAGTCATTAATTAGAATATTTTCTCGAACATTTTTTATTGAACTATAAAATTCAAATTTTGCTGAAGTGATTCACGGGAGAAAAAGATACGCTTGAGAAGATTTTTACCTAAGGATGGTCATATGTGAAGGGAGCACATGCATACCCATGTGTGGACATATGTTGTTGACTGATATTTTTGCAGAGTGGCTTTACTACTCTTGCTTGCCACACACAAACAATGTTCAGTTTTGATACGAATATACATGATACTTTCTGATCATTAATTAATTGAAGAGTCTACACACGGACCTTTGATTTTTCTTTTTAATTTATCAAGGACACTTGATTGTAATATATAACTGTAATTGTGTTATCAACAGAAATTTAAAATGGTATTTGTTTCTTATAAATGTTATCAATTTTGTTATAAAAATTATCTGTGTTTCATTTATGACACATATCAGAATCCCAAAAATAGGGAGATAAACAATTTTGCTATATTTCAACAGCAATTTCACAACAGAAACGCAAATAACGTTGTAACAAAGCACAACCTAGGTTGGTGCTAATTAGCTATACAACCAAAAACAAGCAAACACAAGCCAACCAAAACATAAGCAGAAGCCAAAAATATCCAGTCGCGCCATTAACCCCCTATCCCCTCCCCTCACAATCACAACCACTAACATTCCGTAATACCTTCCTCCCCCCACCAATCATGTTGAAAATCAAGAACACAATTCCTCCTCCCTCATTACTTGCAATCAGAATTGCCAGATTAATATTCGCAAAAAAAAATAATAATAATAAATAAATCTGTAACAACATATTAATTATGGTCATTAATGCTGTTGCATTAATTTCATGCATTTATCTGCATCGCACGCTATCTCATGCAGCCCACCACAACTGCCATTTAAACTACTTATGGTCCCATTGTAACTGTCCAATTCTCAATCTTAAATTCGGATTTCAACATATTCCGGTATATAAGTCGGCAACATAGATAACATCAAAATAACATTTAATATATATATATATATATATATATATATATATATATATATATATATATATATATATAACAATCTACTTATTTAGGCTAAATTATTAATTTTTTATAACTGGGTTTTGAAATTTTTAATTCAGAAGAGTTTTAATTTCACAACGTAAACACTTTACTCACATAGCAGGTCAATAGCTTTCAATTTTGATATGTGATGAATTCGGACTGCTGACTTCTGTGTGCTATACTTTGATGGTGACGAGGTCCATTTTCTTATGTTTGTGTATATATATATATATATAGTACCTAATTGATTAGAATGTCAGCCTTTAAACTAATAAAGCAATTCGATCATGGTTAAGAACCCATGTTATGAAGAGTTGAAACTCACCACCAAACATGTGATTTTCACTACTTATCGACAAAAAAGAAAATAAAAGGAAAGAAAAGAAAAGCATGTGATTTTCCAAAGGAGGATCATGGACCCTGCCTGCCTAAATCTTTGACCTGACTTATTTGGTATATTTTATCATTACAGGAATGACTTAATTTTTTTTTCAAAAAAAAAAAGAGTAATGTTGGAGTACTAATTAAGATTTTTCATTAAAATTTTTACTAACTGATAATATCACATGATTCGATCTCGTGCATGCAGACTTTGTTTGTCAACTTCCCTATTACTGAAATACATTGCTATAGTTAAACAATCCAAAACGTGGACACATACATGCCAAGATTAAAGTGCTTGATTAGGAGATTGTAACATATATATATATATATTTTTATATATATAGTTACAAAGGAAGCCAGAAGATCAGAAAATGAGAATACAGTTACTAAGACTCGAACACAAAGCCAAACAGTTTATACAGAGCATCCCAACTAGAAGCACGAGACAACATATATATTATTTCATATCAGTGTCGAATTCTAAGTCTTTATGTCACTAATTAAACTTTTATATATGACGCATATACAAGGGTTAAAAATAATATATTTGTGCAGAATCCAATGCCACTCTTTTTATTCTTTTTTTTTTTTTTTTGAGAATGCCACTTTTCTTATTCTATGAATTGCTGATTGTCCCAATAATTAATTAGCAGCACTGTTACTTTTGCTGACTTGAGATATGATAATTACTAAGATGTTTATTTGTTAGCAAAAGATGTAACTTTCTTCATAGAACTGTTGTTTCTTTGCTTTGTAGGATTTAAATTTCCTAAATATATGCATTTGAAAATTGGAGTCAACAAAGTTATACCCAGGTCATCACATGTATGATGATCTATAAAGTCTCCGCAGTTTTGCCATAATTAGATTTAGTGCCCAATAATCCTTGGAAGATTGTGCAGCACATCATGTGCCAACGGCTATCAATGATTGTTATTAAGAATCTTCATAATGGTCGTTATTATGACCATGTGCAGGCAGCTGCTGCTGCTAACAGGAATAACTAACTTTGGAAAGCCAATCTCTGTATCGAATCGGCATGTTCATTGTTTAAGTAACCCGCAACTGTTAATTATAAATACTTGACTCATGTGAACAGATTATGATCATGATTGTGGAAAAGAGCAAAATTCTTGTTGTATGATTGGGAACATGCATGGTAAGTAGAAAAAAGATCTTGGGGTTGATAATTAATCATGTGCCTCTTCTGTTTTAGTGCGGATCCTAAGCATGAGCTATATCCGTCCCAAAGTTCATTTTGTCATAAATAATTCATTGTGCTTATTATAACACATATCAATGACTTATCTCGGGCAGTAATTACCTGAATCAACGATGAGTGTGACTGAGAGAGAGAAAGAGAGAGAGAGAGAGAGATCAAAAGTACTGACCAAAATCCTTATTTCCCCATTGTTAGGGATGACTGCATGAGGTTCAAATAGACCTGAGTCGAAAACATCACAGAGTTTAGAGGATCAAGACATCACAGAGTTTGCACTCAAATAAAATTGTTTTGGTGTTAATAAGAATGGTCTCAGTCAAATAAAAAGAGAGAAGGACGAGACACTGGCAGAGGTTCGAATCTTATCAGTGGGCACGAAACTCGGCTTGAGCAAACCCCAGCTCTCAAAGTAAAATAAAATGAACCCTATTTGTTGACTAAGTGGGCCAGCATTTGCGTTTGAATTCAATATGTGGGTCTAACTGCCTAGTCTATAATGTTCATAATAGGTGCAATTCTTCAATTTAAGCTACAATGAAAGTTCAATGAAATAAATAAAATTTCTCCTCTACCAAAAGTGATAGGCATTAGATCTTAACACTAGTATTCGACCAAAATTATGAGTTTGCTCAAGTTTATAATGTAATAACAAGGGTTTGGTTATAACATCATATATGCTATAACAATAATGTTAGAGCCAAGGCTATGAGTTTAATTCCTTACAAAGTAAGTCACAGGTCGAAGAGACCACTTGATAGGTCTAATCCAATCATAGAGTTTCCTGCTCATACCATAATGGCTACCACATTTGTTCTAAGAGACCCTTATAATTGGCTTCATGTTTTAGTCCTATGATTTTTGGATTCACAATTTAAAAACAAGCCATATGGGTATGGAAATTATATGTTGTCATTATTGGTTCCAAGTAAAACTCCAATTGCGACGTTGTCTTGTGGTACATTTGTCCCCCCACCACCCCCCCCCCCCCCCCCACCCAAAAAAATCTGTGAAGCCACTTGATGCATTATTGTTTGTTTTCGCTGCTATCCCATAAGCTGTGAGTGTCACTCCTTTTCACAAGTGGATAGCAGACTGACGTCCTTTTTACTTTATGTTCCGTTCTTTCAATTTTTTTTTTTTCAACTAACTTGACATTACAACAATAAACAAATTAAGATCCCGTACAATAGCATTTTGCACAAGATAAACTCAAGAGATAAGAAATTATTTTCCAAAATGGCGAAGAAACATATAAATGGGAGCATTTTGCATCTTCTTCTGCAAGTTCATTTACATCTTCAAATAGATGGTACGGTGCAAGCAAAGACGGACCAGCCAAGCCCTAGTATTTGTTTCTTAAGATTATCAATAGGCTATAATTCTATTAGTACTAGAAGGTTTAAGTTTTCGAGACAAAGTCTTAGTCAAAACTAATTAACAAAAGAAAATTGATTTGGGATTCTTAGGTCAAGTGTCCGTCTTGTATAACAGATTTCTAATTCAAGTGTTGGTTATTGTTCACGATCAAGCTAGCACCAGATTGGATGGACAAAAAAAGCGCACGTACAGGCGTGACATGCATTCACACATTTTACAAAAAGTTGGCGCCAGAGGACTTTGAATAACTTGACCCAAGATAGAGCAAAAATTGTCTGGTCCACGGGCACAGGAGCCAGCGAATGTCAGCCATGTTTTGCCCTATATAATGTGCTGGACTGCTGGCTTATGCGCTTGCAGAGCCAGCACAATAGTAGTTTTATTGGTTCATGGGTCATGGTAACAATGCTGCATACTCTTTATTTGATCGAGCACTTTTTTGAATATGGGTATGTATCGGTTCTCCAAAGGAACCCAAATAGCAAAATTCACATACATAGCATGGCCTCCCGTGGCTGCCGCTTAAAGCCATGAGGAAACAAAGAGGCCTATAGCTGCAAATTTAACCAATTATACTGTAAACGAGTCATTCAGACAAAAAGACGAAGTCGTTGGATGAAAGATAAGAAAATATCCCGTATTAAATTCTAACATTTCTGGTTACGTGCAAGTCCTCAAATAAAAACTGAACACAACGCAATTTGAACTTATAAACTCTTGATAACAAAAACTGTAATACCATGTCAAGAAATTACTAAAACTAAATGCTTAGACATTTGGATGAAGCACAAAAATGATCACACAAACCAAAAAGAAAAAAAATATGATCACATATTAAATTCTGACATATACAATAGTCAACAGCAAGGCGGATAGTACTGATACATGACAACCAAAGTCTCCTTCCCCCAATTTTCCTCCATGTGAAAAGTTTATACCAATGTTCTAGATAGTGTTCCACAGTGATTGCAATCGCTTTTCATTTGCAATCAGATTGCAATTAAAAATTTGTTTTGCAGTTTGGGGCTGTTGTCATACTTTAACTGCCTTGATGTCATTCAACTTTGGCTTCTTTTTTTATTTACAACTTCGGTGATCGGCGGGCAGCATTTTAGAGAAGAATTAGAATATTTATGCAATCGTCACCACGTCATTTAATTTATAAAAAGATTTAAATCATTCACAGAATAGAACAAATTATTGGCCAACAAGGCAATCTTTATAGCTATCATTGATTGCCACAAAAATGCGTGGCACTGTTGTAGCCTTAATAATCCACCTATTATGGGGACATGTACAAACTTGTGTTATTTTATGAACGCAGATTTTTGACACGACAATGACAACAAAAAAGTATAATCAGAATTGTTGGTCGCACGGAGATAGGATTTCAAATGTGCAATCAGAAGATCATTATTGCACTTTTTGTAGGTTTATGTTATTATAGCTTACCATTTCTCTTTTTATAATTGATAGACAAACATCAGATCAATCATGTATTTTTTTTTTTTAATGTCCTCTCTATATGTATTTTTCAAATAAATACATCATATAAACGAATATTTATGAAAACGACATCCGCCCTGCTTGCAGCGGCACTCACTATATGCTGGAAGTTGCATACATGTGCAGCAAAGAATTACTAGCACTAATGTACAATCTTTACAACCAAAAGGTCTTAATGATGATGAAAAATCATTCACCGTTAAAAGTTAATTAATGTATCTTCTTCGGCGAGACACAATTCAATTCATATACTAATTTAATTTTAGCCTGATTTAAAAACCTTGCAAAAGACAGACACTTTCATATAGTTGGCCAAATTATGTTATAATATATTATGGGATGAGGATAACGCAGCTTGAATTCGTGATTACGCCATAATAGTAAATTGAGAAATCATTCAATCTCGTCCTATAAGTTTTTTTTTTTTTTGATGAATCGATATAAGTAATTTCATTAAAGAAAAACAAGATTACAAAAAAAAAAGGGGCTGAAAGTAACCAATTGACAACGAAAGAAAATTACAAAAATACAAAAATAAAATTCTCACATCTAAACTATAAGGTTTGAACGCCTAGAAATTATCATTTTAGTTAGAGTATCAACAATAAAATTAGCTATCAATATCAATAAACTTACAATCTAATAGAGAATAAAGATATTTTTTAATCATGATAAAAGCACTTCTCAATCTGTAAAGTCTCAACAATTCATCATTTATCCAAGAAATAGTATTAGACGAATCAGATTTGATGATCAAACTACAATACTTGAAGTCTGAATGTGATGCAACAAGCTCCACGGCTTTAGGTTTAAACTTGAATATCTGAAAAAGGTACTAAAGGGAAAGAAGATGTGCACTAGTTGGGTGTCCACGATTACATTGTCACTCGAGCTTGAAGTTTTCTAGTACATTGGCATGTGGTTCTGTCTGGAATGTCTTCAAGAATGATCCAACGGCTTTCAACGAAAACAGCATCTTTGACTAATCATTTTATATTTTAATGGACAATGAAAAAAAAAAAAAAAAAAACCTAACATAAATTCGGTATTTGATGCTTTTTTGTGTCATCCATGACATTAAGGCATCATAAATTAATCAAATCATTCTCTCTCCCCCCCTCTCTCTGTTTTTTTATTTTTTTTAACTTTGAGTCATGCAGTAGAGGATAATTCTCTCTATCCCTTAAAGTTCTCAACCTTTCTGACCTTTTAAACGACCAACCAATTCAAACCTAATTATAGAGGTATTTCATTAGAGACATGTTAATCAAACAATAATTGAGCATATGAAACTTTTTTTTTTGACAAAAAAAAGTTGCAAATAAATCTTATGATTATTGGATATTCCAACCTTTTCCTATCACTGACTCAAATAAAGGAGAGCTATAGATAGAAAAGAGAAGCTGATGATTTGTTTAGGAGAAATAAGAGATTTGCTTGCAAGAAATGACAACCAGAACAGATATGCAATATTGTTTAAAATTGGGGGAACCAACTTTCATTTGCCTCCCAGTAGAGGAGAACCAAAGATATTTACAGAAAGAGCACTTAAACTTATAAAAAGTTTAAGAGCGGTTGTAACTTTTATACTACAATATTTTACCAATGAGCTCTAGTTCCTTAATACTAAAGTCGTTTTCAAAGAGTAAAGATCTTGATTTTGAGTAGCACTGACAACTAATGAAGAAGATGCAAGAGATACATATTTTGTCCGCATTTAGGGGTACAGACAAGCAATTTTGCAGAATAAAAGATTGGTAGAAAAAGGGATTTAGTATTAACACAGATATGAAACAGCACTAATATATGTTTCAATTTTTTGTCCTGATTGGTATTCTAAATGCAATAAGATTAATTTTTTAATAGAAATTAAAAACCGTTAATTTTGTATTATAAATATTATTAATTTTATTATAAAAATTATTAATCTTATTTAATTCAGAATACTGATCTTATATCAAACATCAGTACACAAATATTTTCTCTATGTGAAAATTAGAGTTTTGTGGTAGTATTGGTCGATCTTTTATATTGGTCCCTTGCGTACAGGTTACCACCTCAAGGTAATAACATTGATGACAATCAATTACTAGACATTCCCAATTCTCCACTCAAGATAATTACCCCTTTTGGCTTGTAGATTCGGAAGCTTGAATGAAGGGACTCTCACTTGGCATCACTTTTGTGTCCTTCATTATACGGTGGCCCTCAGACAGAGTCTTCGATGGGTCTGTTGTGTTCGTCCAGGACCGTAGCCATGCACTATATCGCAGCCATAGGCCACTACAATCCAAAATTGGGGGCAGTTTCTTAGCGCTGAAGCCACTAATCGAGTCGCATATGTCTTTCATTTTAGGAGGCTATTGAATTCCATCCTTCCCCACCCCCCCCCCCTCCTCTTTTTTTTGTTTTTGAGTAGATGGGCTAATGGGGGCCCCCATTATTTGGTTGCATGTAAAGATCGAAATATTAATGTCATATTTAGTGATGATATCAAAATGGATATAAAACCGGTATTGATATGGATATGATAGGTAACATATGTTGAGATATGTACAACAAAATTATAATTAATATTTCACAAGATAAACTAAATTAAATAAAGTTAGTTATGTTCCAAAAGACACGTATAAACTATATAATACTAATGAACTCAATCTCACTAGTATTAGAGTTATTTTTATCACTAAATATTTGAAGTTTGAATTGCAGTTAAAATTAATTAAATTAAAATAGTTAACCATATGCAAATTAAGAGAGGAACAAATAATGGGTGTTGGGAATATGCTTTTTTTAGGAGAGAAGGCCACGCCTACACGGTGGAGTCTCATTGCTGGTTGGATCATATGTGCATGTGTCCATGAGGGCGGCCCCGCACGGGTGCGGGGTGATGGAGGGCGGTTGAACGTGTGGGGCAATTTATGTTGACCAAGGTGTAGAATTTCGCGGTCGAAAGGGGTGTAGAATGCGGCCACGTGGGTTGCGTCGCCCCTCCGTCCCATGAAGAGGTTAAAACGCGGAGACAGAAAAAACCAAATCTACCAATAACAAAGGAAATAGTGGATCATACACTTTTTTAAATATATATATATATAAGAGTAATATTTAAGTAATAATAAAATATTATTATTTATTAAATTATTAAAATTAAAAAAAAATTATTAAATATTATTGAATAAATTACATAATTATTTAATTAATTTATTTTACTTAAGATTAAAGTTATATTATAATGAAGTTTTGAACTCTAAACCTTTAAATGAATTTTGTATCAATTAAGTTATAACTCTTAGTTAGTTGATCATAGGATTATTTGCATTGTTTACACAAAAATCTTCTCTTTCTTTCCTCTTTTGCCTTTATGTGCCCATAAGGGTGTGTCTGACTCTAATTCTAATTCCTATTGGTCCCTAATTTCCACTCCTCCACCAATTGATGTTCTCCAAAATAAAATGGGATAAAATACCCATTTTCCCCCTCTCTCTCTCGCACACGCACATCAAAGCATTGTCTTTGGGTGCCCCACGAGGACACATAACCCCTTGCTATGTAATAGACTTTGAAGTTTCCAAATGTATTTTGGGCCTTTTGTAATGTCAATCCCCACAAGTGCCTTTTCATGTATCTACCACGTGGTCTTCTCTTAGATGTTTGAGGTGGACCTCCATACAAAAAAACCCTCCGCCCTCGCCAGCCCCATCTCCCCAAACACCCCCCCCCCCAAACCAAAAAAAAAAACTCTATTTATACCCCATTTCCTCTCCATTTTTTTACCCAAAAACCATCTCTCTCTCTCTCTCACGCTCACACTCCCACTCTCTCTCTCTTCATTCTATTCTCAAGAAAACAGCATTCAAAGGACCAAACTTCGAGCTTCTTCAAATCTCCTACAACAACACAACTATGGCAGCTTCAAGTAGAGCTCCTCCCAATTCAAGTAGTTGGGCCAGGACCCAAAGTTCACACCCTCTTTCCTCCTCTACTTCACTAATGGAATTGGGCTCTTTGAGATTAATCAAGTTAAAGCCCAACAGTAAAAAAGCTTACATTCACTGCGCTCTACAAACACCATCACTTCTTCAATGCCCAAAAAAGCCTTACGAAACAGTAATTCCTGATGAAGAAAACTACTCCTCCTCGGTAACAGCAAAACCGAGAACAAGCCTTCACCACCGCTGCCACCACCACAACCAGCAGCGGCAAAAGTGGAATCTTTTACAAAGAGTGGCAGCAGTGGCCTTGGACATGGCTGAAGGCGCGTTGGTCTCACGCGAGCGCCAGCACCCACTTCCCAAAACCGCCGACCCACTTGTCCAAATCGCCGGAAACTTCGCCCCAGTGCCAGAACAGTCCGTCCGGGACGCACTTCCGGTCGACGGAACCATCCCTGATTGTATTAATGGCGTCTATTGCAGAAACGGCGCCAACCCGCTGTTCGAGCCCGTCGCCGGCCATCACTTCTTCGACGGAGATGGCATGGTCCACGCCGTGACAATCGAGAACGGCAAGGCTAGCTACGCTTGCCGGTTCACCGAGACTGAAAGGCTAAAGCAAGAAAGAATCTTGGGTCGGCCAGTGTTTCCTAAAGCAATTGGTGAGCTCCATGGCCATTCTGGGATAGCAAGATTGCTCCTTTTCTATGCTAGAGGATTGTGCGGGCTGCTTGATCACACTCAAGGCACCGGAGTGGCCAACGCCGGCCTAGTCTACTTCAATGACCGGCTTCTCGCTATGTCTGAAGATGATCTTCCATACCATGTTCGTATCACCCCTTCCGGTGACCTCCAAACCGTTGAAAGATACAATTTCACTGGCCAACTCAAGCACACAATGATTGCTCACCCAAAGATTGATTCCGTTTCCAAGGAGCTTTTCGCTCTTAGTTACAATGTTGTCCAGAAGCCTTACCTCAAGTATTTCCGGTTCCTACCCAATGGGGAGAAATTGCCCGACGTCGATATTCCTCTGCCAGTGCCGACCATGATGCACGATTTCGCAATCACCGAGAATTTCGTGGTGATCCCAGATCAACAAGTTGTGTTCAAGCTTCAGGAAATGATAACAGGAGGCTCTCCTGTTATCTATGACAAGAACAAGAAGTCCCGGTTCGGGATTCTTGCAAAGAATGCTCGTGATGCAAAAGACATTTTCTGGGTCGAATCGCCGGACACCTTCTGCTTCCACTTGTGGAACGCGTGGGAAGAGCCGGAATCCGACGAGGTGGTGGTGATTGGATCCTGCATGACCCCCCCGGATTCCATTTTCAACGAATGCGACGAGAGCTTAAAGAGTGTGCTGTCAGAAATCAGGCTTAATTTGAAGACAGGTAAGTCCACTCGCCGTCCTATAATCAAAAACTCAAATGATCAAGTAAACTTGGAGGCCGGAATGGTGAACAGAAACCGGCTAGGTAGAAAGACCCAATATGCTTATCTGGCCATTGCAGAGCCGTGGCCTAAAGTTTCAGGCTTTGCCAAAGTGGACCTGTTCACAGGAGAAGTAAAGAAATACACATATGGGGACAGAAGATTTGGTGGGGAGCCATTTTTCTTGCCAAGGGATCCAAATTGTTGCGAAGAGGCTGAAGATGATGGCTACATTCTTGCTTTTGTTCATGACGAGAAGACGTGGAAATCAGAGCTCCAAATTGTGAACGCCATAAATTTACAGTTGGAGGCCTCTGTCAAGTTACCTTCAAGGGTGCCATATGGTTTTCATGGCACTTTTATTGACTCAAAGGCCTTGGCAAATCAAGCATAGCGACAATGGGATTTGGGATTGCTTGGGATATGGGGTTTTTTTTTTTTTTTGTTACTTAACTTAGTTTAGTTGTGAAAAATTATATCAACAAAAAAAAAAAAAAAGAAAGCAGGAGATTTTACCAGAGGGATTGCTCTATAGAGCTTGGACAGGTCCCCGGAATCTCCTGAACATATTATAAAAAACTATAGCAGCACCCTTTTTTGTTTTGTTTTTCGGTTCTTTGTTTGATTTTAATTGAGTTGAGGAAGCAGCTTGTAGCTATTGGACAGGAGTTAGATTTTAGCTCAGCTGCTTCCTGTTTCTTTCTTTTCTTTTCTTTGCTTTTTCTCTTTTGTTTGTTTGTTTGTTTTTTTTTTTTTTTTTTTGGGGTGGGGGGGTTTACTTTTGTGATATGTGTGAAGAAGAGTTGGTTTTCTCTCTTCCACTTGTAGATAATAATTATTTACAGTGTTACATTTAAATTTCTTGTTGCCTTGCCTTGCCAAATCTACATTGCTCGTCTTTCAGTTTTATTGTCTCTTATAATGTCCCAATTCTTAGCTTAGCAACTATCTTATTCATCTTGCCGTTCCAAAAAAAAAAATGATCTTATTCATCTCTCTCTCTCTCTCTCTCTCTCTCTCTGTGGGAGAATTACAAATATGGTTATCCAATAAGTACAATGTCTAAAATAATCGGGACAAACTTAACTTTATACTTGAATAAATACTAGGGGCCAATCCGATCAAAACAAATTTGGGGGTCTAAAGCAACAAAAATTAAAAAAAAAAAGAAAAAAGATACAGGGCCCTAAGTTCTCTTAAGATTTTTGTTTTAAATATGCACCAAAAACAAAAGATTTTTGTTTCAAATAACAGACATGTAACATCATCAATCTATAATTTTGATGGTCTATATAGATTTTTGTGGGTTAAACTTTTGAATGTATGTAACAAGTGATTGTTGTACAACCTTAGTCATTTCAAAAATCTTTGTAAAGGATATTAGTGTCTCTAACAAGTATTCTTAATTAGCACAAAGCTCCATACATGGTTTAAAAGCAAATATTTCTTGTATAGTTCAATGATTAAAAAGATTCAAATATGTGTAAAAGATCATAAGTTTGAATCTTTTTAAAATTAAGTGGTGAGATTAAACTTACGATTTACTGCCTGACACATGAAATACTGTAACTATTCAGCCGCTTCACATTACTCTTAACACGGAGTTATAATACTCTTTGACAGGATTTTGAAACAACACTCTAATTTTTTATTTTTATTAAAAAAAAATTCTTTATTAGCACCAGACCATTATTAACTGTACTGTAGTAGTTAGAAATCTTTATTCATACTATAGAGGCATAAATTTGAATTTTAAAAAAAGATATTTGAGAAGAATAATATATCTTTGATCTCTCTAAGATTGGCGATTGGTCTGTATCTCTTGCTAAGTAATAAAAGATTTTCTCTTTTATGATTTAGGATAACAGTCTAACAGTCCTTACAAAATGTATCAAATACAATCTCTTTTTTGATGAAACTGCCAACTTGATAATCGGATGCCAACTTGGTAAAATAGACATACCGCCAATATTTGTAAGGATATGGGCGGTGCTTGGATGATGTTGTTCTATCGCTTTCGGTTTGCAACTCGAGCATTTAATTTGCATCTTTTTAGAAAGGAAATTTAACTCCCATTTTTAGAGTCTACGTGTTGGTTAATCCAGTCAACACATTTCAACCCATCAAAGTTATTTATATTTAGGATCCGTCGAATCTTGTCACGGGCCTACATGACAAAAATTAAATTTTGTAACTATTCTTAATATCTATACATGTCAACGTTACGATTAAATGATCATACTTCATTACCATCCAAACGTCTTAATAACTTTTCTTGTCACTCTACGACATAATCAACCAGCCAATCCTAAATCGAAACGTTAGAGCATTAAAGCGAAAAAGCTAAAAAGAAAAAAAAATTTGTTGGGAAGTATGATTGCAAAGCACAATAATCTCCATATCAATTGGTTCGATCTTTGTTAAGGACACTCCCATAAGAAAGTTCTCAGATATTTAATTCAGTACAAAGAAATGAGTTACTTAAATTGATAATTCAATGACAAATCAATACAGCATTTTTAGTGTTGACTTGGATTCAAATCTCATCATCGGCATTTTTCTCACGATGTGAGTGGAAGTTGTATAGCGCAGTATTTGATTTAATGTTCGTTAATACTGAAGTCGAACTTAGGCAAGACCTACTCGGCCCCATCAGTGATTAGGTGATGAGTTCTTCCTACGAAAGAGTTGAATGAAAATGTAATGAGTGACTCTTAATTTCGATCTGTACATATAATAACTTACATATCAACGAGATATTTTTTTTTGTCGTTCCAAAAAAAAAAACAAAGCAAAGGAATGCGCTCTCATTTGGATAAAAATTTAATAGTGGTTGACATATTAGAACGATAAATTCTTAAACTTTAAATTTGGTAGTTGCTAAATTATATTTGATAATTGATACAAAGAGTAACCTAAGTACTCTTATTGTAGAAATTAAAAGGATGAAGCACAATAATTTCATATTACTTGAGGTGGTATCTTGATTAATCAACTGGTGTACTTTATTTACTCGTAGTTGGAGTTCGAATCCCAACAAAAGTAACTGTGGAACTTTAACTCTTAAAACCATCCAATTTAGTCGTGAGCTTGTGTGCTGTTGATTTTACGCTCGATAATTTTCGTAATCAGTTTGAGAGAATTACGCTTGGTCCTAATATTACTCAGGCAGTGAGTCTCCTCTTATGAGTGAGATTGAATGGATATACAACGGTTAAAAACTCAACTCAACCTGCACCTGATAATCGATATATTCGTCATAAATGTTTTTTTGTTTAGTCAAAAAAAAAAAAAGCACAATAATTTCAAGGAACCCTACTGTATCAATTTTCGAAGCATAGATCATACGACGACCACTTTATCAAAATTTTATTTATGCATATAATTTCTATTATATTGACAATTTTGAAAAACTGTTAATTCTATGTGCATCTTATTGGGCAAATAAAGTAAGTGGGAGTTCCAAATATGAGGATTATGCTACTAATTTAGAATTTGTGAAAAGGGTTCTCCAAATAATAATAATAATAATAAGAATAATAACTATTTGAGTTCCTTCCAACTGTTTACTTCACTGGTCATTCCCACGGTGTGTGGGTTGGAACAAATTTGGGGCTGGTTTTTCAAATTTCCTCGGGATTTTTTTTGATCGACTTTTGACCTGATTCTACTAAAGTAATTGTCTAAGTAAGTAATAACAGAGCCGAGCTCAAAAAAAAAAAAAAAAACTAATAACAGAGCCATAGATAAAATCATAATAAATTATTTATTTTCATCATCATTTTAAGAAAATCAAGACGAAAGTCAAAAAGAAAAATTAAAAATTTACCACAATTTCATTATTTATTAATATTTATTATTTTATTTTGCTTAGGTGTAAAATGTAAAAGTAGGGATTGTCTATTGTCTTGTTAGAGTAGGTAAGGATCGTTACATTGAATTATTAGAACATACAATTTAAACCCAACAAACGCTATTAAATTAATTTTATAATTGTATGAAAGTGAACGTATATTGAACCCTACAAAACATTTCAACAAAAATTTAAACTCTTGACTAGATAACACGAACAAATTTTCGAACCATTACATCATGTGCTAGTATTCATTACTTTATTGCCAATGATCACAATAATGAAATTGAGACAAAAATTCACAATGGAGTAAGATTATTTACCGTCCGAAATTTAATACATCAGTGGACAAAATGCTTGACGTGAGAAGTCACCGTCATTTTTTTTTTTTTGCACATTTTTTATATGTCTTTTATATGTTAACTTTCATGATATTAAATATCATAAATAAAACAAAAAAAATTACAAAAGCTTATGATATACAATGAATTTATAACAATGTACCGAAAAAAAAAAAAAACTCTATCAGCTCAAAGCCACCCCACCCTTAATTTTTTTATCAATTAAAAAATTTATTAGATCATAAACTATATAATAAAAATTATTTTTTTTCTATAAATCTCTTTCCTCTCACTTTAAAATTTAAATTTAAAATTATTAAAATAAAATTTTAAACTCTAATAACATTCTTCTATTCAAGTTCTTCTAGAAAAAGGGCATGCAGGCGCTAACCCACCCACCCATGGTTAGGGAGATTCCGACCAATCAAAATCCAGTCAAACTGTCAAACCCTTCGAATGCCCTATGTCGGTTATGAGAAAGGTCCCCTGGATTTTATGACTGCCGACAACGTGCTCAATTTGCGAACGTCACCGGCACGAACCAAAATATTAAACCAATAAAATTTTAAAAATTTTCAGCGGGATAAAACCGCCACGTCGTTATTTGTTTTTTTTTGTTTTTTTGTCTGGGCCACGTCGTTACATGTTCGTCTCTGAAACTAACAGCTCTATTTTTCCATAATTTTGTTAAGCAAAACATCTATTAACAAAATGAACTTTTTTTTTTTTCCTTTTTGGTGAACAAGAATGTCAAGTAAAACTACGTTTACAATTCCATAAAAAAATTTACATTTTTATACTATACACTCAGTTGGTCTATATTATTAAAATTATGAGAAAAAAAGTACTCTATAATATCTAATAGTAGAATTGTACCTGTCCCACATTGAAATTCAATATCTTTCACAACTACATATTTAAATATATGCTTAATACTATTAAATGTTTTGATGGAAATTCAAATTCATCAACTACAAAGTTTATTTTGTGTTTTTTTTTCATTTTTGTAGTTTTTTTTTTTGAATTTTGACATTTCTATAGGAGCTATAATTTAGGTAATTAATCCATTTTTATAATTCAATTGTAGCTAGAACAAAGAAAGAGAGGTAACTGTTAATAAGATGTAAATAACACAGAAATTAGTTTGTCACATTTTTTTGTGAATAAAATAAAAAATAATGATATTTTATAATTTCATTAAAAAAATTATATTAATTATACAATAAGATAAAACACTACGTCAAATTCACGAATGAATAAATTGTTATTTATTGTTGTAATTAACAATACAAAAAAAGGGAGGTGGTCATAGACCAAATAATTTTTAGACTCATTTTTAGTATAACAAAAAATATATTTTATACAATTATATTAATAAAAGATAATAAAAAAATATTATTATTTTTTTATTTATATCTTTTAGATTTAATTATATAAAAAATATATTTTATTACATAAATTAAATAATATTTAGATGTTATATAACGGCCTAACCACTTACGTGTAGTCACTTTAATCGAATCCTTAACAATAAGGCCGCCGTCATTAATTACGCGACATTAACAAGACAGATACTGATGAGAAGGCAGTCAAATCGTACAACTTCCATTGGAAAACAGGTGGCCGTTAAAGAAACGTTGCCTGCTGCCGCCGCACCGATGACCACCGTCAATTGCATCAATAATTAGCAGTTTCGTTTGTCATCAGCTACCCAAGTACCCCTGCTAATGCCCACCCCCCACCACCACCACCACAAGTCAAAATCATTTCATAATGCTATCTTGAATTTATAACTTTAACATTATATTTGAACAGAGAAAAAGTAAATAAAAAAATAAATAAATAATAGTGTAATAATAATAATATTATGATTGATAAAAAATAATAATTAAAAAATTATAAAAAAGAATATAAATAATAATTTGTGAAAGAAATAATAAAAAATAATTTTTTAATTTGATAGAAAATAAATAAAAAAAATAAATAGAAAATATTTTCTTTTTATTTTCTTTTCTTTTTTTACCGAAAAATTACCAAACAGAGCTTAAAAGCAAAAATAAAACATCAAAACATTGGAGTCTTCTCTAATTCAAGTTGGAGCCTGAATCAGTTTCAAATAATTAAGACAAAAAGGAAATATAAGAGAAAAAAAAAAACTAGTTAAAAGTCTCAAATATAACTTTTGTAAAGATAGGTGTATTGCTGCTTATAATGGATCATTCTCTTTCCCAACATGACGAGAGTCTCACTCAGCGAATTTTTTTTTTCTAAAATATAAATTTTGATTATTCTGTTGTACTTGTGTCATGATATGGTCTTAATAAATATAAAAATTGATTATCTGTAAAATAGTTCACTGAAAGCAAGTAGAGGCACCCCCAGATGAGAAAAATGTGGCCCCTGGCTGCATCTCCTCCTGTCCGAATACACTTTCATAATTTTCTAAAACAGTACATTTCCCTTTGAACATGGATAACACCATTTTCTCCATACAATGCAAACTGCATTCCCCACAACGGAGGCATAATCGTTTTCTTCCTTTCATCCTTTTCGTTTCTTTTAAATTCTTTATCCTCCTTTCATCATTTCAAACAAAAACAATGTAATGTTAGGGAAAGAGAGTAAGAATTCAATAAATTTTGTATCATAAATAATCGTTATCTTTGAAGTGATGTTTATTCCCTCCTAAATTGTTACAAGATTTATAATGAAAATTTACGAAACCTTAAGTTTAGAGGCAACAATTATTTTAAATTCTCTTACAAGAATTTCTTAACTATAAGAAGAAAAAAACTTTGTAAGAAAAACAAATATGTCAGAAAAGTTAACAACAATCGGGCAAATGAGACATTTTATTCATAGATTTTGAATAATCACCTATGAAAAACTTTGACTTTTCCCTGAAAAATCATGACTTTTGTCTGGAAAATCTTTTACCCAAAGGATCATATCTCTTCCCATGAACAGATACGACTCTATTTATGAAAGGTCATGTCTCTCCATAAAGGGTCACTCATCTTCCACGAAGAGTCATGCTTCTTTAATTGCAACTGTAATTTAGTTCTTCCTTATTAAAGCAAATTGATGTAGTTATCTATCAATATATTTTGCAACATGTGTAAGATATAAAAGATACCAATAAACTCTGTGTCACTGAATTATATGACTGCTCAAAATCTGATAACAATATTGTAAAGGAGAAGCAGAGAGAAAGTTTCTCCTTAATCCACTCTTAATATTAATGATAAAATATTTATAGAAAAATTTATACTCAATTTTAACTACCATTTTATAGCGCATTAATAACAAAAATCAATTTCCATCAATTCTCCCCATTTTGCTGTTACATTAGTTTTGGTTTTTTAGTTTCACTATGCCAGAGTCCCATGGAAGGTTAGAAAAGACTTTAGCTCAAGCTAATCATAAGTCACAGCTGAGAAGGTTCCATGGAAGCAAAATTGAAAGTTGAATGAGTTGCAGTTGAGCGATCATCTGCTAAGGCTAGGAGGCGATTATTAGAAAAGGCATTGTCTCAAAAGGCAAGAAATCGCATAAAAAGTTCGCGGCAAAGCATTCTGGTGCTTCAAGAGATAATTGAACAAATTCTAACGTGGGTGTCTTTACTCTCTTTCCGATAATTCTTTGTTGTTGTCTATAAAGCATTGTAATTCAGTTGAGTGAAAGCCTAATGATAGAAATAACTCTTGCAGGGTCAACAGTTTCAAGAAACAGCTTCTCAAAAAATATAAAAATATAAAAGTTTCAATAAACAAATCATTCCAGTAGTGTTAGACATTCAAGTTCTGCCCAAAGTGGAGGTTTGTCATACTGTAATTTATGCTTATGGTCGTCAGAAGTCAGAACATCATTATCTTCATTTTTTATTAGAGAACATATTTATATTTCGCTTCTAACCAAGCCTGCTCCTAAAGTAATTATTGTTTGATTTGTGTAGTTTTCTACAACACCAATAGATCTAAAAGTGAAGGCAATGAATTAGGTCAAATGTTTAAAGACGTACTTAGAATGACATAAACGGACAATAGAGTGTGCAGTAGGATTCCTTCTTTTGATGCAGATATTTAGATCTAAATTTTGGACTTTTGAATAAACATTTATATTATGTCTATACATTTCAGGCAAAAGCTCTTGCAGAGAAGAAAAGACGAGATCTTCTTGCTCATAAAGAACAAGCAAAAAACAAACATAATTTGTCTATTTACACTGATCTGAAATGTCCTCAATTTGTGTTTTGGATATTCTCATCACTGACTTAAATTGAATTTACTGACAGAGACTAGTAGACACTTTGGATGCTCAGATCAAGAGGTGGTCAAGTGGGAAGGAAAGAAATTTACGAGCCCTGCTTTCAACGCTACAATATTATTGACTTTTAACCTCTATTTAAATCTGCTACTGTTGAATGGCCGATCTAATTTTTATGTTCATTAGCAATGAGTTTGGACATTTCCTTTCTCAGTATAGTATAACTATTTAGTTGGTCATCCACTCCCCTCTCTGTTTCCCCCCCTCTTGAAAATACTTTCTGTTCCAATGAACAATTACTATTTTGCCAATAACATTTACATAGACAGATTTTATGGTTTTGGTTCCATATTTTGAAATGGAAAGTTTAAGTCACGCTTGGATCAAGAAGAATTAAAACTAAAATTGCCAATTTGTCTTCATGTTTGACAAGTGCATGCCATGTCGCTATCTTCTCATGAGTTTGACATATTTTTGCAGGAGACTCTTGATTTTCTTCCTTGAAATAGTTAATTTAATAATTCATTACATCATTTAAGTTAGCATTAAGTCAAATTATACTATAACTACAAATATTATTTTGAAGAAGATGAAAAGTTGTTTAGCAATTATGATTTAATTGACCACTCCTTTTAACTAATATTGCGTGAAATTATATATCATAATTCCAAACGTTTTATCTTGCATTATATGTAATGAATATTTAGTTTATTTTTATTTAAATATAATGGAGTAATTTTATTTTTTTAATAAACATTATCTTATTTAATAGTCATTCATCCATTATTCTATATTCTAGGTATTCACTTATTAGATTCATTCACATTTAATTCTATTACAAACAAAATTTATAACACAAAACAATAAAAAAATGTGTGGGTTACAAAAATATACGTATGTTACCTTCCAGGAATACAACAAGGGATTTATGCTTCTGTAAGATATTTTTATTCGTATTTTACCTTCCAGGAATATGTGCATAGCCAATCCTCTTATATGAATTGTTCATCCCGCTGGTGCTAAAAATTTAATGTAAAAAACTTTGATTTAAAACTATTTTAGTTTAAAAAAATTGACATTTTAATTTCTAAAGTAAAAATCATGTGCTCTCTCAAATTCTCAACTGAAATTGAATTTAGGGCCAATAATGTTGTAATTAATGCATGGAATAAAGATATGAATTCTAGATGTATTTAAATAGGAAGAAGCTGAAAACTATAATGATAGTATTAACAAAAGAAAAAAAAAAGTATTAATGAAGGAAAGAAGGAGGAGGAAAATTAGAGGTGTCAAAATCTAATCCAACTCGATGGGTTGACTTGAACCCGTCTAGAAAAATACGACCCAAACCCGACCGAAAAATAGCCTAACCCAAAATGACCCGAAAATCTTAGGTCAAACCTGAACCCAACCCTTCTAATCCGAATTTTTTTTCTTAAGGGAACAAAAAAATAAAATAAAAAAATTTAACATATTTTATATTATAAAAAGTATAGATTCTACTATTTTTAATATAAATTTTAATTATAAATTTTTTTAGAATATTTTGAGATTTTTTATACAGTTTTAAATTTTATTTTTATGTTTTAGAATGTTTTTAAAAAAATTTCTTCAATTATTTTTTGATCATATAATTTTCTTTGATTTTTAAGAATTTTTAGCAAAATTTTTGAAATTTTTAAAATTTTCAAAATTTTTAATAAAAAATATCACGTCATCATTTTAATGACGTGGTCAACTCGTGAGTTGATCCGAATTCAAAGTAACTCAACCCAAAAATGACTCAAAGATAACTTGACTTATAAATAAATCGACCTGAAATAACCCAAACCCAAAACGACCCAACCCGAATCCGACTCGATGACCTATTTTGATACCTATAATGAAAATAATAATGGTGCATAAATTGAAAATAAACGTTATAGGTAATTGACAATATGCGTTATTCGTAATTTATGGTGGTGTAAATAATAACCTCACCATAATAATAACCAGGCAACATTTGTTGCCAACCATGGCAGCAGAGTAGACATGTCAACCATTCCTGCTCAACCACCTGACTATGGGCACTTTAAGGAACATTACGATTTTCCAGTCAATTTCCTTAGCATTTGTGTTGTCCATTCCGGCTCCTGTTATAAACTCCTTTCTAATATGGCTCCCCCCCGGTGGTAATGTTTTTTTGTTTTTTTGAGCAATTGGTAGTGAGGTTTTTCTTTTTTTTTTTTTTTTTTTTTTGAGAACAATTGGTAGTGAGGTGGATTTATGTGAGTTTGTTGCTCTTGCTGGAGATATTTCTATATTTTTTTCTGTAGGAGAACAAGGGGTGCAGCAAAAGGGATTTAGTTGAGGAGCAGGCACAAACCTAAGCTTAAACCTGCAGAGTCACTACGAGGAGCAGGCCTATTGGGAATTGACTCTATGGCCGACTATATTTCAGCAGTAGAAGCCGAACTATATTTCTGCAACTGTGGTTACTTGCTGGTGTAAATTTTTCCTATAGTTCATACTTTGCTGAAATAATTAGATATCAATATAGTATCTCTTCTCTACCGTCAGTTTTTCAATTTTTCCAAGTTTATCACTATCTTTTGCTTTCATCTTTAGTTTTAATTAATGAATTTCTTTCCTAATGCGGTTCAATCTCAAATATTGGGCAGCACAAGGAATGAATGCTTACAAGGATGCATTATAGCTCTCACTTACATAATAAAATATAAGGGGAAAAAAAACAGGAACAGAAGATATAAAAAGCAGTTCTACTTTAATTAATATTTATAATAATTTTTCTTTTTTGTGCAGTAGGAATCCATAGGACCTCATTAAAGACTGTTATAAGATCTCTTGCATTAGGACCCAGAGTTACGGACTCCAATTTGTTAGTGTGGTAAAATTTTCGCGAACATAATGCCAAAAAAGCTATGCGGAACAACCCTTCACAAATCCCTCACATGGTACTAAATTGGTATGGAGAGTTGCACAAATAGCTTCGGCTAAAAAAAATTGAAAAGTAAAAGTAGTTTAAAGAAAAGTTTATAAAAACAAAAGAAAAATTTTGCAAAACATAGTTATATATATAAAAAAATTTAGTTATAATCTATGTATCACACGGGTATGAATTTAGTATATTATATATGTGTACATCAACATCATCTGCTAAACCAATATTTTAACATTTGTTGATGTTTCGAAACATTGAATCTGCTAAACAGATTACGCAATTAATTGAGGGACCAACAAAAAATTAACCAGGGGACAATGAGGGACTACCTGTCAGCTGCGCAGCCAATAAAATGGTGACAAAACTTATTGTTGTATCCATATTTGGGACCCCCCAGAGCCAAAAAAAAAAAAAAAACCAAAGGAAATTCCTCAGATTTTGCTGCCGAATCAACATTGGTCATAACTTTACCGAAAGCAATGACATTTACAACTTTTCATAACTTTACTGCTCATAACCCTAATTTAGGATTAATATATAAATCTAACACTAATTTTAATTAAAGTAACATATTTACTACTAATTTTAAAAAGTAATAAATATAGTACAAACTTTATATATAGTAATAAATTTAACACATAATAATTTTATATGAATAAAATCTGTCAGTTTCAATGACAGATTTACCAAAATATATATGTTTCGATAATATAATAATTATATAAGTTAATGTCATATTATTGAAACAGATAAATTTTGTTTAAAAAATTTTACAATATACTAGATTTGTTATCATATATAAAGTTGATACTAAATTTATTATTTTTTAAAAGTAATACTAAATTTATTATTTTAACTAAAATTTATGCTAAATTTGTACATTAACCTTTTAATTTAAATTCCTGAGAATGAGGGTATGTGGTGTGTGGGGTTTGCACAAAGATCCACATTTTGTTTAACTTCATTTTATTGTTGTATTTAAAATAATAATAAAATAATTATATAATTTATTTAATAAAATAATTTAACATTTTATTTATTTTTTAATTTAATTATATAATGACATATATTATTTATTTTATTTAAAAAATTTCATTTGTTTTTTATATTGAAAAGACCCACATTAATATTATCGAAGGTTGTCCCAAAAAAGTCCAAGTTTTCACACTCCCGGACAATGATCATAAATGCCGAAGCCGTGTCTCACTTCCAAAAAAAGGTTCTTTTTTCCCCCTCTCTGATCTCTCCACGCTTGAAGACAAGTTCACCGACTTACCCTCCTTTCCATGCATGACTTGCCATTCAAAGGTTTTGGCTTCCAAGGCTCAACAGTTCGATTAGATTGGGGGAGGCGGTTTATTTTGACCCGGATCAGACCTGATGAATGATGTGTTTGATATCATAATCATTTATTGTACAATTCTTACTATTATCGTTGGCTATCATCATGCATTAAACAACTACGTGTTTGAAATCACTTATCCTAATGTTATCATGAAATTTTTGTCAGTCTACGTGTTTTTTTTTAAGAGACAATCTAATATTTAGAAATTAAATTTTTATTTTAAAATTTTGAAGTGTTAATATAAAAAAAAAAGATGTAAAATTTATAAAAATAAAATAGATATAAAATTTATGAAAATAAGATAACTACTTTTATTATATAATTTACGATCTAATGAATCTGTAAATAAAAAAAAGAATAATATATAATGGACCGACAAAGGACGAAGTCAAGTCCATGTGATATTATTGGTACAATTAGGTAAAGAGAGAGTCATTTTTTAGGTACATCCGAATAGAAAAGTTCAAAATTTTTAGATGTTAACATCTGAAATTTTGCTCAACTGAGATGATTTAATGCAGGACATTTCAATTAATTAAATATATGAATAAGTACTTTCATTGTAGCTTATGACGGCCTCTAGTTGAATAAAAAAGCCAAACAAACACTGATGCCAATAACCAAACAAAGCAATCACATTTTGACTAGCAAAGAAACTTGGTGGACCATTAATCATGTTTTAAGGTTAGCTCTCATGGAGAAAAATCCTTCGCCCATTGCCCATATGGACTATATAATCTTGACATCCCAAATATGTATTTGTTGGTTTGTGGGTTAGATCGATCTGCTTATGATAGAGTGACTCAACCTAATAAAAAAATAAACAAAATTACATAATAGCAGTTGGCGGGAGTTAAGAAGTTGAGAGGAAGTACAATGTTAAGTAACTCCTCACTCTCTCAAGTTTGTATAAGTACAAAATTACAGATTAAAAAGAGTGATTAAAAATTCTTCATTAAAAGAAGCAGAACGTTTCCTTTCGAAAACCAACAAACACAGTATTTTTTATTGATTCCAAAGGCTACATGCTCATGTACTATAAAAATTAAGTGATATCTAATATACTATAGTATCACTCTAACCAAGTGAGACGTTGATTGTATTGTTACCGATATTTAGTCTTCGGTTTAGGTAAGGAATAAGTTTTTTTTTTTGCCTCCATTTCACATGATTTTAATTATTCTACAGTATTCATAGCACAATTATTGCTTCTTACTCTTTTGGTTGGGCGACAAGGGAAGCAGTGCGGAAGATCGGACAATTGGGTCTTTTCTTTATTTTTCAATTAGAAAAAGAAAGGAAAATAAAAGAAAAATGAGATACTATTTATTTTTTATTGATTTAAATAATTATTTTTTATTTTTTCTCATAAATTATTATTATTTTTTTTTTACAGCTTTCTAATCATTATTTTTTATCAATCATAATATCATGATTACTATACTATTTTTTATTATTTTTTTCTATTTACTTTCTATTTAATTTCCTCCCATTGTATTGCTCAATCTTTGTGGCTTCAATCGCACTGTGAAACAGTGCCGGCGGAACATGTTAAAGTTTGATAAAGTATCATTGCTTGGAATTTTTACTAAAAAAAAAAAAAAAAGCGTTGCTTGGAATTAGTGTGACTGACTGAAATTTTCAGGCAATAGCATATTATTGGATTAGCCAATCGCATGCTTAATTATGCGAAATAGATAATTCAAAAGAAAAAAGGCTTTAATTAATCTTTTGTCCCATAAAGCCACCGCCCAAAGATTTTCCTACTTCAACGGCTTTCTCGCACACAACCCAATCCACCGCCCTCCATTTCTCCCACGATTTGTGGGATAATATGAGGCTTCATCTTTGAGATACTTCTGCAGTATTAATGGATCAACTTCCTTCCCTCTTTGTTAATACATATAAAAAGTTAACAGTTAACCCCTTTTTATGTTAAAAAAAAGAATAATGATAAAATTTATAAAAAAACTTTTCACAAAATTTTACGAAAGCAATATATCTTTAGACAGGTAGACAATTTTCAATAGAAGTTTTAGGTAACGAAAAAATTTTAATATAATAATATTTTTTTGTTTTTTAATTTCCATAACAAATTTTTTTAGTGCATCTCATTTATAGTCTATATTTTTTATTTTAGTATAACACATATTTAAATCAAGGCTTTGGTTTTATAAAAAAAAAAATAAATAATAAAAATGGATAATTTCAATAACAACTATTATTGCTAAAGTTTAGAAATATAGTATATTCGTGAAAGTTAATGATAGACAATTTCTTTTGATTTATTATTACTCTTAAAAGACACTCTCTTTTTGGTAAGAAAAATGGCACGTAGTTTAGGCTACATTTGCATTCATTTCGTCATTTCTCTCATGATATTTATCTAATTAATCATTATTCAATAATTTTATATGTTAAGAAAGTCATTTTATTTTATTTTTTTATCATCATTAAATGAATTTCATACGTTCGCGTATTTATTTTTCAAAGAATCTTGTTTCACTTGTCATTTGATTAAAGAAAGAAGGTCTACTTTTTTTTTTAACAACGTGAATATAAAAATTCCTTCAAATTGAACTTCTAGTAGCCATCTTGCTGTTATAACTTCTTAGGGTCCCGTATAAGGTGGAATATTGTCAGCGCCACTAGTCTTACATTTAGAGATGGTAAAAGCTGATCTGATCCGAATTATTCGACTCATTCCGCGCAAAATTTGACTCGAGTCAACTTGTTTTGACTAAAAAAGTCAACGACTTGTAATCTGAAGAGCTCGAAACCAAAATAATCTGAAACACGAGTGACCTGAAACTCAAATTACTTGAAACTTGAGTAACCTGAAACCTAGAAGACAAAAAATTCGCAAAACCTGAAACCCGAGTAACTTAAAACTCAAATAACTCGCACTTGTAAAACCAGATACTCGTAATAATTTGAACAAATATTGACTTAACCTGATCCAAAATTTTAATTAATTTTTTTATGTAATTTAATTTTATTTTAAATAATAATTATTTTTTAATTATTCTCTAAATATTTAGATTATTATATAATTATACAACTTATTTATTTAAATATATCAAATAACAATTATTCAATTTCAATTTTTCTAATTGATTAAATTTAATATAGCTTATATATTGTTCATATATTTAACTTTTAAGATAACTCTATACCAAATAGAATAAAAGAAAATAAAGATAAAGAAAAATACAAAAAAGTTCCAATTTCAATGAATGTTGCTAAATTGTCAAAAAAATTAATTAAAACAAAATTAATTTCTTATTATAAAGAAACCTTAAAAAAATTGAAAGAAAAATAATTGTTATATAACTAACATGAAATGAATTCTTTTTTTTTTTTTATAAATATTTTTAAGTAATAAAGTGATGAACTATAAATAAACTTAAATTTACTCAATTCTCATTAAATTTTTAGATAATAAAATTTTTAAAATAATTGTATATGTTTTAATGACTATAATAATCTCGTCATTGTAGTAATGAATAGAAAAATCTTAAGTTTATTGATATTATGAATTGTGATTACCAAAAGTAACTTAACTTTGAGAATGAAAAAAATGAGAAAATAGAAAACACATCTTTATTTTATTATTAATAATATATATATATATATAGTTTTTTTAAAATATGTAATTTTGAAATTTAATTATTTTATCTTAATTTTAATTAATATTTTCTCAATATGCTTAAATAGGCATATTATATATAGTTACTAAAACATGATTTTTACAACATTTAATACAAATAAAATAATACAATACACACTTAATTATAATGTGTTTCCTACTATATTAACTATAAAATATTATTGGGTGAATTATATCATTTGATATTTTTAAATAATTAAAATTTAAATTATTCTCATTTTGATCGATTGTTTTAAGTACTACAGTAAAATATGTAAACCTAAGTTTTGAGTCTGGTAAAAAAATTAAAAATGATGAAATGAATTAACTCGAAACCCACTCGAATCAAACTTGAAACTCGAAGTAACCTGACTCAAAGTAACTTGAAACCTAAAATACCTGTGACCTAAAATACCCGAACCGATGGACCTGAGATCTGAATGAGCCGAGACCTGAATGATTGGAAACCCAAATTACTTGAGACTTAAATAACCCAAAATCCGAATGACCCGAAATCCGAATAACTCGACCAGAAACCGACCCAACCCGCCTGTTTGCCACCTATACTTACAGTCTTACCATTGAACTCTATTTCAGTAGTATTAGAGTCACTTTTAAAATTAATAATACTCAAATTCAAGTTTCAATCAAAAGTCAATTAAAAAGTCTTCCATTCTTATGTTAAAAGCACAAAATGAGTAGCAATGTTACAATTCTAATAATGTTGCATTATTATGAGAAATAGATATTGAGATAACTACTTTAAATAATTAGTGAATAAACATAATATTCTTTTCATTATTTTACTATTAGTTTAAATTATATAATTTTTATTTATATTTTAAAGATTTTTTTTTAATAAATAGATTGATTCAGACCTATAACCCCCACGACCACGATTGCAATCCTCTCTTAAAAAAAATAAAATCAAGTGAACAATCTAATTTTATGTGATGTGGTATTCTCTTCAAAGACCCTGCTACATGAATGGGGTCCTATAATGGATAAGTGTTAGTCCCTTGAACACTTAGCATGTTAGAGTTGGTGGCATTATGCGCCTGTTCTTAGTATAAGACTTTAGAGTAGCTGAGCACTCTTTGAGACAAGGTAAAATATGAGAGGTATTAGGGTAGGTGTGGGCCTATATGTGGGTCCCAGGATAGACCAAGGCATAAGCTGGACAGAGGATGCTGGGCCGCATGTTCGTGGGCTCCATCACATAAGTTAATGGGTTGGGCCAACAGGCCCAAACACAAGGTTGGGTGTTAGCTAAGTCTACTTGGCACTGTATGGTACCGAGTCTCTTGCAACGTGTGAAATGTGGGGACATGCAAGTGTCGCTCCATCCTATTGGCCAATCATCGAGATAATGCTCATCAGATCGTACATGGCTAAGGATTGAGGGTAAATAAGGCTTATTGAGATCAAATGATTGATGATCGTAGGAGATAAGGCTTACTAGGATTAAGTCATGAATGAGATTGTGGGAAGAAGAGGATTATCATGCCACGATAGAGATCATGAGGAAACAACAGTTATCTTTAAGCCCTAAATAGGTGGAAGTGTCAACTATATATAGACCTTTTGAGTTTGTCATTTGTACTTAGCGAGGGACAAATCACTCAGAGAGAGAGTGAAATACTGTCAAGAGTCCATTTGGCTTTGTTCCTCTGTATACTTTGTGATAAAGTAATAAAGGTTGACAAAAGTTTTCGTATGCTTTTGTTGCTCTTTTAAGTGTGTGAGTTTAGTGCGTGTTACAAAGTTCCACTGTCCAATTCCTTGTATGTGTGGTTAACTGAGATTGAGTGTGACTTAGCACCATCATAAGCGAAATTTTGAGTGAGAATTTTAGCCCTATAACAACTGGTATCAGAGTAAAAAGGTTCGACCAATGGCAGGTGGTTCGGGTTTTGATGTAGTTCATGAGCACGTAGTCAGACTCTTTGAGGTATTCATTAAACTTCCAAAGAACCCACAGTTCACTGTGTTCCAAATGTTGCTCTCCATAAGCAGTACATAATCAATATGAACCAACGATATGAGGTGGTGGTGTCGACAAATATAACTTTTTGGTTTGAGGAGATGGCAGCAGAAATAGCCATCCTCAAAAGGGCTTTTAGCTCTCAACCAGGCAGAGGTCTTGATGGCTTAACCAAGATGAATATGCCAGAGTTTAAAGCCTTCGAGGGAGCACAAGATGTCAAGGAGATCGAAAATTTCTATGGGAGATAGAGCAGTATTGCAAGGCTGCCCTTGCCCAAGTGCCAAAAAATGAGCATATCAATATGAGTAGCATGTATCTAGCCAAGGACGCTATGTTGTAGCAGCGAACTTGGTTGGATGACGATGCAAATGTGGGTAGGCCTAAGGTCGAGACATGGGAGAGCCTAAAGAAGGCGTTAAAGGACTAATTTTTTCCCTACAACATGTCATGGGTTGTGAGGGAATCCCTGAAGAAGTTAAAGCAGTTGACAGAGTTGTTAGATGCAAGCCTAATTCAACCCTCCAAAGCCCCATATGGTGCCCCAAGGTTGTTTCAAAAGAAACATGATGGCTCATTGTAGATGTGTAAATTATAGGGTGTTAAATAAGGTAACGATGAAAAACAAGTATCCTATCTCACTGACAGTAGATTTGTTCGATAGGCTGGCCAAAACCTCATATTTTACCAAGCTGAATTTGCGGTCTGGATATTGGCAAGTCAGAATTACGGAAGGAGATGAAGGAAAAATCACGTGCATCACTTACTATAGCTCCTACGAATTCCTAATTATATCATTCGGTTTGACTAATGCCCATGCTACTTTCTGCAATTTAATGAATGATATATTTTATGACTTTATTGATCGTTTTATGGTTGTATATCTTGATGATATAGTTGAGTATAGTGAATCTTTGGAGGATCACTTGTCCCACTTAAGTTTGGTGTTATCTAGGTTGAGAGAGCACTAGTTATATGTAAAAAAAGAAAAGTGTTAGTTTGCCCGACCATAGATAATATTCGTTAGGCATAGGGCAAGTCAAGGGCAAATAAAAATAGATGAGAGGAAAATCTAGACAATAGTGAAGCTGTCAGTCCCTACTAAAGTGTCGAAATTGAAATCCTTTCTTGACTTCTCTAACTATTACAAGAAGTTTGTGCAGAGTTACTCAAAAAAGTTGCCCTCATTAATAGACTTGTTTTGCCTTTCTATGTGCTGATTGATGCATCAGACAAAGTCACTGGCAGTGTATTAGTGTAAGAAGGTCATCTCATTGCCTATAAGAGCCAAAAACTCAATAATGCAGACGACGATACTCAACTCATGAGAATGAGACGCTTCTAGTGGTGCATCACCTTTGTATCTAGAGGGTATATTTATTGGGTACTAGGTTCGTAGTTCAGACCGACAATATGACTACCACATTCTTTCAGACTCAAAAGAAGCTTTCTACATGGCAGACTCAGTAGCATGAGTTCTTGGCTGAGTATAATTTTACATGGCAGCACAAGCCAATACGGCAAAATCAGGTTGCAAATGCCCTAAGTTGCTGATAAGTGCAAGAGATTATTGCTGCCATCACTCAAGTTCAGTGTGATAGGCTAGACAAAATCAGGGCACGGGCTCCTCATAATGTCACATATCAGCAAGTGGTACAGTAAATCAAGGAGATTGTGGTAAAGAGATACTATTTAGATGATGGTTTATTGCATGCCCAAGGGTAATCGTTTGTCTGTTGCCAGTGGTGCAGTCCTTAGAAAGGAGATTCTGTGGGAGTGTTATGATTCACAATGGACTAGTCATCCTGGCGTCGAAAGGATGATGACCTTATTGTTCCGTTACTACTATTAGTGAAAAATGAAAGATGATGTCGAGGTCTATGTTAAATGTGCATCACTTGTCAGTAAGACAAGATAGAGTTGTAAAAGGAAGCATGTTTGTTATAGTCCCTATCCATTCCAACGAAGCTATGGGTATTAGTTTTTATGGATTTCATTGGCAGATTCTCAAAATTTGATGGTATGAGATCTATTATGGTGTTAGTAGATTGGTTCTCCAAGTATGCAGTGTTCATTCTACCCCCTCTTCATATCAAGCAGAGACAGTCACTGATCTTTTTTACAAGTAGGTGGTAAAGTATTTTAGTTTGCTTAAAGATATTGTGAGCGATTAGGATCTTTATTTCACTGTTAGACTCTGAACCTCATTGTTCAACATGATGGGTTTAAAATTAAAGTTCTCTATTACCAAACATCCTCAAACTGATGGCCGGACAAAACAGATCAATAGCCTATTAGAGGAGTATCTTCGACACTATGTGACTGCAAGCCAAAGGAATTAGCTTGAGTTGTTGTATTCTACCCAGTTTTGCTACAATCTTCACAAATCTTCTTCGACATGTATGTGTCCCTTTAAGCAAGTTATGGGTAACAACCCCTTACTCCTAATGATGTGGCCTCGACTAGCTCAGTAGGTAGATATCTAGTAGTGTACTGGTTTGCCCGTTCCAAGCAAAAGTGGCTAGAGGAGGTCTAAGATAGCTTGAACAATGCAGTCAATAGGATGAGAAAGTATGATGACAGAGGAATGAGAGATGTGTAGTTCTAAGTTGGGGATAAGGTATTACTAAAACTTACTCCCCAAATTTAGAAGAAGATTAAATGAGTCAGTTCATCGTGGGTTGATTCCAAAGTATGATAGTTCCTTCACTGTGGTGAAGAAAATTAGTAATGTTGCTCACAAGTTGTAGCTCCCAAAAGGGTTGAAGGTGCATCCAACCTTCCATGCGAGCTTCTTGAAGCCCTTCTACGATGAAGCAGGTGATGAGCCTCTAAGGAAATAAGTGCGATGTGCTCCCTCTACAATCAGAACAGAGTTCTAGTATGATGTGAAGAGAATCCTATACCACAGAACGCATGGGCAAAGTAAAAATAATAGACGAATTGAATACTTAGTGAAGTGGAAGAATGCACCAAATAGTGAGGCAAGTTGGAAAAGAGATGTTAGTCTCTAACAGTTCAAGAAGCATATTGAAGACTACCTATCTACCCTACCAACGAGGATATTAGTTTCAATAGGTGGGAGTGGTTTGTTAGTCCCTTGAACACTTAGCATGTTGGAGTTAGTGGCACATTACGTTAATTCCTAGTATGAGACTTTAGAGTAACTTGACACTTTTTGAGGTAAGGTGCAAGCTGAAAGGTTTCAGCGTAAGCACAGACCTAAATGTGGGTCCTAGGGTAGACTAAGGTATGAGTTGGACAAAAGATGTTGGGCCGTATGTTCATGGGCTCCAGCCAAAAAGCCCAAATACAGGGCTGGGTATTAGCCAAGTTTGCATGACACTGCGTGAAACCAAGTTTTCTACGACTTGTGTGGAACGTGGGGACGTATGACTCTATCTTGTTGGCCAAGCATCGGGATAATACTCATCGGATTGTGCATGACTAAAGATCGTGGGTAGATAAGACTTATAAAAATCAAGTGATTAATGATCGTGAGAGATAAGACTTATTGGGATCAAGTTATGGATGAGATCGTGGAAAGATGAGGATTATCATGCCATAATAAAGATAATGGGGAGATAATGGTTATTGTCAAACTGTAGATAATTAGAGGTGTCAACTATATATAGACCCTTTGGGATTATCATTTGCACTTAGTGAGAGAGAAATTTCTCAGAGGGAAAGAGAGAAACACTGTCGAGAGTTCATTTGACTTTATTTCTTTGTTTATTTTATGATAAAGTAATAAAGGTTTGGAAAGATTCATGTATACTTTTGTATCTCTTTTGAGTGCGTGAGTTGTGTGCTTATTACAAATTTTCATTTTGTAATTCCTTGTGTGTGTAGTTGGCTGAAATTGAGTGTGAATTAGTGCCATCACAAGCGAAATTTTGGGTGAGAATTTTATACCTTTGACAACAAACATCATACAATGTACAGCCACTACTTTTTGATAATTGTTTGCATAAATTTTTTGCTTATTTTAAACAATGTATACATTTTTAAAGAATAGAAACAAATAAACGAAATTTATGTAAGGTCTGCCTTACAATTAGGCGGACGGGAACCCATCCAAAAGGTCATCCTATTAATATTTTTCCTATTTAAATTGCTGCTTAAGCATTATCTTCACATTATACATTTTATTTTAACTGTTTGAATATTATATACATTTTTTGAAAAAAAAAATAAACAAAATTTATGTTGTTCCGCCTTATTGGCTTGTTTGGATTTCATAAAAAATGAGAAAGAAAGTGTAAGAAAAGAAAAATATTATTCATTTTATTTCTCTTCATTTTCTTTTTTATTTGTTTCTCATCTATCCAAATAACTATTTTTTTCACAATTTTTTCTCTCTCAACTTTCTTTCTTATTTTTTTCACATTATTTTTTTATATATTTCTTATCTATCTATAAAATATTATTTTTTATAATTTTTTCTCATAATTTTTTTCTGTCTTATAATTCTCACCATCCGAACACACTGTGCAAGAGGACGGAATCGGTCCAAAGTGCCCGTACACCAATCTTTTTCCCTCTTCGAAGTGCTGCTTAAGCATTGTTTTCACGTGAAACCCACCTGCGGGATGACCAATAATAAGTCTAGAAAGCCATTATAGCAGGAGGCGAAGAAAAAGACTTCTGCGGCTATACTACAAGAGAGTCCAAGTCAAAAAGCTAAGAAGTAAACCAACAAAATCTAAAGAAAATGGACAAATAAAAAACACACACATGACAGTAATTGGTAATGTCTGAGACCGCCAATGGCGGTCATGCATTGGTAATTAAATAATAATAATAATTATTATTATTGTTTTAGCTCTGACAAGGGTCCGAAATCCCAATAATATAATGTAAACTTTTTTTTTTTGAAGACTTTCTTTTGGACTGTAATCTAGCTTAGTGTGTGCAGCGTACTATTAAAAAGACACATAAAAATATAAATGTAAAAGATATATTTTTTTTCACAATTTTTATATATATATTTTTTACATCAACCTTACAATACTGCACATAATGAGTTATAAATAAAAATGTTATAAAAATTTATAACATTTATAATTAAAATTAATGTATAACATATAAATAATATACGCACAAATTACGTCTCACTGCTGCATCTCCCAACTCTGCCTATGTATTATTTCGGATGTGCGCATAATATGTGTGTTATGTGTGTGCAAATGTGCACAAAAAAGGCGCACACATGTCCCCTTCCCCCTCCCAGGGCACTGCCCTCCTCACCCTCGGGTATCTAAATTGAATTACTAAACATTAGAATTAAACACGATTAAAGTACAATTATAAGTTTATTTTATTCAATTATAATTGTTAATTATTTTACATAAGAAACAGTTATGATTATAAATTTATATGGTGCTGTTGTCAATTGTGTAAGGCTCTTGTATATATTTTTGCTGGGCATTCTTGTTAAAAGGATGCAATGGTTAAAAGGTTTTCTTGCCGCTTAAAAAAGGGTGGTGATCATAAATTTGTCGACCTGTAATCCGTCCGTGACAATTTTTTGTGTTTTGGTAATATTTTTATTCGAAATTTTCAAGTGGGGATTACATGGCGAGCTTTCAATGTCCTGGACTTCAAGAAAAACGGGAGAGATAAGAGAGATGCTATTCTTTCATACCCTGCATTGAAATCTATGGGGAGTGACGAATGCAATGATGTAAACTTCTTTTGTTGCGACTTCTTTCTTTATTAATTTATTTGCTTTCTTAGGTGCTAAATTATTGTTGTGCTAGGGAAGTCGGGATCCTTTCAACGAATAATAAGGAAAAATATAGATGGAAAAACATGGTTCTCTCTTCTCAGGACCCTTTTCTCACATAATTTATATGTCTGGCAATTACATCTTGATCACATTAATTTGATAATGTTCTTGTAGATGGCCCTGCAATGAAATTCAGTTACAAAGAGATTTTAGGCAAGGTGAACCTCTATAATCTTCTTTAATCATTATGGCCCTTAAGGGTCTCCATTTTTGCTGCTTGAAGCTATCAATTTGGATCTACCCCATGGATTGCAATTTGCTATTTGTAAGATTTTTCTTTCTTGTTTTTTTTTTTCCAAGAAAGGTCTACTTCTTAATGAAAGTGAAAAACATTTATGAGGTATCTTGAGCTATGCTAGGTTGAAAGGTCAGACACCACAACATAGGTAATTCTTTTCTCAGTTGCGGATCCAAGCATTAGAGGGGAGGCAAATAAGTAACAAAAATTATTTTTTAATTATTTCTTTGTAAACAGTAACATAAATAATAAAATAATATTATTTTAATATACATAACAATCTTCATTTGAAAAAAAATCAAGAGAGTGGGATGAAAATATAGAATTTCAAATTTAGTAGAAGTAAAATATAAATTTTAAAAGAGATAATAATATAAATTTGAGTTTTTTTATATTAGTTTTTCAATAAAGATAATTGAGGAACAAAACATAAATTTGAAAAGAGACAATAAACTAAAATTAGTATAAATTATATCTATTTTTCCTTTTTCAAGATAGGCATACATGGGTCGATCTGCTAGTATCTCTCATTTGTATAAACTCCATATATTGCTCATTTCCTATGATTTAAACTTACAATATCTAAAACGAAAGCCTAGATTTTAACCTATTGTCCCCTAAAGGGACAGGGACCTCCAATGTTTAAATGTCCTTGCCATTTTGTCGGCTAAACTTTTAATTCTTTGAACGATATGGTGGGGTACTAAAGGTTTGAAAAGTGTCCTTGCTCATGCATTGTCGAAATATTGCCCAACTAAAGGTTTGAAAAGTGTCATCGGTAGTCACAATTTAATGGTATTATGATAAATCTCTTTTTGGTATTAATTTATATTTAAATCTCCACTCTCTCTCATTTTCTCTTAGCACATGAGTAGGCCACTTTGATGGCAAACTATTGTAATACTGCGTTAGGTTTTACACTCATTAATATTATAATTGAATTTAAGAGAAACTCATTCAAAATTCAGTAGTAATTCAGTGATAAGTCATTTTAATGAGAGAAGTTCAATTGAAGACAATAATAGCAAGTCAATTAAAAAATTTGATAACTGATATACCCATAAAATAATTTTTTATTATTAAAAACCTTCTTTTTTTTTTTTGTATCAAATTCTATGCGGGATAAGGATTTTTTTAGTCCTAAACCTTTAGGTTTTTTTACGTTTGAGTCCTAAACCTTTTTGACATTTCATTTGAGTTCTAAACTTTTTAATTTTCTACCAAATTAGTCCCTCTGTTTAATAAAAGTGATCAATCTATTAAAAAATAATTTTAACTTTACAAAAAATTATTTAAAAAAGATTAAATATATGAATTGAATGTCTTTTTTATAAAAAAATATACATGTTGCCTATTTAATTCGTATATTTGTTGATTAAAAAAATATTTAATATACATATTTTATTGATGAAAAAAATATTTAATTCATGTATTTAAGCTTTTTTAAATAATTTTTATTAAATTAAACTCACTTATTAATAGATTGACTACTTTTCGTAATTTAAAGGACTGATATAGTAAAAAGTTAAAAGATTTAGGACTCAAATGAAATGTTAAAAAGGTTTAGAACTCAAACGTAAAAAAATTTAAAAGTTTAGGACTTTAAAAATATTTATCCCAATTCTATGCTGTGTTTCAAATAATGAATTCTGTGCACTTAGGAGAAGACACTCTTTTATATTTCCGATGCATGTCATTCTCCACACTCTGCACTGATTTTTTCTCATGTGTCACTGTCTCCTCGCGAAACGTCAGCTTGTTTCTGCTAACTAACCATTGTTATGTGCATCACTTTATTTATGTTCCGTAATCAGCCGATCATATTTAAATAATAATATAATTTTATTTAATAATAATTAATAATTTATTTTTTTATAAATTTTATTATTTAATAATATCTATTAATTTATTATTACTTTAAAATTATTTTTGTGAAGAAACAAATATTTTCCTAATAAGTATGAATTTTTCTTTTTTTTTTTCCCAGCTATTGGAATTGTAGGGAGTGGCCACAGATGATTCCTGCACTTGAGTTGCTTGGATAATTGCCACTTTTCCATTGAGTTCCGAGGATAATCAAAAACAAAAGCTCATTGGAAACTAAACCTCAACCCCATAACCGCGTATGTATAGTTAAGTAAGCAATGACAAAATAAAGCACAGAATAATCCATCAAAATAGGAAAAAGAAATGGCAAGTGTGCCTTGCTTTTGGTCGGTCAAATATTAATAAGTATTTTAATTTGCTGCCTCATCCCAACTATCTTATTGCCCCATTTTATTAAACTGCCACTAATTAGCATGCTTTTGTTAAACAAAGTCATTGTGGATAATAATCCATATTCTATGATTTCCTAGTTATTTGGGATTACTATGGGTGTAGACTATGGTAACATCAACGTGTTGCGTAAAATTATTAGCAATTATAGTCTAACATGTAAACGTGTCTCGTAAAATTAATTGCGTTCATTAGCCTTTCCGTACCACAATGAGTAATTATTTTGGCAGTGATTTTGAAGGGTTTTAAACAAATGATTGCTTGTCTTGTCAAGCAAATTGGCTGTATTTTTTTTGAAAAAAAAAATTGTACCCAGAAGCTAGTAATCTTTCTTATGGGTTATGACCCACTTTGGCCTTTCAGCAATGTTTATTGTTTGACATTGTGTTGATGTGTTCGTAATGCGCTTGCCAGTATATTATTTTTCCATTTTTGGGATAAGTGATGCAGGTATACAATAATATTGATCCCTTTTAACAATCGCTTACTGGTATACCGTTAGTTCGTTACCATGATACATATATATAATAATAAACAAGGTTGAAATTTGATTAGAGATAGTGCTGTTTCTATGATTAAATATTAACTCAAAAAAAAAAAAAGGGCTAATGTCACTTTCTTTTCGTACTCGAAATTAATTGGCTTGTATCATAGTCCAAAGAAATTGATGTTGATGTGGATTGAAAGACTATATATACATTAATAATCTTTTGTCAGTGGGCAATGGCTAGTCTTGTTCTCGCTGTGACGACACTCATAAGCTCAAAGCAATTGGGATGAATGTGAAATTCACATGCAATGGAACGTGTTGCTGCCGCAATGCAACATTTATTGCGGTTTGATATGGCCATATATGATGGAGTTAATGACTTTGACATTTTTTCAACCAACTAAACAAAGTGTTGTGCGGGATAGATTTATGTACAATTCTAAGTTATAATCCTCTTAAATGCATTCCATTAAACTAGTGGAAAGGAGTTGAATATGCTTGGAACTTAGAGTTTATCTGAGAGAAATTCCTTATCATCAAAAAGAAAAAAAAAATTATATATATATTTCTATCAGTTGGCCCGGAATTTCCGGCCCTAAATGGTCAAAATGGGCATGCACACGGATCACCACATAATCCCTGGAACTCACGACCACTAATCAAGATTACGAAGAGGAATCATTCATTACAGTCATGAATGCAATTGACAAAGTAATTGTGTATATTAGTGCCGTTAATTAAGGGTGTTCGCGGGTCGGATCGACTTAGAGATGTATCCATATCCAATCTATTGTTGGCGGGTTAGATAATTTTCTATTCACACTCAATCCGCCATATAACTTAATCCATCCAATCTAATCCACTAATGGTGGGTTGGATTGAATTAGTTTGGATGGATTGGCATAATAAAAAAAATTATAATTTTTTTTAATTTATGCATATCATCAATCATCAATGTTTTTAGTTATTCTTACCAACTTTATTATTATACTGTATATATCATATACACTCGCAATTTTAAATATTCATGAGAATTGATTAAAATTCACTAAAAGATTTATATTAGATCAATTTTATTTGGTAAAAATACAAATTATCAAACAGAAAAGTTCTTTATTTGTGTTTCCGCTCGGCGAATAAGGTAGCATCTCTCTCTCTTTTATAGTATCTAATGTCTCACTTGTGCTGCCAAAAAATAGGGAGATAGATATATTCTGATTTTTTTTTATTTTTTAAAATAAAATTAGGTGATAACAATTAGAGAATATGATGATAATACGGGAGTAATAAAATAGTTTTTTACTTCTAATTTTATTAATTTGTAAGATTGTATGAAATGTGATTGTTTGGTCTCAATCCAATTGAAATCAATAAATTTAATTCACAATATCAGTTTTATTTATATATATATATATATATATATATATATATATATATATGTGGGCGGATTGAGTGGATTGAACACCCCAATCCGCATCCAATCCACTCTTGACGGGTTGTAAAATTTTAAAACTGTAACCAATTTTAATTTCGGCGTTTTTAGAGGGTTCGGATTGATTTGGATTGGATTGATCGGATTGGGTCGAGTTGGTTAATTTTTGAATAGCCCTACCGTTAATTAAGATGAAACTAAGGTAAATAATCGGACGAAAGTACGGTGGAAAATTTTCCTCAACTTATGGTCCGTTTGTTTGCTATAAAATAACTTGTTTTTGTAAAATATTTGCAAGGAAAAATATTTACACTGAAAATAATAATTTTTCTTTATCACTTACTTATAGCACACTTTATATTTTTTCTAAAAAATAATATCAGCTCAGTAAAAGGAAAAGTTATTTTCCCTAAAAACTTTAAAATTTTTCTTCAATTTTTTTCAAATTTTTCATTTTAAAATATTTTACGTTAAATAAATGTCAAAAAATAAAAAAAAAATTTCTTATAAAATATTTTCAGCCAAACAAACACGCTGACCGAAAGCACCCTCGTGTTATGGAATCCAATAAATGGCACACGCACCTCATATATATATATATATATATATATCTCTTAATAGATTTTACCATCTTGCTACTATCTTGCTTGCTAGCAATCGTTGATGTAAATGAGAGGCACATTTGTATATATATATATATTAAGATGGTAAAATCTATTAAGAGATCACACTCCGAAAATTAACATACGAGGAATTGACATACTGTAAATAAAAATTTAAGGAGAATTAATTATACATGTTGTTATTAAAGTGATAGAATGTGTACATTTATAGAGTATCGTATTAACAACCGAGGCTTGCCTCAAAGGATACCTTACCACCACAAAAAATATTCATATATAATGTTACTTCCTTCCCTAGATATTATGGAATGGCTTTATCGTCAGCCGGACCTCACCAAGCGGAAAGCAAGCGCCTGATTCATAGGCAGCCGGGCAGGCAACATATAACAATCTGGCTGTAAATAAAAGAGCTAGGAATCATAAATATTTTTGCACATATGATCTTCTACTATATAGATTAATATTTCTCGAGGGCACAACGTGTCTTGCATGCAAATATAAATGCAAAATATAAGTCTGTCGAGCAAACAATTTGCCACTTAAAAGGCATAAAACACAGTGAAAAAGATTGGTGGCCGCAGAGTGAGGGCCAGAAGGAGTGTAAAGAATGTGATAACTTGGGGAATTTCTATAACTGCATTAATTTTTTTTATAATAAAAAATAATGTAATAATTTGTTATATTATATTTTATTAATTTAATTGTAAAAATAATTAGATTCATTACATTAGTAACACTTTTTCTAGCCACTTCCATCTAGTCATGTATTTTAACCCAAAACACAATGGTTTCCTCACCAAGATTTTCATTGGAAATCGTAGAATCTCGGCTATAATATGGAATAGACACAAGATTTTGACTCCTCTAGCCATCACCCTTAATGCTCCCTGTGTGTGGGCACAACGATGAAGGATTTGGATTTTTGATGTGTCCCAAATCAAATTTGAATCTCATTGATTGTTGTTAGAATCTTTTATAAATAAGTGACATATAAGTCTTACTGTAAATTCTTACTGTTTTGTTGGCACTCCTAACTTTCAAGTAGAGATTTCCCCTCTTACTTTTAAACTTCTCTTAAAAAAAAAAACCTCCCTGGAGATTTTTGGTGGGCACAAAATCACGTACACCAGATGAAATGAAAACGCAGATGAAATTGAGCAACCATTTCAATTTGGTGGGCACAAAATCACGTACACCAATTTCAATCAATCAGTTTTAGCTCAATAGTAATAGACGTGTCTCGATTTTCAAATCTCATGAGAGTTAATAAACCGAAAAAAAATGTATGCACTGGTCATTCCTTGCATGAAACCAGCATTATTCCTGAGATCTGGGCATACACACTTGTTAATTGCAAACCTTGGTGATTATGCCTACCTATTTCAAATTGAGTCGAAAACTCCTTTGACCTACCACCATGGCAAAATGGAAGACTGCCCATTTTGGGGACTAATAATTTTTAATTATTTGTTATGGGTGCTATATATTGTGCTGATTTACAATAAATACCATGTAAATTAACGGGCAAAACTAACATAACAGAGAGGAGTCTTCAGCATACTTGATGAGAAAAGAATTGCTGTGCGCACTTCCTTGCTAACCTTGGCTTCTCTAATGAGGAGTCATTCAGATTTTGGGAATCACCACCGCCTGCCGTTCATGAGCTTTTGACTGCAGATATAGTTAGTATTGCTTTAACGCTGGGAGTTTAAGTTGCTTTGTTTTTGTTTAATTGTCTTTCTTTTATTTTGTCATAATTTTCTTTTCTGGCAATAAATTAAAAAAAAAAAAAAACTATCTTCATATGATGAAGCAGTCCTTGTGAAAATTAAGTTGTAATTTTGTTACAGGTGAGAGTTCCAAGGTAATATAATTGAGAACTTTTTAAACCTCATGCATGGAAACATGCATATGGCAATAATATATAAAAATTATAACAGAGTACACATATATGATACATAGAACTCCACAGACTGAGACTCCTAGTAACTCGGAGTATAGTATATATAGATAGATATGGTCCAGATGCGAGGAATATTTTTGATGTTGAAATCTAGCACAATCCGCGACTACCAAGAAATCAGGAGACAGAGAGTTTTCCAGCTGGTGAATTTGAGGCAAGCTGCTTCTATTAATAAAAAAAAAAAATGCTTCCAATAAAATATAATAAGAATAATAAATACTCCTTCCAAAAACAAAAAGCTGGAAACTAAAATTGATGACGTTGACCAAAATCTTCTTACGTCAAAAGGTTATTCCTGGATGGGACCAACATTTATTTCGCTTGTTAAAACTAAAAATTTAATAACTCTATTGTCAAACCGCATGGTTGGTTTGATAGATATCAATGCATTCATTGTTGTTACTGTAATTTCTCTTTCAAATAAGTATAAATAATTTATTCTCTCTAGATATGATTGTAATTATTTTTAGCAGATTGTTGGGACATTATCATTACTTTTTTATTTTTCTTACCAGAAAAAGTATAATTAAGCTATAACCTTAATTTTGATGAACCATTTGGTGATAAACTAATGAAATATATAATTATTTCTCTAGCTAAATGACTTACCAAATTGAAATTATATATATGATTTATCTTCCATACCAGGCTGCATGGTTTGACTGGCTTTTTGAATGCCAAAAAAGGTAGAATTTGTGTTGTTTGTGGAGGAATACTTCCTATATCCCATGTATTAGCAAGTGAAAATATATACGATTTTTTGATAGGAAAAAAAAAAAACAGAATTTAATTTGTTAGGAATTGAGAATTGATTTAGTGATAATTTAAGCAAAACAATTTTTAAGGGTGATTAACTGAAGACCGAATTCCCCCATCCCACCCCATCGATTTCCACGTAGAACAACACCAAAATATCCCGTCCAAATGGACAATCGAAATAGGCAATAGCACTTTTGGATCTGAAAGCCTGGAAAGACTTAGCGAAGGTTTCGTTTGTAGAGCTAACAGCACCTTTAAACAAACAACCCATTATTGTCTGGGCCCCCAGTGAAACCAGGTTTGCATAAAAATAATTCTAGCGATCAAATCATCAAGTCCCCAATTATTGTTGGCCAGACAAGGCCTGCCCCCATTGAAGCAAACTTGTCTTGGTTCTGTAACATTGTCACTGAATTCTTATAGCTAGGCTAGGGTGACCGCCTCTTACAGGGCCACTAGGTGTTTTTTCTCCAACAGTTTTGGCTGCCCATCTGCCGAATCATAAGTCTCATTTATCATCTCAGCTAGCACACAAAATTGTTGTTTAATTGCACTTGCTGAGTTTATGTAATATGAAACACAATACTGTGATGTTATTCAGTGTTAGGATCTGGTATTGCAATTGCAGTCGCCTACTGCTATTTACGTCCTTTTAATAGCTGGTTTTTCCGAGGGAGTCGAGTTAACTCAATATCAAATTTGAGAAAACAAAAATTAATTAAGTGCGACCAGTTAAAAAAAATTAAGTTTGACCCGATTCTTCAAGGTATAAAATCGGGTGTCTCCTACATTGAAAAAAATAAAAATAAAAAAAAGGAGTAACAAAGCACCTTTCAACAGAGTAAAGTTTAAAGAGAACCATTGTATTGCCTAATTGATGCCAAGAAGTTTGGTAGTGGACATATCGGATCAAAATATCTATGCCAACTCAACATGTTGCAATTCCAATTCCACTTCTTCCGGGTGGTTTCCACATGGTTATGGGTTTAGGTGACATTACATTCTGGAGTACTTGTTTACAGAAAACAACACTCCAAAATCAATAATGCCTACTATTGCATAGGCATATATGACTACTGTTCATGCATATTGATTTACTTATTGCAAATGAAATCTGCTACAATGACTGTGCATTTCAGAAGCCAACATGGGCACATTCATGGATAGACCATACACATGTTCCACTGAGAACATCTTTAAAACATGTTACAACAAAGAGCCAAAAAAAAGAGAGAGAGAGACAGAAGGAGGATCTCCAAACATTTAACATGTCCTATGTTTCATTATTTCCACTCCAAAATGCTCAAAAAGGATCCTAACAGTATGAATGATGTTAATTCTTCTACCTACCATCCAGCTTTTCTACGCTTATGCCTCGCTTGCATGTTTGTCTAGCTCATTTGTGCTGAAGTTAATCCAGATTTATTTAATTAAGCTCTAACAATTCGAAAGCCAGAGCAATCCAGCAGGCCTTGGACCGGATTGTATTCTCTGTTTCTCAATTCAATGATTATGTTGCCAAGCCTAGCCAGAAATATGTCTACCATGTCATGTTGGCTGCCACGGCGTTGTCATGAAGATTTCAGTGCAAGGCTGAACAGATTTATTATGTCAAATTTTTAGTGTATTTATTCTGTCGAATAATGCGAAGAAAAATGAAGATGGTTCTTGACAATTTTTTGTCATTGATCAGCACCACGCAACAAATTCAAGTTCAACGTATTTAAATGCAGGTGCAAGTGATAAATGCAGGTGCAAGTGATAGAGAAAATTCATTATTGTCAAAGATATTATTGTTTTTTGTGTGAGCTAATTCAATATAATTATCATGGTCGCACTGCACAATTGATTCGACTTTTACACTAAATATAATAAGAATCGAACTCCACAATATATAGTATAAGTCACTAACCTCTCTAATAATCATATAGTGCGAGACAAAATTTGATTCTACTAAATACCTTGGTACTTGGAAATTCGAATTCATAACTTTATGATTCAAATTGTCAAAGAAAGGTACGTGTTAAAATTAATATGGCAATGTTTCTTGACAAGTAAAAAACTAGCACGGAGATAAATCTTCCCTTTGATAAGGTTACATATGAATCAAACCCACAAAGTTGTAGAACGATATTTCATTATTAGTTTCATAATATCTGATTTGATTCCACGTCTTGCACGTGGGTATTATAGTGATACATATCAATATGAATAGAAAATTATATAATAAAATTTCAACGCACTTTTCAATGACACAAATTAAGTGCACGTTTAATTTGGGCTACGGACAGGGAAATGGGACAAATCATATCTCCAAATGAATAAAACATGCTTGTGAACCAGAAGAAATATCTATGCTTCCATGCACTTTGGTAATTTCATAAAGTCACCATTGATTCATTTATCTGCTAGCAGCAAACCCAGTAGGCCACCGTGGTGGACGAGGTCGCTGTAGTGTCCAATTGCAAGTTGCAAAGAAAGAACCCATTTGGCCACGTTCTTGTATGAAAGATTCGCATGAATACAAGTTGGATTGGATGTAGACATGTTTATGAATGTTTTGAACAGATTTGACATTTGGAAGAGACATGTTCTGCTGCATTGTCTTTTAGTAAGCAAGCAGCTATATTATCATCAACACAGAAAAGAAAATTTGTCTTTTGTATGTGAGAGGAGATGAACACTAGATTTTTTTTTTTTGTTTTTGACAGATGAACACTAGTTCAATTGCCTATAGGGATTAATCCACATGAAATTATTAGTAAACTTGGGTCTACCAAATAGTAGTGGACCACGTTAATTCACGTTGGACATGTCAATATAATTTTTGTCCGCTGAAGGACAATCTTCATACCAGGGGGAGGGAGATGGGACAAGTAGGGGTCAACTCCTTGACTTCTCCTTTGACATAAGGCCTATAGGTGCGTTGAGCTGAGCAGACGGTTTGGAAGATTTCTTTTTTTTTTTTTGTCAAGTGGATACATCGTAGTTAGATTGGTATCATACGAGGGATACGAACTCCCATACAATCGTCCTCCAACAGATGTCTAGCTACAGGAGGTGACAGATCTAAGAAGCGAAATCCGAAAGGATGGGACAAGGCATAGGAAGCTAAGCAATCCGCCAACCTGTTGGCCTCACGGTAGACATGGGTAAGACGTAATTCCAAGGCCGGAAAAGCAAGAGGTGACATTCATTGACAATGTTAGCGTGTGGGTGAGATAGTAGCACTCCCTTTGAAATTGCATGCAGCATTGTGAGGGAGTCTGAATTGTGCCCAACAGAGCATCTCAAATGGATTCAGGCCCGAGCATGCCCTTGCTAATCCAACTGGGGCCCCAGGCCCATCTATGTAATGTTCGGTCATTTTTGTGAATAATAGAATTGATTGAAAGTTGTACCAAAAAAAAACTAAAATAGATTGACAGACCTTTGCTTTTTTTTTTTTTTGGGTTGATTGCTTAGACTCGTAATACTGATATTATTTTGTTCTTGTTATAAGGAATTAAATGATTTATTTATCCATAAAATTTTTTCATTAGATTTCCATTATATAGCATAAATATAATTTATTGTGTGTTCATAATAAATGTACATAATGAAAAATTTTATATAACTAGTTAGATATAAATGTTGTCCTTGTCCATATGTTGCACAAAGCGGGAATCCATAGAGTTTTGCTCCATTTATTTGTGTGCTATATTCTTCTTCCCAAATATAAGAAGCCATCTGCATTCTTTTGAAGTATTGACGCTGGAAAAATGCAATTTCTTTTGGCAATATAATTATCAATAATCAAGGCATCTTTAATTTATTTTTTAATTTGAGGTGCCAAAAAAATGGAGAAAAATAATTTCAGTTATTAGTCATAATACTTTTTTTTTGTTTTATTTTAAAATATGGGGTGTGATCATTGGCAGAGAGTATACAAATATAAATTTCCTTAAAATAATTATTTAAAATAAAATCAAAGTAATACAGATATTAGATAACTAAATATATTAAAAAAAAAAAAGATAACTGTTAGTTGTTATCGAATAGATTACGTGACCACTTTAATACTATTTAAAGTACAACTATACAGTGAAGCTCTAAATCTAATATCATAAAGTTTATCATCACATTCTGTAAAAAATCAGTACCCAAAAACCAAGAGCATAGTAAAGTTTATCATCACATTCTGTAAAAAATCACTACCCAAAAACCAAGAGCATGGTACTTGATTTTGGCATCTGGAATTCCACTAACAGATTATGCATAAATTGACATTTATTCTATCGTCAGAATAGGCCTAGATACAGAAGGCAAGTCCGTGTATCTAACTTAAAACCATGTAATTACCGCATATTGGCCTAGTTGCTAGCAACATGAACAACAACAAAGAGAAAGACTTAGCTTTATGGATGGTTTCAGGTTTCAATGACACAAAATTGCTTACAGCATTTGAATTTAAATAACAATTTGCAAGCATAGATGACAAGGAGGAAAAATTTCTCGACGAGGATCATGTCAGCTCCATCACGACGTGCGAATACTTAAGTGAATGCAACTACTGGCACAGCTGCTCAACTGCTGTCACAATCTGGGCAGGTTGTACTACAGTCCATTCCTCCAATGTGCCAGCGTAAGGGGTTGGCACGTCCTGTGAAGACAAGCACATAAGTGGAGCATCCAAGTAATCGTGGAAGTTTTCAGTGATAGCTGCTGTCAAGCTCGCACCAATGCCACCAGTTCTCATACATTCCTCTACAATCAGTACACGATGTGTCTTCTTTACTGAATTCCCGATTGTGTAAAGATCAAAGGGCTTCAATGACCTGATATCTATTACTTCAGGATCGTAGCCCTTGTTCACTAGAGTTTTGGCGGCCTGCATCACGTGATACCTCATCCTGGAGTAGGTCAAAATAGTGACATGCTCTCCGGGCCTCACCATCTCAGCCTCCTCAAGATTACAGACATATTCCTCATCTGGGATCCTTTCCTTGAGGTTGTAAAGCAAAACATGCTCAAAAAGTATTACTGGATTCTCACTGCGAATTGCAGCCTTCATTAAGCCCTTGGCATTATAAGGGGTTGAGCATGCAACCATCTGGATTCCAGGAATGGATTGAAAATATGATTCAAGTCGCTGTGAATGCTCGGCCCCAAGTTGCCGGCCAACTCCACCAGGTCCACGAATGACTACTGGTATGGTAAACTGCCCGCCAGATGTGTAATGGAGCATGCCACAATTGTTTGAGATTTGATTAAAAGCCAAAAGCAGAAAACCCATGTTCATACCCTCAATGACCGGCCTCAAGCCAGTCATGGCAGCTCCTATGCCCATTCCAGTGAAGGAGTTCTCAGCAATTGGGGTGTCAAGAACTCGGAGATCCCCAAACTTTGTGGCCAGGCCTTTGGTTACCTTGTAAGAACCTCCATAATGACCCACGTCCTCTCCCATGACACATACACAGGGATCCCTATCCATTTCTTCTTCCAAGCCTTCTCGTAAGGCCTCAAAAAGTAGAAGTTCATGCCTAATTGTAAATTCAAATAAAGAGTTTAGTGAATTCGAACTAACAAATCTAACTGAAACATGTAGCGTGAACTCAAAGTCAGACATGTGAAAATTTTCCAAAAAACAGACAGGAAAATTTCCCCTTTCTTTTGCTACTACAGGCGTTCATAGGTCTATAAGTTGGGTAACCCATCCAAGCTGTACAATCCTGTCATACAAGATATCATCCAGACAAATGTTATAGACCCAAAAATGGGCTGGGTAAAGTTTAAATGCATGTTCAGAATTTGGGGTTGGTCACCATCTGTTTACTTAACGCCCATCCCGAACCCCAAGCCCCGACAGAATACGCACTGATCTAAACAAAGCTTCAGAGTGCAATGAGGCTCCTACTATATTGAGAGAGAGAAAAAAAAAAAAAAAAAACTCTTGGACAATGCTGCAAAGCTACAGTTCCTTTAACACCGAGATAATTTTGCAAAAATAACTAGATGCTTCAAAACAGCTTTCAGCATTCAAGTCAAGGGACATAAGAAAATATCTGTCCACCACGTCCAACAAATGATGTAAGAAATCTATATACACATAGAAGTTGTCTACGTGTTTACACTATTCTTTTGGCCAGGTGCAGTTAATATGCCGTGCAATCATCATGTACAGACTACCACTCATTCACAACATCCACACAGATTAGGTGTGTACTACTTTTGGACAAATGGTATGAGGTCAAAGTTATCTTCATTTAGCTACCCACATGATATTAATGTCTCCACAAAAACTGGGAGAAAACAATCCATAGAAAAGCCCCAGACATCTTCAATTACAATGTGGATGATCTATGCCCAGCTGAGTTCCTACCCAAATTTTAGCAAATTTTCCTCTGTGTTCCATTTTTCCCTGTAAACAGTGTTCCAATGAAGATGAAAAGTCCTCATGCTCACTCAACCCACAATCTATAGTATAAGTGGAAGATAATCCCGAATCCAAAATGAGCGGACTGAAATGAAATAAGTTACAAATTTTTGTGATGAATGAGAAGACATCTAAACATCTTTTGCATTAGAAGTTGCTTATTCAAGGATTACACGACCAAGAAAAATTTCAAAACAACCCAGAAAGTATTTAAACCTACACAATTGCTCATCAAATTTCAAACAATCAATACAATAAGCAGAAACAACATACCCGGGTTTAGATGCAGTGGAAGCAGCAGTACTATCAGCTTTCGTCTACACAAAAACAAAACCCACCCAACAGCTAAAGTTAGGATTCAATCCAAACAGAAGAACAAAAATCTAATACATAATTCTCAATCACTAATGTCCAAAACAAATCTTGAAATTTCGAGACAAAGAGAAAGAGATAACTAACTGCAACGGCATTGGCAATCAATTGCTCGGCCCTGCGACACTTTGGAACAGAACCCACGTTCAGGTTGACGCTCCCATCAGATCTAACAACAAGAAAGCTTGGTTTTTTCTCTGAAGCAAACAAATAGAACAAAACCCCATTACAAGAAATGAAGAAATACAAGAAACCCAGATCACAGAAACTGGAAACGAGGGGCAAAACCCGAAAGGGATCTGTTGCTGCTGCTGCCAGAGGGAAGGTGGAGTTTCTTGGAGTCGAAGGAATTGGAGGCTGGTAATAATAATGCTCTTGTTGCAGGCCCTACTCCCTGGAAAACCTTAGCCATTTGATTCTCCTCTGTTACCCTCTTCTTCAAGAATTAGAGATTTCGAGCGCGAGATAGAAAGAGAGAAGCTTGTGATGGAGATTTATATGCGGAGAAAGCCAAGAAATGGGCGGAGAAAGCGAAGCGAAGAGAGTGTAAATACGTGAATCTATTGTTATTTGTTAAAAGATGAAAAAACAGAAAAACAAAAAAAAAAAAAAAAAAAGAAAGGAAAAGGGAGATTCAGCCGGACGCTTAGGTTTCTTTTCTTCTTGTTTTCAAAGGCGACCCCCTAACGTTGTTGTCTTGTCTCATAGCATAGGCCGATTACCGGCCCTGCTTGCAGCTTGTTGGTTTGGCTTTAAGCAAATTCCACAGGTCGAGCGTTCGAAGGCCGGCGAGACTAGACCACAGTCTTTTTTTCGTCCATTCATCCACAAGCAGCCCCCCAGGCCCCAATTACTCATTGGATTTTGGGGAAGCAGGACACATGGCAGTCTAAAAAATTGCATTAGTTGTTTTTGCATATATAGACCCTATTTATAATTACAATAAAAATCTATAGCCATCCGACTGATTTACTAAAAAAGAAGAAAATTGAGTATTTTTTAAAAAATTAAAATTTAGAATAATTCTAAGTATATTTAAAGCAATAATAAATACACTTAAAATTTAGTTATTTTTGCATTTATAAATTTTATTATCATTACAGTAAAAACCTATGGCCATCCAACTAATTTTGTTAAAAAAAAATGAAAATTGAATTTTTTTTAAAAGAATTAAAGTTTAAAGTAATATTAAGTATATTTAAGGTAATAATAAATATATCTGAAATTTAGTTTTTGTATTTGGAAAAAGAGTCTAAGTGAAAATCTGGCCATTTTATCTGGTTATAAAAACTTATAATTAATTCTAATCATGCATGTTTTGAAAGCGAGTTTCCATAAATAAAAATTACTTTATTGTGAACTCTTTATTTTTTAGAAAATTTATTGGATCGTGAGTAGCATAATAAAAATAACTCTATTGTCAACTAAAAATCATGAGTTTGTATTCTTTAAGGAACACTCTAGTGATTAAAAACTTTTAAAAAAATATAATTGTCATTGACTTAGTTACATTTACACAAAGTATCTATATATATATAGATAACTGAGGGTTTTCTAGCAATTTCTTACATAAGGCAATAAGATAAAGGTAAAGAGAAATATGGTACAAATCACTATAATATGCAAGATCAACTCATAGCAATATGGATAAAAAGTAATCCATTTTATTATGGCAAGATATCATGCTTAATTGTCATAATCATGTAAGCTGTAATACTCCCTCTCAAGTTGTTATGTGGAGATCCATAGCATCCAACTTGCCCATTTGATAAAGGAATTGATCACAACCCTAGGCCTTCGTGAGAATGCAAGCTTGTAATTTTTTTTTATGTACCACATGATAGTTGATCTCCACGTGTTTCGTAAGCTCATGAAGTTAGGCTCGATGCACCCCAAAAGAGGAGTGAATTAGGTGCTTTTCGAATTTGGTAAGTTAGGATCATTGGCAGCTCACTCAACTCACAAGATTCTCAAACTCCAAATGTTAGTACACAAAATATAATAATCAAACCAATAAATAACAATGTACATCTAAAAAATAAAGAGAGTATAGGAAGAGAAATGTGCAAAACAATTTATACTAGTTTGACCTAAATCTGAGAGCCTACATTGCATGTTCAAAGATTCACTTTAAGATTTCCTTTTACTAAGACTTCTTCTTTTGAAGAGAGAAGAAAACTCTTGTACTTTTTTTATCCTTAAAAAAGAATCATAGCTTTTGAGAAGCTATCACAAAAACTCCTTTTGTTTTGACAACCTTCCAACTCCTAGATCTTTCTTTTAATCACTATTTCTTTTGCACAAGATACAATCGGTAAAAAGCAATTTAAAAGGTGTATATCAAAAGGTTCTGAAACCCTTTTATATATACGCAACAGTGGCTAGCCGCTAGGCATTAAATCTCATTCCATAAGAAGGTTTAATCCCATAAAGGAAACTCTGACCTGTTGTCAGTACCAATTTCTTTATTTGATCATATTTTCCTGGTTGGCCGATCTACCAGCTGTCTAGATTTGAATCAATGAATACTTTCCTTTTTTATCTTTGCTCTTCTGTGATCTCATTTAATCCTTTGCTGTAAATGAATGTATGACAAAATATGCTAGATCTTTTAGAGAAAAGTTAGCATTATTCAAAAAGATATAGGATCTTACCAAAACAAGGCATGAATAGTTATCATACAAGTTCAAATCATGCATTAAGGAAATAATCAAAGACATAATTAAGCTTAATCAATTCAAACGGTCAACATAGATTATGGAGAAAATAAAGTTTAATAATAACTGAAATATTAATATGTCAATAATCAATCAAGGAGTAAATATTATGGAACTAAAGAATAAATTAAAGAGCCAATCAATCAGAAATAATGAGGACAAATTAAAACTGATACACATAAACTAGTTTACTCAACACATGAAACACTAGATAAATTGGAATGTGGAGTGCAGCTTGATTGTCACAATAAAGACTCATCGATTGGAGATGTCTGATTCTTGAATTAGTGAGCAAAGTTTTAAACCTAATTCATTTATGTGTAGTGGATGCCATAGAACGATGTTTAGCTGGAGAAGCAAAATGAGAAACAGTAGTTTGCTTCTTTGTGCTCCAAGAGAGAATATTGTTAGTAAGGAAAGTGCAATAAACTATGATGGATCAGTGGCTGGTTGCACAACTAGCCCATTCAGCATCAGAATAAGTGCTAAGTTGAAAAGAATTAGAAGATGGCATAAGCAAGGTTATTAAAATTGCAATTCGGATCTTAGGATCGTATGATCCTTTGATCTTGCATAAACCCCCACGATCCAAATTGTAAGAGGAATTGTTTTTGGATAGGATCTTAATGGAATCATGCTGCAAATCGTGGAATCAGTGGGATCGTTCAAATCTTATGATCCTGCATAGGTGAAATTTGACACAGTCGCTTCTTTTCTTCAACTTAAAAGCCAAAACCAATTTCTCTGACCTCTATCTTCTTCGTTATTTTTAGTTTCTCACCAATTATCCTTTAGATCTACTTTTGTTGCTTTTCTATTGTCCAATTAATCAAGATCTTCATCTCTTGGTATTTTCTTAACCTTTGATTCACCCTTTAGATGCTATATTTCTTTTCTTTCCCTTTTTGTCTAATTTATAGTTGGAGGTTTTTTTGTTGGTATTTATTTAATTGCTAGTGATTACAACCATTTTTTGTCAGCTACTAATTCATTGGTTTCAATTGCTTCATTGATCTTGTCAAGTATCATTAATGAATCAACCTACTTCCTCTCAATTTTATCATTTTCTCAACAAGTTGCCCTTTATTTTTCAGGGTAAATTGCATTTTACAGCCTATATATAGGGCCTAATTATAGATCGAGACCCCTTGTGCTAAAATGAACTAAAAACAACCTCACTTGTATGTGCGGTAACAGAAAACAATCTCGGTTAAGTTGCCATTAGAAAAAGTTTTTTTATATTAACAAAAATGCCACTGAAATGTGCAGAAAGGGCCCAAAATACCCCTTCTCCATATGACCGTTTGGAACACAAAAACAAGCACAAAAAAAAAAAAAAACACAAAAAATCAATATTTTGACAACTGTAAGTAGTCCAAAATATTAGAAAAAGCAAAGATAACTACCAATGCAAAAATAATTAGGTATCTTCTTCTTCTATTCTTTTGCTGCCAAAATCTTCTATCTTCTACTCCTATCTACCATTGCCTTCTTCTATTTGCATCTATCTTCTTGCAAAAATATTTGTCATGTCTTTCAATAGCAGTAAGTCCATGCACTTTGAAGGTCTCAAATTTAGGAACATCCAATACAAAACATGTACCAAAAAAAAAAGGGCATTAGTGAAGATGTTTGAGTCATAAAAAAAACAATAATAAGTTATATTACTATTGTGATGACAGAAATTATGGGGCAAGCTTTCTAGGTGTTGAATCGCTAAGGTTTCATATTGGGTTTTGATGATCCCAAATCATTTAGTATAGCTAATGTGTTTGCTTGAGTGTGATTAGTGAATTAATTACGTCACATAAACATATAAGTGTCAATAGAAGCAAAGCAAGCAAGTCAAATTGATGCTATGAGGAGCTACAGTCAATTAAAGATGAGTCAGGTGATGAGCCACACTTATTTGGAAAGCTAGACGTGTCTAGTTTCCAATCGAAGCCACCCCACATTAATTGGAGAAGTCTTGAGGAAGATATGAGTCAAACATTGAAGTGCATCAAAGTAGTTAGGGCAGCTTGCATCAGTCAATTTCTAGAGGACGCCATAGACAGCTGGAGATGACTTAGGAGATGTACTGCATATGGTTGGAAACATAATCGAGTCCATTCTAATGCAAAAAGTGGAATGTGATTTAGATATCTGTAGAGAGTTATGATAGATTTACTGAGGGGATAATGACTACGAAGATGAAAAAGGAAAGAAGTCTAAATATCAAACTTAATGCTCTAATAGCTGTCAAAGATATTCTATTCTTCTATCATTTCATTAGAAAGGCATTGAATGAGATCTTGAAGGATCTCAAGCCAAAGATAGAAAGTACCATTCGGAGACAAGATGTACAGAAGATTCTATGGTCAACCAGATCCAAGTTGACTGATCAGAGTGGAAGTGGTAGATAGAATGTCAAAGTTTCCTTATTAGAAATAATTTTGTTTATGGAGGATATTTATTCTACAACGACTAGTGTTTTATTTCTTTCCTATAAAAAGATAGTGTGTATTCTCTTGTGGGGTAATGAAAGACAGGAACAGAAGAGCTTTAAGGTTGTAATCTTAGTGTTGAGCGAGAAAAGTAAAGATGAAAGAGAAAAAGCAAAAAAGCTTGAGAGCTCAAACAAAAGATCAAAAGGAAAAGAAAAGGCAAAGTGTTTTAAAGAGAAAACCATTTTGATTTTGTGAAAGCTTTGTATAGCTTTGTGTTTAAGGTCAAATGACCTAGTATTATAAAGGTAAGCTAGGCACCGAATTAAAAAGCTAAGTTTGGTGAGTTTGGTATTGTATCAACAAGTGCTGGTGTAAGAGTTTGATTTTCACCTAAGAAAACAGATTGTGACTAATGGATTGTGAACTCTTAAGGTTGAGACCTTGAGGAAAAGACATAAGCTCATAGAATAGCTGAACTTCTATAAATCCTTGTATTTGATCTCTCTCTCCTTATTCCTCTTTATATTTTGTTGTGCTTTATATTATGTTATTTACATTCTGATTGATCATTGATTATCTCTGTTTACTAACGTTTTGAAGTTGAGTACTTTTTGTGAGGCATGTGACTGGCCATACCAAACCTGCAACCGACTACATCTACTTGACCAGACAGAAAAAGTTACTTACTGACCACAACTGAAACAAACCAAATTTACCCTACTTTTGGGTTACACTAAGACTAATACTAGGTTGGTGTCAACCGATGAACATGTAAGAGGAAGACCATGTGGGTAGTAATAGAAATTCATTATGTAATAAGGAGAAGTAATGAAGTAGAGGTTGAAGCCATATTAAATGTAGTGTTTGCAATGAGATCAGAGATAAGAAAGTCCCATATCGTGCTTTATAATATTGAAACGCAGACTGCAAATGTAAAGAATCTTTTATTCATTTTAATGTGTTGCTTTATGATTTTATATGCGCTAGCAATTGTATTAATAAATGCTAAATGACAAAGAAATAGATCTTCGTGAAGCAATGACATCCAAAGTAGTTGTGTTTTACCTAACCTAACGAGAAGTTTGTAAATCTTGGGGTTGGAAGCTAAGTGTATAGGTCTCTTGTGATGCTTCCACTTGTGTAATTCTTTTATTCTTTCCCTGCCAAAACAAAAAAAGAAAAAGAAAAACAGTTTCATTTAATTTATGCATTAATCCAAAACAAAAGACTTTATTCAAATACGTTTGATTAGAAAAAACTGCCTTTTTTTGGTTTCCAAGTTGAAGTACCAATGCTGGCGCTTTGTCTGGATTGTTTGTTTGTTGGCCTTGAACTTGTAGCAATTGGTTGACTTGGAGCTAGAGCTAGAGCTAGAGTTAGATTTGCTTCAGTTGGGGCCACACCAATAATTGCTACAAAACTTGGACCTTAATGCCAAACATAGTGCTCAATTAGTTAGTTGGCAAAAATAGAAAGCATATTTTACAAAGAAAAAGAAAAAGAAATGTGGCTATATAATGCCTCTTTACATGTCTTTGAATTGTGGTCGGATTTTTTGCACTTTTTACACTTCATAATTGAAGCTTTCTTCCTATTAGGCTTGGCTTTTCCCATCTCTGTTGTCCTCATTTGCTTGGGCCTACCAGCTTTCCTCTTTATTTTTGGTGGCAGTATTTGTAATTCTCCAACAATAGGGTCCAAGTTGGTTTCATAAAGAGTATGTATAGCCTCATTATGAGTAGCCAAATATCTCTTAATAGTGAAGTAGTCATTATATATGTCTTCAAGGTTTACTCTAATGTGACTTGCACAGCAAGCCACATGCTTGTAAGGAAGGCAAGATACCATCTATTCCCTACAACTGCATGTCTTATTCTTCAAATTTACTGAAAATTTCTCAGCATCATCAAAAACCTGAATCTCTTTATTGTTGACAGGTATGATTCTCAAGTTCTTTGTAGCCTTAGAAACTTTCTATAATCTATTTTACCTAAGGTGTGACTACCCTCCTAAGTCGTGCCTTTTGCATACCTCTGATGCATTCTTGCCATAAACATAACTTTGATATGCTCTAAGAGTGTAAGAACTAGTTTGTTCCTATACTTCCCTATCCAATATTGAATGACTTGGTCATATTATTCTTAATATGATCGCTTTTAACATCGAGAACAAACATCCACTTACACTATTGATATGGAGGAGTACTAGCCAAATACTTAACTGGTTCATTAGTTTTTACTACTTTCTCTAATTCCTTCATTACTTTGACATGATTTACATAAAAATATGACTTACAAGCAGTCCAAAAGAAAATCCTTAATTCAACACTATGTCATTTTGTCCTAAAGTTAGCATAAATGTGCCTAGCACATTAGGTTATCAACTGTATTGATAATTCCCTCTAAATATAAATTATATATAAAGTATTAATAAAAAAGTTAATAATAATAGTTAGGGGTATGAAACAATAATAGATTTAGAAAGTTAAAAATGTACTTTCTACCTCTTTGACATAAAAGGTAGTGGCTGCCCTTCCATTGAATCTCCAATGCATTGCTTAAGTATGTCCACAAACCAATCCCATCTTTGATTCAATTCCTTCTCCACAATTATATATGCAATTGGAAAAATTCCTTTGTTCCCATTTACAAATATTGATAAAAGCAAACTGCCAGGGTATGAGCCCTTCAAATGGCACCCATCCAGACAAATGAAATGTTTGCAACCTGCCACAAATCCATCCAAGCATGCCTTTAAACAAATAAAGATCCTTTGAAATTTTTTGAGACTTGTATTTGAAGGATAGGTTTATAGCCAATCTTTGCCCACTGAACCTAGACTAGTCTCTATTAATAAATTTGTATACTTTGGCAGCTTTAAGAAATTGGCACTATGAGACACCAAAATCAAGTCTATAGCAATCTATTTTCCCTCCATAACTTCATCTACTCAGATTCTATCCCATAAGGCTCTTTCAAGTACTAATACATTAACTTACTGCTTATATTGTTATCAGCTCTAAGAAATGGAAGCAAAACTCTTGCAATCTACTTATATGTAACAACTTTCACATTCTCAATCATTATACAATTGTGTTTGTTGTTCAACTTCTTAATCATGAAGGTGTTCGCAATTGGCATTTTTTATGCCCAAATATAGAATTTACAACCTTTAGTTTCACACCTTGCACCTATTGTATAGGGTTGATTTTTTGTGTAAATCAAATTTACACCTTCATATCCAACATGTTCTCTTAAAGCCTCTCTAAATGTATACACATCTTGGACTATGTGTTTCACCTGAAACTTCACCTTACTTCCCTCCTCATGCCTGAAAAGTATGTCCTTTAAACCTGTAATTTGGATCAAGTTTTTCCAAATTGATTTTTTTTCTTCCCCATCCTCTTCAACAGAGATCTCACCATTTAACCCACTCAAATCTAATGAATCATGACTGAGATCATCAACTAAGTTACTCTTACTCTTATGGGCGTCAAGTCCACCAACGAATCCATCAAGTTTTTTATCATGGACTTTTTCTTCATCAATATAAGTCTTAAGCCACTCATCATCATCTGAGTCAGTGAATTCATATTCTTCTTCAAACACGTTAAAATCTAAGTCTTCACTCTCTCTGGTTTTATTTAAATCATCATCACAATCGCTGCTAACTTTGTTTCTTTCATTCACTCTCTCACTTATTCTTACATTACATTTATGATTATTTCTGGATGGTTTTCTTGGTGGTATATGTTTTTTAGCTAGACGCTTTTGTGGTTTATGTTTAGAAGAAAAATTAGAATGTGCAATTTTTTTGGTTGGTTAGATGGAGTTGAAGTTTTAACCCTAGGTAATTCCTTCCAAGAAACAAGTTTGGTAGCCTTTTTAAACTTATTTAACTTTCTTTTAGCTGTCTGTTTAACCTTGGCACTTTTTTCAGGAATTTCAAGTTGCCCTAACTTCTTACCAACTACAGAATCTTAGGTTTTATCTATTACCACAGAAGGATTTTCATATACAACAATTGTATACTCAATTTCAACATTTACATCACTATTTGTACTACCAACATTCACAACAGCACTAGAAATATTCTCATCATGCATGAAGAGAAAGTCATAAATTGTACCATAAGGGTTGGTTACCTTGTATGGGAGGGGTTTAGTTGTGAGATCAAGATTAAGGTAAAAGTGGATGATCTTACTGTCTGCCTCATCAATAGTCTTTTGAAAATTTACATCATCTTTTATATAGAAGCCACCCTATTTTCCCAGCTTGAAACCATGTTTTTCAACATCAAACATCTGTTTGGACATTATCATTAAGTCAATAAAGGTTGTATAGCCTCTATCGACAATATCCAACATCTATTGTTTGTTTCCAAAGTTCACATAAACAATAATCATTGTGTCTGTCCTATTTATAACAAAAGGAATACAAAATTAATAACCACAACCACATACAAAACCACTTGAGTAATAAAAAAAAAAATTTAAACAGATACTGAATGCTACATTTGCACAACCTTTAATTTTTTAAATTGAACCCCCCCAATTTAAACCCTTTCAATGTCTAACCCTTGGGTACAAATTCCTGGGTTTTTATCCTTATTTAAAAAAATAATAATAAGCTGACAAAATTCTAGAAACCCTAATATAAAATCCCAACACGTCTATCTTAAGAAAAAACTATAAAGAAACCCAATCACATGCCCCTACGAACAAAATCCTGCCTTTTTTCATATTAAAATACCCCAACTCCATGATCCTATCATGTTTTATATTATAGAATTGATGAGAACCACACCTAGAGAGGTGAAACCCCACACCAATGTGTTGATAACAACCCCAAGAAAGCTAAATCAGATTCAGCAAAGAGAACCAAGACCCGTTGTCAATAATAGAGACAAGAACCAAGGTTATAGGCGGAACCAAGACCCGATATCTATAAAGAGATATGAACCAAGGTTATAACAAGATGATAAGGTAGAAATCACACTCAAGAACAATTTGAGATGTGAATGATAAGCCTGATTGTTCACACAAGACTGAAAATCACAAAGTTCTCAAAAGAACCAAGTACGATAGTTTATTCCTCTCAATCAAATGTTTAACAATGTCTGCTGGTTCTAGGGCTTTAACAAGGTATTTATAGCCTTTTAGAAACCCTAGAATCAGAATATTATGCAATTAAAACTTACTAAATAAGGATTGAGTTTAACAAAGAAAGTACAGCTCTAATCCCCATTTGGTGTAGATTATCTAAATCAAAGGAAACAAAACAAATCTTCCCAAACTAAGTTCAGCCAACTTTAAACAGAATGGTGGCACAAAAATAAACCCTAAATAACATAGGATGGACGTTCATATTGATGATCTTGTTGCAAATGGCCCTGTTTCCTCAATTTTGGGCTTGAATTAAGTTAACCAGGCCTTGTTCTTCTTGTATGAATGGAATCCCTTGTGTTTTGGCCCAACTAGCTTCAATTAGCCCTTGCAAAGCTTGACGCATCCTCTTCGCTTTAGCTCTTGTGATTGCACCATCCCTAATGTGCAACGGGTCATGATTGTTTGTATTGATGTTGGCTTGATTCCCATCATTTCCCCTCTCCTCAAAAGCATTTGTCCTCAAATCGCCATCACCTACATCAAAAGGAGAAAGATCAGAAACACTAAAGGTAGCACTAACATTATACTCACGAGGCAAATCCAATTTATCAGCATTGTCATTGATCCTCTCGACAACTTGGAAAGGGCCATCTCCTCTGGGATGCAGCTTGGAACGCCTTTGCATAAGAAATCTTTCTTTTCACATATGCAACCACACCCAATTATCAGGCTCAAGAACAACTTGCTTGCGCCCTTTATTAGCTTGCTTAGCATATTGTTCATTACGCTTCTCTATATGCTGTCTAACTTTCTCATGTAGTTGTCTTACAAATTCTGCCTTCTTTTGACCATCTAAATTTGCCATTTCCTCAATTGGTAACGGAAGTAAGTCCAATGGTGTTAATGGATTGAAACCATAAACAACCTCAAATGGTGAAAATCCAGTGATACTATGCACACTCCTATTGTAAGCGAACTCGACATGCGGTAGACAATCCTCCCAATTCTTCAAGTTCTTTTGGATGATGGAACGCAATAAAGCTCCTAATGTCCTATTTACCACCTCGGTTTGTCCATCAGTTTGTGGATGGCATGTTGTAGAAAACAACAGCTTAGTTCCTACCTTCTTCCACAAGGTCCTCCAAAAGTGACTAAGGAACTTAACATCTCGGTCGAACACTATGCTTCTTGGCACTCCATGCAATCGAACCACTTCTTTGAAGCATAAATCAGCAATATTTGTGGCGTCATCAGTTAACCACTAAAGTGTTCCCTGAAATACGATAGCATAAATTTCAAAGGCTTTATAATTGAATGAAATAAAGGTATAACCTTTTTCTTTTCACTTTTTTACGAGCCTATGTAGCAAAGTCAAAAGCTAATATTTAAAGTTTGGATAGGCAGAAAAGTTTGGATGGTTGGTAGGCTAAACATTCAACCGCCTGGAGATTTTCTCTCCCTCGATTGAACCCCTTCCCCCCCTCTCCCCACCCCTTCGATGGAGGTCAATCGCCCTAGCTACCTCACCTGTGAAGAAACTGATCTCCTTGATCGCTCAATGAAGAAGAAAAAAGCTAATGATGAGTTGTTGGACATAGCCATGCAGGACTCTCATTTGGATAAACATGAGCCTCCACGGGTCACATACAAGGACAAGGTTCAAGGTGCACTTTTGAATGGGATGCCTGTGCAAATTCCATCTTCTGACTGCCCCAATGAAGGAATTCATCAAGACGCTCCTATGGTAGCTATTACATATGAGGAGGGCATACCCCATTTTTGATGTTCCAACACAAAGAAGGCCACTATTCGGCAGCCATGGAAAAGCACACTCATTATCAAGTTGTGGGGATGCTCTATTAGCTACACCCATCTCAAAAATCGATTGCATGTGTTATGGAAACCAAAAGGTGAACTCCAAATAATGGATCTTGAGAATGAATATTTTAATATTAAATTTTCTTGTGCAAATGACTACTTCACAGCTCTATTTGGGGGGGCCCTGGGTCATTCTTGGACACTATCTCGTGATTACTGAATGGGAGCCTCAGTTTAAGCCATGTGAAGCACAGATCAATTCAGCCATTGTATGGGCTTCCTTTCCACAAATGCCTGTGGAATATTACAACGAGGAAATTCTTACTGCTATTGGCAATGAGATTGGTAGGCCTGTCAAAATTGATCTATCAACAAAGACAGCTTCACGTGGAAAGTTCGCAAGGCTCTATGTTCAAATCAATCTTAGCAAGCCCCTCCTTAGCAAGATTATTATAGATGATTTAATGATCAACATAGAGCATGAAGGGTTGCCACATATCTGTTTTATCTACGGTAAAGCTACACACTTGAAAGAATCTTGCCCTCAACAAAGTAGTGCACCTACAGCAGCAAACACCATTGGTTCTGACATTCCGCAAGGGAACACCACAGCACGGGGCTTAGGGTCCAACCAGTACGGCCCATGGAAGCGTGCCTAAAAGCGAGTCTGTAAGAAAAATTCGAGAGTTCATCAAAGTAGAATCACCAGAAGGGAAAAAAATAATGAGAATATTGTCATTGCGGAACAATCACGATTTGAAGTTTTACCTGATAATCAGGAAGCAAATGCTGAGGAAAATGCAGTGACAACCAACCGAACTTCAAGCCAAAATCTAGAAGATAATACCAGCTATCCTCCGAAAATAATTCAGCAAAGAAAATCCTCCAATTTTGGTAACCCCGTTAACTTAGCCAACACCCAATCAAAAACCACTCCACCTACGATCCTATTCTTAAAGAGAACATTAATGTCAACCTACCCTCTTTAAACACTCCTAAAAATAAGGAATCCCCATTTGACCTACAATCACAATGCTTCCATAGCCCCACCTACCAACACCGTCAACATGATCCTTCAACCCCGAGACACTCCCCAAGCCACCAACTTGACCTTAGCTCAAAATTAAAAAGCTCATGTTCAAACACAACCCGTCCCTGAAGTCTCTAAATTGGCTTCATTGCAGATACCTTTCAGGGCCCAACAGTCTTGCCACAAAAGTCTTCTAAAACCCGTGGACGTGCCCTATCAATAGCATCGTCACGAGGTTTCAAGAAAAAAGGATCCAAAAATCGAACCCTTTCCCGTGGTGCTCCTAACATTGTTATGGGAAGCTCCAGTTTCTTACAATCACAGAGTGAAGGTGAGGAAGCAGCCTCCCACTCTCAAAATTTAGAGACTTGGGGCCCCGATGATGCCACCCCGTCCTTTATTCCCAATTCTCAATGAACTTATTGATATGGAATGTTAGAGGTGCGGGTAAGAAAAGGCTGTCTCGCACTCTGATGGACCTTATTTCTTGCTATAAACCTGCACTTGTGTCAGTTATAGAGCCACGAATTAAACTAAAGCGAGCCTGTGATGTTATTAGTCAATTTGGATACGATGGTGTGCATTGAGTAGACCCCATAGGATTTTCGGGTGGTACATGGTTGTTGTGGGACAAATCCAAAATCTCCCTTGAAATCCTCTATTCTTCACCTCAAGCTATACACGCCGCAGTATTGGAAAATGAACAATCAGCATGGCTAATTTCTTGTATCTATGCACATCCGAACGATCATGTCAGGGACGTTATGCGGGCCAATCTTCGTAATATTGAAGATCATTTACAAATCCCTTGGGCTTTAATAGGCGATTTTAATGATATGATGCCTATGTCAGAAAAGCTTGGTGGTTCTTTAAAGATGGCACGTAGATGTCGTCTCTTCAGAAAATATGTTAATAACTGCAAGCTTGTTGACTTGGGATTTACAGGACCAAAATATACTTGGTGGAATAGCAGGGGCCCTCAAATCGTTTGTGAAAGAATTGATCATTGTCCTGTCTCTCTGTCTTGGTAGCAAAAATTTCCTGAGGCCAGAGTTCACCACCTCCCCCGCGTAAACTCTGATCACTGTCCTCTACTTTTGAATTTATTTGACAACTTGCAGGTTTTCAAGCATAGAAAACCATTCCGATTTGAGGCTATGTGGGTTTCACACCCCGACTTCGAGCAGGTCATATATAGCCACTGGAATAATGGACCAGCTGAATTGACAGATAATCTTCAATCGCTTCAGCAAGTCTTGCGGCAATGGAACTCTAGTGTCTTTGGAAATCTTTTTTCGCGGAAGTGAAAAATTATGAGGCAACTAAGTATTGTCCAACAACAGCTTGAAAAATGGGACTCAATTTCCTTACGGCAAGGCGAAGCTAATTTGACACATGAATATAATAAAATCCTTGACAACTATTATATTTTTTGCGGTGTGGACCATTACAAGTAGAAGAGTGTTAGTACACATTTATCTTAAATTCATTTTAATTTATTAAATGAGTTTGTTATCTTATTAAAATGACATATGTTACTTTAACCAACTTACTCTTAACTTATAAACTCATTTTTCTCTACTTCTCCCACCGATATGAGATTATTCATCGTGGGATTATTCATTTCTAGCACTCTCCCTTAAGTGCAATTGAGATTTTTGGCAACTAGTTGATACTTGCCTAATAATTACGGGTCTTAACAAAAAGTCATTGTTTCAAATACCCACTCATGATCTTTTTTCAAATTGTTAAACCCGTTCAAATAGGTTTAGACTGTAATACTATATTATATTTTTCGCGGCGTTAACCATTACAGGTAGGAGAGTGTTAGTCCACATTTATCTTAAATTCATTTTAATTCATTAAATGAATTCGTTATCTTATTAAAATGACTTTAATCATCTTTACCAACTTATTCTTAACTTATAAACTCATTTTTCTCTACTTCTCCCACCGACATGTGATTCTTCATTTCTAACAACAACGAGGAGCTGTTTTGGCTTCAAAAATCTCGACGAGATAAAATCCTGCATGGCGACCGCAACACCGCTTATTTTCATGTGTCCACCTTGAAGAGGAGACAGCAATCTCACATACGGGCACTAAAGTCAAAAGACGGTGCTTGGATTTATAATCAACAGCATTTGAAAAATATGGCTAAGGACCACTTTCTCAAAATTTTTACTAATTCAGCCATTGCTCAAGTTCCGTGTGATTTGGGAAATGGGCCTCGAGTTGCACCATCCATGCTCAGTCAACTCAATGAGATCCCATCTACTATTGAGGTACACAATGCCTTGCGTTCAATGAAGCCATTGAAGTCCCCCGGACCTGATGGCTTTAATGCTTTGTTCTTCCAGAAATTATGACATATTATTGTAGAACGAGATGCTGTCGCTCTTGTGCAAAATGGTTTTGTCTCTAGTACACTGCCGCAGGGGTTGAATGAGACTCTACTTGCCTTAATTCCGAAGACGGAGCACCCTGAGAGGATGACGCAATATCGTCCCATTGCATTATGTAACGTTCTTTACAAATGAATCACAAAAGTCATTGTACAACGCCTTAGGCCCCTTATGGTCAGCTGGATAGGCCCACTGCAAGCCTCCTTCATGCCAGGAAGGTCCACACATGACAATATTATACTTGCTCAGGAAGTGATGGCAACTTTGCGGAAGAAAAAAAAAAGGGAAAAATGGATATATATGGCTATTAAAATTGATTTAGAAAAAGCTTTTGACAGAGTCAGCTAGAGTTTTCTGCATGAAACCCATTGCCCTTTATTAATTTAATAATGTCTTGTGTGACAACTTCTTCTATGACAGTTCTTTGGAATGGTGAGAAGACAGACACCTTCAAGCCGCATTGTGGTCTGCGGCAGTTTGAAAGACTATCTCACATGATCCAAAAGGAATTGCGAGTCAGTTGGAAGCCCCTTCACTGCTCTCACAATGGCCCTGCAATTTCACATTTATTCTTTGCTGATGACTTGCTGCTGTTTGGACATTTCACGGTTGCTACAACCAAGGCTATGAACAAAGTCTTTGAAAGACTATCTCACATGATCCAAAAGGAATTGCGAGTCAGTTGGAAGCCCCTTCACTGCTCTCACAATGGCCCTGCAATTTCACATTTATTCTTTGCTGATGACTTGCTGCTGTTTGGACATTTCACGGTTGCTACAACCAAGGCTATGAACAAAGTCTTGACTGAATTTTGCTCCTTATCAGGCCAGAAAATTAACAGTGCAAAGTCAAAAATTCTTTTCTCACAAAATGTCCCTAGAGCTTCCATCAACACGGTATGTGGAATATTAGGCTTGTCTTCTATCTCAGATCTAGGCAAGTACTTGGGAGTCCCACTATCTCTTGATAGACGCTCCAGGACCTGCTACTATGATGTACTTGGAAAGCTTCAATCCAAGCTTAGTGGCTGGAAAGCTGACTCCCTTTCTCTTGCAGGCCGTGCTATTCTGATACAATCAGTCTCACAAACGCTGTCATACTATCTTATGCAAACAACATATGTACCGCAGGCTGTGTGTGATGAAATGGACCGATGTAATAGAGCATTTTTATGGGGTAATGATACTACTCACCGAAAGCAGAGTCTGGTTACTTGGGATAATGTGTGTCGGCCGAAATCTCAGGGTGGACTGGGTCTACGCAAAGCACGAGACATGAGTCTAGCGCTCTTATCCAAACTGAGTTGGGAAATTACCTCTCAACAACGAAAGCCTTGGATTGATGTTCTGAAGGCGAAATATTTTCCGACCGTGCCTTATTTATGTGCTCAAAGACATTCGAGCAGCTCTCCTATTTGGAGGGCTATTCTCCAAGGCAGAGAGCTATGCCAACATGGCCTACATTGGTCCCTTGGTGATGGTACTTCTATACGGTTCTGGATTGACTCATGGTTGTTGGACACTCCCATTGTCAATTTGGATGGGTCTCTGCCGGGCCCGGAGGAAATTAATAATACTGTCTCTCATGATATCCAAGCAAACGGATGCTGGAATTGGGACTTATTAAACGGCAAAATCTCTAACATGGTTCAGCTGAGCCTGCAGGGGACACATATCAGCACACTTGGCTGTTTGCTAGATAAACAGCTGTGGAAGCTTAATTCAGGACGTTTCACTGTTTCTAGCGCATATCATTTACTATGTGACGCAGAAGAGGCTTCAAATGATCATTGGATGTGGATTTGGAACACGCCTGTGCCTCCTGGCATGAAGACATTTTTATGGTTGGTGTGGAGACAGAGACTATTCACTAATGCCTATCGTTTCCACTGTCACCTCACTGACTGCGGAGCATGTGAGAGATGTGGGTATAGCTGGGGAGACATAAATCATGTGATGTTCTCCTGTCCTTTTGCTAGAGATGTCTGGGCACACACTAGCCGTGAGTTGCACCTACAAATTGATGCTAGGATGGGTTTCCTTTAATCGGTCAAGACTTACAGCCTGCAAAAAGATGAAAGTGCATGGGGTCGCCCCAACCAAATTATTTTTGTAACAGCTTTGTGGTACTTGTGGTATGCAAGAAACAAATTTATCTTCGAAAAATTGAAGCTTTCCTCTTGCAACTTGGTCAGCCTTATCCGAAGCATAGCGGTTGAGATACATGATTTCGTATACTTAACCAACAACATTATGACGCGGGCCAATGCACCTAATGATGAACTCGCATGTTGGTCCCTTCCACCGATGCATGTTGTGAAGCTCAATGTGGATGGCGCAGCAAAGGGGAGCCCCAGGCCAAGCGGGTTATGGCGGATTGGCCCGAGATAATCTTGGCAAATGGCTATTCGGATTCTCAGGATCTTGTGGACATGCCATGGCTATACAAGCAGAATTGCAGGCTATCTACGCGGCACTTCAAACAGCACGGGACTAAGGGCTAAGGAACATAATAGTGGAAACTGATTCCTTATTAGCTTTGCAGAAACTGACTAACCATGACTGGGATGTGGATTACTATAGAGCTATTATTGGAGATTGCAGCCGTCTAATCAATTATTCTTGGCACTGTGAGCTCATACATATTTTTAGAGAGGACAACTATTGTGTAGACTTTATGGCTAATCAAGGGATCTTTAAAGACACAAAATTTATAGTTTGGGAGGACCCGCACCAGAGAATTCTTTCTTTGTTATGTGCCGACATGGTTGGCATGAGTCAACGACGTGGCGGCTAACTCTTTTCTCTTGCACTTATTTTTGCTTTTCTTTAATTAGTACCCAAAAAAAAAAAAAAAAACAAATCAACCGGCTGCTTTTTTTGTTTCTTGATGCTTCATTTTTCGCTCAAATCTCAACCTTAATCAATTGTTCGATTGATGTCTATTTGGCAATTGCCATCCCATCACTACTACCCATTCCTTTTTCTCCCAAAATTTTATACAATTGTTTTTCTCTTTGCTCTCTTTCCATCTGTTTGTATCTAAAGAGAGCAAAAAATCATAGTAGAGTCAAAGCAAGCTCTAACTAGTAACACATAGTACCAAGATAATTTATATTACTTTTATTTTACTGTTGGTATGATTGATAGATGTTAACGATATAAGTTTATGCGAAAGAAAAGCAAAGCATATGTAGCTCAATTTGAATGGAGCATTTGATATATGAGATTTCAGTCTCTCTCATGTCTTCAATCTGTTAATAGTTTTTTTCCAATATCGGTTGCCTGTCTTTTGGCACATTATAACCCGCCTTATATGTGCCACTGAGAATAGATGAATCATTTCTCAAAATTGATTGTGTAATTCTTTTATGGGGTGCTTGTTGTCATGCTTCTTGAGAATAACCTATATGAATTTTGTCCCTCTTTGATCCTTATGAGATATTGGTGCTATACCTATCGCACATAGATTGTGAGGTGAGAACGTTATTGTGGCTTTAGTCAAATAAAACAAGCCTTTTGTGTACTCTCTCCAGTTGAAGAATTGGTCAACTCCTAGTACATTGCAATCTTATGCATTGTTGTCATCTACATTTCTTTCACTAATTTCCCTCCACCTTGATTGTTGATTGAGATTTTGCTTAACAATGATGTTAAGTCAAGTTGTTGAATGACATTTCTTACTTTTGAAGTATCAAAAAGGGCTTGACAGCTATAATAGTAGAATTGATCAAACATATTAAAGAACTGACAATTTTACAGTTATGTTGCTATAAGGAATAAGTGCATTTACCTACATTTACAATTCATGTAATCCTAAAAGGTGTTGTTGATTGTCTTGACAAATATTGCTTTCGCTAATTCAATTTGCAATCTTGATAAGAAATATGGTGTTAATTGGAAGTTGCCATTGTTTCTGTCTACATTGAATTAAGTTGTATCCCTTTTGTCTTTGTTTTTCTCCTTTTAAAGTGAAAGAGGTGCGTTTAATTTTATACATATAAAAATCATTTGTGTTTAAATGAATCAAAATATTGGAGATTTGCTTTTTGAATTTGGATTCATTTTGTGGCAGAAATGTCTACATATCTTGGTAAAAATTAGTGTAGTAGCTATGCAAGTGATATTTTCTATTGTCAAAAGGGTAGTCATCAATCGGGTTATTTCTCAACAAAGATCTTATGTAAGATTAGTGTAGTGTAATAATTTAAGGTAATATTTTGTAAAAATCCTATTTTTTTATTACAATTTTTGCTAAAGATTAGTCATGTATAATTATTGGCAAAGATTGTGGTCTAATAATTTAGGGTAATAATCTTATGTAATAATTGAAGGTAATTTGAGGACTTAACAGTCCTGCTTCATATTTAAAACTTTAATATTCAATCAAAACAATCAGTTACTCATTTAAATGATAACAGTTTACTGAGAGAAGTTGGAGATATGTAGTCAAAATGATGATAATGCGTTGTAGTGGGAGTGGGAACCAAATTTTAGTCATTGTGTTAGAGTTTAGATATTGAATAACAAGGTTTTATTTTGTTTTAAATTTTGATGTTTTAATTTTATAAATTGAACTGATGATTTAGTGGGTTTTTTGCCACATAAGCATCTTAATTCATGATGGGGGTTTTGCTTCCATTAGATTATATTTGAAATAAAATATTTTTATTTTTATTTCATAAGTTCCGTAGATTAAGAGTTATAAAATTCATAAAGACTATTAAGAAGAATCAACAATTAATAAGGTACGTGGTTGGATAGTCTATGCACTCAATAAATCCGATGCTATTGTTCTCATCACCACCTCGTTCGCTTTTTTCATGGAGACCCATTTAGAGTGCCTTGTTCACCATTCTGTCCAAAGAAGGCTAATATAATATTTCAAGACTCTTTCCTCAATCTTTCAACATCTAGAATTCAAATGGACTCATTCTTAGTTAATTCATATCATTTACCTTAAATTATTACAAACGGTACAACTTGAAGAAACAAACTGCGGTTCTGTATTAAAGACTACCCAACATTAGATTTTGCTCTTGCAAAAATTCGACTTTTTTGTCCAAGACAAAAAGAAAATAATGTTACGGTTTTATTTTAAAAAAATTAAAATTGTATAAGAGGAAACGCCAGATTGAACCATATGAATGACAATATGTTTGCACAATTTTTTTGAAGACCATTTGTAATTTTCAAAATTATTAATCAATATTTTACTTCTTGTTATCCAGAATATGTCGTGCAATGGCGTAGGTCATCAAACGGATAAATTCTAGTGTACTTCTATCTTTCGGAAGGATTGGTATTTATAGGACCTTATGAATATCGAACCCTTTTTCAAGACTTCTTGAAGAAGTATTTAATTTTACGTTTGGGAGCTGTTGTTTTTATTGTTATTTTAAAAAATAAGAAATTTAGTGTTTGGTTAAGTTTTTGGGTAGCCGCTGATTATTGATATTATGGCTTTAACAGCAGTTGAAACAAAAAGCTAAGTCCATGCCGATTTTTAGATAAATCAGCAGCTGTTTTATTTTTTATGACTAAATTAAGCCTAATATTCTACCTTAATTCCTATTAGTTGTCCTTTCTTCTTCGGCTTCGTACACGACGTCTCGCACCCCTTTCTGGCTTGCTCCATTTTTCAAAAATTGCAACCTCTCCCATCCCTCTTTAGCTCTCAATTCTCCAAAGAGCGTAGTTTCTAGTGCGTCGACTTTGTCACAACTTCAGTGGTTTTCTTGCATACAGAATTGCAGAAGACGTGTCCTCGTTTTCTGGGAAAATAAAATGAAGGAAATTAAGCCTGGCAGAGGGTCAAAGGCACAGGGGGAGGCGATGGGTCGAGTAGGAGCCAAGCTGAATTCTGATCTGTTTGAATGGTTCCCTAATTTCTGCTACCCACTTGCCCAACTTCCTCATCCGTATGCCCCTGTCTTTGTTGTCGTTGATTTGGATGAGGTTGTCGGTTGCTCTTGCGCTTGTTGTCGTCTATATCGACAAGGTTGTCAAGTTTGTACAACACTCTCCACACATGCTTGTCTTCCATGACAAGCAACTCTTCTATATCTGAATTATTAGACGTCTATGATTGCAGGCTATGACATTTGATTTCATAGCTTGATATCAATTGGTAGTAGATGTCAAAAAAAAAAAACAAAAACAAAAAAACAAAACGAAAAAACAGAAAAAAAATAAGGTAGTCCCTTTGCTTGGACCAGGGATTCGGCCTTGATGAAAAGTCTATCTGCAAATTGTTAGAGAATTTTCAAAATATAAAAGACATGTCCCCTAATTAATTTAATGGTTATGAAGATACGTTTATTAATAAAAAGACACGTTAAAAGAGTCATATTTATTCGGTCCAAAAGATGCATCTCTTAATTAAATAACTACCAATTTAATCTCTATATAAATATGTGATATGGTCAGTCACATAGATATAAAGAAGACAGGAAAATCTACACATTTATAATAGTAATTCTGTAACACTACAAAAGTTATTCTCGGGAGCTTGATTTCAGTGGTGCAAACTGCAGTCAAGTGTTACTTTATTTTATCTTGTGAGGGAATTCACTATAATCTGTTTGCACTGCTATGAGAGCAAATTTTTCTTTAAAGAAAGTGACATTATTACACAACTTAAATCAATTCTTTTATTTTCAATCTCACATCTTTTATATGAAGTGAATCCATCAGTATTAAATTCCTGGTGAATGATTGGTTTCACGTGACTTACTGATCTAGCAACTTCTCATTCGTTTATGCTTACAAGGATGATTTGTTGTCCATTTGTTTATCAACAATGAAAAAACTTGCTGAATGAATGTCTTGTACACAAAATCATCAATTGAAGGCAGTATTTAGATTATCCGGAGGCTAAATTGTGCTTAATTTAGGATACTACACTGTGTGTCTGTTAGGGTGAGAAACAGATAGATGATTGATCATCAGATCATTGGACCATGTATGAAAATAGATGGCTTGCCAAAGATGGTTACCTTTGTTGTTGGACCATATTTTTGGACTCTTTGCGCTATCCATTTCTCAACAGTATTGGTTCTTACGTCCAAAACAATCATTTAAATGTTCAACAGCAACTGTTAATGATAATTTAATATTATAATTTAACTTTGTTTACTAGTAACTATTAATAATAATTAGTAATCAATAATAGATAAACCAAACACTCTCTAAATCTATATTAAGCAGAAACAGAGATGTCAATTTAACATGTTGTGCATTAATTTCAGCACTGCGTATACATTGCCTTTTTGCTCAGTGAGCAAAGTAGCATCTGTGTGACGTAGAAGTTTTTTTTGCTTCCAAATTGAATAACACAAGTATTGTTATTCCCGTCTCATCTGACACCTTTATTACAATTCGATAATATTTTGTGGCTTTAAGAGGCACCCCGTCACTAGCACACTTCAAATTAGTTTCAGTTGGTGCAACCTTCATCACAAATCCTGCACAACCGATATAACACCATCTTGATTCAGCGTAAAAACCAATTATTTTGCCGTAATCTCTACAATCCTAGTCTTTAATGATTCGACAATTACCCTTGTATAATGTAGTCTGTTAAAATAAGTTAAAGATATTAATTAGGCTAATGAAAACAACAATTTCATTAGGTCTTCATTTTAAGTTATTGATGGCATTGATCCTTTTTTTTTTTTTTTTTTGCGGTGATTGCTATTGGACTTTTTGAGGAGTTTTATGAAGGACTCTTTCAATCAAAATCTTAATTAAATGAGGACATTTAGTTTATGGTCATAACAATCAAAATCTGATATCCTCCGCTTCTTTGATTTCTAGGTTGAATGTAAAGATTGTTTACCATTAATTTTTGAATCGTGTTGCCCGTGACTATAGTGATTAAGAGGATGCAACCTGATTTGCACATATCTTTTGAAAACAAAATCAGGTATTTTATCTCAGAATGTGACCTGAATATCTTTTGACCTGCAGATCAAAGAATCTCTGACATCATTGAACATTTTTCTTGACGCTATCAACTTTTGAAAAATGTTCTTCAAATCGCACAACGTGTACATCTTACAGGTTGATTATTTGGTGTAAAATTATTCGACACGCAAAATGGAGCAAACTTTGGTTCGCTTAATGTTGAAGGAAAAACTAATGCGTGCGCATACCAAGAGCAAGCATTCTGCTAAGTATTGAGTAAAACATGGAAACGAAAACTTTTTTTTTTTTCCGAAAAAGGAAAAAGATTTCTTTGACGCTCTCTCAACTAATGGGACAATAATTTCTTTTTTTTACTGTCTTTTTTCCACTGGAATGAGATGTTTCTTTCCCTCTAACTAATTCCAATGTGACAATATTATTTGTACAGTTTAAAGTCATAAACAATGGATGTATGTAATATTTGGATATTTGGGAAATCAGTCAGTATAATAATTATTGTCATTGAAACCAATGACTATGGTAGCAAAATCAATAAAATGAAATTTCTGCTATGGGATTTCTGGACATTCTTCAAAGAATTGCTAACTTGACGTTGTTTCTCACATTAGGATCCTTTTGCTTTTTTTTTTGGGTGTCCCCCCCCCCCCCCCCCCCCCCCCCGCCGGGGGTATCCGGAAGCCCTTTTGGGTACTGGTTTATACCATATGGTGCAAAGCTCGGTATCAAATCCACTAAATACATAAATATTTTGTTCAATCAAGACATTTTCAAATGTCTCGGAGTATCCGTTCTTTATCACGAAAATGAATGGTGTTTTCCTATAAAGTAGATAAATGAAATTTAGAGACGGCATGTATTGAAGACAATGAACTCATTTTATATAACTTTTAAGGTTGAAAAGTATACCTTCTCATCAGCTATTATTATGTCAACACTGATTAAAGAGTTGTCTTTGTTGGAACAGAAAAGAGGGTGAGATTGGAAATGAAAGAATTGCTTCAAGTCGTGTAACAAACATCCGATAATTGTTGGAACAAAAATGAGGGTGAGATTGGAAATAAAAGAATTGCTTCAAGTCGTGTAACAAACGCCACTTTCCTTAAGGCAAAATTCGCCCTCACTAAAGTGCAACAGAGGTATAATGCGAACTGCCTCACAGGATAAAATGAAGCACACTCAACTGCAGGTTGCAATACTGAAATTGAGCCCTCGAGAAGTTATTGTAATATCCAAAATTACTCACACAAGTTTATGGGTTTTTCTATCTTCTCTATTAACTATGTGAATGGCCAATTCACATATTTATAGGGAGAATAATTTGGTAGTTATTTGGCCAAGATATGCATCTTTTGGGTTTAGTGGACACGACTATTCAACGTGTCCTTTCATCAATAGACACATATCCATAACTACCAAATTAACTAGGGGACACGACTTTTCTATTTTGAAAATTTCCCCAACAATCCCCCGCCATTTTCAAATAAGAAAATGTATAGGATTCTTCGTAATTTTGGAAGTCAACTGCATAAGTAAGGTGTCTTACAGATTGAACCTTACGTAGTGAAATATGCGTTACAACATATCTGAATAGTATGGTAGACAAGCTTTGAACCAACTATTCTTATTGATATCCTGTAGAAATATACCACACAGTGGACTATACAATATTATACTTCTCTTTTTAATAATTGACACATTAAAGGCCATTGTGTCCATATCCTTTTCATGAATATTTTAGAGTCAAGTCCTTAAACTCATTGGAACGGCCTACACATTCCACATTCACATAGGTAGACTAGGGCCCCCGCTTTAAAGCACCCTTTCAAGCCTGTTAAGAGTATTTAAAACTCAACCTCCCAATTAACGGCGGGTACTAAGCATTATGAAACTTCAGGATGAAGAAAAAATGAGTATAATGCTTCAAATCACGCTAATGATGTACTTTGACTCATTGAACTCAAGACTTGACGTTGTATCAAGCGTTGAGTCGAGATTCCATCATGGGTGATCAATAATTATGGACTTGAACTCATCCCTCATTTGATGTCTCATTCATCAAGTTATTGTTAACCCTTTTAGTTAAGGATTAACCTTTTTTTAATACGCAACTGATTTTTCAAAAGTCTTTTGTATTTAATATGGTACCACAAATTATACGCTAAGAGATACCGTTAATATAACGGTTAACATCTCACCTGAGATTGGAAATAAAACAGTGGTACCAAATTAACTAGTGGACACGACTTTTCCGACTGTTCTATACTGTAGACACATATCCATAACTACCAAATTAACTAGGGGACACGACTTTTCTATTTTGAAAATTTTCCCAACAATCCCCCGCCATTTTCAAATAAGAAAATGTAACGGATTCTTCGTAATTTTGGAAGTCAACTGCATAAGTAAGGTGTCTTACAGATTGAACCTTACGTAGTGAAATATGCGTTACAACATATCTGAATAGTATGGTAGACAAGCTTTGAACCAACTATTCTTATTGATATCCTGTAGAAATATTCAACACAGTTGACTATACAACATTATACTTCTCTTTTTAATAATTGACACATTAAAGGTCATTGTGTCCATATCCTTTTCATGAATGTTTTAAAGTTAAGTCCTTAAACTTATTGGAACGGCCTACACATTCCACATTCACATAGGCAGACTAGGGCCCCCGCTATAAAGCACCCTTTTAAGCCTGTTAAGAGTTTTTAAAACTCAACCTCCCAATTAACTGCGGGTACTAAGCATTATGAAACTTCGAGATGAAGAAAAAATGAGTATAATGCTTCAAATCACGCTAATAATGTACTTTGACTCATTGAACTCAAGACTTGACGTTGTATCAAGCGTTGAGTCGAGGTTCCATCATGGGTGATCAATAATTATGGACTTGAACTCATCCCTCATTTGATGTCTCATTCATCAAGTTATTGTTAACCCTTTTAGTTAAGGATTAACCTTCTTTTAATACGCAACTGACTTTTCGAAAGTCTTTTGTATTTACTATGGTACCACAAATTACACGCTAAGAGATACTGTTAATATAACGGTTAACATCTCACCCTTTTACTCTAAAGGGTCATTAACTTTAAATAAATTAAAGGTATTTGCTCTAGTGGTCACGATCCACGAGCGTCACAATATTTCTATTTGTTTGTCTATGCTACAGCATAGTTGTCTATAAGTCATCTACTACTTTCTTTTATTTGTAAAAGAAAGAAAATAATTTGACTTGTGAAAAGACTTTGAATAGTCATTTATAAAAAGTCATGACTCTTTTCGAAAGAACACGTATTTTCCCTACAAAGGATTATGTCTCTTTCCATGAAAGGTTGCGTCTCTTTCTATGAAGAGTCACATCTCTTTATATGAAAGGTCGCATCTCTTCCCATAAAGGTTTGCATCCCTTTTAACTAATGGTCATGTCTTTTTTTTTTTATGAAAAGTCACATCTCTTCCTTTGAAAAGTCTCATGTCTGCTTTTGAAGAGTAATTCTTTGAAGATTCCCCTTTCTTTTCATGAAGAGTCGCATCTCTTTCATACAAGTTTGCGTCCCTTTCTACTAATGTTCATGTCTTTTCCTGTCAAAAGTCATGTCTCTTCCTTTGAAAGGTCTCGTATCTTCTCTTGAAGAGTAATTTGAAGAGTCACGCCTCTTCTCATGAAAAATCACGTCTCTTTCTATGAGAGGTCGCATCTCTTCCCATAAAAGGTTGCGTCCCTTCCCATTTATGGTCATAACTTTTCCTATCAAAAGTCATGTCTCTTCTTTTGAAGAGTTTCATCTCTTCTCTTGAGGAGTAACGTCTTTTCTCTTGAAGAGTCTTGTCTCTTCTTATGTCCCTTGGATTGGAATTACAAATTCCAACAATGACTATGCCTGTTCTGGTGGAACGATTCCACTTGACTTGCCTTATGCATATCTCATGCGTATTTAATCAAATTAAAATTGACAAAACAAATAAAGGTCATATATAAATATTCTTACCTTCCATGCTAAGAATCATGCATGTAAAGATTTACCATGCATATATAACTATGTGTATATACATAAAAATTTACCATGCAATCCCACTATTTCTTCATTTCATGCTATACACTAATGTCATATTTATGTATACATATATGTAAGTATGGATGCATGCATGCATACCATCATGTAATTCTAACAGGCAAACATGAACATCATTTCCATTTGAGAACCCCATGGTCGTTTCCTTAGAGAAAGAAAGAACAAATTAAGTGATGGAAATAATTATTCCATTGCTACTATCCCCTTCTTCTTCACCATACACTCGTTATTTATATAACGAACTAGGTTACTCGGCAACCAACATAACTAGGTGCTTCGGGCTTTGAAACCGACTGCTGCCGTTTGTGCCTTATCATGCACTTAATTTGGCTCAAAGAGGAATTAACAATTCTTTTGATCCCTCAACGGGCGCCTTTTCCTTTGTTGTAGGAAGCAGATGAAACTGCCCCTTTATTTATTTATTTTAATAAATCAAACAACCTTTGCCTTGTGCAGGAAAATCCATTAATTTCCGTGCACATAAATTTTCCCTTGTCATGCGTTATAGTGTTAGACCTCTTAAAGGCTAAAAGATTATGAATTTTCTTTTCATAAACCCCACAGTTTTATTTTCACAGAAAATCATGTAGGCAGTCCTTTACCACAACTACCACTGCAATTAACTACCAAATTAACTACCAAATTAACTACCAAACAGTCGTGTCCCCTAGCTTCTCGGAATGCCCCCATTGTTGGGGAAATTTTCAAAATAGAAAAGTCGTGTCCCCTAGTTAATTTGGTAGTTATGGATATGTGTCTATTGATGAAAGGACACGTTGAATAGTCGTGTCCACTAAACCCAAAAGACGCATATCTTGGCCAAATAACTACCAAATTATTCTCCCTATAAATATGTGAATTGGTCATTCACATAGTTAATAGAGAAGATAGAAAAACCCATAAACTTGTGTGAGTAATTTTGGATATTACAATAACTTCTCGAGGGCTCAATTTCAGTATTGCAACCTGCAGTTGAGTGTGCTTCATTTTATCCTGTGAGGGAGTTCGCATTATACCTCTGTTGCACTTTAGTGAGGGCGAATTTTGCCTTAAGGAAAGTGGCGTTTGTTACACGACTTGAAGCAATTCTTTTATTTCCAATCTCACCCTCATTTTTGTTCCAACAATTATCGGATGTTTGTTACACGACTTGAAGCAATTCTTTCATTTCCAATCTCACCCTCTTTTCTGTTCCAACAATCTTAAGGCAAAATATTCAGTTTGTGATTGGGTCGTTTGAAAGAATAGGCTTCTGACTTGTGGATAAAGGTGTATTCCTTTTTCAATTGTGTGGAAATCATAAACTTCAAAGTTAGGTTTCAAGAGGGCGTGTCCTTTTGACGTAACATAAATATATATATATAATGCCCTTAAGTTTTGGTCGGGGATGAACAATGTCTATATATATATATATATATATATATTTCATGCATATACATACATGAATGATGCATGCATGGTGATGAGTTGGATATACATGATGTATATACCATAAGATTCATAATAGATTAGACATACACACTATTTTGGCGTGCATTGTAATTATATAGGCACGATGGTTTGCGTGAAACATCATTTCATTTGATGATTATAAAATAACAATGATATGCATGCATCATGCATGGTAGGTTTTAACATAAATACACACACGGAAATTATGGGTAATAAATTGCATTGATCCCTTGAATTTGCGTATGGATGCATTGAATCTTTGTATTCTTGTACAGTTACTTATTCTGTGACTAAGTTGTTATACGGTTAAGCATGGTGTGTTACTTGCTCATGAATATATATAGATATATTTTATCGTTGCTTTTGAAGTGCTTATTGCCATAGAATTAATAGTTATTCTTATATATAACAGTAATCTAAATGTATATATAGTTTGTATGTTCACCATACAAATCACGTAAATGTGACTGATGAAAGGCATGAGGTAGTTATCAAAGGAATTGATAATTTATTAAAGGACTTTTAGGATAATTATCCATGAATGGTGGTTACATATATACTAAATAGTTTTTGACAGATTGCATTCCTTATCATGCATTTTCGTTGTTATTATTTCCGTTTCTCTACTTGGTTCTTAAACAAATTGCAAGAAATGCAAAGTTGGTTATTCAACGAAAAGGAAAGGTTTCCATTGGGATTTGAGTGCAGTACATGGCAGAAACCTTAATAATTGAATGCAATTGGAATTTCCATGTGCATCTCGGAGATTTCCAAATGGGAATTATTGTGGACAATTATAATGGTTGTCTAACTCATAAACTGGACATAATTTTCGGGCACTATTTCCTAAAATCAAAAAGGACGTTGCTCTTGAAGAGAAGATACAAGACTCTTCAAAGGAAAAGACATGACTCTTGACAAAAAGATACGATTTTTAGTGAGAAGAGTCATGACCATTGATAGAAAGAGACGTGATCTTTCATGTAAAAAGATATGACTTTTCATGGAAAGAGATGCGACTCTTCATGAAAAGAAAGGGGAATTTTCAAAGAAAAAGACGTTACTCTTCAAAAGAAGACATGAGATTCTTCAAATGAAGATATATGACTTTTTATAAGAAAAGACATGACCATTAGTTAAAAAGGATACAAACCTTTATGGGAAGAGATGCGACCTTTCATATAAAGAGATGTGACTCTTCATAGAAAAAAACGCAACTTTTCATGGAAATAGATATAATCCTTTGTGGGGAAAAGACGTGTGCTTTCGAAAAGAGTCATGACTTTTTATAAGTGACTATTCAAAGTCTTTTCACAAGTCAAATTATTTTCTTTCTTTTACAAATAAAAGAAAGTAGTAGATGACTTATAAACAACTATGCTGTAGCATAGACAAACAAATAGAAATATTGTGACGCTCGTGGATCGCGACCACTAGAGCAAATGCCTTTAATTTATTTAAAGTTAATGACCCTTTAGAGTGAAAGGGTGAGATGTTAACCGTTATATTAACGGTATCTCTTAGCGTATAATTTGTGGTACCATAGTAAATACAAAAGACTTTTGAAAAATCAGTTGCGTATTAAAAAAAGGTTAATCCTTAACTAAAAGGGTTAACAATAACTTGATGAATGAGACATCAAATGAGGGATGAGTTCAAGTCCATAATTATTGATCACCCATGATGGAATCTCGACTCAACGCTTGATACAACGTCAAGTCTTGAGTTCAATGAGTCAAAGTACATCATTAGCGTGATTTGAAGCATTATACTCATTTTTTCTTCATCCTGAAGTTTCATAATGCTTAGTACCCGCAGTTAATTGGGAGGTTGAGTTTTAAATACTCTTAACAGGCTTGAAAGGGTGCTTTAAAGCGGGGGCCCTAGTCTACCTATGTGAATGTGGAATGTGTAGGCCGTTCCAATGAGTTTAAGGACTTGACTCTAAAACATTCATGAAAAGGATATGGACACAATGGCCTTTAATGTGTCAATTATTAAAAAGAGAAGTATAATATTGTATAGTCCACTGTGTGGTATATTTCTACAGGATATCAATAAGAATAGTTGGTTCAAAGCTTGTCTACCATACTATTCAGATATGTTGTAACGCATATTTCACTACGTAAGGTTCAATCTGTAAGACACCTTACTTATGCAGTTGACTTCCAAAATTACGAAGAATCCTATACATTTTCTTATTTGAAAATGGCGGGGGATTGTTGGGGAATTTTTCAAAATAGAAAAGTCGTGTCCCCTAATTAATTTGGTAGTTATGGATATGTGTCTATTGATGAAAGGACACGTTGAATAGTCGTGTCCACTAAACCCAAAAGACGCATATCTTGGCCAAATAACTACCAAATTATTCTCCCTATAAATATGTGAATTGGCCATTCACATAGTTAATAGAGAAGATAGAAAAACCCATAAACTTGTGTGAGTAATTTTGGATATTACAATAACTTCTCGAGGGCTCAATTTCAGTATTGCAACCTGCAGTTGAGTGTGCTTCATTTTATCCTGTGAGGGAGTTCGCATTATACCTCTGTTGCACTTTAGTGAGGGCGAATTTTGCCTTAAGGAAAGTGGCGTTTGTTACACGACTTGAAGCAATTCTTTTATTTCCAATCTCACCCTCATTTTTGTTCCAACAATTATCGGATGTTTGTTACACGACTTGAAGCAATTCTTTCATTTCCAATCTCACCCTCTTTTCTGTTCCAACAGTCTTATCCTTTTGTTCACAGGTTTCTATAATTGAATGAGACGGACTTTGAGGTTCGAATTCTTGGTGTTAATTTAGGGGTGTTTGATTAATTGGCATTTCATAATCTTTATAGGGGAAAGTTTAAGTGAGCAATTATAAATGTTGCGTTGCTTAAGAATCGTTTGACATGCAAGAAATCGTGTAAAAGATCTTATCTTAATTTGTGGCCTGGCTATGAAAATTTGGTTCAATAATCTTGTAAGTGCTGCAAAAATAAGGAAGAAATTGATTCGTTGACTGAGACTAAAGTTTAATTTAGAAGAAGTAACAATGGAAGGCTAATTTGTGTTCCATAAGGATAAGTGACGACCTTTAAAGAGTATGGACATAGATACTTAGTTGTTTGTATATCATATAAATATATATATATATATATATATATATATATATATATATATCAATTTGACGTTCATCAAAATTCTTTTCATATGGTAAATCAACCATATGTTGTTTGCGTTCCCAAAATGCTGTTGGCAAATCAGAACAGAGTTCATTTTCAAATTGATCTTGTAAACAAGAAATTTCTGATTTGCTTAGTAAGAAGCTTATCAGACCTTTTAGGTCACCATGGTCATGTGCTGCATTTTATGTCAATAAAAATTCAGAAATTGAACGTGGTATTCCTCCTTTGGTGATTAATTATAAACCCTTAAACACTGCATTAAAATGGATTAGGAGTCCCATTCCTAATAAAAAAGATTTGTTGAATAATTGCATTCTGCATTCATATTCTCCAAATTTGACTTAAAATCAGGTTTTTGGCAAATTCAAATTGCCTCACAAGACCGTTATAAAACCGCCTTTACTGTTCCATTTGGACAGTATGAGTGGAATGTCATGCCTTTTGGATTGAAAAATGCACCAAGTGAATTTCAGCGCATCATGAATGAAATTTTTGCTGCATATTCATCATTTATCATTGTTTACATTGATGATATCTTGGTATTTTCTCATTCCATTGCAGAACATTTTAAACATTTAAAAACATTCTTTTTTATCACTAAGAAGAATGGCCTTGTCATTTCTAAACCTAAAATGTCTCTTTTCCAGACAAATATTCCTTTCCTAGGTCATCATATCTGCCAGGGAACAATCACTCCTATCCAGCGATCTTTATCCTTTGTTGATAAATTTCCTGATAAAATTCTTGACAAAACTCAGTTGCAAAGGTTCCTTGAAAGTCTTAATTATGTTTTAGACTTCTATCCCAATCTTAGTCAACTCTGTAAACCTCTCCATCAACGCCTTAGGAAGAATCCTCCTTCCTGGACAGAAGAACATACTTCAACTGTCCAAAAAATTAAACAAATGGTTAAGGAAATTCCTTGCCTTTCTCTTCCAGACCCCCTTGCACCTAAGATAGTTGAGACTGATGCCTCTGATCTTGGTTACGGTGGTATTTTAAAACAACTTTCTAATGGACAGGAATATATATTACAATATACTTCTGGTCACTGGAAAGGTGCACAAACCAATTATTTTACTATACAAAAGGAAATTTTGAGTATTGTAAAATGTATTTCTAAATTTCAAGCTGATTTACTCAATCAAAAGTTTTTACTTCGTATTGATTGTAAGTCTGCTAAGGAAATTTTAGAAAAGGATGTTAAAAATGTTGCTTCTAAACAAATATTTGCTAGATGGCAGGCTATACTTAGTATATTTGATTTTGATATTGAATATATTAAGGGAGAATCTAATTCACTACCTGACTTTTTAACTCGTGAATTCCTTCAAAACAGGCCTTCTCCACAATGCCTCCTAAAAAATCCAAATCCAAAACACTTGACAAAGGCAAAGCCCAAGTTTCTGATGAAACAGTGCAAAGCCCCTCTCCTAAAAAAGCCTCAGGCACTACTAAACTAATGAGTGCTGCCATTAAAGCCATTAAAACCCCTCTGGACCAAAATCCTAGAGTCATTAAAACTGTTAAAAAAGCCTGGACGGATGTCCTCCAAGATGAGGAGAATAAACAAATGGAAGCCACTATTTCCAAGTCAAAAGAGCTAGCAGTTCAAGAATGGGCTGCCAAATTAGCTCAAAGCCCGGAAATACTTCAGGCCCTTCAAAACCTCACTAAACAGCCACAACCAGTGGACACAGCTAAACCCTCAGGTATGATTTCTAAACCCACTTTAAAACAAAAGGAGATTGTCTCATCTTCCTCTCTAGAGCAGTCTCAAAATGTTTTAAAACCATTATCCTCGGATACATGGACTGATTTTCAGCAAAAAGAAATTTATCAAAATCTCTTTTTAGTTGAACCAGGATATATCCCTACTAAACCAGTAAAAATCTCTGGAACCCCCTATGGTGCAGTCCTAACTTGTTTTGGCGCCAATTGGGAATTTAAACCTTGGAACTATCAGAAACCTGTTGACTATTACATGGCCCTTCTTTCTGAAACAGATCCACCCTCAGTAAAATGGAAATTCCAATACCAGAAGAAGATTGATGGTAAATGGCAAACCCTTACGGATACTACCTTTGACCCTACCAAAGACTATTCGTATTCCACCTGCCAAATTATGAATCTTCTTCATCCTCAAAACTTTGGTTCTCCATTTTTTTTGGAAACCATACATCTTGACCCTAATAATCCTGATCCTTCCCTATACTTTTCCTACTGGGATTATCAGCAGGTATGGTTTAATGCCTTTTTCTATCAAAACTCTAAACGTGGCCACACTTGGCTTATTTATTTTGATCGAACCTTTGAACCAGCTCTCATTCCAAATTGGTTCCTCCAATGGTGGGATTATTTTGGTTGTACTGTGTCTATTCTCCCGGAAGAACTTCTTCCCTCATATAAACTCTTTGAACAACATTATACCCCTCCAGAACCAGAAAAGATATTTCCAAAAATCTTTTCGCTCTCCATAAGCTTTTTTATACCATGGGTTCTCAAATGGGACTACTCTTTTGTTAACCACAGAGCAGGAAAAATGGTTGTCAGAACTTTCCACATACGATGGTGGAATAAATATGACATCCCTTCCAATGTTAAACCCAAAGCTGTTGAAAAATGGCTACTAAAACATCGTTCTGAACTTATAAAATCCAAGGAATCCTCTTTCCCTCAGCTTCCAGCTATGGACAAAGAACATGCTGCATTTCTGGCGGAAAAGACTCATTGGCAGTTTAAACTCTCCTCAGCTAAAACTCGAGACGAATATCTTGCCATCATGGAAGAAATGTCTCAAGCTTTGACACCTCCTTCCTCCTCTAAGAAGTCTTCTGCAAAGGTCGTTGACCTAGCCAAAGATACTGAAGATTCAAGTGAAGAAGAAGAAGAACAGGAAGATACTCTTCCTCCTGGGTATGCCCAGGATCCTTTTGATATGTAAACACTGTTTGTAAACACCGTTTATTTACTGTTTGCAGAAATTGCAAAAAAGCCACCGGTCAATGAACAGTAGTACTGTTCACATTTATTTCAAAAATACCACCGGTCCTGCAACAGTAATTAAACAGTACCCCCTTTCCCTATAAAATCAGGCTTCTGCCTCATTTGTAAGCAGAACTTGGATGGCTCTTCCTCTCTCTCTAAAACCCTTCTCCCCCTTCTCTCTAAAATAAATTCTTCCCCAAGTCCTCCAGAAAGGTCCTCCCCCTTGTTCATAAGGTCCTTTCTGTCTCTGTACTCTCCCTTTATGTAATAAAGTTTTATTTTATCTTATCTATTTATTTTATAAGCACCAGATGTGGTAGGCTTGCCTCCCGAGTTGGATGCTTGTTCTTATTTACTGTTTATATTCTTATTTTCTGTTCTTATTTACTCTTTATATTCTTATTTTCTGTCCTTATTTACTGTTTATGTTCTTATTTTCTGTTTTATTTACTATAAAACAAATTCATTCACAGTATATAGGCTGGAAACTGGTAACCCTATCGTACTAACTTAAGTGAAAGCCTATGGCTAAGTATCTTAAATTATAGATAGATCTTCCTGAAACAATGCCACGTACTGTTATTTAGATTTGGTTTATATTCTTTCATCTTTTCATTTCTTTATTTTTTTTCTCTAAGTGTTTTCATTTGTCATTTAATCTGATCTACACCTCCCCAGAATTTTTTAACAGTTTTAATGACTCTAGGATTTTGGTCCAGAGGGGTTTTAATGGCTTTAATGGCAGCACTCATTAGTTTAGTAGTGCCTGAGGCTTTTTTAGGAGAGAGGCTTTGCACTGTTTCATCAGAAACTTGGGCTTTGCCTTTGTCAAGTGTTTTGGATTTGGATTTTTTAGGAGGCATTGTGGAGAAGGCCTGTTTTGGAGGAATTCACGAGTTAAAAAGTCAGGTAGTGAATTAGATTCTCCCTTAATATATTCAATATCAAAATCAAATATACTAAGTATAGCCTGCCATCTAGCAAATATTTGTTTAGAAGCAACATTTTTAACATCCTTTTCTAAAATTTTCTTAACCATTTGTTTAATTTTTTGGACAGTTGAAGTATGTTCTTCTGTCCATGAAGGAGGATTCTTCCTAAGGCGTTGATGGAGAGGTTTACAGAGTTGACTAAGATTGGGATAGAAGTCTAAAACATAATTAAGACTTCCAAGGAACCTTTGCAACTGAGTTTTGTCAAGAATTTTATCAGGAAATTTATCAACAAAGGATAAAGATCGCTGGATAGGAGTGATTGTTCCCTGGCAGATATGATGACCTAGGAAAGGAATATTTGTCTGGAAAAGAGACATTTTAGGTTTAGAAATGACAAGGCCATTCTTCTTAGTGATAAAAAAGAATGTTTTTAAATGTTTAAAATGTTCTGCAATGGAATGAGAAAATACCAAGATATCATCAATGTAAACAATGATGAATGATGAATATGCAGCAAAAATTTCATTCATGATGCGCTGAAATTCACTTGGTGCATTTTTCAATCCAAAAGGCATGACATTCCACTCATACTGTCCAAACGGAACAGTAAAGGCGGTTTTATAACGGTCTTGTGAGGCAATTTGAATTTGCCAAAAACCTGATTTTAAGTCAAATTTGGAGAATATGAATGCAGAATGCAATTTATTCAACAAATCTTTTTTATTAGGAATGGGACTCCTAATCCATTTTAATGCAGTGTTTAAGGGTTTATAATTAATCACCAAACGAGGAATACCACGTTCAATTTCTGAATTTTTATTGACATAAAGTGCAGCACATGACCATGGTGACCTAGAAGGTCTGATAAGCTTCTTACTAAGCAAATCAGAAATTTCTTGTTTACAGTGATTAAGAAGTTAAGTGTTCATCTGAACTGGTCTAGCTTTGGTAGGAATTTGATGTTCATCAAAATCCTTTTCATATGGTAAATCAACCATATGTTGTTTGCGTTCCCAAAATGCTGTTGGCAAATCAGAACAGAGTTCATTTTCAAATTGATCTTGTAAAACAGAAATTTTCTTTTTGACAAGATTAGTGGCAAGTTGTTGTTCAATCTATTTTAAAGAAGCAGTTGTTTTAAAAACAGAAAGATCAGCTTGCTTGGTTTTAATCAAGTTATTAATCTCATTTTGATAAATGCTATGTGCTTTAATCAAATGAAGATTCTTGGTTTTAGGTTTTTCAATAAAAAGGAGTTTATGTTTCTGAGAAGATTTTGAGTCTTTAAAACAAATACCATGGTAATCAACCTCATACGGAGTTACCATGTTGATAAAAGGAGTACCCAAAATAACAGTATGATGGATATCTTTTACCAATAAGAATGAAGTTAAAATACTAATGTCTCGGCTAACAACATAACCTTCAACCTTACCATTGATGGTAAAACGAGAAGCATTAGCAGTTGAAAGTTTTTCAGAGGTATATTGATGTAAATGTTTAGGAACTATACTCTCTTTGATACAATTCAGGTCTGCACCTGTGTCAAACAGAGCAATAGTTTCTAATGAAAAATCATTTGAAAAAACGATTTTTATTTTAATCAAATACTTTTGGGAGGTGATTTCCGGTAAAACATTTAAAAAATCTTTGTTAGTGTCTGAAGGCTGAACATCTGCTTCTTGTTCAGGTTCAGAGTCAACTAAGGAGTTTTGTAAAAGCATTTGCAAAGTTTGAGAATCATTTGCTTGCTTTTCTTTCAAAGATTTTAGTTCAAGTTTGATAGTCTTGATCTCAGATTGTAATTGAGTTAAAGAGATATCAGAAGACTTGGGTTTTCGTGATTTGTTTAAAATAGTAGTCAAATCATAAGGATTTGTTTTAGAGGTCAAAGCAACTGTGGTGGTTGCAGGAGTTTCTAAAGATTGTTGAAGCTGTAATAAATACTGCTTCTGGATTTCAGGATTGTCAATGCTCTTAATGACCTGAAGAATGAATTCTTGGTCTTTGTTAAGAACATTAACATGTTTATCAGAATCAGAATCAGAACTAGTCGTACTACTAGTATTTGCAAGTTCATCAATTGCAAGGTGATTTTCTGACAAACTACCTTCTGATTCAGAGAGTTCAATAAGCAAAGACTGAATTCTTTGACGTATGTCATCAGAGAGATCAATCTCATTAAGACGTTTATTGAGTTTACAGAAACGAGCAACATGTCCTGGTTTATGACATTTAAAACAGACAACCGTTTTGGAAGGAGTGGGAAAATCCGTTTTGAAATGTTTTTGTTTAGGAAGACGTTTCTTTTTCAAAGGTGGTTTATAAAAAGCATCCTTGGATGGAAGATGTTTTTTAGAAAACCGTTTGTTTTTTGAAAAAGAGGTTTTAGCGGGAGTTTTCTTTTTAGAATCATTGGAAAGGGGATTAAATTCAAACTGTCTACAGAAACTACCAAGTTCCTGTTTAGTTCGCGCCATTTCCCATTTCAAATGTTTCTGGAGTTTAATATCTTGGCAAATCTTTAGTCCTTCCTTTTGGGTAGAACTTATTAATTCACCATATGTGAGTTTATCGTAAGGAATAGGATTTCCTATGGATTCTTTGAATTTATTTCTAACCTTCTCACCTAAGAGAGTCGGAAGACCAGCTAAGAATTTTTCCTTCCAGAAAGACTGGTTGGAATCTTCCCTAAGCATGAGGCAAGTAAGGAAAGTGTTTTTATAATACTGAAAATCACTTAACTTCTTACATCTAAGATTAGATAGAAGCTCAGCGTTTTTATCTTTCAAATGAGAGGGATCTCCTACAAAATGTAAGGAGATGGTTAGCATCAGTGTTGATACTGAATCCGGAATAGGGTTTCCTAATGAGTCAAGAATTGGAATATCCTGATCATTAAGTTTTACAGAGTCTAAAATTTCTAATCTATTAGTCTCTGTGAGATGGTAATCCCACCATCCCTTAAGCTGACCTGTGAATCCTGCAATAAGGATTTCAGCTATAGCACGATCAGAAACTAAGGTATTTTGAGAACGATAAGCATTGGCTGCCATCGTCATTTGGTGTAGAATGCCCAGAATGTTGTATTCTGTCATTCCATCTATGTTCCATTCATAAATGGAATTGGCACTGTACTTGGTTTGGGTGTTTAACTGTTTAGATTGGTCATCTAGATCAGGAGCCCTAGACATAGGAATTGTACATGGAGTCCAAACAAGTTTATTGATTTTATTTTCATCAGTTTCTGATATAGAAACAGATGAGGTTTCAAGTTCATCCAGAACCTGAATGGTTTTAGAGGAAGTGGGTGGTTGAGGAATCCTAACAGGAGTGTCAAGAACAATCTTAGAACTAGAAGATTCTACTAATTCCAAAGATTGAAGTTGTTGTTTAATGGTAGCAAGAAAACTTGTTTTATCATTTTGAAATTGTTGTTTACTAGAAGAAGAAACTTCAAAAGGTTTAAAAACTGGATTTTTATTAATCTGAACTGTCGGTAAAGCGGGGGAAGTTGGTTTTGAAATGTGGGTTTCAATTCTTTTCAACTGTTTACCAATAGTATGCAGACTAATGTTTGAAAAATTGTTTTGTTCAATTAAACTCTTTAGATTCTTATCTTCAGAGTTTGTGGGGATTTTAAATGGAGATGTTTCAATGGAAACTTCACCTTGTTTAAAAGAACATTTTCGTGGAAGAGGGTATATATATATATGGTAGATGGGATTTAAATGAAGTCTCACCAGGTCTGTTGATTTCTTCCCTCTCTCTTTCTTGTTTGTGATTCGTTTATATGGACCTGTCCCTATAATGGGCCCGTCAATTAGACTTAGAATCCAGGAAAAAAAAAAACAATGTCAAGAAAAAGAATACAGAAAAAAAAAATCAGTTACCCAAACTATTTATGGAAAAAAAATAATAATAAAAGATAAAATAAGACAAAAATTAAGGTGGGCATAAAAAAGGCATGGTCAGTCCACTTGATTTGTCAACTCTATTCCCGTTAAGTACGTCTGTCCGTAATATTTTCTTGTCTATTTGTCAATATATTCATGCGTGCATGGGTGGATTTAGAACAGTTTATTTTTTATACTCAATCAAAACTGTTAATGGATGTTTAAAAATTTTTAAAATTACGACTAAACTAACATACAAATAATACTAATTAAATCGTTATTAACAGTTATGAGTTAGTTTAGTTGGTTTGAATTATAGTATAAAAACATTTTTTTGTTATCAACATAGAAATAATGATTCGCTTTAACCAAAGAAAAAGCTAATGATTCATTAGCACCTATTGACATATGATCCTAAAACAATTAGAAAAACTGAACAGATGATGCATGAATAATAATTGAAGGAAAAGGAACGTGAAAAAGACGAGAAGAATTGGAAACGTGAAAAATGAACTTATGGAGTAATTGGGCCGACAAAATTGAGTTGAGATGCTCTACTTCACATGTGTACTCTCTAGTCTCGATGACTTTGGAGCTTGGGCCAAGTCGAGTGTATTCCACCGAAAATATTGTGTATACCGTATGGTTTTGAAAATGGTTGAATGTTTACATATGATTAAATTTTTGTAAAATTTATTCTTCAATTTTAGTAATATATGTATACGGAAGTTGGTTAAATTTTAGCAATTTTTAGATTTTCAAAACCACAATTAAACCGTAAATTATGGTTTGCTTAAATTAAAAATCATAATCAATCTATTATTAACCGTATTTACGGTTTAGATTTAATTCTAGTCAGATTGATCAGGTTGAGCGGATCAAACAGTTTGAGGTATACTCCTAATTCATGATACTTCTAAGTTTTGTGAACATTTAATTTAATTCATAATTTAATTTGTGACACTGACCAATAAGATGCTCATTGAATATTGTCTATATTTGAACATTTTTTGGGTTCAAATGCTATCGATGTACCCACCTAAGCGGACTAACGAATTGATCCAAACACTTACTTTTAAACGGCTTGAACCATGAAGTTTTGAATCAATTTTTCAGTTCTTTGTATCTTCAATCAACAAATTAGACAGCTCAATTAGACGGCTCAGTCTTAATTGGCACGTGGTAAATTCGAACCAAATATTTTTTCTGATACACTAACACTGTGTTTGGATAAAATTCTTGAGGGAGAGGAAAGTGAGGGAGAGGAAAGTGGAGGAGAGGATCATTAGAGGAAAAAAATATTTTCTATCATCTCTTGTGTTTGGAAAGAGGTGATGGGAGGTAGAAAAATTATAAATTCTTTTGTTTGAAAAATGGTGGAAAGTAGGGGAGAAAAATATAAAATATATTAAAATAACAATTTTATCCTTTATAATAAATTCTATTAAGATATTTTGTTTAAGTAAAATTGTAATTTTTAAATTATGTAAGAGTAATTGAGTCATTTAATAAATTTAGTATGAGAACTAATAACTTTCCTCCCATTTTTGGGAGGATTAGTTTTGGTGGGGTAGGGAGGATTAGAGGAATTAAAAACTTTCCTCTCCCCCACTTTTCAAATATTTTTCAAATACAACAATTTACCTTAATTCTCTCACTTTCTCCCCTCCCAAACACAGTATAAGAGCTACTGATTTAGGCACTCAAATAAACGTTTGCCAAGAGCACTAATTACTGTTTGCGTTCGAGGAGGCAAGCACAAACGGTTCGGTACTTTGATTTTCTAAGTAATCAAGTTGGGCACTACTACACACCATGTATTCTGTAATGTGAAAAAAATATACAGTTAAATTAATAAATTATGTTTTTTTAAAATTTAATATAATTTTTATAATCTAACGATTAGATCTGTACATATTAACTTTATACTTACTATTACGTGGTTACATAACTTTATCCTATTAAGATTTGCTGTTTTGAATTCAACAAATTATTAATTTTACTGTATTTTAAGTTATTCCGATTATAAGTTATTACAATTTTGAGTTATTCCATTTTTAAATCATTTTGAATTCGTGTTACTCAAATTAGAGCTCATTTTGGTTTTGAATGTTTGAGATACTTTTCAGTTTGATACGGATAAAATCAGATAATTTAAGTGGCGTTAGCTTTCTCTCCCGTCGTGTTACAATTACAAGACAATAACATTAACAACATGAGCATAAAAAAATAAATAAATAAATATCACGAAAATTTTTTGGTCATACTTTATGAGAACTCTTAAATTTTAAAATAACACTAAATCCACATAAATTTTAGTTTTAAAAAACAAAAGAAAAATTACAAAAAACTCATTATCACATCAACAAAACAACCAATTCATGAAAAATCGTAAAAGAAACTTTTGTATTATATATTGCTATTAAAAAAAGATTAAAATATCGTGTGATTTAATTGATTAAAACAATTTAAATTCATGTAAAAATTACAGATTCGAGTCTTATGAAGGATAGGTAACGAGGCTAAACCTATTACCCACCACATGGTGAGAGGAATGTAGTAATTATCTACTCATTTCGCATTCACTAAGCACGTAGTTATAATATTTCCTTAATAGAAATATTATAATCATCTAAATATTTCGTATTCTTTAAATACAAAATTACAATACTTTTTAACAAAATTGTAAAATACTATTCCTTCTTTCTTATTTCTATCCAATGCCTAAGATTATGACTTGTTTGGATTAGCAAAAATCCATAAGAAAGAATAGAAAAATTACAAAAGAAAAATTACTGTTCATTTTATTTCATATCATTTTTTTTCACCAATTTCTCATCTATATAAATAATTTTTTCTTCTCATAACTTTTTCTCTTATAATATTCTTTTTTATTTTCTTTCTCTTTTTTGTTTCATATATTCAAATTAATTTATTTTTCCATAAATTTATTTACCATTAATATCTCACGGTCTAAACAATCTATTAAAGACATGTAATTCAGCACACGTCGGCCAAACCAAGTCCGTGTAGGACGTTTGAACGCGAAATCGCCAGAAAAACGGCGGCTCGCGGCGGCCTAATCTTGATAAAATATTTAAAAGGATGAGGAGGAATAAAACGCACTGCTTAAAAGTAATACACGTGCAAAATGAAATCAATATGCGTTTTCGGTCTCTGCCAGGCCACGGCCAGGCAAACTTCGCTACAAGACAAGAAGCCCACATCCTATGACTTTTCATATATAAATTGCACAAACCTCAACATCGCCTCTTCGAAACTAATCAACTCTTTTTACTCTTTTTCCTCAATTCCATTCCTCTCTGTCTCTTTCTGGGGTTCAAATCAAGTTTAACTTGTTGCAAATCAAGATCGAATTTTTATCACAACTCCAAGATGGGGAAGGCCTGCAATCTGGATCTGCGTCTAGTTTCCTCAACTGATTCCGATCACCACCACCATCGCCGCCACCAACCCATGTAAATCTTTACTCCTTGTTCTTTGTTCATGTTGTCTACTTTCAAATTTTATTCGATTATAACTAGACTTACTTTGGAGGATCCTATAAAGTGGAGTGTAAAACCAATTGAAGTATTTTTCGTCTAGTTCTCTGTCTTGTAGATTGTTAGAGCGCAATTAGCTGTGATACCTCTGTTAACGAATTATAGGTGTTTGCATTATACAATTTTGTTGATGTTGATTGGTCTGTCTTCGTGATTTGAAGGATGGAAAAGCCAAATTATGAGAACCCACAACAAGAACAACAACAATTACAACAGCAACAGCAGCTTACTATTTTCTACAATGGGAGCATCTGCGTTTGTGATGCTACAGAGTTTCAGGTAATCCATCAATATACATATAAAAACATTCTTTGATATATAACCACAATGGGGTCACTGGCGGATCCAGAAATCTTTATCAAGTTTTCATTTTTCCCTTAGATAAAATTAGTCAATTGTAATGCTATTGCAGGCAAGGTCCATCCTGTTGCTTGCTAGTCGAGAAACGGAGGAGAAGTTGAGGAACCAAAATGGGTCAGAAAAGGCTTCTGTTTCTCCGTCTTCGTCTTCACCTTCATCAATCATGGCTTCTCAGCAGCTTCATAGCCGCCCTACTGGTCTCTACATGAAGAAGTCGTTGCAGAGATTCCTACAAAAGCGAAAGCACAGGGCTCAGGCAATTTCGCCATATAACGTTAACATGCCAGAAATGCAGAGCAGAAGATCATTGAACAGTTTGATTTGTCGTGGAGAAGAAAGAAGACATTTCATTTTCGATTTTTGATTTGTCACGATACAGTAATATAAATACTTTTTGTTTGATTTTTTTGACCATATAAACTTACGTGAATTAGTACAATGGAGACTTTTCTTTATTGCAATTAATAATCTCCAGTCAAATGTTTTTCAATTTTTTCAAGATCTGATAATGCGAGAGTTTTGTGCACGACGTCCCTTTTTTTATTAATAATACGTTATTATATAATTTGTATAATAAAACATTATGATTGTTATTTTTGTAAAATGAGTCAATTAACTTGTTTAAGATCATTAAACGAAACAAAAAAAGAAAAAATTAATCATAAATTTAACAGTTAGTATATTTGATGATAAAATTTTAGAATAGTTATCACTTTTTTTTTTGTTCATTAAAAAATTTATCCAACTATGAGTTATACAAGATAACTTTTTTTATTGCTATAAATCCAAATTTCATTTTCACACCCTAAAACTTACAAGATAAAAGTTCTAGTTTGGTATCATTTGAGAGACAGAGGGCTTTTTAATTTTTTTTCTTTTTCTAGTTCTTCAGTCATCGTAAATCATCAAGTCAAAAATCCTACGTTATAAATGCATCTGCTTTTTTGGCTAAGGTGAAAAGAAAAAAAAAAAAAAAAAAAGAAGCATTTGCTATTAGACTCAATGAAAGAGAGAGTTGTTAGTAATTGAAACAACCAGCTAGAACACGACATGATGAGCAGAAAGCGATGTATTGTATCATTCTGTTTGTAAATATAATGATTCGTTAATGGAATTTATTGCATTTTCTTATAATGAGTCACATTATACAGGCCTCAAATTCAAATTATAGGAGGCAACTTAAGATTTATAAAAATACAAAGAATTCTTATTCCCAATAGTCCGAAAAACAAGTCGAAATAAAATGAATATGTTTTTTAATAAACAAAACTGTGATTGAACCATGGATAATTGTAGGCGTGTAACATCGAAATTTTAAGAGATTGTACACAATCATATATCTGCAAAAAGTATATTTTTCGATGATTGTGGTGCATAAAGTACGTCATGTATATTGTGAAAGTACCAGGGACAAATGTATTTGCTGGGCTTATGGCTTCTCACATATTTGTGGCAGGAAAAATATAAACGACAATGTAACGTGAGTATATAGTATATACGTAATGATATATATTATTAAATTATAAAAAATATATTTAATTTAAATAAATAAATAAATAAATTATTAAATATCTTTAAATTAATTAAATATTTTTGTATATTTTATCAAATGTATTCATGTAATTTTATTTTTGTGGTATGGCTATAGCCGTCAGAATAAAGCTGAAAGTCATTTGGGTCGCTTTGAAAGTTGCTTGGGAGAGCGACTTCTATCGAATCATTGTAGAGACTCACTTAAAACTTACCCTTTAAAAATCACCAAAGAGCCGACGGTGCTCGATTTATATCGCCTCTTGATCGTTGAATGCATAAAATTGTTAATCAATTTTGGGATTGCATAATATATTGTATATTGTGTAAACATAATTATTATGCAAATTCTTTAGTTAATCTCGGAATTTTCACAGATATATACACATCTGGGATTCTCTCCCACCAAGCATTGGTTTTACTGCTAAGTGTGGATGGCCATCCTTGGAGTTGACTAAGCATGGTGATCTGTTTTAGTGTGCTTTTCTTTGTTCTTTTGTTACACTTTTTTGTTATCCCACAAAAAGAAAAAAGTACATTTTTTTATGATGTTAAAAATTTCATATGTATTTATCAATTTTATTTTTTATTAAAGACTCATTAGATAATAAGTTACAAAATAAAAATAACTCTCATATTCTTATAAATCCAACACTTCCTTCATATCATTAAAGTATAAAATCTTTAAAATAAAAATTTAAGTAGACATTTATATTGTTAAAAACATTAAAAAAATCCTTGAAAGGTGGGAAATCTTTTGTTTATGGGCCCACTGGCCCCGACATTAAACTGGACGGGCTTCATAATTTTATTTTTTTTTAAATTATTGGACATGGATCGGCCTGACTCGTTTTATGGTGAAATATAGAGGGACGAATGTGATCGTTGCGTTTAAGGCTTCTCATATTTTTTTTTTTTTGTAGTATTGCCATGGCCATCAGAGCGGAGCTGAGAGTCACTTGGGTCGGTTTCAAAGTTGCATGGGAGAAAGAATTCTGCTGAATCAATGTAGAGACTGACTCACAGGTTGTCCTTTAAAAAATCACCGAGGATGGACGAGAGCTCGAATTATGTCGCCCCTTGATCGTTGAATACATGCAACTATTGAATCGATTTTGAGATCGTAGAATACATCATATATTGAGTAAAGATAATTAATGTCCAAAATTTTTGGTTAATCTTGGAATTTTCAGGTGTCACCGATGTTATTCTCCTGATTTGGGATACCCCGCCAAGAATTGGTGTACACTTATTCCTAGGGGTGGCTTGGCATCCTGAGTTCTTTTATTGTGCTTTACTTTGTTCTTTTGTTACACTTGGAAAAAGTTTTTTTTTTTTTTATACAACAACAAAGCCTCAATACCAAATTTAGTTGTAGTCGGTTACATGAAGATATTCTTATCATTTCATTTTATTGTATATTATGTCAACTGTAAAGTCTAATTATTATAAATTTATTCTAATTCTCAAGTCAACTTAGTTCTAACATTTCTCTCTCTTCACTTCATCTATCTGAATCAAGTTTCTCCTCTTAAGAGAAGTACTTGTTGGTTTACAGTGGATATGTTTAAAACAACGCAAACATCACCGCTCTAATTTACCACCGATAGGTGCTACACTTAGTTTGGTCTGAATGTTCATATTCATAATGCAATCCTTCGAAGAGTGTTTTTTGTGATGTCAAATATTCCAAACAAAAAAAAAATGGAAGCTACGACAAAGTGCCCCATATTGAACTAATTTTTTTTTTTTGTTTGTTGGCCCACTGGGCTCGACATCAAACTGAACACGCTTGATTTTTCTTAAAAAAATGTTTTTGATGCGTTTCGGCCTAACTCGTTTAACGATGCGATGTTTTTTTTTTCAAAAAAAAGTCTGTTTGACCTTGCTTATATATTAATTATAATAGCACAATTTATTAAAAAAAATTATAAGCAAGCAACTTGACTAGGAGGGAAGCAAAATTTTATGGTTGAGGTTTAAAATATCTACTTTCAGACACAAAGCAAAATTGAGACACATGTACCTAACAGATATGGTTTTGGGAAGACTTTGAGTTTTACTCCAATAGTTGAAGTTGGGATTCTGACCAAAAGGTTAATTTTTAGATACAAAACATAAAGAGAAAGAAATTACAAGAAAATAAAATTAGACAAACGTAAAATTATGAGGAGAAAAATAATTTTTCTTTACATTGTTTTGATGAGATAAATCTCTAAGGTATCTCTTTTTATAACTAAGTTTTATTAGCATAAAAAACATCTGAAGAGAAAGAAATTATGAAAAAAGAAAATAGTGCAAACGAAAAGTTCCAAGAAAATGAAATAATTTTTATTAATTGTTTGGAAGAGATAGCTCTCTAATGTAACTTTTTATGCTTGAGATTTTTAGCAGTTAAAGGTACAAGGTATTTATTAGTGAATTATAATTTAATTGATATTAAAATTATTTTTAAATTAAATGTCTCAAATTTAAATTATTAATTAAAAAAAATTTCAAAAAGACATTTCTATTATTATATAAAAATGAGGTAAACTTTCTTATGCTTTCTCATCAATTTTGTGAGAAGTTTTAGTGGGCATAACAAGAAAAGTTTTATACCACTATTAATATATATATATATATATATATATATATATATATATATATAATTATGGGTTCTACATATCAAATCGAGTATCAAATTTCATTTTATTTAATTAATGTTTTTATATTCTCAAATCTAGGAGTGTGATATAGTTCAAGAAAAACCTAAATATAGTGTAATCTTTTTCTATGCCCCATTAAAGTATCCGTCAATCAAAGTGTCCGTTAATCAATTTTTTTTTTATTATTTTTTTGGAGAATCAAAATTTTCTTATGTTTCGTGGGGAAGGAGAACGGGTAAATTAGATTCGATCTGACGTTCAAAAAAATTAGATTTCATCTAACGCCAGGTGGCAGAAACCCAAATGACAAACTGGAATCTTTGTGCGTGATCGATAAGCAAGACGAGCTTCTCTCCGTAATCTTTATTGTCCCTAGTCTTGTCCAAGAAACAATACCACATATTCATCACGTGCCCATAAAACTTGAGAAACGAATGGAAAGGGGAAAAAAGGGCCAACGATTTAATTGAGATTTGAATTGACTGGAAATGTAAAGGTAAATTCATAATTAAAAGTTTAACGTTGTGTTCTGTAGTTTAATTTTAAATATTATTAAAATAATTATATAAGTTATTTAATAATATATAATAATTTATTTTTATTTTTTTTTAATTTAATCATTCAATAACATATATCATATTATTTTAATTTTACTCTAATTTTATACAAAGAATTTTACTAAATCTTTTTTAAAGGGTAATTATTATATGAATTAGTTAATGTGGTTAATGTGATCCTGCCTAAATCATTTGCCTTGTATAGCTAGATGTGTCTATCTGTTATGAGCCATTGTCGTATCGGTTAATTGATTAGGCTTATTACCACGACCAATTAAACTCCAAATATACACATATATTTTAGGCTCAAACATTGAAAATTTTGTTCATTTCTTTCTATTTGTTTGATGCATGCCTTTTATTAATATTTATTTTTATAATAAGAAATCATCAATTTCATGCAAACCTTGAAGTTTTTAGTGCAATAACTTACTGCCTCAATTCCCATTCAAAATATGAAATGCACTTAGAGTGAGTTGAAGTTGTACGCTTAAACCATACGTTTGGGATAATTATACCATATGTTATCAATTACACAAAAAGGGACAACTAAATTTTCTCATACCCTATTTGGAGTTTTCATTATATTTTTGGTCAAATTGTTGTCAAAAGCAAAGCTTTGTTTTGAAAGAAAAAAAGAAAAAAAACATAAAATGTAACCACATCAACAAAATCAAAAGTGAGGAACTATGAGAGCTAACTGCCTTCAATGTGTTGTAGTTAGCTATTAACCTTATTTTGATGAACTACCACCAGTCAACACACTAACACGAAGAGACTATTTATAAATTGTTTTATGCCTAAATTTAAAAAGAAAAAATAAATAAGCTGTTATATATTATGGTACAAATTGTATGGTCATTTTGGTATTACTTAAAATACAATCACATAAAGTAACTCTTAATCTAATCACATACTGAGATTGTCTAACTCTTCTTTTAGGCAAATAAAAAATGTGCTTTACAAGTATGTTGGCCACATATTTGTGAGTCGAAATTAAAGGTCATCTATTGACATTTTCATTCAATATCTCTCATAGGAAAGACCCATCTATTACAACACTCCTTGTTAGTTAAGAGGAGATATGTTAGTAATTGCTTGACTTAGTCATAGGTTGTTATTGTGCTGTTATAGGGTCTTAGAAAGTTGCTATAATTTAACTGTTTGTTTTCCATGTTCCAATTAGTTATTGCACGATGGAAGTAGTGCACCACTTTTCAAGTTTTGTTGTATAAAGCCTCTATATAAAGGCTAGTTGTTCCTAAAATAAAGGCACCAATTTTCCCCCAATTGAAATCTTTATTACTTAACTGCAATTTGACTTTCCTGTATCTCTCCAAAATAGCTCACAGGCGCTTTGCTAGACAACAAGGTCGGGATCTTGGCCATCGATCCTACTGTGACAGTATCAATGTGGTATCAGAGCTTAGGATGGCGGAAGCACAAAGAGACTCCAACATTTACCAATTCCAAATGTAGATGGCTGGCTTAAGCCTAGGATTGGAACAGGTGATGAAACACCTTTTGGAATCATTACACGCCAAAGAAGAAGAGTCTAACAATAGGTTAAGGCCTTTTATTAGACACAATGACGAAGAGGCAACAAGCGGGAGTGTTGCCCCTAAATTGGCGAAGCTAGATTTTCCAAAATATGACAGATTAAAGGACCTAACTTCATGGATGTGTCGTGCTAAGCAATTCTTTGATTTCCAAAGAATAGCTATAGAAGATCAAATTTGAATAGCAACTTATCATATAAAGGGCGATGTCCAGTTGTGGTATTAACGGCCAAGGCGGATCCAACTGGCTTTAACATGGGAAGGCTTAGAACAAGACCTCCTCAACAGGTATAAAACATCCAACTTTGAAAACGATTTTTGCTGACTTGTGCAAGCTAAAACAAACAAGAACTCTACATGAGCATGAAGTTTTAATCGACTCCTATCTAAAGCCGGCACACTACTGGACTCTCAAGAAATGGGTGCTTTTATAAGTGGGCTTAAGGAGAACTTGCAGGTAGATGTACAAGCCCAATGACCTCAGAATTTGAATGAAGCTATGGGCTAGGCTAGGATTTATGATAGCTGAAGCACAAAAGATTCACGTCTTACAACTCAAGGACAAAACTCTCGAAGGGGTTTTGTAGGGACCAACCACGACAATTCCAATCTAAAAGGCTGAATTATCAGTGGAGGCCCCTCTACAGGTCCTGTACGACATTTTATTCCAACAGAACTTCAAGAACGATGATGCTAAGGTCTTTGTTACCATTGTGACGAGCTTTACACTACAAATCATCAATGTAAAAAGCTATTCCTCATTGAGCTCGAGCACAAACTCGATGGCCTGGCAGATTTTCAGCTTAGGGATGGTTAAGAAGACAGTACTGATCCTCTAATAATTTTTTTGCATGTTTTGGCAGGAGTTTCGACACCTCAAACCATAAGAATCCGAGTCAAGGTAAAAGGGCTTAGCATCACTACTCTAGTAGACTTAGACTCCACTCACAATGTTTTGCATAATCGAATCGCCCAAGCTGCTAGCCTGACTATTTAAACAGGTCCAGCATTGAGAGTTATGGTAGCTAGCGGAGAATGACTCCTAAGCAAATGGATGTGCAAAGAGGTACTAGTATATCTTCATAATTCTCTTTTCAAAATTGATTTTTCCCTCTTGGCCTTTGAGGGGTGCACTGCAGTTTTAGGAGCCCAATGGCTCCAATCACTAGGCTCAATTTTATGAAATTTCCAAGAAATGGAGATGAAGATCACACCAGATTAAGGACCTGTCACAATCTGAGGCATTGACGATGCAAAATCTCAAGTGGTGAGTGAAAAGGCCATTCACAAAGCTTTTCAAAATAATGATGGACGGGGGATACTCTTGCAATTGACCTTGGGCTTTTTAACAAAGGAAATTTTGTCGAGTGTGAAGAATGAGAATGCCTTCAACTGGAATATTCAGAAGTCTTTCGAGCACCTTTGGGACTACTACCTAATCTAGTTCATAATCATTGCACTCCCTACACTTGGGAGTGCACCGGTGGATGTGTATCCCTCTCGATTCCCCTATTTCCAAAAGTAGGAGGTCGAAAAATTGGTGGCAAAGATGTTGAAGCAAGGAATAATTCGTCCTAGAAGGAGCCTTTTTTCTTTTCCTGTCCTTTTTGTTGAAAACAACGACGAATCTTGGTAGTTATGTGTTGATTACCAGTCGCTCAACCAACGTACTATCAAGGATAAATTTCCAATTCCAGTAATTAAAGAACTTATATATGAACTTCATGGAGCACAATGGTTCACTAAGCTCGACTGGCGCTCAAGATACTATCAAATCTACAAGCACTCAAATGATGTACCAAAGACCGACTTCTGCACACATCGCGAGCACTATGAATTTTTGGTAATGCCCTTTGGGCTCTGTAATGCTCCCTCAACTTTTCAAGCATTTATGAATGATATCTTCAAAGAATACTTGTAAAAATTTGTTTTAGTATTCTTTAACGATATTTTGATTTATAATTTTGTGTGGGAAGAGCATTTGAATCATGTTAGAATTGTTCTCTCAATTAGAAAAACTAACCATCTAGTTGTGAATAAAGAAAAATGTTCAATCGGCCAGTGAAAAATATAGTATTTGGGGCATATAATTTGTGAGGAAGGAGTTATGGCAGATCCAGATAATTTTTATACTACGGTTAGTTGGCTCAACCCATCTACAGTGAGGGAGCTACGCAGTTTCCTTAATTTAACTAGCTATTACCGTCAATTTATTGCTCATTATGGAAGTATTGCCTACACTCTTACTGATCTTCTAAAAAAAATGCATTTGAATGAAATGATAAAACGGAGCAGGCTTTTCATTGTCTCAAGAAAGCCATGTCAAAAGCTCTAATTTTGGCACTTCCCGACTTCACCATTTCTTTTGTCATTGAGTGTGATGCCTCTAGATAGGGATTGGGGCAATTCTCATGCAAAACAATCATCCAATTGCTTACTTTAGCACCAATCTCAAAAGTAGAAATCTCTCTCTCTCAACCTATTGAAAAGAACTAATGGTTTTAGTTCTTACTACACAGAAATGGCACCCTTATCTCTTGGGCTGCCTTTTCATCATCAACATAGATTAGTGGAGTCTCAAGTATCTTTGTGAGCAAACGATTACCACAGAAGCTCAGCAAAAGTGGATTGTCAAGCTCTTTAGGTACGATTTTCAGATCGAGTATCGTCAAGGAAATGCAAATGTGGACCCAGATACTCTTTCTAGATGAGGCCAGCCTAAAGTTTGGGCTCTTTTATCTCCAAATCCACAATGGCTTGAGGTAATCAAGGAGGAGAACAACACCCATCTTAACCTCTAACGGTTGCAGCATTTGGTCCAAAAAAGTGAGGCCATAGGTCCATGGAAAATTAAGCATGGAGTTTTATTCTTCAAAGAGAACATATTTCTTCCTCAAAATTCTCTGTTGATTCCTTCTTTGATGGAAGAAATTCATGGGAGTACATATAAAGGATATTTCAAGACACTTCATTGCATCAAGGAAGCATTTTATTGGAAGCTTATGAAGGAGATAGTTCTTCAGTTCATTCATGGGTGTGATATATGTCAGCACCACAAAGCTGAATTGTAAAAGCCAGCTAGATTATCGCAACCTTTTCCTGTTCCAACACAGATTTGGGTGGATATATCTATGGATTTCATAGATGGTATTCTTCTATCTAAAGAGAAATTTACTCTTTTGGTAGTGGTTAATAGACTCTCAAAGTATGCTAATTTTGTTCCAATATTTTATCCTTATATTGCAATTGGTATTGCACAAATCTTCTTTGATAATCTTCAAGCTTCATACAATGCTACAAACCATCGTGTGTGATAGGGATGCTGCTTTTACTAGTTCATTTTGGAAGGAGCTTTTCAAATTGTAGGGGACTCATTTTAATTTCTACTCTTCTTATCACCCACAAACAATTGGCCAAACAGAGGTGATCAATCGAACCATCAAGATTTATCTGCGGTGTTTTACTATGTCCAGACCAAAGGAATTGATGAAGTGGATAACTTAGGCTGAGTATTGCTACAATACAAGCTCTCACTCTTCTATTAACACAACTCCCTTTGAGGTAGTTTATGGGCATCCTCCTCCCACTCTTTTGTCTTATGTTCTAGGAATAACAAAAGTTCGAGCCGTAGAAGACACTTTAAACCAGCATGATATGGTCTTCTTGGAGCTTCAAGACCGACTCAAAAGTCCACAAAATCGTATGAAGCAGGTGTATGATAAAAATGTGGATAAGGAGTATAAGGTCGGAGATTGGGTGTACTTGCCTCTACAACCTCACAGACAAACAACCTTGTCCCAAAAAAAAAAAAAATCGAAAGTTGGCGTCTAAATATTAAGGGCCTTTCAAAATATTGGAGCATGTGGGAAATGTAGCTCACAAGTTAGAGTTACCAGCTTCAAGTTGTGTTCACCAAGTTTTCCATGTTTCATTATTAAAGCGAAAGTTGGAAGACTCAATTTGGTCTCACTAGAAGTGCCAGAGTTAGGGGATGTGACACTTGAAGAGGTTAGACAGCCTGAAGAGATTTTTGATGTTCGTGGAAAAGGGACTGAGCAATAGGTTCTGGTTAAATGGGAAAATGTTACTGTCTCAAAGGCTATGTGGGTCAACAAAGATGAGTTTATTTTGGAGTTCCCAGATTTTAAGATCCTTGGAGACAAGTATCATCTTTAGGGGGGAGGGTTGTTACAACACTCCCTATTAGTTAGGAAGAAATATGTCAGTAGGTGCTTGACATAGTCATAGGTTGTTGGTTGTGCTGTTATAGGGTCCTAGAAAGTTGTTGTCATTTAACTGTTTGTTTTCCATGTTCTAGTTAGTTATTGCACGATAGAAGTAGTGCACCTCGTTTCAATTTCCGTTGTACAAAGCCTTTATATAAAGGCTGGTTGTTCCTAGAATAAAGGCACCTATTTTCCTCCAATTCTACTATTTAACTGCAATTTGGCTTCCCTGTATCTTTCCAAAATAGCTCACAGGTGCTCTGTTAGACAGCAAGGTCGTGGTCTTGGCCATCGATCCTACTGTGACCGTATCACCATCACCTGAGTATTAATAAGACTAAGCAAGACTCTGTCATAGTCTGTCTAGTGATTACCGAATCGTGTGATATTTGCACTTTAATTAGATTTTTCAAATCCTAATATTAGCTAGGGATGTAATAGAGTAAGAATTCAAATTTGAATCAATTGTATAAAAATACATCAAATTACTATCCAAACTACCACCTAAAATGACTTGACGATCTAATTTCACAATTATTTGTTTGAACAATATTATCGAAGAAAAATTGGTTGCTTCACAAATAAAAATTGGCCACATAAAAGCGAATATCTAACAAAAGGGAATTTCTCATAAATTATTAGGTAATTGTCTTCATTCTTAGGTCAAGACAGAGATTTAGGTCCACGTAAAGGCGCCCCATGATCCAATGTAGCTAAATATTTCAAGCATGTCTAAATAAATTAAAAATTTCAGTTTGGGCCACCAATTCTGCATCATGATACGACTTTTATTTGCTTCTTGGCCACTTTTTGGCTAATGCCAAGTTCAAGTGGAACATGGTGGGCAGGGCAGCCGCAAATATATATATACATTTCCAAGTAAACATACTGAAAATGAAAGCTCAAAGCCCACTGAATTCCGAACCACGTGCTCACGAACAAGAAAGCAGTCCGAAAAGAAAATGACGTAAATATGTATTATGCAGTACATAAAAAATTTATAGGTAATTAAACAGTTTATTTATTTTTTTAATTTATTTTATTTTTTATAATTCAATAATGCAGATCTCGTATATCAGTTTTATTATTATTTTTATGTATACTATATAATTTTTTTCATCCAAAACCAAAAAACCCGGCAGTTTATCGATGGGGTGAACCTCAAAAAAATCAATTAAAGGGGCACATGTTCCACGTGGAAAAATACAAGATTTAACGTTTTTGGGCTGATAAATGTGGTTTTTTGTGTCCATTTTTTGTTGGTTCCGTGTTTGACCTGTGTAGTTGCCCCTTTCCAAATTAAATAAAAGCTAACTAATCCTCTCCCCCTTTTGCGCCCACGACACAACCACCGTTTCACATTTTTGTGGCCAGACACCCACATGAAACATCTTTTAAATTAATACAACACATTAAGACTTTAGATATAGACCATATACGGCTTCCTCTAAACTTTAATTTTGCTTTGATTTTTAGAGTCATTTAGACAATTTTCTCGTTCTCATATGCATATATAAATCAATGATTTGTATTCCTTAGTTCTCTATGGCATATCTCACTTAAAGGTGGTAACAAATTAAAGGAGTACGCTGGCACTACTCCAAGATGAGGAGGAAATGCAATCTTGAACTCCGCCTTGTCCCGTACTCCGATCAAGACGACAACAATCAATACCACCGCCACCAGTCAATGTAAGCTTTCTCTGATCTCTCTATTTTTTAATACGATTTATGTTTTTTTTGTTTTTGTTGGCCAACTGTTTCCGAATAGAATTCGAACTTGAAAACTTTAGGCTTCTGCTCGTGCATATGTAGATACAACACGTAAGGACATTGGGTTTTAAGGATTTTTCGGTGTGGACGTTTTAAGCTAGTTTCTTTGCCGCTTGTAGGACAGAGGAGGAGACGGGTGGTGAAAACCAACAACAACAACAACAACAACAGCAACAGCAGCAACAGCAGCAGCAGCAGCAGCAGCAGCTAACCATTTTTTACAATGGGACAGTTGGAGTTTTTGATGTTACGGAGATGCAAGTACGTGCCTCTTGTTCCCTTGAATTCTTCCCTATTAGTTACTTCTTTTCTTTCGTTATTCAGCTGGGTTTCATTTCATATTTGATCGTTTCATTCCCGTATCATTTTCTTTTATCTTGTTTTCCTATAGAGTCGTGTTTTCTTTAATCAGCAGTCAGACATGTAAAAACTAATTTGGTTCGCTACGACAAATTTTTAAGCAGCACTAAAAGAAGGTGTCTCAAACATGAGTCCATACATCAAATGATCGTAGGTTGCATATTTTAAAATTTTCAATGCATGATCACGAACTAAGATAGAAATTACAGATATACATCTAAAGATATCGTAATATAGTATAAGTTTGCATTTGATACATATACAGTAACTTGACCGTGGCCTGTGAAATGAAATTTAAACTAAAAAATTGTGCGTGTACTTTCAAGTCCTATTAGTACTCTTTGTTCATAAAGTGGCGTGCACTTGCACTGTAGTTTCGAGGAAGCTTCATCATGAGTCTAAATACACCACACACGAGATTTAAATGTGTTATATTCTTCTAGCAAGGTCTTTCAACTTCCCAGTCCAAGTTTTCACATTTGGTATTCACAAGTAACGTCGTGATTATGATGACACCTCTTGTTTCTTTTAATTATAATTATGTACCAATTGGACTTTGAAAAAGGTTGAACTTCGTAATTAGGTAGACCGTATAGATTAAAATTTGCCGCGTGAGTAAAACTAATGAGCTTTGGATGATATCCCATAAATTTTTATTTTTATTTTTATTTTTATTTTTTGATTAACCAACAAATTTTATTGAAGAGAAAATCATCAATCAAATGATCGATTGGAAAATTTTGAGAAAAAAGCTCCAAGATTAGACAGAAACAAAATATAACCAAACACAATGTATGAAACTTGTCCACCTAAGACCGCTAAGACAATAGATGTCCTAGTTAACTGCAACTTCCCCTTTTCCATTAACAATATGTATTCTATATCACTTTGAAACTCTTTGAATAAATTTCTAAAATTAATATGTGTATATGTATATATATATATATATATATATATATATATATATATATATTGCAGGCCAGAGAGATCATACTGCTTGCAAGTCAAGAAAAGGAGAATAGATTGAGAACCCCAACTAGGACGGAGCCTGCTTCGCCTCAAATTTGTAGCCCTACTACCATTCCCATGATGAAAAGATCACTGCAACAATTTCTTCAGAAGCGGAGGCACCGGATCCAAGCAACATCCCCCTATTAAAATTACTGATTGAACATTGGATATGGGGTTGGAAGATCACAACGCTATTACTATGGAGAGAGAAGGAGAAAATTGTTTGTCGTGTAATTTGCTCCTTGCGTGAATCCTTGTCGAGAGCCGACGCTATAGAGCTGTAAATTATGCAATTATAGCACGCTGAAAGAACCTTTGTTTATCCTTGATTGGTTAATTTTGTATGTGAAATTATTTTTATTTTATTACAAGGGAAGCCGAAAGAAGTCGCTAAACTCAAATACAAGATTAAGAGATCTTAACAAAATGTTCCAACTAGTTGTGCTAGAAGCATGAGTTAGAATCATTTTTGTTGATACATACCAATGTTTCATTCTTGGTCTCAATAATGACTAAAATCTTTATGTTGAGGGCCTAAGGGCTTATGGACTTGGGGGATTTGTCTATCAAAGGTAGAGTTCACTTCGGATAGTTTCAATTATAAATTAAGGGATTATTTAATTTGAATCATTTTTTAGTGAGTTAAGTGACTCAAAGTCATTTTTAGGGAAAAAGAAAAATTTTAATTGACAACCAATCATAATCGATACTATCGATGTCAGTACAAACAATTGTACTCACACAAAAATATATGTAATTTATACTCACAAAAAAAATGCGAGTAATCACTACAAGTACCATTTAGTTTCCAAAGTGGGAAACAAGTAAGACAAGGTGTTTGGAATATGCAAGCGTACAAATGAATCAAAAGGATATCAAATTGGACAAGAACTTGATCAAATTTGAAACTAAATGCATGGTTTAATCAATTTCATAAATGTACACTTTTTCACGGATACCTAGCTTTGGTCTCTAGTTTCTAAAAGTAATAACGCAAAATAGCTCTACCCCTAGATCCTATTGCTCCTAATGTGCTTAGATAATTTCTAGATCTCAAAAAGATTATCTGGCAATCTTTTATTGCACACTATGCATCATTATATAAGTAATAACAAGTAATTATACAATTATTTTGATAATTTATTAATTTTTTAATTTTTTATGAATTCAATCATTCCATAATCCATATTATTTTGTATCTATTTTAAAATTACTTAAATAAAACTACTAAATTTTTTCTTTTACTTCAATGGCCTGATAGACTATTTTGACATTGAAAACGTTTCTGTTTTGGCTTTTGGCTAAACCAAATGTTGCCTGCTTTGTATGTGTTAGGTTTACCGGTCCAAGAAAGCACTCAACTTCAATTTGTTTTTTTTTTTTTCTTTTGTCGGAAACCCTTACAAATTTTTTTTTGACATACATTTTTTTGTTCGGACCAGGCGGCCGGTCCCACGTTTCCTTTGCATAAAAGCTTCTTGATGCGGGTGCAAACAAGTGCGTGAACTTGACTCTTTGTACTTTTTATCACGAGATTCATTGCGTTATAAAATATATAATAAAAATACTTTTTTTTAATTTTTATGAATTTGGCTACCCTTCTCAAAATCTATACCTAAAAACTTTGAAGGTAAAGTCTAAATTTTTAATTGTTACAGTGTTTTCTGAAAGACTTTTTCTTGTTATTTATGCGTGTTAAGTTTGGCATCCTTTTCGGGTAAAAGACGGAAGAATTATGTATCGGAGAATAGAATCGTATCGAAATTAACCTAGATTTTTCATCATTCATTTTTTCCCTTTGGATGTTGGTATAGCATTTTTATTCCTTGGGTAAATTAAGTGAATATCTTCATCGATCTTTGTCATTGGGCTTCTTTTGCTGTAATTGTTGTTCCCCATCGATATATTTATGTCAAATGATTCATAAAAAATAAGGATAAAATTTTTAAAATTGTTACAAAATGATATAAACTATTAAATGATTGAATAACAAAAAAATAATAATAAATTAATAAATTATCAAATATTATTGATAATATTATGTAATTATTTTAAAGCTTTCATTCACATAGCATTATTAAAAAAAAAAAATGGTTGTACTACCGGCTTCAGAGGTCTATTAATTGTACCATGCTGTTCTTGGCAAGACAAGGCAGAAGCCAGCTTCGGCGAACTTTCATTTATTTGGAAGGAAAATGTTGGACAAATGAGCAGATCAACGTGGTCAAGCAATACGTTGAACCTTTTAAACTTGAACGACCACTATGTAACTTTATCTAAATAATACTAAAATAATAATACAGTTTCGTTAAATAATATATAATATTTTTTCGATATTTTTTATTTTTTAAAATTTAACTATATAACAATTTATATCATTTTAAAATTTTTTAAAATACCCTATGTGAAGCTCCCAAATTTTGTTTTTTTGTTTTTAATTAAAGTTATTGTCAAACTTTCAGTTTGAGAGTAGACAATAAATAACCAATTCTAATGATATTTTAGGCAAAACCAGAAAGTTGGCTGTTCTGACTTTCAAGATTTGTGATTTAAACGTGGAATGTGCAAAATATGGTTTGCTCTTTGAGAGGGACTTGCAATTGGTTCATCAATTAAATGAGTCCTATGACATAAAGTTTTTATTGATGGGGACTATGGGTTATGATATTAAGGATTGAAATTTTGGTAAAGAAGGAGAGTGACACATCAATTTGTGCACCATTTTAATCAAGTGCAATCGCGAAAAGATTCTTAAAATGGAAAGGCATTGCTTCACCGTGTTTTTTTCTCCAAGGATATCACAGAAGCAGGGAACTTTGATGTACGTGGTAGGATCTTATACAAGTAGGTAGTTGTTATTTGTTTATTATGACAAGTGTCTTGGAGTGCTGGAACTGCATTCACAACGTGTATTTTTTTTTTTTTTCCTCCACAACGTGTACTGATGCAACTTGATAAGGTGTTGAATAGATTTTGACAATGAGGATGCAGGGGCATCTCGTTTTTTTAGTGTAGGTGCTGCTGCCGATATTTTCACTGGGCATGAGTTATCTGTTTTATCTGTTCTGTACTTAATGTCTTTTGTCTAGTGCATACATGACTTTTGAGTATTTATTTCTGGGTGAATATTATGAATAAAATATTGTTGGCTTTTAAAAAAAAAAAGGAAAAAATTCTTAAAATACTTTAATTGATAAGATCCACTTTAATTGCTTTGGTCTGATTTTAAAAATTAGACCTTAGTAGTATGGTCCTGTTTCATTAAATGTCTTACATATAAAAAATTTGGCAATTAAGATCATGGTAGAAACCTTCACAAAGAGTAGCTTTTTTATGACCTGACTTTAAGAATCAAATTTGAATCAATAAAATAAAATCACACCCAATTATCAACTACGTGAATATTTGAAATAAATATTGCAAGAATGATGAAATTTAAGAAATTCAATTTAACTAAATTTAATTATATTGTAATTGCTTAATATGTTTGCTAAATATCCTATATGTTAAAATGAATTGCTTAAAAAATTTAATCACCTTATACAAGGAAAGGTACTCTCTCTTTTCTTGGCTAGCCTATAATAATGTTTATATGTATGGATGATCGTGTGTTAAAATTTATGAAGCCAATTGATTTCTATCACTTAAATTAAAAGGTTTTACATTATCTTTTCTGGTGCTAATTAAAAGGTTTTACATTATACAAGATAATTTCTTTCAACTTTTTATTGCAAAATACATATTAAATATTTCTCTGAAATTTTGTACATACACTAAACTAAATATAAAGAGTGCAATTATCGAATCAACTAAAGTAAATTTTTCAGTGGAATCATTCGAGTAAAAATTAATATCATATGAGTATAAAATAAGTGAAGATTTTCTGAAAGGGTGGGCAATAATAATCATCATTATAAAAAAATTCAACTGCTTGGATTTGTATTTTTCTTTTTTGGTTAATAAAAGTTTAAGGAAGTAGGGGGTGTCTCCTTGTAAGATCATGAAGTACCCACAGATTGCAACGAATTTATAGTAAGATTTGTCTTATTTTTTGCTTATTGCTAAGCAAGTTTAAATTTATTGTTATAATATGGAAAATTAAAGAAAAATCTATGATGAAAAACAAATATTACGATGGTTAATAGTTTAAGAATCTTTAATCGACAACTGTTAGCATTTGAGCATCAACAATGTTTTTTTTGTTTTTTCATGACAAGGAACTGTCCTGACAAACCTAAGTTGGTAGTACAGACCCATCGCCACGAAAACTCTCACTTAAAGCATGATATGCGCCCATAAAAATATTTTTAATGAAAAAAAGAATTATCGTAAATATATCAGTTATTAAATTTACAAATTAAAATTGGAATAACTCTCATTTATTTTAGTCCTATTTAACTATCCTCAAGAAATAGATCCATTATCTAAATGAATTTTATATTTTGTGGCCAACTCATACAATCACAATCACTACGTTGTAATTAAGATTTTCCCTGAAGTACTGGAAAAACTGGAAAGAAAGAGTATGTTGTATCTCTATTTTGTCTAGATTAATTTCTAGTCTCGCATTATACTCTGAAACAACTCTTGAGATTTTGGGTTCGTTCAGTTGTCGTGCACTATAATTTGGACATAAAAAAATATAAAAAAAACAAAAAAATGAAAAAGGCAAAAAAAAGAAAAAAAAGGAAAAAAAAAAAGAAAAGAGAAGAGAAGACCCCGAAAAAAGCAAAAAGAGAGAAAAAGAAAAAAAAAAGAAAATAAATAAATTTTATTATTAAATAAATGTATAAATTATAAGTATTAGACTTTTGTAAACAGTTTATCAGTGTACAGCATAGTAAAAAAATAAAATTTGCAGTTGAAGGGATGGGAGTGTGTCGAGTCCTCAGTCTCATCCCGACAAGATTGCCACTAACTGCGTCTCAGATCTTTTTGATTTGGGTGTTCGAGCTCATCATCGGAATTTTCTCAGTCTATAAGCTAGAATCTGATAGTATTCGTGTTGTTAAGAAGAAGAAGAGCAGAAATTTTCTAAAGAGAGATTGCAGTAAGTGCACATAGTGTTGTTTGCTGTAATTTTTTCACAACACATACATTACAAAACAAGAATCCCTTTAAAAGGGGTCTTTAGTACAAGATATTTGCATACAAAACATCATTATACCAGCTGTATCTTTTGAACAAGAAAAGCTACTGAGCTATGTAAGCTCAAACAAGACAAAGGCTGTCACCTAATCCCACTAATTGGATTTTACTGACAAAGACAGCCACTAAACACAACCAAAAACATTTCAATTCAACTTTAACATCATTACTTGAACTAGACTAAGTACATGTCTAGTCACAAACTAACCAAATACACATTTAACCAAAAGTCTTCACTTCTTTGCTGCTGAAGTTGCTGTCAATACCTTTCTGCAATTCAGTTAGCTTTCAAACTTCAGTGATGAACCAGTGAACAAGGAAGAAGCTAGGTACTCAACAGTCCTCCTTAGTTTCTTTCTTGTTCACATTCAAGCCATTTCTCAACTTCTTAAATCTCAGCTTTGGCAGTGCCTTTGTCATAATGTCTGCAAGCTGATCTTCAGAGCTGCAATGCTCCAACTGCACTTCACCTTCTTGTTGTGGTTCCCTTACAAAATGATATTTAACCCTTATGTGTTTTGTCCAAGGTTCTCAGAACCGAACTGGTCATTGAACCGGAAAGCTGAGAGGTTCAAGGTTCAACCGGTTCGACCGGTAAAACCGCGGTTAAACCGGTATTTAATATTAAATATATAAAAATTAAATTTTTATATAACTTATATAATTATATAAAATGTTATATTATATAAGAATGATAATAAATATTTAAAATAAAGTGTATTTTAAGAATTATATTAATATTTACATACATTAAAGATATTACAATTAGCATATTTAACAAAAAATAATTTATAAAAATTAATTCAAAAAATAATATTTATAAATAGTGATTAAATATTAATTTTTAAACTTAAAGATTAAATTGAAAATTTTAATCAATTGATGTCTAAATTAAAATTTTTAGTTAAAATTAGAGTTTTAATTATAATTTAGATAAAGTTTTGGGTTAGATTATAATTTAAAATTTTTTGGTTTAAATTGAACCGGTTCAACCGGTCCCAATTTTCTCGGTTTTTCCGGTTTTTGACCGGTTTTTCCGGTTTTTGACTGGTTTTTTTCGGTTCAGTCCGAATTCCATTTTTATACTTGAACCGGACCGGACCTAGGACCGGTTCCCGATTTTTCCTGTTGAACTGGCCGGTCCGGTCCGGTTCTTAATTCCATGGTTTTGTCCTCTCATGAAAGACAGGATTTTTTGAGATTGCAATTGCTGAGCTATTGTCAACCTTGATCTTAGTATGCTCTCCTGAGTCACATTTTAGATCACATAAGATTTTTCTGATCCATATGGCTTGACTAACTGCATCTGCTGCAGCAATGTATTCTGCCTCTGCTGTAGATTGTGCAACAGTTGCTTGCTTTTTGGAACTCCATGTGATCAAGGCTGAACTAAGGATAAACACCTGACCAGAGGTGCTTTTTGAGTCATCACAGGACCCTCCCCAATCACTATCAGAAAATCCTGCTAAAGATAACTCATCTCCTTTCATTAATCTCACACCATAGTCACTTGTTCCTTTAATGTATCTTAGGACCCTTTTAGCTGCTCTCAAATGATTTATGCTAGAATTTTGCATAAACCTTGACAGCAAGCTTGTAGCAAACATAATATTTGGCCTTGTTGCTGTGAGATACAACAAGCATCCTATCAAACTTCTGTAGTGGGTCCCATCTATTTTTTTCTGCATTGTCTTCCTTGCATAGCTTATCATTTAACATAAGAGGAGTTGCCACAGGCTTGGAGTTTTCCATCTTGAACTTCTTCAAGACCTCAACTGCATATTTTTGTTGATGAATGAATATCTCATTCTGAGTTTGAACCACCTGCATTCCCAAAAAGAAAGACATCTTCCCCAAATCTGTCATTTCAAAATCTCTTTGCATGTTGCCTTTAAAGTCCTCAATCATTGAGCCACTACTTCCAGTGATCAAGAGATCATCAACATAGATTGCAACAACCAACAAATCAGCTAGAGTAGTTTTTATATATAGTGTGGCTTCATTCAAGCTCCTTTTGAAGCTTTGCTGTAATAGATGTTCATGAAGCCTGTTGTACCAGGCCCTAGGGGCCTGCTTTAGTCCATAGAGGGCTCTTTGCAACAAATATACTTTATTTTCCTCTCTTTTTTTGACAAATCCAATTGGCTGTTCAATATAGATCTCCTCCTCAAGCTTGCCATTTAAAAAAGCTGACTTTACTTCTAATTGGAAAACCTGCCAATTTTTGTGTGCTGCAATAGTTAGAAGAAGTCTTATTGTGTCAAGCCTGCTCACTGGTGCAAAAGTCTCCATGTAATCAATCCGAAACTCTTGTGAATAGCCCTTGACTACCAAACTAGCCTTGTGCTTGTTCAATGAGCCATCAACATTCAATTTGGCTTTGAAAACCCATTTAACACCAATTACATGCTTGTGTTTGGGTCTATGTACAAGTCTCCAAGTGCCATTCTTTTCAATCATCTCAATTTCAGTTTTCATAGCATCCATCCATGCCTTTGACTTTGCAGCTTCATCATATGTTGTTGGCTCTAGTAAAGCCACATTTGATCTCTCATACACATTAACCAAAGACCTGGTGCCTCTCACAGGCTCATGATCAAAAACAGCTACATCATCATTTAAATCATGTTGTGGTTGAGTGAAGAGCTGAGGATTGCTGTGAATTTGATCTCTATCACTCAATTCAGATTTGTTCCAATCCCAGCTTCCAAGCTCATCAAATTTCACACTCCTGCTTACATACACCTTGTGTGTCTTTGGATTGTAAATTCTATAGGCCTTTGAAGTTGAACTGTAGCCAATGAAAATACCAATCTCAGCTTTAGGATCAAGCTTGTCCCTTTTAGCTTTTGGTATATGACTGTAACAGATGCAGCCAAACACCTTCACATGTTGCAGGGAAGGCTTCACTTCATGCCAAGCCTCATAGGGAGTTTTTCCTCCCTTTAAAGTTGTAGAAGGCAACCTATTTAATAGATATACAGCTGTGTTGACAGCTTCTGCCCAAAAGCTTTTTGGAAGCTTTTTCTCAAATAACAAGCATCTTCCCATCTCCATAATTGTTCTATTCTTCCTCTCCACAACCCCATTCTGCTGATGATTGTAGCTAACAGTCAATTGGTGATGAATTCCAGCTTGTGCACAAAACAAATTGAACTTTTCTGAGGTATATTCAGTCCCATTGTCAGATCTTAGCATTTTGATTTTGCTGCCAGCTTGAGTCTCAATCCAGGACTTAAACTTAAAGAAAGTGTCTGCAACTTCAGATTTGTGATGAAGGAAATATATCCAGCACATTCTAGTCATGTCATCAATAAACAAGAGGAAGTATTTACTTCCATTGAGAGAGGTTGTAGACATAGGGCCACATATGTAAGTGTGGATCAATTGAAGTTTCTCAGATGCTCTCCAAGTTGTGTTTATTGGAAAGGGCAGTTTTGATTGCTTCCCATACTGACACACATCACAAATAGAACTTTTGACATCTATAGCAGGCACATCAAGTGCTAAATGCTTTTGATTCAATAAATTGAGTGATGCATAGCTTGCATGACCAAGCCTCTTGTGCCAAATATGAGATTCATCAATAGTATCACTGTATGCAGCATTAATGACATGATTCCAGTCAATAGAAAAACTCTTATTCACCATTTCAACAGAAATCAATTCACTACCAGAAAGATCTACAATTTTGCATGCTTTTTCTTTAAACAGCAAAATATAGTTCCTTTTTAGTAGTTGCCCCACACTAAACAAGCTTTGACTGATCTCAGGGACATATAAAACATCAGTTATGGTTTTAATACCTGCAGGAGTCTCAATTGCAACTGATCCTCTTCCTTTGACCTGGATGACCTTACCATTCCCAACTTTGACTCTTGAAGAGTAGGACAAATCCAAAGCTTTGAACTTTTCAGCATCATATGTCATATGGTGAGTGCATCCACTATCTATCAACCACACATTTGAGTTGTATTTTGTAGTATTACAAGTAGCCATGAATAACTGCTCCTCTTGTTGCTCTTTCTCAGCTGCTTGAGCTTGCTTCTGACCTTGTTGCTTATCTCCTCTGTTTCTACAAACTTTAGCCATGTGGCCAATTCTTTTACAAATTCTGCATTGAACATCTGGTCTAAACCAGCAATATTTTTCACCATGGTTGGTCTTTTTGCAGTGCTTACGAGGTGGATATACTCTCTTCTTCTTTTCTGCATCTCCACTACTCTCTTCATGCTTTTTTTCCTTTCCTTTTCTGTTTTCAACCTGCTTCTTTGAACCAGCTTGAGCTTTGTCTTTAGTTTTGGCCACCAAAGCAGCTTCTTGAGCATCATTTTGCCTAATTGCTCTTCTCAACTCCAAGGCTTGTAAAGCATTAACTAGTTCAGCCAATGTGAACTTGCTCAAGTCCTTAGAATCTTCTAAAGAAGATATCTTAGACTCATATTTCTTAGGAAGACACACCAGAACCTTCTCAACTATTCTTTGGTCCGTCAAATCCTCTCCCAGTAGCCTGATTTCATTGACAGTCTTCATGAGCCTATCAGCAAATTCTTTTACTGTTTTAGTGTCCTTCATCTTGAGGGCCTCAAACTGCCTGCTTAGATTTAGGACTTGAATGCTTCTAGTTTTATCACTGCCATGAAACTCTTCTCTTAGTCTTTCCTAAGCTTGCTTAGCATCCTCACAAGCCATTATCCTGGCAAAGATGTTATCTGTCACACCAGAATGTAGACATGTGAGAGCCCTGGCTACCTTGGCTTGTTCCTCTGAATGGTGCCTAATCTGGGCTACAGTTGGATCAGTAGGGAGGGCAGTGACCTAATCACCATTCTCCACTATCTTCCATAGATCCAAAGACCTTAGATAGGCCTTCATTTTCACAGCCCAGATTGCATAATTCTCACCAGTGAAAACTGGTGGTGTAGAAGTGGGAAATGAGCTACTTGAAGCCACTTTTACTCACTCAAGTGTTTAAAGGTTCTTTGGTGGAGGTGCACTCTTGGTTTTTCTCCTTACAAGAACTTAATCTCAGGTCCTCTAAGATTAGAAAAGCTCTGATACCACTATTGTTAAGAAGAAGAAGAGCAAAAATTTTCTAAAGAGAGATTGCAGTAAGTGCACATAGTGTTGTTTAATGTAATTTTTTCACAACACATACATTACAAAACAAGAATCCCTTTAAAAGGGGTCTTTAGTACAAGATATTTGCATACAAAATATCATTATACCAACTGTATCTTTTGGACAAGAAAAGCTACTGAGCTATGTAAGCTCAAACAAGACAAAGGCTATCACCTAATCCCACTAACTGGATTTTACTGACAAAGACAGCCACTAAACACAACCAAAAACATTTCAATTCAACTTTAACATCATTACTTGAACTAGACTAAGTACATGTCTAGTCACAAACTAACCAAATACACATTTAACCAAAAGTCTTCACTTCCTTGCTGCTGAAGTTGCTGTCAATACCTTTTTGCAATTCAGCTAGCTTTCAAACTTCAGTGATGAACCAGTGAACAAAGAAGAAGCTAGGTACTCAACAATTCGTTTCTATCAGTCGGTAGTATCAGTCTTATTAGTATTTGAATTCCAGACTGTCACAGTGGTGGAGGTCGAGGAAATCAGCCGGAACTAACCAGTTGTAGCTGTTCTTCCAATTCAAGTGTCTGCGCATGAGCGAAAAACCCACAAAACATAGATTTTGTTTCATTCAACGAACTCATCATTAAGGGAACATAACTGCCAAGAAGAGAATGTTGCAGGGAATATAATTATGAGAGAATCCCAACAGATTGGCTCAAACGGCATTCAAGGGCCAAAAGGTGGGCTTCCAAGGTCACCAAAAGGGCAAAGAGCTCCACTATAAATGGAGCTGGGAGCGTGCAGCAGAAGAAAAGAGGAGGAGATAAGAAGATAGGCTGTTGGATGCTCCCAGAATAAGAGGAAAAGAGAAATAACATTGTAATGTTGTAATGCTGCAACTAGTATATAGTGAATAAATAGTGTCAGAAGTGTGAGTAATGTGTGAGAGATAGTGTTCGTAGTCAAAGTCACCTACTATAGATATAGCAGTATAAGACAAGCGTGAAGTCATGTAAAGAAGAGTTTTATTATACTTTCAGAATTAGGTTTTATCTGAATTATAACAGTTGTTCTTTTTTGTACAATAAGAGTTTTAGTTTTTGCAAAAAAAAAAAAAATTAATTTTTATATTATAAAAAATAATAACGTTATTGCACAAAATAATAGTTTTATCGCAATTGAGAAAAAAAGTTTTTATTCTATGATTCTGATGATATAATTTTATCCCGTAAGGATAGGATCATCGAAGTCGTTATCGCAGGAGTCAATTCATCAAGAGACGATCCTCTTTCCTATCATCCTCTTCTTTATTATCCATGTCATGATTTAAGTAGCTACATGCCGGGAGATTCTTATATATATATTAACTGCTCTGCACACACTGCAATCATATCACAAGTAAATTTTACAAGTTAGCTGCAATGCATTGAGTAAGTCCAACTATTTGTTCGGTTTTCTTTTGATGTATTAAGGTTCCTCATTTTCCTGTTTTGTGTGCCAATTGAGCAGAAAGTTTGAACCAAGAACAACGCTAGCCCATTTCCCTACGCCACTAGCACACCCAAACACCCAAAACCGGAACTCACTTCCGTGTCCAGAACCAGAAACAGCGTCTCTGCCCCAAATCCATGAAAATCAATGACACCCATATTCCCAAATGCTCATCTTCCCCAGAAATCCAAGCTACTAGGTGCTAGGTTGGCCATCTGGTACATGCAAATTCCTCAGCCCACATAAAACTGCGCTTTCCAACAGAACAACCCAAATCGAAAAATAGCAAGTTTCGGTCTCAAAAGGCCTCGGTTGGGATTATTTTCTAGTAAGTGATTGGGCTTTGACAGTGAGGGAGAAGGTCAGGTTGAGGGAAGAGAAAATTTGAAGCCTAAAACAAGAGCAGAACGAGAAGAGGACGGCGGAAGCTTTGGCCGTTGGCGGAAGAACGACGGTCGTGGCGAGGAGGAGATTTTAGGAATTTTACTTTTAAGTTTAAATTTTTCTGAAAAAGCTAACTCCCTAAAATGACGCCGTTTAGGTGTGTGGCTTCGCTCCCAGAGGAAAAACGGCGTAGTTCGACGCCAATCTTTATTTTCCTTTCAAAAAGGGTGGGGATTTTAATAATTTAGAGCACTTTCTTTTTAAAAATTGTTGCATGTTTTTTTAAGGAAAATTTGTAAATATTCTGATTTTCAAAACAAAAGGAAAAGAGAGGAAATTTGTACATGATTATTCATCTTCCAATTTTAAAAACTGAAATTTATTGAGGTTGTGCGTGTGTGCGTGTGTGCGTGTGTATGTATGTATATATATATATATATATATATATGTTGTTTTATATGTTACAAAAATAATAATAAGTCCTGTTGTCATCAAAAAATTTCAAACTTTTTCTAAATTATATATATTTTTAGTAGTTATCACATTTTGATGAAAATAAAATACTTACAATAAATTATGAGGATAAGTCGAGTCCGGTATTAGGTAGGTTGTACAAAAATTAGTTCGATTTGTTTGAGAGTGAGGGAATGATGTTTGTGTGTCCATGTGCTGTACAGAAAAATAAATGAAGTAATAACATGTAAAAACAGGAAATAATAAGACAGGCAAAATAAAATGAACAGTGCAGTCACCTACGATAGGCATCTAGGTTGTTTTCATCAAATGTATTTAATTTGTGAATTCTTACCGAATCTCTTATTTGGTAGATCGAGAGTCCTGTTAATTTAAAAATTAAATATTTTTTAAATTGATAAATTTTGATACTCCCATTACATCTAAAATGATCAGTGACAACTCCAAAAGCATTTGCATATTCGGCATCCTCAACATCATCATCACAGCAATCAATCAATCATTTATTTGCATTTGCCAAGGCCTTTGTCTCCAGGCCCCGTCGTCGTGACGGCCTAAAAAATCTTTTTACTGAACTCTTCGGTTCAAGCAATGAACTACAATTCTGGGATTAAAGACACAAAACGATCAAATTGTTATAATATTTTTTATATCAGATAATAAGTTATAATTTTAAATTTATTATTTGACTTTAATAAAATTCAATCACATTGCCTCTCAACTAAATTTAAACTCTTAAAATCAATTAAATCATACAAACAGTAATAAAAAGTAAAAATTTTTAATAAACTAATTGAATTATGAAGTGAAAATAACAATTATAATAAGAATTTATAACTCTAATAAGATGAATATGATTTTTTTAAATAATTAAATAAAGTGTTATAAATAGAGATTACTTTGACTTTTATTTATAAATTTGATGGTTGAAATGTTTGTAATAATTTTTTTTTCTTATTAAAAAAAAAAACTCCGGTGAGAAAGAAGCTAAGATGAACAGCAACAATATTTTTACTTTCTATTTTGTAGCAAGAAGAAGGGGGAGGGGGGGGGGGGGGGTGTGGTGGAGGAAGATGGTTGATTTACCCTTTTCTTGTTGCAAGAACTGAACTGAAGTCTTGTACTCCACCAAGAAGGAGAAATTTGTCTTTGTGTCAAGTCAATGTGCTCAAAAAAAAAAAAAAAAAGTAATAAAGAACGTAGCAAAAGAAAAGGTTTTATATTGAGTTTCAGAGTAATAACTTACTACAGATGCTGAAGGCTTTTTAGTCTCTGAGCAAAAGTCAACTCCCCAATCCTTCTTCTCTGATACGTTCCAGGATTTGAGGTATTTCTCACATACCCATTATCATTTTTTCTACAATTAACAGTCGAGGATCTTTCTTTGGGATTATTATGGTGAGCAATACATGTTTTGTCATTTCAAAGATCTAAGCTTTGGTTCATATTCATTGACCTCTGTGTGTGTGTGTGTGTGAGTGTATTATGATTATTGCAAGCATGTCAATTTGCAAATTTTGTTTTGATCTCTTTTTGTGTGTGTGTGTGAGAGAGAGAGAGAGATAAATTATGGACACCCTATTGAATTTTGTAGGAAAATTTTTAGCTATATCCACTGTAAATACATCAACTTGGATCAAACCAGGGAGGAATTGGTGAAATTTTTCTGATAGTCTTTGCTTGTGCTGGGCTGTTCGGCTGTTCCTAGGATTGCTAGGAAAATGCTTGTGATTTTCGGCTTCATTAAACTGGTCTCAAATTAGTCTCTTGTCAATTGTTTTTTTTTCCCACTTAGAACATCTATTTGATTGTTTTTGATGCATACGTGCAATGAATGTTCTGTTGGTCATTTGACATAAGATGAAATTATGGTGTCTGGTTCGAGGGGAAAGGAATTACTTTCGATATGAGGAACACTTGGACCGATTTCTTGCACATTTAGTTTTATGCAGTTAGCTTCCAGTAAACACTGACTTATTGTGTAAAGTTCAGGAAATGTCAAGTACAACATAGAAAACAGAAAAGTTGTTCAACCTATGATTGCAGACAGTTAGTCTGGTAATCAGAAACTTCTTGTCTCGCGATTGTATTCTACAATCATAAGCAGTCTCAGTAAATGAAACTTGTTGTTTGTACGATATCCAAACTGGAATTTTAATGACAAAATCTTATTTCACTTGCCGAGATTTTCTTGATTTCTGCATTTCACCTGCTTTACAATATTTGTTTTCCCATTTCATCATGCAGTGATCATGGAAGCTGTTGGCCCTATATTGGGAGTTGTGAATATGTTATGGCTGCCTCTTGCCAAAAAATTTTCTTTTTTTAAAAATTTTGGGGACTTAGCGAAGAAACTCCATACGATCATGGAAGAGCTGAATGCTCGAATGAATGACATAAAACTGGAGATCAACAGGGGAATTGTCCCCCGAAGAAAGGAGTTGAAAGGAGAAGTGCAGTTGTGGCTCAAATATGTAGGAAGGTTAACCGATGAAGTGAACCGCATAGAAAATGATGTCTGTGAAAAAGGAAGGTGCATGAAAGGTTGTTTTCCTAACTGCTACTTGCGTTACAAATTTGGCAAGCTTCTTGCCAAAAAGATTGAAGAAGCGAATGATCTTAAAGAAAAGGGAGCATTTCCAAATGGCTTGTTTGTTGACATGTTTCCAGAAACTGGAAATCTGATACCAACAGCAATGCTAATTGGTGAGACAACAGCCTGGAAAGTATGTCGTGAAATTTGGGGATGCTTGATGGATGCTGATGTCAGTAGGATAGGTGTTTATGGAATGGGTGGTGTTGGAAAGACAACAATCATGATGCATGTGAACAATCTACTCAATGAATTCTCGGACTTTGATAATGTCATTTGGGTGACTGTATCCAAAACCTTCAGCTTGGAGAGACTTCAAAATGACATAGCAACAGCAGCTAACTTAGACCTGTCAGCTGACGATGATGTCATTAGGAGATCAACCAGTTTATTTCATCATCTGTTGGCCACGGGAAAGTTTGTACTCATATTTGATGATTTGTGGCACAGATTTTCCATGGAGGAACTGGGCATCCCACAACCAACTAGAGAGAATGGTTGCAAGTTAGTGGTCATAACCAGACGCCTAGATGTTTGCCGAGGCATGGAGACACACAGGGAAATCAAAGTGGATGTCCTGACTGAAGAGGAAGCATGGGAACTTTTCATTGATAAAGCAGGAAAAGATGCTCTTCATTCTCCTGTAATAGAATCAGTTGCAAAGCAGATTCCCAAAGAATGTGGCTTTTTGCCGCTTGCCATCATTACTGTGGGACGAGCCATGAGGAAAGTTGATGATGAAAGAGTTTGGAAGAACGCACTGGAAGAATTGAGTAGCTCAAGAGCAGAAATTGAAGGCATGGAAGACAATGTCTTTGCACGATTAAAATTTAGCTATAACCACTTGAAAAATGATTGTATCCGAGCTTGTTTTCTGTACTGTGCACTATTCCCTGATAATTACGAGATTGATATTGGGGAATTAGTGGAGTACTGGGTGGTAGAAGGATTTATTGAAGAAGCAGAAGATAGGGACAGTGAGATTAACAAGGGATATGCTGTGCTACAGGAACTCAAAGATGCATGCATGCTAGAGAGTATTGGCACAAGGAGGGTAAAAATGCATGGTTTAGTCCGGGATTTGGCAATCAAAATGACACAAGCAAGCCCTCGATTTGTAGTAAAAGCTGGTTTGGGATTGAAAACGTTTCCGAGGATATGGATGGAGGAAGCTGAACGAGTTTCTTTGATGGACAACGACATTAAGGTTCTTCCAGATCATCCTGGTGGTCGAAATTTAGCTACTCTTCTGCTGCAAAGGAACCCGCTTCAGGATGAGTATCATCGTATTCCTAATTCCTTCTTTATCAACATGCCCAACCTTAAAGTTCTTGACCTTTCGGGTAGTTTTATTGAGTCCCTGCCACTGTCGCTTTCCAGCTTACAGAAACTCCAAGCACTGTACTTACGCCTTTGTGAGCTTAAAACTCTTCCTTCGCTAGCAACCTTAAAAGAACTGAGAGTGCTGGACCTTTCATATACCTTAATTGAAGAACTGCCACAGGATATTGAATGCTTGTTGAATCTCAGGCGTCTTGATCTCTCCTACACAGAAGAACTAAGTATTTTTCCTGCCGGGATTATCCCAAAGCTGTCCCGTCTAGAAGATCTATCAATGTTTAAAAGCAGATGCAGATGGTCCGTGAGTTCTCTTGAAATGGGTGTGAAAGCAAATTTTGAAGAAATTACAGGCTCTTCACAACTGACTAGTCTTGGTCTCTCCTTTGAAGACCTATATAGCTTCAATAGTTACGTGAGGTCTAGACACTGGCAACTCCTGAAGAGCTACCACATTGGTATTGGACATTTGTCAAGTTTTGTACCTGCTTCAAGAGGCACTTACAGTGTTGAAATCCAAGGCTATGACATCATCTCTGATGAGAGTTCTATTGAGCTCCCAGACAACACTCAGCAGTTGGCTTTACAGGGTTGTCATGGTATAGACATTCTATCAAAACTGTCAGGTTTATCAAACCTGGCCGATTTAAAGGAATGTTATGTTTCTAGTTGCAACGGGCTGAACTACATTACAACGATGGACAAGAATTCTTTTCCAGGACTTGAAACTTTGGTCCTACGCAAGCTCCATAACTTAAAAGCTCTGTGTCATGGAATAGCGACAGTCAGCATCCTACCAAGTCTAAAAGCCCTGCATATCCATAATTGCAATAGTCTAACAACTGTGTTTTCACTTGGTTTGTTACAGTGTCTTCAAAGTATCGAAGAGCTTGAGGTGTGGAATTGTCGTTTAATAGAGGAAATAATAGACAGTGAGGAACTTGATGGAGTAAATAGCAATGCCTTATCTGTGGTTGCACTTCCAAAGCTCCGTAAGATATACTTTTCGAATTTGCCTAAATTGAAAAGTATCTCTTGGAGGATATGTATTTGTAACTCCCTGGATTCTGTCAATGTATGGGACTGTGAGAAGCTGAAGAAACTTCCTTTCTCTATGGACAGTTTGCCTTTGTCCCTCAAGAACATCAGGGGAAAGAGGAAGTGGTGGGATGAGTTGTTATGGGATGAGGTTGGTGCAAAGAGTTGTCTGCAACCATTCTTTAAAGAAGACCGGTAGGAGAAATTTGGAATGGCATGGTAGCTCTCTTTGATGTCCTGTAATCAGTAAAGTTTATCCATCACACCAAAAAATTGTCACTTTAAGGCTATTGGCTCTTATAAACTCTGCAGTTCAGAGAATCTCCTGTCGTCATTTCTTCACATTGTCAAGCATTTTGCAGCAGTACAGGAATCCAACTGCCTCTCATGGTTTGGTGGTCTTCAATCATAAACAAATAAACAAGCAACAAAGTCTGGTCAATGCACGAGAGTCCAAATGCATAAGCATGATACCAAAGTGATCAAACCCGAGTTGCACTGCAATCAAGTAATTTTTGGGGGCGAAAAAATGTCGTTGAATATGAATCAATTTATAAGAATGAAAGGAAACTGATGGTAAGTGCTTGAAGGAAAATAAGACTAAATGATAGGAATTAAAACTGAAAATTTTAGTAAGGAAAGAAAGTTGCAGCAGCAGAAATAATGCTGCAGAAATTTCAGCAGAGAAGGAAAGTATAGAAGTGGAATATTGCAGCAAGAAATTGAAGTTAAAAGGCTTGGATTTCATTCACATAAGTATTCCATTATATAGGAGTTAGGTACATTGATTGGTACAAAAGAGATGATGACCTTAAACTTGCTTACACAACAAACTTCCACCTACTACCACTAAAAGTAAAATTAATGCAGAAAATTCAGCTTTACAAAAAAATTACTGCACTTGTCATTTTATATTGATCACAAGTTACATACTAACTAAAACACACCATGATCAAAAAGAGTTGTTGATGAAGTTTGTTGTCTTCCTTTTAAGTTGGAACAAGAATGAAACTAATTCCAACACTCCTCCTTAGTTTCATTGTTGTTCACATCCATTTCAGCTTTAAGGTTCTCAAACCTTGACTTGACTTGATTTGTTGAACAATTTGAAAGTTGATTTTCTGGTTCAATACCAGAATTGAAGGTTTCTATGAATTGAAATTTCTTCTGAACAATAGGAAGAGTAACTTGCTGAAAACTAATAAGTAACTTCCCATCATGAACATTAGCATTTGAGTCCTCAAAAATTTTACTACTCTTGAAATTGATAGAGGAGATATGAGAGGTCATTTGCTGATCTGGTTTTGATGAGAATTCATCCATTTGTTGCTGGTTTTGATCCCTTGAACATGACAAATCAGAATTTGCTGCAATGAACTGATCTGAACCTTCATCCAAACTCAGAGGAAACTTGTTCTCCACCATTAAAACTTTTAGAACTTCAGTGTTATTCAAATCATGAACTAAACACACATTTTCCTTAAAGGTTATTGAATAACCTTTCCTTATAATTTGAGCAACACTTAAAAGATTTTTTGTTCCAAACTAGGAATGAACAAAACTTCAAAGATGAGCTTGTTACCTCTGCTAGTTTTGAGAGAAATTGTCCCTTTGCCTTCAGATTCAACTATGGCTCCATTCCCAAGCTTTATAGGGACTTTATAGTTTGAATCTAACTCTTTAAAGAGTCCTGAATCATTGCACATGTGGCTGGTACATCCACTATCAATATACCAAGTTTGATCTTTGTGTGCAGCTCCAATTTCAGTGGCAACAAAAAGATATTCTTCTTCATTTTGCTGGGTAGTTGCAACCTGAACTTGTTGAATTTGCTGAGGTTGTTGAGGTTGCTGAGATTGATTTGTCTTGTTTTTACAAACCTTTTCAACATGTCCAAGCTGATTGCAGCTATTGCATCTTGCATCTGGTTTATACCAGTAGAACTTAGGAAGATGAGTTACCTTTTTACAATAAGGACAAGGATTAAACTTGTTCCTTCCTCTTGCACTGCTTTCAGGTTGATTTTCATTTGAAACTGTAGTCTTTTTCATGAGATTTGGTAGAGAAGAGACTTGATGCTTTGCTGGAAATGCACCTTCAACAGATTCCTCTTTCCTAAAGTTTCTTCTAAGCTCAAGAACTTGAAGAGCATTCACTAACTCAGTGACAGTTAATGTGGAGATGTCTTTTGAGTTTTCTAGTAAAGATATCAAGGGGTCAAAACTCTCTGGCAAGCTTACAAGGATTTTCTCGACAATTCTTTCATCTTTGAGGTCTTCACCAAGTAATCTAACTTGGTTTACAACCTTCATAAGCCTATCAACATAGTCTTTTACATTTTCAGATTCTTTCATCCTTAGAATTGCAAATTCTCTTTTAAGATTGAGAACTTGCATCTTCTTTGTTCTTTGATTACCTTGAAACTCATCTTGGAGCTTATCCCAAGCTTCTTTGGCTGATCCACAAGTCATGATTCTTGCAAATATGACATCTGAAAGTGAGGAGTGAATGCAAGTAAGAGCCTTGAAGCCTTTAGTCTTTTGCTCACTATGGTTTCTGATTTGGGCAACAATGAGATTTTCTGGAAGTGGTGGAGGTTGAGCACCTATTTCTACAACCTCTCACAAGTCAAATGCATTTAAATAAGCTTTCATTTTGACAGCCCATATGGCATAATTTTCTCCATTGAAAACATGGGGTGAAAGAAGAGAAAAGTTGTTGGAAGCCACGAGAAATTTTCTGATTTTTCTGAAGAGAAGTTGCTGAATATAAGTTGGTTGTTAAAAGAAGAAATCAAGTGATCACAGGCCCCTCAAGAACAAGGAAGCTCTGATACCATTTGAAGGAAAATAAGACTAAATGATAGGAATTAAAACTGAAAATTTTAGTAAGGAAAGGAAGTTGCAGCAGCAGAAATAATGCTGCAGAAATTTCAGCAGAGAAGGAAAGTGCAGAAGTGGGATATTGCAACAAGAAATTGAAGCTAAAAGGCTTGGATTTCATTCACATAAGTACTTCATTATATAGGAGTGAGGTACATTGATTGGTACAAAAGAGATGATGACCTTAAACTTGCTTACACAACAAACTTCCACCTACTCCCACTAACAGTAAAATTAATGCAGAAAATTCAGCTTTACAAAAAAATTACTGCACTTGTCATTTCATATTGATCACAAGTTACATACTAACTAAAACACACCATGATCAAAAAGAGTTGTTAATGAAGTTTGTTGTCTTTCTTTTAAGTTGGAACAAGAATGAAACTAATTCCAACAATGCTCGATACCCGGATCTTACCTTTCTTCTTCCCTTTTTTCGTTACATTGTTGAAATTGAGCCAAATTTGGGAAACAAATTAATGGTATATTGAATGTTATCAATTTAGATAGCTTTGAACAAGGTTTCGTTGAAGTTCCTGCAGGCCACAATGATGTGCCTATTGCAAAATCAGTTTTTTTACTTTGTATGCTTGCCTATGTTAAATAAATAACCTATCCTGTTATTTCCCACAATTGAATTACTTTTTCTGTAGTTTACACAGGAAATTGTCATGGACTGAGCTCATTTTCAGAACTGATATGAGGACTACTCTGGTGCATCGTGCTCGAAGAACATTGTGAACAAGCACAATCAGAAAAATGTATCATAATTCAATATACAGGGAAAGCAGTGGCCATCTGTGAAATAATAGTGATTCTCACTACATTAATAGAATTTGTCCAAAGATTGATTCATTCTTCAATTTGAGATCAAGATATTCTAATAGACAGGCTCTCGGAACTTTTCCCTTCTTCATTTCCCTAAGCAGAGGGACCTGTCATCACTGCTCACAACCTGGCCACGGGATGATGAACGTCCCATTTTGTAACAATATGGCTATGAGTAATCTCCTTGAGTGAGCAGCAGCCGCTTAGTGCCATCGTTAGCTCAAACTCATCGCGAAGCATCTGAAGTGAATTCCAGATACCAGCTTCCCCTTCAGCTGCCAGCGAGTACACAACTGGCCTTCCAATCTGGAAGTGCAACACAGATCACCAATGAATATTTGTACAGTAGGTACATAGCAATAAGTGTTCCACAATCAAAATTTGAATCTTATACAAAATTTTGTGGTTTTAAGATTTTTTTGACAAGAGCTAATGTTACTGCAAAATCTGGTAGTTGAGCTATGGAAAAGCTTTTAGGAGTAAAATCTGTTGCCTTTGTTTTTGTTGCCATTCTGGAGGAATTTGTAGCTGTAAGGCCAAGAGAAAACCTGTCGTTATTTATAGTTTTTGATCATCTCTTTACTCTTCATTTTACCGAAGGATGCTTGATGTGAAATTTCAGGAACATTATACAGCTCCTAGGATGGTCATTGCTGCTTCTTGCGTTGAACTTGAGCAGCTTGTATCTGTAGCAGAGCCACTTCTTTCTGACCTCCCAAGAGTGCCACGCCCTTAAGAGCCAAAATCTGTCTATGTTGGCGGGGATTATCGTCTTCAAGCAGATTCACCTGTATACTTTCCCTAAAATTTATTTATTACCTTCTGTGTTTAATTCTTGTTTTTTTCTTTTTTTTCAAATCCTTGTCATTTATTGATGCTATGTGATACTGACATTGACTTGTTAACTCCTTACGAGGCCAGATGACACACATAGCTCTGGCTTTTGAGGTCCCCGGAGGCTGGCATAATGAGAAAGAAGCTGTAATTTTGACTGTCCTTCAGGTTCTGACATTACTTCTTAGAGATACTTTTAGTCTTGCAACTGGTCTTCCGTTTTTCTTTGCCCTTTGTTTTCATGCTTTACTCTTGTCACTTCATCTGAGTTAATTTATGACTAGATGAGTTGGGCAAATACTGATCCTAGTGGTTTTGCAGATGCTTATGGGCGGTGGTGGCTCATTCTCTGCAGGGGGGACTGGCAAGGGGATGCACTCACGACTTTGTAAGTTGCGTAGAACTACTGGTTCATTGGTTACCTCAAAGACTATTTTTCATCCTGGTTAGGTTAGGTCTGCTCATGATGGGCGAGCCTTGTTGTACCAACAAGTTTTGAGTAGTAGAAACAGCCTTTTGATAAAAAGGATTCGGCTATGACAAATTGACCTCCTCTGGACACCACAATCCGAGAGCCTTGTGTACTCAAGCCTTGTGTACTCAGACACTTTTATTTTTTTTTCCTTACATCTGCTCATCATTTTCTTTCCTGGGAGACTTTTTTTAGCTGGTCAGCTCTTTAATATCATGGATAATTCGTCTCATGTTTTTTCTCTTTAACATATTTGAAAATAGATCTTCGAGTCTTGAATGAGAATCAACAGCTTCAGTCATTTTCTGCATTTAACAGCATCTTCAATAATACAGGATTGTTTGGCATCTATGCTAGGCACTGTAAGACACTGCCCGCTCAATGTTCCTAGAGTGTGTCAAGAATGTCGTGTGCATAAAAGAACAATTGCCTAAGTTTATTGCCAAGCGAAGTGCATATCTGTCTATGCGCTCGAAAAAAAAAATTTTCTTTGATGCTGTTGGATATTTAACTTGGGGATATTTGTCATGCTGCTTTCTTTATTTTATGTCAAGTAATTTTGATTGCCAGCATTTGGGTAGCCACACCACGTGAAGTGTATGAATGCTATCAGTTCATTCGAGTTATCATTCCTTAACAATTATTTATGTGGGCATCGTTTTGGAAGTTGTTTATTGTTTTGTTATACTATAGTTGCATGTATTGTGGCTTGGCATGGGGCCTTGCAAATTGCTTCCATTTTTCTGAAATTTTCAAGTCAATTGTATTGTTAATACTGCTGAGATTGGTGCTGTTTCATGATCTTTATTTTCAGCTTAGAATTTTCTGTTCTTTTTTTTTTCTTTTGAACTCTGTTTAGAAAAGACTCTCATTGACACTATGTATGGTGCTTTAACCTTGACACTCATTTATATTCCCAGACGTCCGACTTTGTACCAAAAGTAGTTGGTTTGGCTGCAGATTGCCATAGATCTGTGCTTACAAATATTCCAGATGCTCCGAGTGCCAGTGCCTTAAATACATCTGTCCCACGTCGAACTCCCATCAAGAAAAACAGGAACTTGGCCTTGTGCAGCCTTCACAACATGTAAGTTGCATCAACAAGATTATTAGTTCAACTCCTAAATGCGAATGTAGCTCTTTAATAGATGTTTCCAGCATACAGGTAGGTGCATAAAGGCACAATCACATTGAGTACGAATTGATTCTCGGGGTCTACTATGAGTTGCAACAGATGGCATGAGCAATCACATTGAGGGAAGTGAGGAGGGGATAAGTAATGACTTGACATAGAAATGTACAAGCTGGTTTTTTTCATATTCGTAATTTTGAACAACACGACAATGCACCCAGATTATGCGAAGAAAGTCACCAGCACATGTACCTCTTCCAAAGCCATGATGGTAGCAGGAACATAATCAAGCTGATGAGCCCCTGATTGGAGACTATGATTCCTACTACTCCATTCTGTATTGCTGTCCTCGTTGCATCGTTGGCAAAAGGATGGGGAACCATATTAGAGGTTACAGCATTGTAGAAGCCCTCAGAAAGGATCAAAAGAGATGAAAAGTTTGTGCTTATCCAATTTTTATTAGCAAGAAGGATGAAAGATTGCTGCAGTTTGTTTACCATCCTCAGCAGTGAGCACACCCTTCACTAGGATTGGCAATGATGTAATTGTTTGAAGCCACTTCACATTCTATCCAAGAATCCAAGAAAATTCCTGAAAATATTGCTTTTTATGCTGTGGTTTTTTTAACTTTGGATCAAATTTAGGCATCTAACCTTCCAACTAAATGTCCCGTCAATTTGGCCAGCAACATAAGAAGCCAGTCCAGAGTCATCAACCTGTAAGGTCAGTGCATTAAATACCATTAGTGCCAAGAAGATAAACATGAGGAAACCAGTATGATAAAATAGGCAGCCCTATAATTACCCCACCTTGTCTATTTTGCCAAGTTCCAAGCCCTCAAAGTTCTTCAGAGTCAAGAATGGTGGCAAAGTAAACCTGTAAAAGAATAGATTGGAAAATCACATACTTCCCACATAACAAAGCAAATTTTCTAAATCTTATTTTGGTCTATAAATTTCCCACCTGTTCTTGATATCAGCTTCTCTCCGGCCAAGTCCAGTATCCACTGTCAGGGCCATTGCCTCTGAAACCAGCTCTTTCAGCTCTTCTCACCGGTTGAGCAACCACATTCCTATCATTTTACACCTAAATGAAAAGAAAAGGGTTATTATGGACCAAAAATGACTGGGAAAATATTACTAAAAACTAACAAGAAGATCCTTTTCAAGTATCCTCCCACTTGATGCATAGAAGGAAGAATAGACAGCAGTGGATGGGATAGAGCTTTTCCCATTTCCACATTCTGAATAGCTACCGTCTACTGAAAATAGGAAGAACTACCTCTTGTAGATTATAAATTAACACTGTCAGCCACTAAACAGTGTGGAAACTATGGTGATTCTTTAAAATTTTAGTAAATGGTGAATGATCTTATGTTACTGAATGAACCCTGTTTTTTCGAACAACTCGGATCAGATTATTGATGCATGACTCACATAACATAGAGTTGAAAAAAGCGAATGCCAGGCCCCGTTGAGGCGACTGCCTCGACACTAGAGGTTGCCCAGCGTCCGAAACAACAAATCACACTCAAATTGAGGCAGACAGTTTGACATTAAGGAACCTAGGAAGATCATACCAGTTAGCTAATGACAGACAATGCTCCCACATGAATGAAAACAGACAATCTAAAATTTTTGAGACCAAAAAGAATCAGACCATAATTGTGCCAGCTGCTGAAGTTGCCCTTGCTGTTGCATATACTCCTGCATTTAAGTACATTAATCCAGTCAGAGGCAATTCCTCCTTTCTCTCTTCATGATCAATAAGTTGCAGAAGAAAAGAGTGGAGAGTGACATGAAGAAGCGTAGGAGGAATTTGCTTTCTACCAATTACAAGGCAAAGCATGGTATTAGCACTGGCATTTGTGAGTGAGATATGAATCTGACTTGATCAAATGTGTTTTCCTTTCACGTCACATTGATTAACAATCATTCAAAAAATCACTATAAGGCAGCCGATCTACTGTCTAGGACACTGAAATGTTGCAACTGTTTGACTCATTTGCAGCAGCAACTCCACATTTTAAACTAGAGCTAAAATCCATAAATTGTTGCATGATAATTTCTATTGATCCAAATCGCTACTAGAGTCCCTTTTAGGGATATTCTTAGATCATTAAACTTTCCATGCAATGAACGTGTGTCTATGGTATATTTCAAGCAAAACTCTTCAATCGATGCACATAAAGTGAAAATTTATCTATGCAGTAGAAGCACCTATGCAAGCATGCATGAAGAAATAAGTTCCTGATTTTGCATCAGACAACAAATCCCAATCAACTGCATATAACTGGAAAAGATCATCAAAGAAGGTTCATATACCATCAGGATGAGCCATTTTCTGCATGGCTGTTGGAGCAATCATGATGGGCATTGAAATCTCGAATCCCAAGATAGTTGTGGTCATGTCAATCTTGCTTACATCAATAAGAATGGGAGGCCAAAACCTATTTTCAATAACATAAAAAGACACATTTAAACCTATGTCTAGAAAGATGGAACATTTTCACACAACTTCTAATTAGAACAGCACTAAAACACAAAGGTAGCTTTTTCACATTCTTCCTCATACGAGCACCTGATAAGAAAGCAAAAATGTGCCTATGAATTGGAGTAGCCTGTCAAGAAACCGCTGGACCCAAGACTGGACAACATGCTAAACTTTAAAATAACCTGATGGGAATTTCGATTGAGAAGAAATGAACTTACAGAATCCGAGAGAATGCATTTCGGTTCTCTTTAAAAGTCCACTGGTCCTCTGCACCTGATGCTTGGTACTCGAAAACCATTTTTGGCAATTTTAGCTTCGCAATTTCTTCTTATTTCATCACATTAGTGATCTCCATCTTTCCAAATCAAACTATCTGCAGCCTTCAAGAATATTATGTGTAAAGATTGCAAAAGCGTAAGCCCAATAATTTAAATAGATCACAAGAAAGAATAAGTAACCAACATTAAATAAGTTTTTAAATATCACATCTTACTTAAAACTTTAAGATTTTGGTTATGAGTGTTGTAATCACACTTGTATGTTGATTTACTCTTTTCTTCTTTTTCAATATGAGATTTCTATATCTTATATTCCAACACACCCCCTCACACGAAAACTGAATTCATATGGGATAGGTCTAACTTACTTGGACTGGAAGCGTGAACAAACAACGAAAGTCTAAGTGACCTGAGTTTGACTTAGTTCACCTGAACTGACTCTAGTTAACCACTAAATGTGAGGGGTAGTAAGATTCGAATTTTGATACTATGTAAAGGTTGTGGAAGCGTAAGCCCAATAACTTAGATGGATCACAAGAAAGAAGAATCAAGTAACATTAAATGAGTTTTTGGATACCGCATCTTACCTAAAATTTTAAGACTTTAGTTATAGGTCTTATAATCACACTTATATGTTAATTTATTCTTTTTTTTCTTTTCCAATATGAGATTTCTATATCTTATATTCCAACATGCACCCATACATAAAAGCTCAACTCACCTAAGATGGTCTCAACTTACTTGGGCTGGAAGTGTGTACAAACAACGAAAGTCTAATTCACCTGAGTTGAAATCTTGCTGCCCCTCACATTTAATGGTGAGCTAGAGCCAGCGCAAGTGAACTGAGTCCAACTCAGATGAGTTGAACTTTCGTTATTTGTTCACGCTTTCAACCCAAGTGAACTGGACTCATCCTAGGTGAGTTGGGTTTTCGCGTGAAATGATGCGTTGAAATATAAAATATATAAGTTTCATATTAGAAAGGAAGGAAAAAATAAAATTACGTATAAGTGTGGCTAGAAGAGGCATAACCAAAATTTTAAGGTATTAGGTAAGATGTGGTGTCCAAAAAACTCATTTAGTGTTATTTGTTTCTTCTCTCTTATGATTCATTTATGTCATTGGGGCTGCACTTTCATAAATCTTTACATGGTATCAGAATCCTAATCTTGTTGTCCCTCACATTTAATAGTGAATTAGAATCAACTCAGGTGAGTTGGGTCCATCAAGGTGAGTTGGACTTTTGTTATTTGTTCATGCTTCCAATCCAACTAAGCTGGACCCATCCCATGTGAGTTGGGCTTTCGCATGAGGGAGCATGTTGTAGTATAAAATATGAAAATCTCATATTAGAAAAGAAGGAAGGAGTAAATCAATATATAAGTATGGTTAGAAAACTCATAACCTAAATTTTAAGATTTTAAGTAAAATGTGGTGTCTAAAAACTCATTTAATGTTACTTGCTTCTTTCCTCTTGTTACCATCTAAGTTATTGAGCCTACACTTCTACAAATATTTTCATTCTAAAACATGTTATAGTCAGACAATCAATTGAATTAACATATAACCAATATTTGTTTTAGTTTACATGAAAGACAACTAACCTTCAATAAGGACAGAAGAAAATAGCCATCCCAAGAAAGAATTTAACAAGGAAACAGGAAAAATATTTCCATTCCTAACAGGATTATAAGAATAGAAAGCAACTTCTAGAACTCAGACCAAGATTGTGCTAGTCATTTCACTTACAGAAAATATGATCAGACCCAGATAATAATAAAAAAATAATATCAATAAAACTAACAAAAAAAGCTGAAAACCCCAAGAACTTGATAGTGATGAAAGAAAGAAACATGCCAAATAGACAGAGATGTGAATTAGAAGTTAAGTATAGAGAAGAACATAACTTTGTGGAGATAGCAGAAGAGAAAGTAAGAAGGAGATGGTAAAGAGAATAAGAAAAGATTGCAGATAATATAGAGAGTCAAGAGAGCTCACAAGCTCCCAAGCAAATGCAAAAAAAAAAAAAACAAACATGGGATAGAGAGAAATAGAAGAGAATATTGGATAAAGACAAAAATGGTAAGGAAGTCATCATGGAGATGAGTGACAAAGGGGGACTTCAAAATGTGGATTGGCTTTACAAGGTGAGAATTTGTAGCCAAATCTATTTCAATGGACTTGGAAGACTTGTGTGGAGAGCATTTTCTTTGGAGTATTGTCATATTTCAGCTCTATGCTCATCCTCAGATTTAGTGTTCTTTTTTCCTCCTTTTTTTGGGTTGCAATTTTAAGGAAAATTGCAAAATGTTTTTTCTTTCTTTTAAGTGGACACAATGATTTGTTTTGAGTGTAAGTACTTGAAATCTTTGATGGTATTTTTATTCAGTATTCATATCTATTATTAGTTTAACAGCACATTTGCTACAAGTGTGAATTTGGGTTTGTACTCTTAAATAATTTATTTCTGCAATCCTTCAAATAGAATCTTGTCTCAATGCGAAAGAGCACAAGTACCTGTCATCCAAGGACACCATAATTTATTATTTAAGGACATTAAAGATACAGGGACACAGTTACTTTAACATAGTCAAATTCATATATTATACTATCATAATCGTTGACTATACATTTTTAATCCTTTAATATATATAATTATTATTAATCACATATTTGCATCCAACATTTATGACAACTTTGGTATACGTCTGAGATGCATCCATGTAATGAAGCTTCAATAGTTATTCTAAAACGCTGGAGTCTCCTCAAGAGAGGACTTGAGGGACCAACTTTTTGTCTTTTTGGCAAAAGTGACCAACTTCTGGGCGGAATTTACTTCCTTCACGTTCACATTTCTCGTCTTTTAAGATGTCACATGTTGTATGTGAAATAAGTGCCATCTATGTATCTATTGACAATCTTTGGAAAATTTTGAATCGTGGGTAGAGATCCAAAGTCATAACATCACCCATTTCCAAATGAGAGTTCTATTCAGCTACCAGACAACATTCAGCAGTTGTCTTTGCAGGATTACCAAGATACTGATATTCTATTAAGCCCTACATATCCATAGCTGCAACCACCTCAAAAACCTATTCTCTGGCAGTGCCTTCCAAATATCAAAGAGATTGAGAAATGAAATTGTCCTTTAATTGAGGAAACAAATGCCGAGTCTAAGATCGCACTTTCAAGTGACTAGGAGCAAAATTAGAACTGTAGCCTCCACAGGAGCTTTGGAGGTCCACAAGCAAGTTAGACTCATCGGCCACCACCACAAAGCTTCTGTGTGGACGAGCTCTGGAGTTCAAACTTCAAATCCTAACTCCTACTTTCACACCATAGAAAATATGTTTTGCATACAAAACACCCCTCCCTTAATATCAATATAACCCATGTGCCCCCATCCTCTACAAACAAACAATGTATTACCATGTTCAGCAAAGATTCACATCCAAATTGTATACTTCTGGAGTCGAAAATTTATTGCTGAATATTAAGCATCATATAAAAATTCAAAAACAATGCATTTTTTATTGTCAAGTTACTTCTTTGAATGTGTTGCAACTTCTTTGGGTGAAAAATAATTCAAAAATTTATTGCTAAATAGGTTCTCATCTCAATCATCATATAAAAATTCAAAAAAAATTTCTCTTTTTTCACTCAAAATTTTACATGAACTTGCAACTTTACGCTAATGTTGACTACTTTTACGAGGTCTCTTGTATCCTCCATTTATTCTCTTGTATAAAACGATCAAACAAACTTGCTCATTCAATCGAGCTTGTGCAGGAAATCTCACGGTTGGAACCCATTTTCTGCAACCAGGTAGCAGGAGTACTCTGATATATTATACATGTGCATTGTGCAGAAGTGGGAAGACCAACATAAAATGCTTGGGTGTACAGTTAAAGCAGTGCCCATCCATGAAATAATAGTGATTCCCATTACAGCATTCAGTTCTCCCAAATGTGGATCAGTTCTTAAAACTGAGATTTGGTTATTCTACAGATAAACCGGCTCTCAGAACTTATTTTCTATCTCCATTTCCATGTGGAAAGGAAGGAAAATCATCATCTCCTTACAACCTGGCTACAGCACGAGGAGGGTCCCAGTCTGTAGCAACGTGGTTACGAGTAATCTCTTTGAGTGAGCGGCATCCACTTAATGCCATTGTCAACTCAAACTCATCACGAAGCATCTGAAGTACTTTCCTAACACCAGCTTCACCATCAGCTGCCAGGGAGAAAACAATGGGCCTCCCAATCTGAAATTGAGTCACAAAGCACAGGATGAAACCCGGTTGAAAAAACTTCAATCAAAAGTATGAAGACAACAACACAAAGTTCAATAATTAGCATTTGATATTTACAAAATTTTGTGACAATAAAAAAGATAATTATCAGCCTGAGCAGAGTCTAGTGGTCTACTAAGCAAAAAGTCTCTATAAGCAAGGTCATCATGCCAATTTAAAGAATAAAAATGTTCTGGACGTTCCAGTATTCGAACACAATATGTTTATAATTTTTGATAGACTAGATCATTTACTTGTCATATCTACCATGCACTTACAAATATTCCAGATGCCCCCAATGCCAATGCTTTGAAAACATCTGTGCCACGCCGAACTCCACCATCAAGAAAAACAGGTACTCGGCCTTGTGCAGCCTTCACAACCTGTAAGTCGCGTCAATAAAATATTTAGTCAAATTTAAACTGCAAACGTGAACATAGCAGCTTTGTTGGATGTTTCAAGTACAGGGTTTGGTTCCAATAAAAACTTGAAGAAATAACAGGTCATAGAACAACTATTAATATATTAAAATGGGGAACTCAGTAAACGACTTCATGAATAAATGTACAGGGTGATCATTTTGAAAAATTTGCGTGGGTAGATAATACGTCCAAAAACAAAAACCTAAAAGATTACATTAAGACTGCCACCACAACATGTACCTCTTCCAAAGCCACAATAGTAGCAGGAACATAATCAAGCTGACGGGCGCCATGATTGGAGACTATAATTCCAGCAGCCCCATTCTGTATTGCCAGTCGAGCTGCATTGATAGCAAGAGGATGGGGAAAAGATAGTGGAGATTACAACAAAAAGCTTGTAGAAGTCAATATTAAGGATCAGAAGAGAAAAGTTTTTTCTGTTGTGTCTTTCCATGAAATAGGAAAAAAGGAAGGAAAGCAGGAAGGATTGATTTAGTCCTTTTACCGTCCTCAGCACTAAGTACACCCTTCAGTATGATTGGCAATGATGTAATGGTTTGCAGCCACTTCACATCCTATCCATAAATGCAAGAAATTTTCTCAAAATATTGATTTTCATGTTATGATCTTAATAACTTCGCAGCTCAGTTCAGACATCTAACCTTCCAGGTAAGGCTCCTATCAACTTGATTAGCAGCATAAGCAGCTAATCCAGAGCCATCAGTCTGCAGTGTCATTCCATTAATTATCATGAGTAAGAACGGGCATACATGTGCACGAGGTTCCCATACTACGGGTTTGGGAGAGGCCTCACATGCACAATGTTACCTTTGTTTTTGACAAAGAGGCTTTACCGTGACTCTAAACAATGAACTCTAGGTCACAATGTAGTAACCATACCATTACATCAAGACTTGTCCTTCCATGAATTATCACGACTATTTAACAATAAAAAAACATAATAGACAAAAAATGCAGTGAAATATACAACCCTATCATTGCTCACATTATCCATTTTGCCAAGGTCCAAGCCCTCCAAGTTCTTCAAGGTCAAATTTGGTGGCAAGGTGAACCTGCAAAGGCATAGATAGAAGAATTGCAGACCTTGTACAGAAAATACAACTAAACTTGGTTTTTCCTTATCACTTATCCTGTTTATTCTTGTTACATTCAATGAATAGCAACGATAGTGTTTCAATATTTTCAGGAAAACCTTTTCTTTTCACATTTTCCCTACTATGTTCGAACAAAACCCCACCTGTTCTTGATGTCAGCTTCTCTCCGGCCCAATCTTGGAGTATCCACAGTGAGGACGATTGCCTTGAAACCAGCCCTCTCAGCTCTTCTTACCAGCTGAGCAACCACATTCCTGTCTTTGCACACCTGTATGAAAACATGGGGATTTTTATACCCGTAAAAAATTGTAAGAACGAACTTGGAAGTTCCAAGACAAGGGTCATTCCAACAATGGAGAATATCATGAGTTACTGGAAGTTAAATTTATTTCTCGCGATTGAATTAGAAAATTGAACCTCTGGAAAATTGAAGAAAGTGTTCAAAAGGGAGAGTGAAATGGTTTCTCTAACTCACATAGAGTTGAAAAAAGCGAATGCCAGGACCTGTTGAAGCAACCTCCTCAACACTGGAGGTGGCCCATGATGACAGTGTCTGAAACAAAAAAAAAATCACACATAAGATGAATAAGCCATAGAGTTAACATTGAACTGCAAACTGACAATTCATGGCCAAGCAAGGTCATATGAGTTAGATAACAAAAGCCAACTCTATCAGATGGATGAAAATAGTAAAGTCTGAAATTTGTGGAAGCATTCAAACCATGATTGTGCCAGCTGCTGAAGCTGCCCTTGCTGTTGCATATTCTCCTGCATTAAAATACAATAGTCAGACAGAACTAACTTCTCTTTGTCCCTTCATGGTCAAGAACTAGTTGTGGAAGTTAGTAATGGACTGGAATGATCTTAGGAGGAAATTGCATTAGGCAGAATGAAATAAGACATCCTCCATTTTAGGAGCAGCGGCTTTTCAAAGGATCATAAAACAGCTACAGGAGGAGATGAGAAGGAGACAATAGCGAAGCTGATTGCATTGGAACATCAAAAGGAGGAGGAGATTGGTTGAGATTGGGGCTTTTTGACTAGTAAGTTGGACCAAAAGTTGATGGCTGTGATCCGTGTTAATTTAGGTGCTATTTAGAGGACAGGCTTTAGAGAAGACTCTTTGAGGGGTAGGCAGAGTTGGACATCTTTTTGTTGGCAGATTGATGATGCTGCCATTTTGTGGCCAAGATCAAGCTTAGAGTTTTGTTAATGTTTTCCCTCCACGGTTCAAAAGTCTTGATTCCAGCAGCCTTGAGATGCTGGACAGCTTGTTGGAGAAGTTAGTTTAGTTTGTAATCATTTAGTTTTGTGTTAAGTTTGAATTAGTTTGAATTGGAATAGTTTAAATTTGAATTTCGGTAAAAGCTGTCAAAGTAACAGCTAGTTTAGTTTTAAATTTTGTAATTTGTATTCTCCTCTATATAAAGAGGATTAATGATTAATAGAAAGTAGAAGAAGGAGATTTACACCTTTTCTCCTTGCTGAAATCTCCCAGCAAGTTTCTTTTCTTTGCAATTCTCTGCAGCTTTAGTTCTTTGCCGTCATAAACCAGAGTCATAAACCAGAGAATCAAAAACATAAACCATAACATCAAGTTTCCAGGTCAGTTAACACCAACACTTTCAAGCTTAAGACAGTAAGATCTGGGAACTTATGGGAAGATTTCATTGCAGACCTTGTCAGCTTATGGAACTATTCCAACTTGGTTGACTAGCCTATGTTCTTTAAGCTTGTGGGGTGTCTCGTTTGTAGCTCGTGCTGAAATTTATTTAGGAGTAGCCAGGTGAATTTTTTAGGGAAGTCACTGGGTTTCAGGTCTTTGAGTTGTCGTTTTTGGGAAGCAGAAATTTTTTTTTTTTTGGGAAATCAGTTGATGTATTTGGGGCTAGTTAATGTTGGGCCATTCAATCATTTTTGGGTAGTGGTATTGCAGGGATGTATAGCTCCAGGTACTGCCTTTGATGGAGCTGATTTATTTTGGGTTGTTTTCTGTTGTGCATTTTCTTCTGGGGTGCCCCCCACTCATGTGGGGATGCCATGAATAAGATTTTATTTGCCGTTCAAAAAAAAAAAAAACCAAAACAGCTACTGGATTATAAGCTGAATACAACTAAGCCATACTAATTAATAGTTATGGTGGTCATGGCACAGCATATGATGCCTGTGCCAATTGGATTATCTTTTGGTGTTTTTGCACTAATAAATCGCAGCAGACCATAAAAGTGAAACACAATTATGATTTAGTGCTTATCAAGATAGAAGAATGCTAAATTTTGAGTAAAAGGAAACCGTAAATAAGAACTTTGTCATAAAGAAAATGTGAAGGCAATAAGATAGTGCTGGGAACATTATGTTACAGAATGCTTTTTCTGTAGCTTCTGAAAAGATATTGCATATTCTTTCCTCCAGTTCGTATAACATATGTCTCCCTCGCAAAACCAATTTAACTAGCAATAGAAACTCAAAATCTTAAACTTCAGCTAGGTTTCATAGAATGTTGCATGCAAGGTAAACTGTTCCATAGGGTTACTAAAGTTCTTTCTGGGAATATCATTAGATCACTGGACTTTCAATGTCATTAACTAAAATGTATTTCAGGTATAAATTTTATTCAATGATGCATTTGCAAATCTACAAGTGGAGCTGTACGTATATTTTAGAAACATCTGCATAAGCATACATGACGAGAGAAGTTGATAACCATTCATGTATCAACGTATATCCTGAATTTCTGATTCAGGGTACAAAATTCTCAATCAACAGCACATACAATTAAGAGTTCATTGAAGCAGCGACATATACCTTCAGGATGAGCCATTTTCTGCATGGCTGAAGGAGCAATCATGATGGGCATTGAAATCTTGAATCCCAATATAGTTGTTGTCATGTCAATCTTGCTTACATCAACGAGAATGCGAGGTCGAAACCTATTTTCAGTATGTTATATGGAACAAAGTCAGAAAAGAACCAACATATGTATCCCATGTCTAAGAAAGCAGAACATTTTTTGTAACCTACAACAGGAAAGCAACAAGTCAAAAAGACTTCATTTTCACAATCTTTCTCATAGAAGCACATAACAAAAACAGCGTGTAGTTCAATGCCAAGTAGGCAAAAAAATAAGCTTACAGAATCCGAGAGAATGCATTTCGGTTCTCCTTAAGGGTCCACTCGTCCTCCGCCCCTGATGCATAATAGTCAAAGACCATCTTTGGCAATTTCTGCCTTGCTATTTCTTCATACTCCATAACATTAGTAATCTCCATCTTTTAGAATCAAGTATGTGAAATCTCCAAGAATACACTAGAACATGTGATAATTGGACAATCAAAATCAAATTAACACACAAGATTTGATCATTACATTGCAACCGATTTCAGCCATACTTGAATCCAACATTACGAAATATTAAAAATAAAAAATAAATAAATAAATCTTCTCTTCCTGACAGGACTAAGATCCAATATCAATCTCAGAACAGAACTTCCTAATAGGGTTCAAATACAGTTAAATTCCACAAGGTGCTTTCCAAATTGTCTTCTAAAACAGAATTATGCAACAAATCATCTTAAATCCTCCAGCAACTTTAAGAGAAGGGTTATGGAACTTCCTCTTGTTTCTGATTGCAATGATGTCGTCCACCTTATAGAAATAGTTTCAAACATAAAACCATTACAGGATCACTGTTGAAAGTAAAGCAACTCCTAGTATAGCGAGCAGTCTTTACAAATAACACCACACAGATCCCTCGCTTCTAGCACAACAAGTTGAGACATTCTGTTTAGACTTATTAGTCCTATGTTCTGAGTCCTAATAATTCTGTTCTACTGTCATGGTCTTTTGACCTCTCCTGTAACCAAAAAACCAAATTACACCACAGGACTTGTAGGTTATAAGCTTATTAACTTATGATTCTGTTTGGAAAAAATTTTCCCATTAATGACACAAAATCAAAGGCTGGATGGACTTGCATGCATCAAATTAATCGTACAAAACCAAAACCAGTACCTGAAAATCACAAGTATAAATCGATTTACACCTTAAAGCAATTACAAATATCTTAAAAAGGCAAACAAGTAACCGCAGAACAAAAAATTGCCAATCAAAGACTTTGAATTGTCTCTCAGAGACACCGTTAGAACTTATGATTTCTAACTCTAAAAATTTTGAGTTTAAATTCTAAGATCATAGGAGAAAAATTTATGAGAAAAAAGAGTTACTTATATTATACAACTCGTAGCCGAACAATCTCCTAATAAAAATAGAAAAAAAAACTTTGAATTTATTTTCCGCCGTATACCAGGGAAAATTGTCAAAGCCACGTACTTTCAAGTTTAGAAATATATTATGATGAGACCCAGTTGCCAAAAAAATTCATATCATCAAAAAAAAAAAGGAGCAAAAGCTGAAATTCGAGAACCTGATATTGAAGAATGAACGAACAGGGCAAAGAACAGACCTCGAGCTACTCTACTAATAGGAGAGAAAGAGAGACGGAGAAAGGGACGTATAACAGACGAGAAGAAAATGCAGGAAACGTTGACAGAAAGAGACAGAGTGACAGAGAACACAGTAACGGAGAGCTAGGGAGCTCCCCATTTGATGCAGAACAAAACAACTGTGAAATAGAAAGAAATGATAAACAATGTTGGGATAGAGACAAATATGACACCGACAGGTGGTGGGGTGTTCATTGGTTGAGGAACAGAATAATCATAACAACTGATATTCTCGATTTGAAACCTTAAGAATCTAATAGTTTTAAATATTTATAGGGGGATTTTTATTATTTGATGAAATTTTATTTAAATTGATTTAAATTAGTTAATTTAATAAATTTTATAATGAGCGGTTTAGATAAAAAAAATAATTCTCAAATTAGAAATTCTGATTATATAAAATTAAAAATTATCTTTAAGTTAAAGTTTCGATTAATTGAAATTTTCGTTTAATTTTTATTATCAAATAGAAAAATAAGATTTATAAATATGTATTCTTAACCTGAAAACTCAACAGATTTGTTTTTCAATTCCACCGAAAATGTTAGCATCAAAATGGCAAAAGGTCTATTGGTCCAATCTACATGTATTTGATCCAAGAGCAAAACAAGGCCAAACATGTATAGTTACAAAGAAGTGCTAACGAAAGCATCTAACAATGTGTCAAAAAAAAAAAAAAAAAGAAAGCATCTAACATGACAAAAAAAAATTAAAAAGAAGTCCATATTAAATTCACATTTGATATTCTAGAGAGCATGTTTGCTTAAAAAAAAAAAAAAAGGAAGAACAAGAATAGCCAAAACACCCAGCCAAGGCCATATTCAATAATTAGTTTGGTTGACTATAATTTATTTATGTTAAAAACCATTTTCAAACCAAAAATTTTAATTTTTAAACAGTTCGGTTATATGCAACTAAGATAAGTTCAATTTTTCATAGTTCGATACGATTTTATCAGTTAATTAAAAGTTTTGATTTTTTTTTACCACTCATATATAGTGGGAATTTAAAATTGTAAATTGGTTTTTCAAGCTGAGTGTTTTTAGGAAAATTTAGCCTTTTTTTTTTGTTAGAAGGGGGGCTTTGAATCTCAAGAAAAAAAAATACCAAGATTAGAACTCAAATACAAGTATAAGAGGTCTTAACAAAATATTCTAATTAATTGTGCAAAAAACATCAAATTATTTTAAACTTTTAAGTATGAGTAAGATTACACATACCCTTCCTAAAAAAAAAAAAAGATTACACACACCCAATCAAATTGAGGTATCCTTTATTAATAATGATGAGATATTTTTGTTCATTCGTATATCTTTAATTTTTTAATTTATAATTATTAGATAAATGTGGACCTACCTTGTATCATAATAAAATGTAAGCTCTAGTTTAAGACCGAAGTGCAAAGTTCAAATAGCCTATTGTTTCCAAAAATGTCTTTTCAAGAAAATTTCAGGGTTTTTTTTTTTTTTTTTTTTTTGCGGAGAAAACTATTTGTGTTGAGTTTAAGCACCTGGACTCTTTTGTAGTGTTTACATTTAACATTAATTTTGTCAACATTTCAATGGCAAATTCATCAAAGCCATAGAAGCAAGTGATTTAATTGTTTTTTTAGGAAAAAACAGAAAAGTATGAGGACAGATAAAATGATGTAATGGGGACGAGCACAATAACTTCGATATTGCGTTCCAATTTCATGATATTATTTTTAGCAGGCAAGTTATTGTGCATAACTTAAAAAAACATAATATTAAAATTAGTGTTTAAACAGTGACCCGTTAGCAGTCCGGCTAATTTTTTCGTTCCGATAGAGGGATTGTTTTCTTTGTGTTATGGTCAAATTCATCAGTAAAATCTTTGTTGCTTTCGTTTTTTTTAATTAAAAAAATTTATTATAAGTATATCGATCATTAAATATACATGTTGAATCTAAAAATAACTCTTATTTATAACATTTCATTTAATTATTTTTAAAAAAGTATTCCCACAACCCAAACACCAGACCCACCAATTTTGCTTTCATTGTTGTTATCCTAAAATCGAATCTCAATTATTTTGTTAAAAATATTATCTTATGCGTGCTATTATAAACTAAAGCAACGAAACAAATCTTCCAATTAAAAATTCAATGGTGTCATAATCGATGTCTGGGCAAGAAACGGCTCATTAGCGTTACTCGTGACCTGGCTAGATGGAATTGTTAAGATTTTAATCTTACCTCTAAGTTCGAGATTCGATCCTATATATATATATATATATATATATATATATATAAATTTTTTTTTTTTTTTTGCAAAATAAATCTAAATGTATTATATTTTCAAGAAAATGAATTCTAGTTTTTCAAGTACATGCAGCATTCTCTCAAAAAATACATCACACTTGTTTAATTACAATACCAGTATATTTTTTTTTTGTAAAAATTTAAATAAATTACATCTTCTCCAAAAAAAAATTTCTCTATTTCCTACAATGTAACGCGTTTATTAGAAAGAATACTGTATATTTTTACTTGAAAAAAATCTATCTATTTTTCATGAGTTTATGAGTAAACAAATTCTAGATTTTCCTAGACTTTTAAACGTTTGGTCACACATATCTCATGGTTAGAGGTGTCAAAAGCTGACCCGACCCGATGGGTTGACCCGAACCCGTCTGAAAAAATACGACCCGAACCCGACCCGAAGGATGACCTAACCCGAAATGACCCGAACCCGAATGACCCGAAATTTTTTTTGGGTCAAACCCGACCCAACCCTAACCCGACCCGTTGACCCGAACTTTTTTTTTTCTTAAGGGAACAAAAAAATAAAATGAAAAAATTTAGCATATTTTATATTATAAAAAGTGTAGATTATACTATTTTCAATATAAATCTTAATTATAAATTTTTTTAGAATATTTTGAGATTTTTTATACAGTTTTAAATTTTATTTTAATTTTTAAAAATATTTTAAAAGAAAAATTTTCAATTATTTTTCAATCATATAATTTTCTTTGATTTTTAAGAATTTTTAGTAAAATTTTTGAAATTTTTAAATTTTTAAAATTTTTAATAAAAAATGTCACGTCATCATTTTTGATGACGTGGCCAACCCGTGGGTTGACTCGAACCCGACCCGAACCCGAAGTGACCCAACCCAAAATGACCCGAAGATAACTTGACCCGTAAGTAACCCGACCCGAAGTGACCCGAACCCGAAGTGACCCAACCCGAACCCAACCCGATGACCTGTTTTGACACCTATACTCATGGTGCATTGATGGAATGGCAGCAACTACATTCATTGATTGGTTCGTGCTGTGCAGATGACTGGTCTGCGATTGGGAAACAAAAGAATATTAATTGCTCGGCAAAGATTTGGGCAATTGAGCCTAATGTCATTGTCGGCTCCATCTCACGTACGTACTTCAATGAAGATGGCGTTTGGTGTGTAGAAAATTAGCTTTTTATCCTAAGACTAAAATCAATGTATGCCGGCTCGTCGCAAATCTTGAAATCTTCGAATTCAGATGGTTCCAAGTTGCCAACTCAGCTTTGCCGAGTTAGTAAGGCACCTTTGGTCCCTTGCGAGTCGTGGAGTTCCAATTCTCTACCCCAACTCCATTTTGTAAATAATGTTTATAAATATGAGTTAAAGATTGATGTGTTTGCACTTCGTATAATCTACTTTGACTTATTTTTCGTGTTTTTTCCAACTGTTTTTTTTTTTTTGAGGAAATAGGAAGATTTTATTGATTGATAGTGCTTACATCATGAAAAATGAGATTAAAAATATGGCTATAGCTGACTCTGTTACAAATCATAAGGTCCTCACAAGTAAGAGAGGCTTTAACAACAGCATGTGTCACACATAAAAAGAGGTTTTTTCTAACTGTTAATTAACTAAATGTTAACGGTTCCTTTTTCTGAAAAAAATACCTAAAGTTTATCAAGAAATCTACACAGTAATTATTTTCATGTAAAGTATGCTGGAAAATGTTTTGTTGGATCAATTTTTGGCACTCTATGCTATGAGTGTTTGATTAAGAGTCCGTATCCCACCCCTTCTTTTGTAATCTCTTGCAACATAAGTAAAGACTTGACTCTACGATAATCTGACGAAAACCCTTATGGCAATCTATTTAAAGTGCTACACATATTGCCCTTGGCGTCTCTAGGCTCTTCTTTAGGCAGACATATTTAGAGTGACTATTGCTCGAGATGGCTAGACTTTTTTTTTTGCTTTGGCATTGAGTTTTGTTTTTCCTTATTTCCTTTCGTCTGTTTATCCAAAAAAAAAAAAAAAATGGACGGGGTCTGCCACTTCAGTTTGTGCAACTATAATGCTTTAATATTGCAAAATTTGTCCCTCACAAAAAAAAAAAAAAAAGCAAAATTTGTCACACCATTTTAATTATATCTTTACAGACTCACGTCACTTACAAATAAAAAATTTACATCTGTGTATTATGATCATTTCAAAATCGAAGGTGTGCATATCAGTTGGTGTGAGACGAATTAACATCAATATTATTTGTATAGAGGAAATCGAGTTTCAGAGATTTGACTTAAAAAATATAATTTATTTTTCTAAAGCATTTGTTACAGTTTTTAAACTACAATATAGTATTTTTCGAATTAAATAATTATGAAAATACTAAATGTTTTCAAGTACCAAAGAAAAACAAAAAACTTGAGTTAATTGCTCACCTTTCACGTTGTGGCTGCGCAGTCTCCTTGGTCTAATTTTCCTACTGCGTTGAATTTTCAAGGCACGTGGGAATTTAAAGGTCAATGAATAGTCAAACCAGATTATGAATTCAATTAGGAAAGAGAAAAAAATCAAGAAAAAAAGGAAAAAAAAAAGGAAAAAGCGAGTGCCAAAGATTTTGAAAAGTTGTTTATATAGAGGAGAAATATGTAAGGAAGAAATTTATAAGATAAAAAATTATAAGGATGGTAGGTAATAAATGAGAAATATATGACAAAAAAATGTGAAAAATAATTGTGAAAAAAATTATGAGAAAGTGAGTTATTTGAATAAAAGAAGAATATGTAAGAAATAAAAAATTGTAAAAAAATAATATGATAATGATGAAATTTTTAATTTTTTGATATCATTCTTTCTCATGTTTCTTAAGAAACCAAACACAACCTCAAAGATGACGCTTGCAACCTTAGAAATCATGGTGTCCAAATGTCTCAATTTAGCACCAAAATATCACCACATAAAATGGTGGTTTAGCTGCAATTCAATGCACTTCTTCTCTCATTAGTTCGAGTTCGACTCCCTATAGCAGCACCTTTAAATGTCATAGATGCTGCATGTACTTTATGCACTGTGGGTTCCTAAATCATTTATATCGTGGAAAGATATGCGAGAGACTTCCTTAGATTTAATAGTAAGTGATGGATTTTTCCTATTAAAGAGATTAAATGAGGACGACAATAAGTCAAAACCTGACCTCAGTTCATAAGTATGTTAATTAATGTACTGTCAAAATTCGACTTCAACTTATAAATACGATAATTAATATATTTACGTAGTATTTTTTTTTGTTGTAAAAAAAAAAAAAACATCCGAGTATTAGGTGGTACAAGACATGTCATGCCCGTTTCTTGTGCAGGAAAAGAAATTAGTACCTTGGTCGGTGCCACCATGTGGGTGGGCCTAGCCCAATATTGATGGGAACAGCTTTGGTAATCTGAGACCTTCGGGTGCTAGGTTATATAGGACTAAATATATTATATTTCTAATGGTTTAATAGTTGCGCATTACATCTTTTATAGTTTTAATTCAAGCACTAAATTTTCTTATAATTTTTAATTTTTGCAATTTATTACTATCAACAATTTGTTAAATCTAGCTCCAAAAATTGGTTAGAGCTATGTTATGTTGTGATCTCAAAAATTTTATCATATGTTCATGTAGAAGTTGATCATAAATACTATTTCAAACATATTTATAACAACATATACAGTATACTATAAATAACAAAAAGTGTGAAACATATAACATGGGATGTAGTTCAAGTACACCATAAAATTTAATTTAAGAGATATATGACATATTTTTATAGTTTTAATAGATTAATAAAAATTAACAATTATAAAAAAATGCAACTTTAGATAATTTTTATTAATAGATATAACAGCATCTTAATTGGGGTGAAAATTGCAAAGATTGATAACTATAAAAAAAATTTAATATTTAAATTAAAATTACAGAAGATAAAATACAAAATAATTTGGTAAAATACAAAATAATCAAATCACGTAATGTTAAATGGATATAACCCAATAACGAAGGACGATGAATCTGTGGGTTTTTATGGGAGTGGACATCACATCTGTTACCGTGGCGGAGTTGTAGCTCCACGTGACGACCTACCCATTTGTTGGGACCTAGGGTTAAGATATAAGAGATATTATTAAAATTGGATTGATTACCAAATTATAAATATTAGTAGGTTAAAATTTAATTAGTTGAATCAGTTAAATTAATATTTAAATCAGTATTTAATAATATATATATATATATATATATATATAAGTAATTAAAATAATAATAATTATGAATAGTAATTAAATACTAATTTCTTTCACCTTAAGGACTAAATTAAAAATTTTGATCAAATTTAGAACTAAATTAAAATTTTTAATTAAATTTAAAACTTAAATTTTAAGTTAAATAATATTTAGAATCAAATTATAATTTATGAATTTTTAATTTAATTTGAATTGGTCTAACCGATCTAGTTTTCATCGACTTTAACTGATTTTAACTGGTCCGAATTAAATATAAAAAATTAGTATGAATTGAACCTAACCTTTAACCGGTCATTAATTGAACTGGTCAGATTTACCAGTTTAGTCCAGTTCTAACAATAATGATTGGAAGTTAATACAGAGTCACAAGTTTGTCATTTTGGTCCTGTTCGAGACTGAGACGTCTCATCCTCAAGCTGCAAACATCGAGGATTGTCGAGTTTTAATTCATAGAGATTGGCAGTGTGATGTTTCTAATTGTTTTAGAGAAGCAAATTTTTATGTAGATCATTTAACGAGACTTGAACATTAATTCTTTAAGTCCAACTTTACATTTGTGGACATCCTCGTCTTTCCGTCTTATCGTGGAAGCAGACTTGGTTAGTGTATGATTCACCAAGTAGTTGTTCTTGTTTGTTTTTATTTTCGATGTAAGAAAAAAAAAAAAGACGTAGATAGGTAGTCAAACTAGATTTTTTTTTTTTTAATTTCGTGTATTTTTGTCAAATATTCATGGGAAATTGAGTCATCTAGATCTTGTACGTCACTTATTAACATGAATCCCCTGCCCATATTTGGCAGATAAGAAAAGAAAATGAGGGCTAGTATTCTCGTTGAATTTTGTTGGACAACTGAGAATTGTAGGCTTCCCTATTTGCTAATTATGTCCGGTTCTTTTTTTTTTTTTTGTTAAATCAACATTCTCGTCATCGCTGCTACATAATTATGCCCTTTTTCATTAATTTTCCGTTAAGTAACGCCACATGGCACCACATCAGTCAATTATACAATTTGTTTTTTAATGTTCAGATTTATTTTTGAATTTTCTGATTTTATGATGAATTGTCAGATCGATTGTAGAATTTTCCAAGTTTATTTAGAGAATTTTCAGATTTTTATTAAAGAATTTTCTATTTTTTAAAAAATATTTGCAGAAAACTTTATTTTTATTTTTTTTTATAAAATTGCCATGTCATCATTGTTAGTTCACTTAGCAGAGACCTGTGCCACGTCACATAATGCCACTTAACGGAAAAACTCAGATAAAGGCCAACCTGTATAGTGGTGTTAACTTGAAGGGTTGATCTCAAAAAAAAAAAAAAAAAAAAAAAAACAAGAAGAGAAAAGGTTAATTTAATTCTAAAAACAGGAAAATGTACAGGGCTAAATCTTGATTTAAGCCTTAAAAGAACTAGTCGAGGAAACATACCTTAATCGACTGCGCGTGCATCAATTGTAGGTTTTGTTAAAGTTTGTTACTAATTTGCATGAATAGGAATTAAATATATTGGCCTATCATTTTTCCCTTCTCTTTTTGATCAACATTCAACTTCCCGTTTGAAGACAGTAGGAGTTAAGCCCGAATTTTCTTATCACAACTATTTTACAGAAGGAGTCTGCTCCAAGTATTTTTCTATTTGTCCTCATTTATGGATCAGTTGCCAGGATGTGTTCAGGATGGTCTCTTATGTTTCACTCAAAAATAAAATATATGCATGTAATTGTAGAAATGTTACGACCACCGTTTTGTATTTTTTTTTTTTTAAATTATCAAAATTATTTTAATTTTATCAATAATTAACTAAAAAAGAGAATTAATTTTTAAAATGTCATGTCATCATTAATTTATAATGTGACATGCTGATGTAGCGAGTTTTATATAAAGTGATAGCCAGTAATCACTACGTTAGAATACTTAACGGCCAATTTAATGGTTGAATTGACCTAATCTGATAGAAATACTGTAGTAGACCGATTTTCTAAAAAAAAAACATTAAGAATGATATTGAAGTACGAAATTAAGAAGTACGAAAATTATTTGGGTGAAATTGATTATTAAGCCCAGAATGAGAGGATAAATAAAGAAAAGCAAATTTTTGGAGTCACTCTTTGAAATATTATTATTATCATTATTTTTTGGTATGTAAGGAGAGATTAAGCAGCAAAGCTTATACTTGAAATTAAGAGTATCACTCTCTTTGAAATATGAAAAACTTACACGGATGGGGGAAAAAATGGATAAGAAAGAGTAATAGTACAATCAACCGACTGAATTATGTAATAAAATGATTATTATTTATAATAAAAAATTAATAAAATTAATGATTTTTTATCAATTTATTATTACAAACAATAATCATTTAGTTACATTGTAGTTTTTCCAGTTGATTTTCTTAGTCTGTATAATTGGACCCATTGAAGTATCATTTTTTCATAACTAGAAATTACAATCAAAAGTTTATATAGCCTATCGCGGCCATTTACTCCACTAACAGCTATTAAGTAGAAAACAAATTGAACTTTTGACAATCTCAGAAGAACCAGCACACTTATTAACTAATCTTGAACAAAAAGTATGGAAATTATTTCACTATTCAGTAAAGCCCAGGATACATTAGGAAGATGGGGGATAGGAATATTCAGTAAATTCTAAAGTACTTGATCTCCTCATGGAGTCCACAGAATTAGCTTCTATGCGTCTCTTAATTGTTCCTTCTTCGCATGTCTTTATCGTTCTTCCTTCTTTTTATTTGGTTCTCGTCTCCGCGGAATTAGCTTTGTTGGGTCTCTCCGTCATTGTGCCTTCAAATATTTCTTCTTTTTCTTCTTCGGGTTTCGGTGGCATCATCCATCTAAAGAAAGCGAAGGAGGATGATCCCACATGTCTTTTTTTTTTTTTTGTCCATTAAAAAATTTATTAGATCGTAAGTTATATAATAGAAGTAACTCTCATCTCTCATAAATCTTATTCCTCTTTTTTAAAAATTTAAACTCAAAAATTTTAAAATAAAAATTTTAAATTCTAACCACTGAAACATTCACTTAAATACACTCTAATAAGTTTTGTGATGCCATGCAGAGTGACTCTTTGGTTGGCGTCCACAGCAAAGAAAAGCTTGAAGTAAGAATCCAAGTTAAGTTTGCCAAAATCTTTTGTCAAATATCCCCCTTGTACTTGAGCAATGACTTTTTGGCCGCTAGGGGTATCATCATCATATTCCACCCAACAAGTTTTGCCGGGTTCGATTGTTATTTTCTTCGAGTTCGTGTCGACTTCAAAGACAAGGACTTTGTGCGTCCTGTTCTCTATGTGTATCTTTTTCTTTCTACCCTTCATTATATGATCATAAACAACTGTCCACAACAACCACAACACCAGATCAACAGAACAAGATCAATTATATTCTTCAATTCGAACACAACTCAACTTTCTGAAACCTAAAAATTGGCTTTGGTTTTGTT